>VZRF01001712.1:191415-822630 GCA_013396875.1 Vireo altiloquus
CTCCTCCTCTCCTCTCCTCTCCTCTCCTCTCCTTTCTGTGGCTCTGAGTATTGGGTTTCTGGTCTGGATACCAGGAATTTTAGGCAGGGGTGTGTAGAGCAGCACACGTGTATTTAAGTGCTGGTTTAGGTGTCACAGTTCACTTAAGAGTTCACCTAAGTTCCCCTTTCACATACAGTGATGTGTTTCTGAGCCAATGCTATGTTGCCCTGGTCTGAATTGGAGCCCAGGCAGAACAAGCTTAGGTCTGAAAATGGTGCGAGGTGCCAGCAGAAGAGGCAGTTCCTCACTTTGCCATTGTGCCAGCTGAAGCATTTGTGCAGTTAGCTGGCTTTTGGAGGTAATCCAGGCTGTAATTACCCTTCTGAGAGACAAGCTTTAACCTAGATCACTTCTTTGTTTTGTTCATCCCTGACTGCTAAAGTTCTCACTATCCTCCCTGCCAAGTGCCTAGACTGTGCTAGTGTTCACTTCTGCAGCTATTCAAGGCACATGTGTTCATAAATAAGGATGAAGGCTGGAAGCCTTTAGAGCCTAACATGGAGAGGTGTGGTGTGCCCTGGGGTAATCTCAGAGCCTGGTACCAAAGGTGCACTTTGGGGAAAGATCTGGTGAGCTGTGGGAAACAGTGCTCGCTCTGTGACAGGTGAGACGATGAGATGGGCAGATTCCCAGATCTGTCACCTCCGGACTTCCCTGTCAGCTAGCTGTCAGTAGCACAAAAAGCCATAATAAATGTGTTTATATGTCAGTACAGTTATACCTGAGACCAGTGAATAGCATTCTGTACTGATGTTCCAGCTGGGAAATGTCCTACGTATGCATCTACTCGACTCTGGAGACAAAGAAAAAGTGTTATTAAGGCAGAGATGCAGTTCTGTGGCAGAATAAAGCTGTGAAAGTCCTGAGGAACATACTGCTGCTGTGTTAAAACCCCATTTTTTGTAGGATATTCTTCAGTTATAAAAAAGGAAGTTGAGGAAAGACTCACAAATATATTAGTTTACAGTAGGGATGATGAAATAAGATTTTATTCCTTTGCGACAGTCTTTTCAACATTCGGCCTTAGCCATAGAGAAAACATGATTTTGGAAATGTGTTTTCCAAGTTTCCTTTGTTTTCCCAGTTTCTATGATTTGTATGATGCTTTAAATAATACATAATTAGTAGAGAAAAATTGTTAATATACAGTTCTCTTGAGCATAATGAAGGTGCATGTGTGAGAGCTTTTTATGGGCACACTTGTTAAACAGTCTGAGAGATGAAAGGCGACTGGAGAACAGACATGTGAACAGTCTGTAAGAGAAACAGGTAGCAGCCAGAGTAAAGGAATACAAGCTTTCTGTTGGGAGAAGTGTGAAGAAACAGCTCTGAGTTTTGACTGGAAATGTTTCGATGTGTAGGGAGCAAAAAGAAATCATCTCTTATGTTCAGATGAGCCAAGCGTCTTGTTGTTTAGGAAGGAAAATATATGAATTGTGCAAAAGAGAAAAAGATCTTTCTCCATCGAGTTGCCCTTCAAAACTACTTCAGATTTACTTGTATTAAGCTTTTCTTGAATATGCTTACCGTGTTCATATTTTGTATCCTGCCCCCCACTAGGAAGCAGAACATACTGCCACAAACTTTTCCCAGACACGCACAGAACTGTGTTACAGGTCCTCTCATCAGCTCGTGGTACTGAAAAACTCCTTTGCAGCCAAATAGTAACTGAGGGGAGGAAAAGTACAAAACCTTTTTTAGCTATTGCAGGATTATTTCATGCAGAAAACTCCTTCTTCTTTAAGTCACTCCCTCTTCTTTATTAGCCTTGCCTCTTCACTAGAGGCAGGATTGCTGAAACTGCTTGTCATCCCACTATCCTTTAAAGTGTGTTCTTCCCAAGGGCAGACCACATGTTCTTCTTCTTGAGACGAAGAGTGCTGGAGGTCATTATCCGTGTGTTTTTAGCATGCTGATTTCAGTGAGAAAGGAAAGTTGGCTGCCTTGCTAACTGCAGAATATAGGAAGTCCCTTTTTGCCCTAATACTTTTTCCAACCAGGTGCAAGCTGTACTGTGAGCATTACTACTAAGTAAAGAGAGATCAGAAAAATGAGACAAAATGAGAAGGGTGTAGAGCTGAATGCTCTATAGTCACATCATGGGTACAGCTCAGGCAGAAAGAGGATGTGCTCCTGTGGTTTGACATAATTTATAGTATGCATGATTTTCATATTCCCAGCAAATTCTATTAAGTTGACACCTTCTGGTGTTTAAGTTTCATTTATCACTTTACAAGTAAATACTTCACAAGCGAAAATGGACTGCATGTCTGATAAAATTAAGATTTGAAATACCTTACTTGCAGTTTTTATTAGTGCTTAAGACTAGATTTAGTAGATTATATTAGATTTCTTTTGTTCTGGTACTTGAAAGTTTTCTTCAAAAATATTTGATTTAAATAAATAGTGGTGAAAGTACGCCTGGTACCTTAAAGAAATTGCAAAAGAGATACTGTGTGAAACCTTGCAGCTTAGCTCTCTGAAAAGTCTGAAGTCTACAGACACTGCCAGCAGTCTGATACACTGAATTCAATTCTAACTCATCACCCCTTAAAAGTTCAGGTTGAGTGAGCGCAGTAGAGACAAAGCAGACAATTTTGTCTTTCTCTTTAGAAGGAGAAATGACTTACCCTGATCAGTGGCTGTGGAAGCTGTGCGAGCATTACCGTAGGACTGGTAACATGTGTGACGGTGACTACTGGTGCCAAAGCAATGAACACTTTAATCTTCCGAGACAAATCAGGATAAGTAGAAAATGCTATGAAGCCTGTGAGCACAGAAAAAGAAGTCAAGTTAATGAAGAAATCTCCACAGACCAAATAAATAAAAAAGCAGTAGGCAACAAAGAAGTGAGACTAGATTAGCATCCCATTGGCTGTTTTCCATTTCTGTGCTGCAGACCTAATAAGAATGTGTGGGCCTTGCTTAAAACTTTTATTTGGAAGATAAAGTTCATTCTAAGGATACAAACTTATTAGAGCATCTCCGATATTGATCTCAGAACTGACAATTTTGTGTTAAGGCCAGTTTTGGTTGAAAAGGTCTATTAATCAGACTTTTGAAATTCAAGTTCTAGCTAAAGTTCTACAAACTCTAATAAAAGAAAGAGTTTCTCAGCTTGCAGTCTCTAAAAGACCGTATGTGTTTATGCTGGCATTCAGCAATACAATAATTATCTGGAGATTAAGAATAGAATTTTTCCTTGTAACTAAGCACGTACTTGGGTGAAAATAAATTCTCACATAGAGGAAGAGTATAGGGAAGGAAATAAAACTAAAAAGGGTTCCATCTGTTTTCTGAATATGTTTAAATTTTGCCACTGATGGATTTGACTGGTTGACATAATTATCTAAAGACAAAAAATGTGGTGACTTAGTCTGAACTATTCATTCTGCAAAGAGACTTAGAAAGCACATATGAGAAGAAAAGAAAATAATTGTCTAAGAATGCCACTTCCCCCCATTTTCTCCTCTGTTTCTGAGCTGTTTCTTCTAAAAATAAAATGGTACCCCATGACATAAACACTAGTGTCTTCTCACAGATCTTATATGTAAATCATAAGCACTAACACTGACTGTTTTGTACCCAGACAATTCTAACGTTACCTGCAGTTGACCCTTCAGAGTGACCAATATAGTAAACTTCCTTCTGTCCGGTTTTATTCATGATGAAGTACAGCTCTGCTGGGATATCGTATTTACCTATTTCATCGAAGCTACAGGGAGAAACACAAAAAGCTGGCAGACAATTTGACCATCACAGTGAGTGACTGATTGTCAGTTTTGTTCATTGCACCACTCAGGACCCTTTGAAGGAGGAGGTTGCCCAGTATGTCTGCACCCTTGCTTGAGCTGGGGAAGTGGGCAGAGGAGTGCAGCTGTACAGCCTGACTGCCTGATGCCTTGGGCTCTCTGTGGAGGAGGTGCCAGTTTCACCTGACAGCTGCAGCCCTTGGGGAACTGAATTTAATCAGTGCTTTCACTTGCATGGGTTACAAGAAATATTTTTCTCTCATTTAGCATCAGTTGTGGTAGATCAGATTTCTAGACTGAGCTGAGTAGTCTTCTGTCCTTTCTACACTTTGGACATGGTGTCTGACAGGAGACTTCAAGGTTACAGATGCCTCCCAGTTTTGGAAGCCTTTTCCAAAAGAAACCACTATGGTCAAAGATGACCTTTGTACTTCCAGCTTTGCTTCTGTGTGTGCTGATTCCAGAGGAGTCTGTCCAGACCATGCAGCCAGTTCCTTATAACCTCCCTGATATGCCTAGAAGTGATTGCATCTGTGGAAAAGAGTTTGTCTAGTTTCCTTAAATGTTGCATGTCCCACTTGAAGTCAGATTATATGAAAACCTGCAGTGCTTTCATGTAATTTAGAAGGGAATTTTTTCATATAACCAGAAAGGGAAAGGTTCTGCATTCTAGTAACAACTGCCTTATCTTGCTAGTTCCCTGAAAGTTGCTTTCTTCATAACTTCTGTCTCCACAGAGTACCTGAACTGCCAGAACTCTTTCTGGCAGGGCTTAAGGATCTTGTGTCTTAAAGACCACGTGTTTCCTCGGCTGTTTCCCAACCAGACATCATAGCCAGCATCTGCAAGGATGAAGCCTAGGCTGTTGCTTGGCATGTTGGAAATCCAGTGAATAGAATCTGCTAAAATACCATGATGTAGCAAGACTGCAGGCTTCTTCCCTGAAACAGAAGAGATTTTTTTAGGCTGTAGTAGTAATAGGTAATGAGTAGTTAAAACTGGTATTCAGATTTTGGTTTAACCAATATGCAGAATTCAGGCCACATTCTAGGCTGGATGCCCTTGCTGAGATGGAAAGGTATGGAACATGCCATTGGACATGCAAAGGGGAAAGCTGGGGAATCCATGTGAGAGATGGCTCTCACACCTTCATCATGTCCTATATGCCATACCTGTATTTTGGCTGCTCCTTCCAGCGGGAATTCTGAAAACACCAAGAATGTATCCATCCTCTGTTGTAACTTCATATTCCTCACTGGGGAATCCATGATGTCTGATAATCTCACTCTGTGGAAAGCCAAAGGAGAGTTTGCATTTACAGAGTAGATATTAGTGTAGGAAGTGGCTGCTTCTGTCCAGGAATGTGAAGCTAGCCAAGAACCTGCTGTGAAGATAAGTGTGATAACATATTGCTAGCTTTTCACTACTGCTCTGTGTTGTACTGGTAGGGAGGGACACCAAAAGGGATTCCTGCAGGAAAATAAACACCAAGTCTCATTCTTTTGTGGATGATCCTATAACTGCCATGCTACAGCTGTGGAGGCCAGAGGACACAAACAGCAGTGAGAGGAGTTGGGATGTGTTTCTGTGATGTGTATTCTACTTAATGCTGTATCACTCAAATTGTAGTTATTGCTTTAGCTGTGATACTCAGGCACTACACAGACTTATAAGAGTAGCAGTATGCAGGAAAGTCTTCTTCAGACCTGCTTAGATGATAGTTGGCTGTTATTTGATTCCCTATTATGGGACAAAGTGAGTAACTAACTTTTTGGAAGATAATCTGTTGTTTTTCCAAGGCTGATGCAAGTGTGTAGCATGATGTTCTGCCTTGGAGTGTGGTCAAACTACTCAATTAATGCCCCATTTTGCAATGGGGCCCTATTTTGCAATCAGTGGTGGGCTGAGAGGGAGCATCGTGTTCTCCTTTTGATGTTGAATTATGCTAAAACCAGTTTGTCACATCAACCCCAAATTAACATCCTGATAATGAGGCCAATACCTTGTAGATAAACTGCTAAGCCAACCTGAAGACATTATTGGTAGTCCATCACGTTATACTATCAAAGTCCAGTCCACTTTCACGTGGTTAAGTTCTCCTAACCTATCCCTTCTTGTAGCGTACATGAAGATTTCTCCTTCGTGTGAGGACACCTGTCAAAGTTACTCCTGGAGGCTGAGTGAAAGAGATTTTGCCCATGGTTGTTGGTATGCATGAGGCTTAGTCGCATCAATCTCTACTTTAACAATTGTTTAATTGTTTAAATAATTGTTTTTTTGCTAGCTTTAATGCAATTGCTTTTATATGACTGCTTTGACATAATGCACTGTTCTCTCCTACCTTATACTAATAGTTTTAGCTATAGTACTGTGTAGTAAAACATTCTTATAAGGATATTTTTATCTAATAATTTATTATAATAAATCATTCTTTTTTATATAAATATATCTGGTTTGCCATTGTTAGTCCTGCAGGACAAAGTTGTAGAATGGTTCAATCACGCCTTTGTAATTCCTTAGCCTTCAGCAGTGACAGTCAGAGGCTGTCACCTCTGCACATTCAGCTGCACCCAGGCTCCTCTCTGAGCAGGAGTTTAGAAATCAAGGGGGTCCTTTCAGCACCTCATGACTTCATGACATGAAGGGTTTCTCTGATGAACTTTGAAGCTCCTGCTCTCCTCCCTGACGATGTCATACCTTTCTAGAGAGTAAACATGCAGCAGTATCTCTCTCTGTTCCATAGTGAATCCTTTCTTCCCAAAGTGTGGTTAAGCAAGCCATGTAGGGTGTATCTCCTATTACTGACTCACTCACAGCACCACCTACTACACTCCTGCCACAGTGAGGAAATCTTTGGTGATTCAGAGCAAGTAGTTTTTGTTGTGAGAATCTGCTGTTTGAAGAAGGGATTCGAGCACCGTTACCACTGTTCTAGACAAAGAGGTTACAGAAGGGCAGGCCTTGAGACTAGAAGCCAGCCTTTGTTTCCACTGAAAAGGAATCCCTCTCTCAGACTCAGACTGTTTGGAAAGGAGCATCAGCATTTTCTCCTCAGTGCTGGAGGGACCTCTTTAAAGGGGACTTACTTCAGCCTCCTGACAGGCACTGTTAGTGGTAGTGGGAGTAGGAGAGAAGCTTTAGAAAGGGAGAGAAGGTGACCCTACTTACAACATTCATGAAGCACTCGGGGTCGCGACTCTTGCAGCGGCTTGTGTCAACACCAGGGATGGAGGCTGCTGTGAATCCTGCTGAAAAGGCAATTTCTTGGGAGCAGAGCAGCATGAGGAGGCACCACATCTTGGGGCTGTGTGGAAAAGCATATATAAACAAACTATGTTTGTTTGGAGGAGAGTGGTGTGGAACTCCGCGGGAAGAGCCGAGAGGAGTCTCCTGAAGGTTGCCCAATGTCTGTTCCCCAAGGGCTCCCCAAGAATAAGTACGTGTCTGAAGAAGGACTGTTACAGCTTATATTGTTTGATATTAGCCTCAGGAATGAGTCAAAGGCTCCAACCTGGGGGCCTGTGTTTATATGATATTGATGCTAGTTCTGAATACCTTCCTTTCTCTCTCACGTAAGGTCTTTTCTACTGTACATCTGTCTGTCTTGGAGAAAAGGCTGAATTTTCATGGATTTTAGGCATTGTCTGGTGGTGACAGTAAAGCTTGTCTGAACAGAAATTGTAGTGCTTTCTACGTAGTTAATGCCCTGCTTTTTGGCTGTAGCCAACTTTGTAATTAGCATGGAGGAAACAGGTCATAAACCCAGAGTGTCTTATCTGAAACACCAAGGAGAAGATCATTATGGTTTGGAGAGTGTAGAAAGGATAGGTAAAATATCTGTTTCCTCTGAACTTCTTCATGAAGGAATGAGGGAGGGAGTTGTCAATTATTTCCATTTTTTATTTATCGCATCCTTTGAGTCACTAGAACATTTGGATTGAACCACAACTGGAATATTTTATATAAATATATATATTATTATTATATGTATAATATAATATTGTAATCATAATATTGACATCCAAACTCATTGTAGTCTATCCACTTTGTAGAAGAACACTCCAGTTCTTCTGCCAATACAAGAGAAATCCTCCCACCTGTGTGCACTGTTTCAGAGTAGATATTCCACTGCTTTCTGCTATTTTATTCAGTTCAAGTAAAAGTAAAAAATACTTTTCTCTCTTTCCGCATATGAAGCATTGTTTGGGAACAAAACTGAAAAATTCAGCCTAAGTCACAGTTTGTACTAAAGGTGAAACAATGGGGTAGCTAAATTATTACCCTTTTTATGGTGTGCAATTTTCTATATACTGTACTGAATATGAAAGTTTTATAAATCAGACATAATGCACCAATTAACTCCAAGACTTGGCACACAACTGTCTCATTAATTTCAATGGCCAAGTCTTGACTGTAGGAGCCTTGAACAATAATCCAGTCTTTTTATGCAATGAAACAATGCCAAAGACTGACACTAACCATGGCAAACTGGAAATAACTAAAATATTTTAAAAAGAAAAAAAATTTATAGGAAGGTTTCTGAAAGATACAGTTTAAAATGCCATTTCTGGAGGCTTGATATTAATGAAAACAAAACTTAAACCTTCTAGAAATTCACCAGTGTACTCTTGAGAGAGTCGTAATGGCTTTCGCATACACTTTATATGGGACAGAAAGACACCAGGCTAGCAGATGTCAGAATCTCTGGATTAATTTACAGGGATAACCAAAATGCTTTTGGAACTATAAGAACAAGACTTATTCAATTTATGTGCATGCTTTCAATGCTGAGATTTCCATGCCTCCACAGTGACATCCCTAGGGGAAATAATTGAAGGAAAACAAAATGAAGCCATCAGTTACTCCTTTTTTCCATTTGCATAGGTGAAAGGCTTTTTCCTTGCAGCCTCTGGCAAACATACACTTTGATGCACAGCAGTCAGAAAGGGTGGCAGCCTGACTGCTCTGAGAACCAGCTGCACAGAACCAGGACAGCCCATCTTTAGGGAGACAGGCAACAGAGAAAGAAACCATGGATGCATATGAACAAGCAACTTACCTCTTTTAGTCAAGTTTTGACTCCCTTGTTTGCACCTTCTGCTGCAGTTCCTGCTCTGTCTCCTGACTGACTCGCTGCCAGAAGCCTGTGCTGATAGTGGGAGCAGCAGTAGGGCTCTGTGTGAGATCTGCCTGTATAGGAGAGCATGTTTAAGTGCTGCTTGTTTGGCAGTATTTAAGGAGTGGAGTTCTATGATAAATAGCGCCATTGCATGACATTCTGAAAGACCAAATTGCACCATGGATCAGGTGGTATAAAGAGGCAACTAACCTGTCATTAGAATACTTAGGAGGAACTTGGTTATTCTTGTTCCCTGAGGCTGTGAGAGATTTTTATCTGTACTGCTACCTGTTTCAATAAGTGCTGTAACTACTATATTTTGGGATAAAGAGGAGGAAGAATCCAGCTTTTCTCAACCCTTGGTAGCTATGAATGTGATCTCTGCTGATGTGAGTAGTACAGAAGCTGTTGTGGTCACTGGTTCCACACATGTTTCTTGTTTTCTGAATTGCTGATTGGTTGGGGACAATCCTTCTTTTTTAGATATCTTAGAATAAAAGCACAAGTGATTTGAAACTTATATATTTAGCATCACACACACATTCCTATGTGTGTTGTTCTGTGAACACCACTATGTGCAAAGAAGAGTTTGCTCTGAATTAGCCTGCTTCTGTAGGGATTCTCAGGAATTGAATTAAGTTTGAAAACATTATGTAAACTTGGAGTCAAGAGAGGATGCTAATACTACTTATTATTTCCAAACCATCTCCATGAACTCTGTTGAAACACAGCATGTTGGAAACCCCTGCCTAACCATTGAATTAATTGTAGTCAGCCTGGAGGGGCTTGATCCTCACTGAAACTGGTCTGGTTTCTTGATGCAGCAAATTCTTTGAAACGTGGATGCTAATGATCTGCTGCTTTGCCTGGGAAAACGAATGAAGTAAGTACTTGTTAGGAAACAAAACCTGAGGGTCACCACAGAAACCATTCTGCTTTATAAAGTAGGGCATAGTCTATGGAAAAACCAAAAAGGTGATTTTTCAGTGAAAAGCATAACAGCTCAACAGGTCTGATACTCCTGATTAGTGAGAAATATCAAAGACTTTTCTCTGCTCTATTCCCAGCTAACATCACCATACATTTTTTGTTTTATAGAATTTTCAGCCTGGAATGATCTGTAACATTTTACGTATTTCACCTTGTGGTGGCATATGGGATGTATTAGATTTTTTTCTGATGTTGTTGATGGGAATGAAATGAAGAGCAAAAGATATGTTCACTCATCTGAGCAGGGAAAAGAGGATGAAAGTAATACATACAAAAAGAGAATAGAAAACATGAAACCTAGAAGGTGTACAGAAATTTCCCAGGATGGGCTGTCCTTACTTAGAAAAACAGAAATGCTGTGGCAAAACTGAAGCCCAGGTGGTCTGGCCTAGAGCTGGACCCAGCATGAACTCAGTTTAGTGTTATAAAATACAGGCTCTGCTCCATGCCATGGAGGGGTTTCTTTGTGCTTGTTGGGTCTGTTGAGTTAATCCTGTCCTGAAGAAGAGGTGCAAGGGACCCTCGCAGTGCTACAAGGATGTTGTACAAGTGGTTAAGGCTCTTCTTAGGGAAAGCATAAGCCATGAGTCTCCCTCTTGTCCAGACATCGGCCATTCCAGGACTGCATTTCTTGGGAATATGCATTTCTGAGGACTGTTCTACACACACAACTCCAACAGGCCACAGATTGCTTTCCTGAAAGTAGCGTAACTCATGCAATTTGTAGCAATACAATGTCTGGTGCTTGGAATTTAATGAGACAAATGACCTTCTGTGGCTTTTATTGAATATGCTGTTCTTAAGCTTAATTGGTATCTGGTTTAAAAGATGAGTTTACTTTAATATTGCCCAAGTGAAGGCCCTTCTGGAAAATATTTAGTTCCCTTCTGGCTCACATGAACCTTTTGAAGTGTTGTTGAATTCTGTCAGGAAGAAAGAACCATGATTCCTACACAGACTGAGTAGGTGACAGCTTGCCCATGCACTGAGTCTTGGCAGCCTTTGGAGAAAAAAACCTTATTAATAAAAAAAAAAAAAAAATTAGGGATTCTAATCCTCATTTACAAGCAAGGCAAAGAACATTGAAGCAATATGGGAAGCAGAAGTGAACCTGTGACTATATACATTTGCATGAGTCTCATACCTCATCATGGCTAGGCTGCCTAATTGTTCTTTAACTGATGCTGTGACCAAAGTAGTCACTTCAGTGCTCTTCCAGAGGACCTGAGATATGATGCTGGATTAACTGGTAATTTACACTAGATTGTGAAAAGTGTTGCCTGAAGGTATTCCTCTGCTGTGTAGAGGGTGAGTTTGGTTTTTGGTTTTGTTTTTTTGGTTTTGTTTTTTTTTGTTTTTTAGGAGGGTTGGTTTGTTTCTTGTTTTTCAAATACTTTTTCAGATAGCTGTACATTTTATTTATTTGTGTTAGGAAAGGATAAATTAAAATACTAAGTTGTTTTGTGTAGCAGCTTAGTAGTTCAATATTTCTTTCAACAAGTTGTAGTTTATAAATTCCAATAAACTGGTCAGTAGATGCAGGAGGATGTGGATATCTTAGGATCTGGATGTGAAGAAATACTGGTGAGGAAGACCTTTTCACCTTTGAGGTATTAGTGTTGCATGTTCTTTGTCCAACAGCATATTCACCACATGCTGAAAGATCATTCTATTTTGAGGATCCCAGTGAGTTTGTCACAGGTGGGTGCAATGTCTATTTCTGTTATGTGTCAGCCTAATTTTCTTCAGATAAACACCCTCTGAAAGGGTTGGAATTGGTGCCAGCAAACGAACACTACAGCCAGTGGTGCTGTACTACTTTAATCGGAGAAGACTGGAGACAGAATAAGTAATTTTATACAGTCCTCCACCGCACTGCAGAAGAAATAAAAAAATTATTTGGAAATAGAAGTTCTCAAATATAAAGTGGAGGGCTTGGATTTAAGATGCATGCTTACATGTGTATGTTTTAAAACATGTTTTAAAATTTCCTTGAAATACATGAAATGTGATTTAAATTATAAAGGGAAAAGATATTTAGAGGTGAATGCAGATGTTTGAAATACATGTGCCTTACTCAGAAAGACTGAGTGTAGTACAGAAATGCTATCAGCATCTTAACCTCAGGACCATCAACAATAATTCCCTTCCCAATTAGCATATAAAATTATCAGGTTAAACATGAATCATATTCATTGTTTGGGCTGGGCTAGGAAGAGAAGACTGAGCAAAAATGATGAAAGAAGCAGGCCTGTTTAATTAGAGAGTGAGAGGCTAATTATACTGGGATCTCATTAAAGGCGTGGGATCTGCTTGCTTCCTTTTTCCTGACAGGCATTTGAGGTGTTCTTGTAGAGACTTTGGAACTTGTTTTAGTCAGTGATAGCTTGGGTTGCAAACTAGCTTTTTTTAAACAAAGAAACAATTCTTTGTTATTTTAAGTTTTAGATTTCATGCTCTTTATTCTTTTCCCTCCCCCATTTCTTTACTTGCGAAATTTTCTTCCCCTCTCTCTCCCTCCTCTCCTCAACCTGTTTTGCTACTTTCCTTTTTAGGTAACTGGGGGATGTTATTGCAAAAATGACAAAGGAAAATGCTTGTGTGTTGTAACTTGTTCTGTCAGTCTCTCGTAAGCTGCTGTTCTCACGTTTACCTCGCTGGGCTGGGCTGGGCTGGGCTGCTGAAGACAATTGTTTTATGTTACTGAGTAGTAAGCACTGAAAGGAAACGTAGCTTAAGAAAAAGTGATACTTTTAAGTTAAATATTAACCAGATTCGAACAAGCTCAAGCGCATTTCAAGTGAGGTTAAGTTGCTGGGCTGTTGAACAAGAAGGAACTGCAGAGTGAAGAATAGGCATGGGGATACTCTATTCAGAGGTACGTGACCATTTTCTGCAGGTACTGGAGCTGTTGAAGATATGGATATTCACTGGGCTTGGTTTGTTCCCTTCACAGCCTCCTATACACAGGTTTATACAGATCTGGAAGTTTTTTCACCTTTGGAAATGTTTTTCCTTGTCAATTGCAAGCTGTCAATAGTGTTGTTTATAGGAGCAAAGAAAGTGCAATAGCTGATGTAATTATTGTGGCTTCACCAAGTAAGTGTTCAACATTTTTTGTCGTTCTGTGTTGAGACCAGAATGATTCTGAACATGGTGCAAGCAACAACTTTGCAAAAAGCAGACAACTCCTTGGCTTGCACTGAATACAGATAATATGGCTAATGCTTAAGAAAACCTCCCACTCCCCCGTATTGTTTTAGGAAGGTAATTTTTTTTTGTCTTATCTTTATGGGTTTGTCCCCAGACTATGGTTCATTTAACATATTCCTGTACTTTGGCATAAAGTCTACCTAAACATATTCTTTTTTATTTGTGGGAACAAATGGGGATTTTGGACCTCTGTGACTGGGAAAAGAGTGCATTGCACTGATGTTTTTTTATTTTTTTCTGGAGACAGCATTACATAGCTGTTGCTTTTAAAGGTTACTTTTCTATGCTGAAGGCTACCCTTTTATTTTTAAAAAGCTATTCAATGAAAACAGGTATCTTCTCTTTCAGTATTATAAGGAGCTTGAATCTATGCATTCATAAGGCGATCAACTGAATAGATTGTTGCTTATTCTGAAAGGATTTCTTGCCTCTCTCCAGATTTACTACTCTGAGATAGTATTGCAGGAGAAACCAGTGTCATCTAGCTTAATTACACTGGTGTTTAAAGAATGTTGAAATGCCATCAGTGTTTTTCATGCTTGTTAGTTAATATTTTCATATACATTCATTTTCTTTCTTTAAAAATTTTGAGATGCAGTTTTCTGGGTAAATTATGGTTCATTTATACAGGACGGAAAGCTAGAGAACTAAAAACAAAAAATTGTAAGTTGCTTTTTCTGAGCAGTATGTATTGGATATTAGTGTATTCTTCAGCATCCTAAACATAATTTAGACTTTCCTGTTTGGTTCAGAGCTTGCTTTTGTAATAATTTTAGTGCAAAGGAAGAGGCTATTGATTGGTTCAGAATATCTTGACATTAAAGTCTTCCTTTTTTCTAAACAGCTGCAAAGAGATGATGTAATTTAGGCAATGCCCTGCAAATTGTTGTGAGGAAGCAATTATAAACTGAAATTGCTTTCCAAGTTGCAAGACAGACTTTACCTTCACCTCCTCTCTGTTGGCTGCTTGCTTTGTCCTTCATACTGTGCCTTTAACCTTTACTTCACGAGTGGTAGAACTTGCTAAATAACTCAAGGACTATCACTAGCTCAGCAAAGCTAAGCAGAGAGAGATGCAAGAAACCCTGAAAACATGCAGACAATTTCAGATGTGGCAGTTCATCTGGATCTGAGTAAACCACTAGGACCTGACATCAGTCATGTTCCACAATTAATTTAAAAAAATCGGTTATATAGTTGTCCTTTCTGACAGTGAAAGTTTTATTGCTTTTCTTGCGCCCCTTTTTTGGTGATCTTGTACTGAGTGATCTCAGCCATGAAAACCCTTGCATGTCCTATGTGTACTTCTCACCTTTCCTGAAGCCTTAGATACTGAACAATCAAATCCCGATCTGAAAGGTTTGCAGAAGAAGTACTGTAGAAAGAGAGATTTTAAACACTCAATCATTGGCATATCTAATCTTCAAAATCTACTTTCCAGTCTCCAGTGTCTGCCCACTGCTTTTTTTCAGCTGGGCACACTGTGCTCTAGTTCATGGTTAGCCCTGATGCTATGGCTGGGAAAAGGCACCTCTGGTGAGGGTGAAGGGAGTGTTTGGTGTTGTTGTTCTCTATTTTTCCCTCCCTTCCATTGTATGTTTTGTGAAATGTCAAACTGCCAGGTTCATCCCGTGCACTGTCTGAATGCTGGGTGGTGCTGTAGAAGTGTGAATTAGGGCAGAGGTGAAGGACTTTGCTGCCAGACACTCCAAAGAAGCACTCTCTTCCTCTCTACCTAAGCTGGAATTCCGGATCCTACTCCCCCTCCCTTCAGACCTGAGCCTGTGTCTGTATTGGGTGCAGTGTTTGTTGTGCCTGTGCTGGGTCTGCCCTGCTGTGCTATGGAGTGCCCCAGGCCTGTTTGAGTTCCCTGGGGCAGTCAGGACACTGGGATTTACAAATGTGGTGTGGGCAAGAGTAGCCACTCTGGGTCTTGCACTGCAAACCTCTCCTCCAGAAGTCGAGAACTTCCGGAGTTCCCACTGATGCTTTCTTCAGAATTTATTGTTGTGAGAGCGCTGGCCTTTTCTTCTCGCACATCCCTAAAGGAGACACCACAGACATTACATCTGTGCCCCAGTCTCCAGTGCATCTCTGGGAACAAGGGAAGCAGCAGGGACTCTCCTGACTGTCCTCCACTGCCATCAGACTTCTGCTCTCGTAGTACTGCTGCTCACCACAGCTGAGCATGAGCCTGAGACATGAACTTTGGGTCTTCGGATATGGCTTGCACCTTGTGTGTGAAGCCCAGGTATTCTGAGTACTATCCCATAGGTTTATTTCTCTCTTGTGTATGATGGGTGGATAACAACAACATAGCAACAGTAATAACCATAACACAAATCTGCAGCTGATAATTAAGCTGTATCACTACTGAGGCAATCTTGTAACACTGCAGAAAACTGAGTGAGATTTTCCAGTCTTTTATCCTCCAGGCTTTTCTGTAGACTTAAAGGAAATATGTTTTCTTGGGTTTTGGATGGAATCTACTGCTTGTACCTAACACTCTTCTAACATCATGCTTGGCCTACCTGCTGAAACTCCAGATAGGTGCTGTCTGTCTGTTTGTAAGAAATTCTACTTATGTCTTATGAGCAAAGTTGGGAGAAATGTTTAAAACAGTCTCAAGCACAGTCAGTCCTCCTTTACATAGGGCCACCGGAGTGAAAATCCAAAAAAATGAGAGGTGCAAAAGAGATTTGTGGCTGAAGCTTAACAACCACAGAGATCCTGGCACATGCTCAAGCCCCAGCCGGGGGCTAGGCATGTTTCCTGTCCATTCTTTTGCTACTGGAAGCCTGTTTTGTTACTTTAATCTGCTTATCTCTTACAGATCTCTTTCTAATTTTCATGCTGAATTTCTTGGTCAGATATATCATCTTTTTAACCCTGTTCCTTGAAATTATTTGGCTCTTCTCTAACACTGACCCTTTAATATATTTTGGAACACCTCCAATGCTGCCTCTCCATAGCCCAACTAAGCAAATAAATCTTTTTTTTCGGGCTCTTCATATTCTTCAATTGTAGAGATGTTTCATGCTCCTGCCATGGTCTGATCTCATTTTTGGACCCAGGTGACAAGAACTGTACACACTATCCCTGTTATATGTCTTCTATAACATCTCTTCCTCTGAGAGAGACTGTCTAATACAGCATTTGCCTTTCTTAGATGAGTGACTGATTGATGCCTATTTGTAATTTTTCTTATCTTTATACTTTCATGGAACATTTTTTTAATCCCATTTTTATTAATATCAGTATCATGAACTGATAAATCAGTATCATAAATACCAGTTCGTATCCAAGAAAAGAAACATCACTTAAACTTCTACTGTTTGCTCTTCCAGCCATGGGGTTGTGTTTGCCAGTTTGGGAGATACAGTAAAAGATTGGACTGTGAGGCTTTTCACCTGTCTTTGACTGTTTTCAAGAATACAAACCAGCAGAGTGGACCTCAAAAAAATCCCATACAAATGGGAAAAAAAATTGTGTTACTTTTTTGTTTTTTTCTTTAAACACGAATGGAACATGTTAATGCAGAGAGTATAATTTCTACGAAGAATCCCCTCTCCAGGGGAATAATAATGATTAAGAAAGTACTTTAAATACATCAGTTACCCAGGTATTAGTTGTTGGAATGGATGAGAACTGTTTCCTTACATTCTGTGTGCCCTGGATGTTTTCTGAGAACAGCTGGTTTCGGTGGGTGAAAGAGCACTTGTGACTTGTGTGCACTGGTCTCTCTGCATGACTTCAGCCCCAAATAACACAGTCTCTTAGGGAGTGGTCTGTGTGCCATCACTGTTCATGGCTCTAGAACTGAATTCAGCAGTAGTATTAAGTTTAGAAAAAGATCCCACGGGTCAATGAGAGTATCAGTCAGAAATGCCTTGGGTATACCTGCCTAGCAAGTAAAAGCCTTGGAGGCACTACGGAAAGAAAAGCAAAAAACCATATCCTTTGGTGCCATGAGCTGCCAAACGAGCAGGAATCAGTCTAGAAAGGAGTAAATTTATATGGTAAATGACTGGGATTTGAGCAGGTCAAATCTACTCTTTTTCAACCAAAGAGCAAATCTCCCTCATCTTTAAATGAGCAAAGCAATCCTAAAAACAGGAGTAGTAGGGAAATCCAAGGTGCAGACAGACTCCACATGATCTTCTCTTTCCTGGAAATTAAGATACAGTACTAGACATCAACATGACAGAGAGCAAGGTTTTAGAGAAAACTGATCTTTTAGATGGCACCTGTGTGCAAGTCACTTCGAAAAGGATTTAAAAGAGGTTTCTCTCCTCAAAGTCATTAAAACAGTTCTGCTTCTGGTGAAGCGTAAAATAGCAAATGATATACATAGGCTTCTATAAGAATAGAGACAGATATGCAAAT
Source organism: Vireo altiloquus (assembly GCA_013396875.1). Classification (NCBI taxonomy): domain Eukaryota; kingdom Metazoa; phylum Chordata; class Aves; order Passeriformes; family Vireonidae; genus Vireo; species Vireo altiloquus. The sequence continues at coordinate 208,918 of VZRF01001712.1, forward strand.
TTAAAATGTGACAGGTTCTTTGTAGATTTTTGTCTGACATAATAAAAACAAAACAAGAAGTGGTGCAAGGTCTGGTAAGTATGTAAATACCTTCTTTGGAAACAAATCACCTCTCTTATGCAGCTGTCCAGAAAGCTAAGCAGTAATGATGCTGGAGATAAGCCTGTGTTGTAGATCAAAATCTGGCTAAAAATGTGTAAATAAGATGAATGTTTTTAAGGCAGGAAGGCGTGGGGGCAGGGGGGAGGATGGAGAGGAGGGAACTAACTGGAGGAGTGAGGAAAGAGCTCAGAGTTCAGGACTAGATCTTTTTCATGTAGAGTATTTAGAATGTGAAAAGAATGAGAATGGAGAGAAAAACTGCAGATAATAGTTAAAGAAAATTTCTATTTTGGAAAATGTTGGGTAAAATCCTCAGTATCCAAGAAAAGAAAGAGACTTATTCTCTTCAATTACTGGAGAACTCAGGGTCTCCCACTTCTAAATGTTATTTTCTGCCTGTATTAGGCTGTTAGAAATTCACACTACTCCTGCCACTCCCAGCTTCTCTTCAGTCTGAATTCTTACTGCTGGAGAGGAAGGAATTGCAGTTTAAGTTAAGGATATGTAGAAATACTGAGCAAAGGGCTGTCCAGCAAGCATTTCTCAAAAGCCAAACAGGATCTGACCTGTGGGCACGGAGGCATGTGGTTTTTAGGTACGTCAAGGTCTAGAAAAGAAATATTGGTAGGGGCTTGGTTTTTCAGCTTTCACCTGAAGCGTGGCTCTCTTCTGAGAACAGATGAGTCAGAAGTAGTTCCTTCTGTTCAGCAGTACTCATCCAAAGGGAAAGCCGGATGTAAACTTGGATATGCGGGCTTGTCCCTGCTTGCTGCTTAATACTGTGAGCAACTCCTGTGAGAGTGGAAGCCGGTCTTAGTTTGTTTTTTTTTTTCCTAATGGCTGCAAATAGACAGGATTTATTTCTTGGATTATAGAAATAGCATCCAAAATGAACAGAAAATCCATTCCACTGTGCAAAGGCTGTGACTTCTGGGGCTGAGAGCTGTGTAGCAGCTACAGGAGTGTCTCCTACCACCATCTTCTGGAAGGCACCAAGAACTACAGCCTCTGTCAAGTATTTTAGGACATGCAAGTAGTAAGCCAGAATGGGAAGTATGGATGTCTTAGTGAAACACGTGCTAATGAATATTATCTTCTCCCTTCAGCCCATCTGTCAGGCAGCTTACAACAACGATTTCAATAAAGTTCATCTCCTTTTGGAGCGCAACAGCAACTATCTGAATGTCCAGGACAGCTTCAGTGGAGACACCCCCTTAATTTGTGCATGCAAACAAGGAAACAACAGGATAGTTAACTATCTTCTTAGGAAACACGCTGATGTCAACCTCAGAAATAAGGTAAGTGGCCACTGACTCTTCTTTGCAGTGACTGTTCCTTCAGATTCTTGGAGTGCCAGTGTGGACCCTGGCAAGCACAGACAAACCTTAAGTTTGTTTCCTACTGAGGCATGTGTGGAGAAACAGGTGAAATAAAAAAACTTCTCTGTTTATTTTGAGGCCCTGTGTGACTTAGTTTGTCCATCTCCATTTGACAACCTGTAGCAAGTTTAACACTGCAGCACAAAACTTTACAGCCCTGCCCTTTAATTGCTTTGGTATATTTGGTATTCAAACATTTTTTTAAACTCCGTTCTCGATAGGAATCTCTGTTGGTTATTGCTACTTCTCTGTATCTCTCCGATGTCCCAGTGGAGATGTCCTAAGGTCTCACATGTCCTTGCTTCAGTAACCAGCACCTCCCTAAGAAGGGGTGTTGTGGCAACTCCTCCTGCTGGTTTAACTTGCTGTGTGGCAGCAGCAGCCACATGAGATACCCACTCTCTCCTTTGAATCTCTGCAGCCAGGTCCAAGTCTGCCAATGTACACATGCACTATCCTTTGGATCCCACATCCTCCTGGCATGTGTAGTCTGATTTCCATGACCCTCTATGTGCTAAATATGTTTCCACTTGAAGGAAGCAAGAAGCACGTGTCCGTTTCTGCTAGAAAATCACAGCAGTATTCCTAATAGATAGTCTAAAAGAAAGCTTGTGGAATTTAAGATGGTCTACTCTTGACAATCTTAACGATCATCTTAGTACCAGATGACTGAATCTGGTAAAGTCCTGAGTTATTTTGTGTTTAGAAGGACCGCACTTGCCTCCATTATGCTGTGAGAAAACGGTTTACCTTCCTTGACTACGTGCTCATCATAATCCTCATGCCAGTTATGCTTATTGGATATCTTCTCATGGTGAGTCTGGATGGAAGCAGAAATGACCCTCTGTCTTTCCCTTGATCACATTTTTCAAGGCAATATTTCAGGCCAGAAACCATATAGAATATGGACTGCTTTCTTAAAACAAGGCTGAACGTGTACAACAGAAGGAGCGGGGAATTTGCTGTGAATGTAGCTGATGAAGGACAGTATTGTATTACTGCATCAGCTGACATTTCCAAAGACCACTCCTCTTTTCGGAAAGACATGGTATTTAGCACAAATGTACTTAATACTATATGCAGATGAATTGTGTTCCTGTGTTACTCTTTCTCTTGCACCAAACAGATCTCAAAGACAAAACAGAATGAACACCTGGTCAAGATGTTGCTTAGAGCTGGAGTCGATGTGAATGCTACAGACTCTGTAAGTGGGTTTATACAAATGCAAATATGCCTCACATGCAGGCAACAATGCTACAGACTGCAGACTACAGAACCTTCTAGCAACATAGTTGGAGTGGGAGCATCAGGGACTGAACTGACTGATCAGTGTACCAGGAGGATTCAGTGTTTCCCCTTGACACTTAGGCAACAGTTCGTAATGTATGCAGAAATAATTCCCCACTGATCAACTAATTCTCCCTTTCTGACCAATGCCCTCATAAGAAAATCCAGGTAAACTGGGCTGAGGTACTTATGTATTAAACAAGCAATTCTGTAAAGATTCTAGAGATGTAAGCATCTGAATTTATCAGCATTTATAAGTTTTTGAACTGGAACAGATTTGTGGGCTACCTGTGTCTTGTCTTAGTCTTTAGAGTGTGCTGATCTGCCGTATACAGAGTTATGTATCCACTAGCCTACTTGGGTGTGGTAAAGAGCTCCTTGACTCTAAGGTGGAGAAGGAGAAACCCCAATTTTATCAGCAAGCAAATTCTAAAACACTGAAGTGCAAACAGCATAGTTTAAGACATAGTTTCTGAGATCAAGATCGTGTAATCCTCCAAAATTATTGGCTTCCTGCTAATGTATCAAACCTGCTACATTACCGGTTGCATCCCAGAGAAGGAATCATTTTTTTATTCCTGTTATTCTTATTATAATGTATTTGTTTTACTGTGTAGTGTACTGTGACAGGAAATGGTATGTGTGTTTTGCATCCAGCTGCTAGGGGGAGACTGATAAGGCTACAGGTAGTCCTACTTATATAAGGTCTACTAGAGAATTCTACCATAGAAATAAAATTCATCTGCTTCTCCTTCCCTTCAGTCTGGGAGCACAGCCCTTCACTATGCTTGTGAAATGAAAAACCAGGCAGTCATTCCTCTACTGCTTGAAGCTCATGCAGACACTTCAGTAAAGAATCAGGTAAGAAAGTGAAGCTGTATTTGCTCATCATGGTGGTGAACCATTAAGTACAGTGTAGGCCTTAGCTGGTGCACAGCAGTTTAAAGAAAAGGGTGCACAGCTTCTGTGGTGGCAGCCAGTTTGTTTCCTCTTTGGTATGAAACATTTCCTCCATTGCCATTGTTGACAAGAGCAACTTAAAGTATGAATCCTTCACTGCTGGATTTCTACTAGTAATTGTTGCCTGCGTGTCCACTGGCTTAGCACATCTCTTAGCTGTCTCTACGTTGCCCCTTCTTAGCTCAGAGCTACTCTACAGTTGTTCCTAAGATGTAGGCTGCAGGGGAGAGATAAAAGTCTTCCTAGGTGCTTTTTGTGCTGTTGAGGTCCCTTCTTCTGAGAGGCTAAGTCAAGCTGCTTCTGTCACCAGAACAGCTCAAGTCTTGCCCAAATCAGTACTGACCTGGGAGTATCTGCACTCCTGAGTTGAGGTGAGCAGTGTTGCTCTGGAAATCAAATCTTAGCTGAGCTTTGTATATTTGGGTACTACTCCCAGGACACAGTGGAAAGGTTGTCCCTGCTGGAGGGGAGGTCTCTCCTCCTGTCTTCAGACAGAGTAGTATTAGACCCAGCATGTCTTGAAACCTTTGTTTTAGAGCAGAAGTGACATGGGACCTTACACAGGTGGCAAAGACAGGAAATCTCTTTGTACTTGACCCCTATCTATCATATTCCAATGTATTTCATGTGTTTCTTTCAGGATGGGGAGACTCCCTTAGATATAGCAAGAAGATTACAGTTCCACAATATTGAAAGCATGATAAGAAAAGATTCTTAGTCATCAAGGACTCTCAAACCTGCAGAAAATTACCTCATCTGACAAACCACCTTGCACAACAGCAGAAGTCCTGCAGAGGATGAGGGCTGGTACTTGACAATGATTCAGTCCACATCCACCCACTCCTTGCTGCAGACTTGGACAGTTTTGTGTGAGTTTTGTCAGTACTCCAAGGCCATGCGTGGGCTGAAAGAAGTTAATTTTATTTTACTAAACCATGAATTACTACAATAGTGTTCAAAATATTGCCCATCCCATCTGCTTTATCAATTTTATTACTTGACTTCTACAGACTGTGGATTTTGAAAGCTAGCTATAAAATATCTGGAAGCCTAAACATTGCATACGATGGTTGGCAGCCAATGCAAAAATAAAATATCCTTTAAAGTGTTTGTTACTTGTTCCATAGAGGAACCAAACAATATGCTACAACAGTTATAAAAAGTCTGGTACCCTTCCTCTTAGTGTTTCTCTTTCTACAATGGGAGTGGCTGGGAAAACACATCTCTCAGTTGAGCACTTCCTTCTTCCATCCTTCCTACAATTTTCATACACCTTAATTCTCATTGTGTTGCTACAAGGGTAGGATTATCTTCTTTTTTTTTCATCTATGAAACAGCAAAAAGAGTTTTAATGCCTTGCTGGAGACCATAAAGAAAGTCAATTCCCAGATCACTTTAATGCATTAAGAAATAGTAATGAAAATACGTTTGGCTCAGTAGAGAAACAGGTCTGTGGACTACCTTTCCAATATAAACAGTGTAATAAAGAAAAAAAGAGTCAATAAATGAAATGCTGCTGATGGAAACCAGATGTATCCCTCCCACGGGACTGGACAGGATAGCATGCTGTACAGAGAGGTGCATGCAGGGGATAATACCAATCACAATAATAATATATCCATGAGTCTTCTCATGCATAGGTGGAGGCAGAAGAAAACCTGCAGTAGTAAACAATGTATTAAAGTGTCCCAGTGCTTTGTGATTTAATAATGCAGCAATAAAAGGGAAACTCCTTTCATTGTCTGCTGTATTGTGCCTCCTTGGTCTAATGGATCTTTATTTTTTTGACAATTTTGGCCTTTTCCTGTAAGCTGTCAGAAGTGCAGAACATGGGTGCTATGATCAGCATTGCTAAAGGGGGCTACAATAGGTGCACGGAGAAGCTGGTGTATTTCTCCTGTGTTGCAAAGACAGATCTATTTTTCTATTTTTAGTAGCTATTGTGTTGGGTGTCAACTCCAGCTAAAAAGGGTCTTGGCTGAACAAGACGAGCTTGAGACTGCAGCCAGAAACACCCCACGAAACAAAGCTCCTTGTTGGAGCCTATAATAATGAATATTTTGTGGTAATCTGGGGACAGACACTCTTACCAACCAGAGCAGCTTGTAGGTGAGAAGATGGGAGGCACTTGCCTGGATTATGAAGATGCCACCTCTTAGGGCCAATGGTCAGAAAGGGAGAACATCCAACTGCTTTCCCATTTTTTGGAACTGCTTAAATGAAGAATGGCCCAGACACAGAGCTGTGTAAAAGTGAATGCTGATGGCTCAGACTGCTTACAACAGCTTCATTGCCAGTGTGAAGAATAATTCATAGGGTGGAATCTGTATTGCCTGGAGTGCACCTTGCTGGATGGGTCCACATCTCCTTATTCCACAGCTGCCATCTGTGGTCTTTGAAATTGTGAGGGGTTCAGAGTGTGTGAACAAATATTTGGGTGATTTGTAGGCATGAAGGGCAGAGGAATACCTCTATAAATGTTTTTGAGGCTGGATTCCTTGATTTTTGGTAGTTATCTATTGTCTGTTCGGTTTCTTATGCTTGAAGATCTCTTGGTTTTGTTGAGATTAAACGGTAATTTCAGGAGGGGGGAAAAAAAAGGCAGGTTCTCTGTCAAGGGAATCAGTAATTTAATTTAAAGAAAAGTGTTCATTTCAAAAGAGAAATGATCAAATCACACTTTTGTGTCTTCATAGGAAGACAAAAATTGGGCATGAGAATGCCTCAGTTGGGTGCGTAAGAAAAACAGAATTTAGGCTCAGGAAAATTAGTCTTGTAAAAATAAAAACTACTGAAATTCAGTGATCCCTGCAGTATGTACTCAAATATATTCATGTTTTCAGCTTTAATCCTTATATATCACAAACTTCTCAGGAAGACAGCAGTCACAGTAACACCAGGGAAAACCTCAAATTATGAGGAAAGCAAGAAATAAATAATAACAAAAAAATACCTATACAAGTATCCATTATGTGTGTCTGTTTGTTCAGCTCTTCCCCAGATATCACCCTTATTGCTAAGAAGAAATTGTGGAGGGTTTTACAATCAACACTCTGCTCATGGTTTCAAAAATACTTTTTCATTAGTTCAATGATTTTCATATACATTTTCTCAGTTGCATCAAGACCCCAGATGAAATCAAGATGTCCCCACGAAGGAAAATGCTCGTGGTAAATGAGATTAGTGATCTGAGGAAGTAGCCTTGCCATGTCTTTTGGATCTGCAAATTTGTCCTCTCCACCGCTCCAAACAGCAGTTGGTATCTTTATCTCCTCTATCTTGTACGCAGGAGGAGCAGTCTGTAAGACAGGGAGGAGAGCTGAGGGAATGCTGCTGCAGCAGAAGCTGTGTTTAGAGAAAGGTTTCAGTGCAAGCATCTCTCTTTGCCTTTTGCTCCTGCACTTCCTGCAGTCAAACCAAAAGGATGAAGGCCACCCTCTTATTGTTCATTGCCCTAACCCCAGTCCCTGTCTATGGAATAACCCATTCTATTCCTGTTCTTTCTGTAAAGCATGGCTTAGGGTTGTCTTGTACTTTGATCCCAGCTTGTGCTCTTCAGAGGTGTGGGCACAGAAAGAGAAGTATTTGTACTCATTTGTGATGGACTGTGGAGATTTTTCCTGTGTATATTCAGAGTGGGAAGATCTGTAAATTTTTTGGGGGCAATGAGTAAAACTTTTGGTCTTAGTTTTTATGCTTGGAATTTAAGTGCCAAGGAAATAATTTGGCCATTTATAATTTCACTCTAGAAAATTTCTGAGAGAGCATGTGGGATAGAATTGGCTGATTGTAGCTGTGGAGCCTTTCTGTTTGTGAAGAGCAGTATTTTGGTACAGCGCAGAACACTGCAAGTCAAATATGTTGCTTAAAAGTGAAATGATTGCCAGTCCACTGGAGAGGTGACTGCAGATGGGAGATCCATTTCCTCTCTAAAATGAAAGGCAGACTTTGAGGATTTTTGGGGAAGTGAAGAACTCTGTAGACACCCAGTCTTAGGACTTGGGTGTGGTTCTTATTAATTTTTGCCATGACATGTAGGTTGACATGTCATTGGGCACATCCCTGCATCAGCAGGTGAGGCAAAATGAACTTCTGTTAATTGTCTGCAAGGGTCTATCTCTACCTTGTTTGTGAATAGACTTTTAGACTTGTGTGTGACTCAGCTGAAACATTATCTGAGACCACTCCCCGCCTTGTTAGTACTCACAGGTGCTAAAATTTGAATTTTTCTATTCCTAGTTTTAATGAGTTCTCAGGGAAGCCATTTTGCCTTACCTGGTTATATTTCTTCATGTTTTCCTTAGAGCCATAGTCATAAGCTTGAAACTTGTCTGTATGTGCTATCTTTTAAAAGAAAAGACAAAATAAAAGTGATGAGAGATGAAGAAGTAGAGTGCAGGAGGGATATTCCTGCCTGTGAGTTAAGTCAAGGCTCAGATAGTGGACTGTGAGTTACTCCCACACCCTCCTCTGCTTGCAGGCTTCCAGGACAGTGAGGATAGATCACAAAGTAAGTGGCTTCCTTTCCTTTTCTCTTGCTAACTTTCTGTCCTGATCCTTATATTCCACTCCCAGTATATTTTGTTACTTAAATTCTTGTTTTACTACCTTAGGTGGTAAAAGTTGGGGTCCTCTGTCATGAAGAGTTGGGTTCAGTTGTCACATGGAAAGAGAACCTGAGTGCCTGTAATGTGTCAGGGCTAGTACAAGTCTAGTGCAATATGCCTTGCAGGACTGGTGAGGGAACACCTGGAGTTGTTTTGTTTGTTTCAGTAATTTAATTTTTTGCATAAACATGACAAGTAATTTATTTATGAGTACTGGGTTATAAAGGATGAGAGAAAGTCAGTGTCTATTAGTTTAGAAAACCTTTGCTTCAAGGATTTAAGGAGCAGGGTATGCGCTAAAAATCTGCACGGTGCATTGTCTTTGCTATTCTCTCTTCCTGTATCTGTGTTTGCTTTGTATCCACTTGATTTTGTTAGAGGCTGGCAAAATAGACCATAGAGTCACTAAGTGTCCACTGCTTGTGTCCATTTCCTGGCTAATTGTATCCTGGGGGGCTGACTGCTGGGAATCTTTGTCTTCAGGAGCACATCTATACTCTAGACCATATTAAATGTGCAGGTGTTCATGGCAATGGGTGAGAAGGTATGTTGGTCATTTTCCCAAGTCCAAAGCCTCTGGATTTTCCTGTAGGCTGTCAGTTGCATAAAAAGCAGTAGTAAGGGATTATTTACATGTCAATGCACAATTATACCTGTTGCCAATGGATAATGTTCTGTACTGATGTTCCAGCTGGGGAATGTCCTACATACACATCTACTCGACTCTGGAGAGAAAGCAGAAATTTTATAAAGACAGAGATCCAGTGCTGTGACAGAATAAAACTACGAAGGAAGTGAGTTTCTAATATAAAAGAAGTCAGTTTACAAAACATTATTTATAGTTCTATTAAGGAGATGTTCCAATTCCATCTCCCTGGATTCTTCCTCAGCTATGTTATCTTGCTCTGAGAACCACATTGGTGACTTAAGCAAGGCAGGAAATATTCTTAGTGGCTTAGCTCTGCAATTCAAAAGCTGCAATTGCTTTTGCATTGAACCTTTGATTCTAACAGTTTTCCCAGTGTGCTTTTAAAAAGGATTATAGATGAAAAAAATGGGCCCAGTTGTTACAGATACTACAGTAACAAACATTATACAGGCCAGCTTCTGCATATTTTGGCCACTGTAAAGGGGATTGGCACCATGGAGTTCATATATTGGCAAGCAGAGGGAAAACTCTACTGTGTCTCCTGTCCCCTATGACTGATGTACAAGAATTTGTGAATCCCACTGCTGCACTCCTCAGCACAGTGGAAAGGCATTGTGTAGCTCTACACCTTGTGGATTGAGCTGTTGGTCCCAGTTCTAAGGTCAACAAAACCAGGAAAATGCCCCTTACAGTAGTTCTTTGGGACCAAGTTTCAGTGCAAATAGTCCGAAAATTGAGAAGAAAAAGAGGTTTTTTTCCCTGTCTTTTAGCTATTTCAGTGCTTGGAGGACCCCAGTGTCTATATGTTAAGGAAGGAAACTGGCAACTGTGTTGCCAAGAAGTCTGAGTCCATCACTCATTGTCTCTTTTTAAAGAACACCTGTTCTTGAAAAGAACAACCAAAATCTGGTTGGCTTAGCCCCAGAAGAGGGTACGTCTTGACAGATGCAACAAAGCTCCAGTTTGAGCTCAGTTCTTTCTTTCGGGCCTCATTGGAATGTACCTTGTTGTTGGTCCCACCCATCCCTAGCCCTAGCCTTGTCCTGGCATTCCCTCAGCCTGCTGAGAGCTGTGCTGTGGTTTATGTTTGTTTACTTGTGTGATGGTAACGAGACAAGGATAGAGTGCACAAGTGTAACTTCCAAAATCCCTTGAGTTTTACTGTGAGTAGGTGTTCTTGCATATACTTACCATGTTGATATTTTTTATGCTGCCTCCAGCTATGTAACAGAGAACATGGGTACAAAACTTATCCAGGGTTGTACAGAACTGTGTGACAGGTCCTTTCAGAAATTCGATCTGGTGTGCAAATCCTTTGCAGCCAAGTACTAACTGAGGGAAAGGAAAAGTGCAACATATTTTTATTGTTACAGAAGAATTTTATGCAGGAAATTGTTGCTAATAGCCTCGCCTTCATAACTCAATATTCAAAGAGTGCTGGAAGAGCTTACCCTCACAGTACCCCTTAAAGCACCCCATTCCCCATAGCCCATCATTTATTCTTCCTCCTTCATATGACTATCAGCAATCCTTGAGGAAGCCATCCTTATATTTCTGGTGTAAAGGTAATGCCTACTCATTTTTAAAGTCCTAGAGATTGTCATGTCTGTTACTGCAGTTTTGGTTTAGTCCCTCCTGCATGAGGCCAGCAAAATTTTAGTTTAACTGCAGGATTTCTAAAACAAGACAGTGTTTCACAAGTCTCCTGCTTCACTGGGAGCTCTATATCCTGACTGTTTTCCCCACAAGGTTTGGGAATGGATTTTTCAAGACCACTGAATTAATCCAAAGCTCAGTGCCACTTGTTTGGGAACATTTGGTCTCAGGCTGAGTGAACCCTGTGAAGGTTAGTGAGGCACTGGACCTCTTAAAAGAAAAAATTACATACCCTGAGCAGTGGTTCAGGAAGATTTGTTATCTTAACCAGAGGGCTTGTAGCATGTGGGCATGAAGTTACTGGGCCCAGAGCAAAGAACACCTTCACCCGTTTAGCCAGCTCAGGGTATGTAGAAAATGCTATGAAGCCTGCAAACACAGAAGAGATAGCCTGAGTTAGTGAAGATATCCTCCATAGAAAAATAAAAACCAGCAGATAGCAAACAAGAAACATTAGTAGATTTTCAACCCCTTGTCTGTTGTTCATGTCTGTGCTGAATGTTTTACTCAAGGAAAGTGTTGAAGCTAAGTCCTGAAACTAATTTTATTTGGGAGGCAAAGTTCATTTTGAGGTTTAGAGCATGTCTGGGCATTGTCGTTATCAGAACAGTTTTTGTAGGCAACACGTTAGTGAGGTTTTGAAGATAACATCAATTTCCTCTAAAGTTCAAGGAACTCTCATAAAAAAAGAGATTTTCTAATTAGAATCTCTAAGGACTTATGCATGTTTATGCTTTCATGAAACTAGAGAATAGTTAGCCGAATAGTGGGAGCTTTGAGTGTTTTCAGCTGATTATTTGCATCATGGGCAGATGAAATACTTGGTTTGTTTTGCAATGAGGGTCTTTAACTACTCTTAAGAAAGAAAAGGTCAGAATTTGTGACAATATATGATTTTACCACGTTTCCTTCTCTTTTTTTCTGGGTTGTTTACCCTAATGGACTGGCAGTCGGTCCTTTCTAATCAAAGTTCATTCATGGATCTTACACATAAACCATAAACATCAAGAACTTTCAACTGATGTTAAAAGAAAGTTAGCTGCATTTAGAGGCCATGAACTGAGTAAAGACAAAGGCTGGAGCAAAGAGAAAATAAACTATTAATGTTTTTGCTTTCTTAATTTTCGGTCTCTGGCACTGTGTTTTTAAATAGCAATGTAGCCAGTTATAGCCGCTCATGAGCTACAATTTAAATGGTAAGATTGACACTAAGTCATGACTCAGTAGTGCTGAGGTTATTTTTCCTTGCCTTCAAGCAATTTAATTTAAATTAATGTATTCATTTTAATAATGTATTGTATGGGCTGTTTTATCTTTTTAGTTTTTCCATCCTCTTCACAAGAACAGGTTCCCCGGGGAAGTCATCACAGCACCAATTCTGACAGAGTTCAAAAAGCGTTAGGACAATGCTCTCAGGCACATGGTGTGAATGTTGGGGCTGGCCTGGGCAGGGCCAGGAGTTGGACTTCACTGATCCTTGTATGTTCCTTCCAGTTCAGGGTATTCTATGATTACAATTATCTGTCATAATACAAAAGAACTTCATGTAAATGTCTGTTGCTGAGAAAATACCCAATGCCAGTACCAGAAGTACCCAGTAAATGGCCATTTCTATGTCTGAAATTACTTAAAAAGCCGAACTATCACTTCATCTTCTAATAGGTCTACTTGCTTATTAAGGGTAACCAGAGCTGATTTAAAAAAAAATTTCAAATCTCAACCCAGAAAAATCTCTATGTTTTTCTAGCTCTCTACAAACAAGAAAAACAATAGAACAGTGGGGAGAGTCACCTACTGATCAAATAGGAACACAAATGGTTGTGAATAATTCTCCTGATAGTACCTGAAGCTGACCCTTCAGAGTGACCAATATAGTAAACTTCCTTCTGTCCGGTTTTATTCATGATGAAGTACAGCTCTGCTGGGATATCGTATTTACCCATTTCATCGAAGCTACAGGGAGAAACACAAAAAGCTGGCAGACAATTTGACCATCACAGTGAGTGACTGATTGTCAGTTTTGTTCATTGCACCACTCAGGACCCTTTGAAGGAGGAGGTTGCCCAGTGTGTCTGCACCCTTGCTTGAGCTGGGGAAGTGGGCAGAGGAGTGCAGCTGTACAGCCTGGCTGCCTGATGCCTTGGGCTCTCTGTGGAGGAGGTGCCAGTTTCACCTGACAGCTGCAGCCCTTGGGGAACTGAATTTAATCAGTGCTTTCACCTGCATGGGTTACAGAACACATTTCTCACTTGGTTGAATCCAACAGTGGTAGATCTGATTTCTAGACAAGGCTTCTCAAGAGTGTTCCAGCTGAGGTTCTTGCTCTCCCCCTCACAGTACTGTCTCCCTTTTCCTCAGCATCTCATTTCATTTCCCAGACTCTGAAATCTCTTCCCCAGCCCATGCTCCCAACTCTCAGTAGTAGTGAGCATCCTTCTTTGTCTGATTCTTTACTCTCCTGTGTTGGTGTAGATCCAGTTCTGATGCTGGTTTAGGTAAAACCAGCATCAGGCTGAAGCTATCTAGTCCCCTTAGAGTTTCTATGTTGAGTCTTTCTCTCTCTACTGATTACCTGAACTGCCAGAACTCTTTCTGGCAGGGCTTAAGGATCTTGTGTCTTAAAGACCACGTGTTTCCTCGGCTGTTTCCCAACCAGACATCATAGCCAGCATCTGCGAGGAGGAAGCCCAAGCTGTTGTTGGGCAGGTTGGAAATCCAGTGAGTAGCATCTCCTAGAAAAGCATGCTGTAGGAACACGGCAGGCCTTTGCCCTGAAAAAGATTAAAGTATTCTCCTATTGGAACAGCAATTAACATGTATTTAATATTGGAGTGCAGAGTTCAGTTTGTGAGAGGTTTCCCCATTCAAGAAGCTCCCAGGAGAACTATACATAGATATTGGTTTGAGAAACCTGAAGGATTTTTTCCATGCAAGCAGGAACCATTTAATGACATTTCATGAACATTTTATGACAGGTCTGGCAAATAAAGAATTTATTGAGGACACTTGTCCCACCTCCTCTTTCACTGGAAAGCCAGCTTTCAGCTCCTATGCTGAAAATATCTACCCAAAGCTGAAAACTGCCAAAAGCATAACAGTGCATGGAAGACAAGGAAAATTAATCCAAAGGAAATCCATATCTAGGTTACCACTGATCAGGGCTGAGAGGCCCCTGATTTAACTTAGTTAGCCTTAATTTGAGAGTCTGGATGGTTCAAATGATCTCCAAAAGAGAGATTTGGAGATTTCCATTTAGAGGAAGGCATCCAAATAAATAATTCTATAACACTAAAAAGGACTGAAAGTCAAAGTCGCAGTACACAGGGTTCCTCAAATTCTAGCTAGAAATTTTTATTCAATTCATAAAATGTGATGAAACTGATGAAATGCATTTGCGTTTCACTGACTGCCTGATTTCTTACCTCCTTCCTTGAGAATATCTCTGTCTTTCAGAAGCCTGGGAATTAATATTCTTACGCCTAACCTCAGAGGCTTTGTTGTCAGGCTACTATTTTATATGCATATTATTTAGGTTGTTAGTGCAAAACCTCCCCAAATCCAGTTTACTAGTCTACCTGCCAGACCATTTGAGGGAAAAAAACCTCCAACCCTTGGATATAACAAAATTATTAGAAAAGCCTGAAATAAGGACAGAGACACTGAATATGTGGACTTCAGCTGGATTCAGCATTGGAGTCACCTTTTTGTCTAGATGCTCTTGTGGAGATGGAAAGGTATGGAACTTGTGCAAAGGGGAAAGATGGGGAATCCATGTAAAGGTTATAGGACACAAGAGTTTCCTTGTGTCCTATAACTCTGTCACACCTGTATTTTGGTCATTCCTCCCAGCAGGAATTCTGTAAACATCAAGAATGTATCCATCCTCTGTTGTAACTTCATGTTGTTCGCTGGGATATCCATGATATCTGATAATTTCACTCTGTGGAAAGCCAAAGGAGAGTTTGTTAACGTGCCAGGTGTCCTGCTCTGGAGCCTAACCAAGGTGAGCAGTGTGCATGTGGGATGTGCTGTGATGGTAGTGCAGGGCCCCAGCCACAGAGACTGTGGCAGAGAATAAACATTACAGGCCTTGTAAAAAGATATTGAAGCAACTTGAAGCAAAGTCCTCTTCAGACCTGTTTAGATGGTTTTCTGATATTTATCCCCCTATCATAGGAAAAAGCAGAACTGTGCTGCATGACCAGCTTTCATCTGGGAGATATCTTGTCATGTTTTGCAGGGCTGATACAGATAGTACCTTTCTACAGATTAAATACACACCCATATCTGTATAAGACAATGCCTAAAGCTGTGGGGATGGTCCATAACGAATCCTTTTTTGCCAAAGTGTGGTTAGGCAAGCCATGCAGGCAAGGCAAACAAGGGTGGAGATCTAATCAATGGAACTAATGGGACCACCTACACCTAATTTTGCATATACTCTGAGGAAATCTTTGGTGACTTAGGGCAAGGCATCTTTGCGTTGTGAGAATCTATCGAAGGGGTTCAACCTCCCTTACCACTGTTCTGAGCAAACAGTTTGTCATGGAATGGCAGGTCTTTGCTTCACTTGAGATTAGAAACCAGTCTTTGCCTCCACTGCAAAGGAATTCTTCTCTGTGGCAGCCCAGACTGTTTGGATAGGAGAAAGAAGGTTTCTTTCAGGCTAGCATTGGAGGGTTCTTTAATCTCTTGCCAGGTTTGCACTCCTCCCCTTATGCAGTAGCCTGAAATACCAACATATGTTGAGAAAGCTGACTGCAAACAGGTATCATGTGGCATGACACAGCTCCACATTTATCATATATCTGTTAGGGTTTACCCTAAATGCAAGCAGCAGAAATCTGTAGTTCAATTTGGTATGGACTGGAGCATGTAGTCTGTGCTTTGTCCATAGTCCAGGGCTGAGTCCAGCTGCTGGGATGAAAATTCCGCAGTCTGGATCTCCAGTGGCCCTCAGGAGGTTCTGGGGAGTTGCCTAGCCTTGGAAACAAAGGTAGCAGCCAGCAGTCCCCATTGCAGTGCTACGTGTCTCTCCTCATGCAACATGAAAGAGGCACATCTGTCCCTGGCACATTCAGAGCCAGCCCTCATTGTGGTAGTGACCCTGAGGCAGTGGTTTTGGAAACAGCAGGCTGGGAAAACAGGAAATGCAGAAGGGGCTCTTCTTAGCTTCCTGACAAGAGCTGTCAGTTATGTAACTGGAACAGAGGCTTTAGAAAGAGAGAGAAGGTGACCCTACTTACAACATTCATGAAGCACTCGGGGTCGCGACTCTTGCAGCGGCTTGTGTCAACACCAGGGATGGAGGCTGCTGTGAATCCTGCTGAAAAGGCAATTTCTTGGGAGCAGAGCAGCATGAGGAGGCACCACATCTTGGGGCTGTGTGGAAGAGCACATGCAGGGGTGTTTCTGTTAGGAAGAGAGTGGTGTGGAACTCCGCGGGAAGAGCCGAGAGGAGTCTCCTGAAGGTTGCCCAATGTCTGTTCCCCAAGGGCTGCCAGAATAAGTACCAGTGTGAGGAGGGGCTGTCTGCAGCTCACCCTGTCTGACAGGTAGGGTTGCAGAAGAGGAGAGGAAAACACCTGGGCATACCGTGCAAGAATATGCTTGAGCACTCTGCAGATTACAAGGGAACAGAGATTGGTAGACAGGGCCAGCTCACAGCATGAGCCTAGCAGAAGCTTGACAAAGAAATGTGAGCACCTGAGATGACCATCACCCAGCTTGTCTGCCTTTATCTACCTCCGCCCTTCTGCCAACAGGCGAGGTGAAAAGAGAAGAAAGCACAGTTTGTTTCCTGTCTCCTCAGGAATGGGGTGAAAGAGGTTCAGGATGGGCTCTCTTTAAACCCACCCTCTCTTTCTCTGGGCCTGAATGCTATTCTTGTGTCTGTCCGTGGTGTGCTGGGGTGAGGGATCACATAATGAGGGTCTCGAAGGGGCCAGGAGTAATTCAGGCACTCCGTGAGGAGATTTAATGGGCTTAAAGGCAGCATGCTTTCACCAGTTCAGTGTCAGTTTGTGCTTTCCTCATAGGGTGATGTGCCCCAGAACATGACCAAGTTCTGTTTGAAATCAGTTCCTCTGACAATATGAAGCAAACAAGGTGGCCATGCATGGCTCCTCAAAATCCTTGTGAGTCAGTTCCTAGTCAGCCTTAGCTTTTGGCCACCAGCTGAGCAGCCATGAGAAGTGAGCAATGACTCCTGAGACTGCCTTTGTGCTGCCAAGAGCCTGTCTCCATTACCTCTTAGAAATGGTTGTCCACAGCACAAATCTTGTATTGGTCACAGGGAAGCGAGACCTTGCCCTTTCCTGGGATGACTGATGATTCCAGATTAGCTTTTCTGAATAGAAATTGCAGAGTGCAGTCGATCTAGCACCAGTTTATGCCAACTCCATGTACAGCAGATATACTTCCCTGTTTTGGTTTTTATTTTCCAGAACCCAGGTCAATGAGTGCAGGAACACTGCTCTTTCTGAGCTTCCCAGACTCTTTTTTCAACAAGATGATTTTGACTCAATTGTCCCTCAGAAAAGAGAAGAACAGATTCTGTGACCCAGAAAGTTACTGAGTTACTGAGTGTGAGATTACAGGTTTAAACTGTTAGAAGAGCAAGAGCTTACAAGTTCAGAGCTCCTTGCTTCTTCTTTCTGAAGAGCTGTACAAAAAAGATTCATCCATGAAGCTCAGTACTGTGCTTACATATTCAGGAAAACCCACATCATACAGCAAATTTTTGTTTTATGCTGTGTTTTAATGTGTGAGGAGAGAATGATGCCTGTGAAGAGAAGAGTAGCAGTCATCCTGTGTCTGTATGAAGACCATAAAGATCAGGCAGGAGACCTAAATGTTCAACAGTAGAATTCATGGGACTTAATGCAGTGTAAGCTTCAGCTCATCAGAGGGTCTTGTAAGAGTGCCTCACCAGCAATGGCTGGGGACACCACTGCCCTTGCAGGCTTCACTTCCTCAGAAGAAGAGGACATGCTCCTATGACTGTGGTGTGTTTGTGTTAGTTTACCCTCCCATCCATCCTGCAATTAAGTTTGATGGAATTGTCAAACATCTGCCAAGGCCAGCCCTGAGACGCAAGCCTGCACAGTGGTGGGGTTCAGAGCAGCTCCTCAGGACTGCTTGTCAGGGAAGGACTACTCCAGAGGGCTCAGCCTTGCTGGGGGAAAAGCAGGCAAAGGCAGGAGGTGCATGTTCAGCAGCAGCCAGCAAGGGTGAGCTTGTCAGCTCTTCAGTGTCCACATAACTTCACAGTATCCACAGCATACAGGGTTTGTGAGGGAATTTCATAGGAGACCTGTCTGTCTCACAGTTTTCATTAGGAAGTTGAGCAGACTCAGGAGTGATCTCTTTCTGGAAACAGGCATTAGATGTGAGAATGAAATTTTTGATGACTAGCAGAGGTTATCACGTAGCCACATGTTTCTTGAGTCTGCTTCTAATATAAGACATTTGCTATGATGAGATATGGTGCTCTGTGAAGTTTATTTGTACTCAGGAATGTTCAATATTAAGATCAAGAGAAAATAAGGAAGAATTCCCCATTAAGCAATGGGGAAGAAGAACAGAATTTGTGGAATGAGAAGGAAAATAAGTTTTGACTTTTAGTGATCTTCAATTTAACCTCTAAATCTGACTAAACAAATTTAAAGAAGCCAAACCTTATGAGTCATCAAACAGCTGAAATGAGGCAGCATTTGGAAACACCCAAAACTTTAAACTTGGCATCAAAACACACTTCATTAGATTCCCTTTGTATATCAAATACTTGTCAAAACAGGAAGCCTCACAACTGATTACTCAGGCAGTGCAACACTCTGTTTTGCTTTCTGCTGTTTTACTCTGTTCTAGTGAGAAAAAAATACATCTCACTCTCCCTGCACCGGGAATCTCAATTTGCAAGAGAAAGTTCTGCTAATATCTCAGCTTGTTTACAAATCACTACCAAGATTAGTTGAGGCGATGCAGAGGCTAAATTATTCCTCTTGTTAAGGTAAACTTTTCTCAATGCGCTCTGTGATCACCTGGCTTAGCTGGCATGGCTTATGGACTTCCAAGTATTCACATTTTACTCAGATGCAGGGGGTCAATCTTGGCAGGCCACTGCTCTCTTAAACTCTAGGGGTAAAGACAGGAGACGTGAACAGCTGATTTCATCTAGTGAGATGAAGTCATAACTACTGAACATGGTAACCTATCATAAAAGAATATGCTTAGATGAAAAAAAAAATCAGAGAGAGAAATGCCCTTGAAAGTTCCTCTACGTACCTTTATGATTTAGGGAAGCTAAGATAGAAGCAATTCCGAAATTTGTCCTTCTATCCTTGTGCCTTAAGCAGTCTAAAATTTATTTCATAGAAGCTCTGAGGCATACACACACCAACCAGAAGAGCAACTGTGACTAAACACGCATGAGAATTTGTTCCCTTACTCACTAACATACGTATGTATTACATGGAAGGAACCAGAGATCCAGTTTACACACATTGTTGCAATACTTCTGCATTCATTCCCTTGTTCTCAGACTGAAGAAAACAAGTAGAAAAAAATTAAATAGTTGCTCTTTTTCTTCCTTTTGTGCAGGTCAAACATCTTTGTCTTCTAGTTTAATCAAAGAAGCACTTCTGTCCATAGCAATAGACTTCCAAATGAGAAAGGAAAAACACTGCTTATTTTTACAACCGACTGCACAAAAGCAAGACAGCACATCTTTATGGAGGCAGGAAACAGAGAAAGAGACCATGAATGTGTATGTACAAGTAACTTACCTCTGCTTTGGCTGCCTTGCTTCTGCCTTCTGCCACGGTCCCTAGTCTGTCTCCACCAGCAGACTGCTTCACTGGCAGCAACCTGCGCCGATAAAAGGAAGTCCAAACAAAATGAGCACTTCAGGGAAGCAGCTGTGAGCGTCATGAGTTGGCAGCACGTATTGCAGAGCGTGTTCAAGTGCTGATTTGGCAGTATTTCAGAAGTGGGGAAATCTTAGTGATGAAAAAGATGATCTGGTTTAATTCACAACCCCAAAATGCAGCTTGGAGCAGGAGAGTGTACAGTGTACCCATAAATAAGTGGTTGAGATGTTTAGCTGGGACCTGGGTGTTGCAGGTCACTGGGGCTGTGGAAGACCTTGATCCATACTGTTACCCAGCTGAGGGGCTGCTTCAAATGTAATCTTTCAAGCTGAAAAGGAGGAAGTGTCCAGCTTTTCTCAACATACTGTCTCAATGTCTCTCCTATTTCTTTTCATTTGGTTTATGTTAGATTTAACATTGCAGACTGACCTAGGTCTGTTTTCCAGTGGCCAGAAAAACTCATGAAACCCACCTTATTCTGCACTAATCACACTCCAGTGCAAAAGAGGGCTTGAACACAACATGTAACCTTTCTCCCAGTGAGGGAACGAACACGGGTTCTTGTTTATCCTAAGCCATTTTCATCACCTCTGAAAACACAGTATCTGGAGATCTTTGCTTAACGGCTGAATTAGCTGTAGTCAGCCTGAGGGCTCCATCCTCACTGAGATTGGCTCGATGACCATGGGCAGAAGGACTTGTTCCGTGTCCTTGAGCGACTGGGCTATAAACTAGAATCCTCCTACATGAGGATCAGCCTGTTCAGCCAATTAACTCACAAGTGTCTTCAGAAGAACTTGAGTTTTATCACGGACTGATGAGCACTTAGAAGAACACCAGATAAGAGGGATGTGTTTTTGGGAGCACCATTGCAAATAGTCTGATGCCTTTGACTACTGGGGGAAGGAAAGGGGTGAAACTGCAGGATGTCAGTGATGTCACAGTAACAGTTCTATTTACATACAAAGTAAAAAGAACTGCTTGGGATAGTGCAAAAAGTAGTTTGATAATTTCTCAGTGAAAAGCATTACAACTTGACTTCTCTGATATCTGTAAGTGAAAATAATTATCATCAAACCATAAATTAAACACTCAGAAGTACTTCTGCAACATGATGTCTCATCCCTTCTCATATCCCAAGGAGGGATAAACAGTCCCCATGAAGTGTCCAATGCTGTTTGTTCAGCCTGCTTTTACTGACTTTCCAGAAAATTCAACTCCCTGCCTCCTCTATGGTGTGCCAGGTTGCAAGACACCTGCAAAATTGCAATCTCTTTTCTAGGTGACTTTAGGGAATGCTCTGCCTACTTTCAGGTATGATGTTGCATTTAGCATGGAAAGCATTGAAAACTTATAAAGTAAGTCTCAAGTCCTCACACATTTTCTGTACAAGCAGTGAGTTGGTTGAAAGATTGACTCTCTGAAGGGTATTTGTCTCCAGGAATTTGTATTTGATTGAAGAAATGTCCTTGTTCGGGAGGGGAATTGTTTTGTTTGGATCAAACTCTAGTTACATTTGTGAAGCAGAAGGAAACAGCACAGCCTTCAGCAGTGGGCTCAGGAGACAAAACAGGCCAGTTGTTTGTCTTGGAAGGGAAAGGCGCAGAAGTGGTAACAGCCATGGTTAATTTGTTTGGCTAATGAACCATCACTCAGAGTGAGACACTGGTCCTTTGGTCACACAGAGTCACCAGTGAACTGTCCCAGTGTAAGAGCTGCACTGTGCTGGCTGGCATCCCAGGCTTGACCCACACTAACATTTCATTGAAATGGACAAAGAGGGTGTCATGCTGAAAAGAAACCCCTAAATGCACTGTGTTTCTTTTCACAGTGAAGCTAATGGCATTTTGTTTTGGAGGGAGGGTGTCCTAGAATGCTGTAACCTAATAACCACAGAGGTTACTCTTCAACTGAGTGGTTTTGTGCTGTAACTACCTATTTGAAACAAGATTGGTAGAGTCACAGCTGCACCAGGAAATTAACAGGATGAATAATTCTTCATCATTGTCTTGAAAGCAGCTCTTTCCAGTAGTGGTCAAAGTGCTCTAAATATACATGGGATGAAGATAATGGATTGTTTCTAACAATGTTTGAGTACTTTTCATTTTAGTGTTCAAATTCCAAAGAGGCTGCTCAGAGCCATGACAAAGGTTAGATCATCTCAGATCTTATAGCCAGTAGTTTACATGTGAAACAGTAGGAGGTGTGAGGTTTCTGCTGGATTCAGGGTGTAACTTTGAGCTAAGTGTCCCATGGAAATGCTGCCATTGTCAAAATGATTAAGATTGAATCATCAAGGATTTCTCTGTCTCAGAGTGGGTCTCGAAGCCAAGTTTCTCAGCTTCCAGGTGCATGCTTGAACCATGAGACTGGCTACTGTTTTCTGTTGGGTCTACCCTGTGCCCCTTGCTCTTCCTCATGAAAACTGTGAGCAGTCCTCTTTCAAACAAAGACAAATCATATTCTTTTCAGGAATGAGGTGGGGTTTTTTTGTATGAACTGAGTTTCTGCTTTCTGCTCATCATCTTGTTTAATAATAAAATTATACAATATCACAACTGTTAGAATAAGATTTTGATTACACTTTGCCTTTAAATAACTGTCAGCCCAATAAACTGAGAAATAATATGAAGAATGGAAAACATCTAGAGATCACAGAATGTATCCAGAGAAAGGAAGTGCTTTCATTACTGTCATACTCTAGAGAACAGAGTAGTCTGCAAGCATATCTTGTCTCCTCTTAGCAAAGTATGGTTATTGCAGAATCAAATCTGTATCAATTGGGAATGTATTACAGATCCACAAGGTTGCCAGAAAATATGAAGTGCACTATCAGGATGCAAAAGACATTTGAATGACATGTAGTCTGCAGGAGGAACCCTTTCCCTGACTCCAGATGCAACAGAAGGGGTTTATTGTACCCAGTGAATCTGTGTTGTTGAACGAGTCAGGTAAGGCTTCTGGTTGCGGTTTAAGGATACTTCAGCATCAGGTCAATAATTTCATTGTACACTTGCAGAGGTGCATCCAATCCCCAGATGAAATCCAGGTGTGCCCATTCAGGAATCTTCTTGTGATAGATAAGCTTCTTAATTTTAGATAATAAAATGGCTGCATCCTTGGGATCTGCGAGCATGTCTTGCCCCCCAGTCCATACTGCAGTTGGTACAGTCATCTCCTCTACATTGTAGAGAGGAGGAGTAGCCTGGAAAACAGTACAGGAATGAATGTCCAAGAGAGCACAGCAAACTTTAAACATTCATTTGGGGCTTTCTTTTGTCACTCTTCAAAGTAGAGGTGTCTAAACTAAAGAGGAAGGAAGTTCCCTTTGCCTTTTCAGTCTGTGCTCACAGGGATTAGCCAGCTGATACCACAGCCCAAAGTAAAACACCTCCCGACCTGACAGAGCTATTGTTGGGTCTTTGCCCTCTCAAGTGGGACTCTTAGGGCAGGAGCCTGAAACAAGACATAGATATCAGGATGCCTCTGCATAAATCCCCATCATGGTCCTTTTGAAGTAGTGGTCAGCCCTGGAAGACTTGGGCTAGAGAGGAAATGCAACATGTGACAAGGATGAAAAGGATAGTAGAATGGCTTCTGTAGGAGGAGAGGGAAAGCAGCTTAGGAGTCCTGTGTTTGGAAAAGAGACGTCAGAGCACGAACAAGAGACAGGTTTATACAACCACAAATAGTGTGAAGAAAGAGCACTGGAAGTAATTATTCCAAACACAAAACCTAGAAGGCATCCCATGACTTTCCAGGAGCAAGCAAACTCAAGGCAAACCAAAGGAAGTTGTGTTTCATGCAAGTCATCATTAAAATATGTAACTTGTAATGACAGGCCATTGTGGAGACTTAAAGGGTAGGAGGGTCAAGGATAGGATTAGAGTCTTGAATGGAAAAGCTGTTCCTCAGGGTCTGCTTGACGGCAAAGTCCTTTTGTCTCTGGCTGCCAGAATCCAGGGGTGGCTATTAGTTCTCCAGTTTTCCTATTCCTAATGTCACCTGTTTCAGTTCCTCTAGTAGGCAAGATGTTTTTGTTCTTTTCTGTGTACTTTTCTTTTTCAAAATTATTTTTCTATTTTTTCTGCCCTTGCTTCCTGTTATTGCTACTGACCATTTAATTAAAAAGTTTTGCTCTTCCTCGCTCTCTTTTTCTTAAAATGTATTAAATTTATTATAGCCACTAGTGCTTGCATGCTTTCTCTGTTGACTTCCAAACTGAAAAGAAGTAATATTTTCATTTACTTATGTTCTGAAAATGTGTCTCCTACTACATCCTTGCTCTCTTCTCTTGTGTGTTTCTGTGCTGCCCAAGGTTGCTTGACCAAAACATACCTGTTGGTATTTTTCCATGTTCTTCTTTGAACTGCCCCAGTCATAAGCTTGGAACTTCCCTGAGCGAGCTTCCTAAGATGATGAACAAGAGAAGAGTAGCTATAAAGACAGAAGACAGGAAGTTTTTGTGTTCTTTCCCTGATGAGCCTCTGACTTCAATCTAAAGCCCCAAAAGAAGTTCTTCTAACAGCTGTGAAAGAGCCAATAGTAAATTAATTAAAGGTGTCAAACAGTGAAAAGGAGTCGAATGTTTTTGTCATAATGAAAAAAAAATCACATCTCCTGCAGAAAGACCCAAGGATGTCCTCGCAGGCAATTTGTTCAAGTTAGTAAAACTGCTGTTAACAACTGCTGTCAGCAGGTTTGCCTCAGTGCTGCTGCCTTGTCCTATTCTTTCAGTCGTATTGACAACACTCAGCTCTGCGAGGATCTCCTTCTTATGTTTTCTCTTCCCACTCTATTTTGAATACAGAAATTATAATTTCTAGTTCTTCCCCTTCCTGGCTTTACCTACAACATAGGTTGTAACTACTCTGAGGGACCCTCACCAGAATCTTAGTATTGAAATCCCGTTAGCTCCTTTAGTTGTTATAATAGTAAGGACAACAAAGACTTAGGAGTATCACTACTGCGTGTTTGTGCTTGCAGTTTGTGGTTAGAGGCTGAATTCCATCTGAGTCAATTGGCAGAGCTCCCCCCACTCTGCTTTTGTAACCATTTTTCTTTACACATCTAGGTCATGGTTACAAAGCAACCTAATCAATCCTACCATCTAATGTGAACTCACAGACAAAAGTGTAATTTGATTTTGAGTAGGTGCCTGTGCAGATGCCATTCAAACATATCTGAGCATTTGCTGTGCTGAAAAGGGCATGAATACTCCTTCAAGCTCTCTGTGGTTGCAGCTGCTTCCTGCACAACTCCAGGGCCCGTGCTGCTGCCAGGAAACCTGCCTTGCTGCAGAGGCTCCTCCAAGGAAGCCCTGTGGGTCCTTGCAGTGCGAGCCCAAAGAAAGAAAGGCAGCTCCCATCAGCAGTGCTGATGAAGAGGTACTATGGCAGTACCTTGTAGGTAAGGGATATAAATAATCTACTAAAAATAGTGTTTATTACTCATGGTTCTGTTGCTGTCCAGACAGTGACAGCCTTTAAGGAGAGAGAAGAGGATTTTAATAGTAAAATTTGGTAATTTACATGATAGCCTCAATCCTGCTCATATCTTGACACCACACTGGAAACATGACTAATTTCTTAAGGTAAATTCCTTACAAAACTGAGGACATCATTTATAAAAGGTACTGGATACACAAGAAGAGTGATATACACCTGCACACACAGCTTCGAGCTTACAGGTTTTTAAACAAGTGCAGTGCTTCATTGTTGGCTTCAAATGTACCTGTATCACATAAGGTTTTTCTATCCAGCTGGCAAAAGAAGGAGCAATGAAAAATAGTGTTCTGAACTGAGATTCCAATTGCAAACCACAAGTTGCATGTGTTACCAAGAAGCTGGCTATGGCTTCACAGCTGGTTATTCCTGTACCTCTCTATTTTGCTCAAGGTGAGTACCTATTTTGTCTTCCAGGGGTTTACTCATACCTGACTCCAGTGGACTATGTTCTGCACAGAAGTTCCAGCAGAGGTTTGGGCAATATACACATTTATTCGGTTCTGAAAGAAAATATTCAGTGAGCATTCTCTTCTTCCCTTCTAAGCACATGTACATCAAAACATATGCTACAGCCGTGTCATGTATTGATAAAACCAACAGAAATTGGAGTAGCATGATTGGAGACTCCCTCAGATTTACTCTACATATGGCAGTGTGTCAGATTAGGAGTAGCAGTGAAAAAGCAAACCCCAACTAGAACATTTCCTAGCATGATGGAGAATCTAAAAGAACCTACAGGTGAGAAGGACAGCATAGAAAGCCAGCAATTTAGACCCCAATCTGTGTGGGTTTTTTAGAATTCTAGATCAGATTCTGTGTGAGAGAGGATCACTATTGGACAGAACAGTAAAGGGAAATGGAATTTCCTGATGAACGCACGACTGTTTGAAATAAAACACATCCTAACACTGCAGGGGTTTCTTAACAAGCTGTTGTGTGATCCTTCTTCAGTGAACACATTCCAAGGCATTTTTTGAAAAATGCTGGAGCAAAATTTTGATGCCCAGGTGATCTGACCTACAGCTGGAGATAGCATGAGGTGCCCAGGTATGTCCTAATACTCTCCTACCAGTGTCTTCCAACTCTCTCTCAGGTCCCCCCAAGGTATCCTGTGCCCCTGGGCACATTTCTGGTGGTCCAAGGCTTAAAAAATGAGGACAAGGAGGAATATGTGTGTTCCTTTCTGTGTTGCAAAGAGAAAATGTGAAGCAGGTAGGCTTTTTATTTCTTTTTCAGTGTGACTGCATGTGAAATATCTCTGATAAGACCCATAGCCACAGTATGGACCATGATATGGTGCCCTGGGTGAGGTCTGGCAGAAGGAAGACTGCAGAATTTTAGGGGCCTCTAAACAGCTGTCAGCTGTAGATCTGGTGCCAAATGCTCTTCCGAGGAGAGAGGCAGTGGTTCCCTGCTAGTGATAGGGCAATCAGCAGATACTGCTGTCCAGTAGTGGGAACTGTTCCCTGCAATGTGATACTGACAGAAACTCAGGATTCACATTACAGGATAAATGTGAGTTTTGGGAGTATAAGCTTAAACTCTCAGTTATACATACCACATCAATGTTTTTCAGGTTACAGCCACCCAGATTGAAGAAGACACTTCTACAAAGCCTGGCAAAAGCTCGATGGCTACAGACAGGGGCTATTATCCTTGTTAGACACTCAGCCTGGGGAAGAAATTCTCTTTTGCCAAGCATACTCTGTGAAATATAAAGGTAATATTAATTTAGGAATGTACACACTTCTCCTCTTCAGCACTTTCAGTGGTTCTTACTCGCCTTTTCTCCATTTGCCAGCTGATGTTCCCACAAACAAGTGAGAAATTACTTGGTTTCCCATTGCATCAGCCTGCTTGGGCATTATTCAGTTTGGGTTACATCATTTTTAACGAAGATATATGTTAAATGTTAACTCCAATCATAGTTTAAGCTTGTATATCAGTTGTGGTTTTGCCTGGAGGAATCTTGGAAACCTTTGAGGATCTGCATCTTTGTACCTCTCTGGGTCACCTGTCCCCATGCTGCACTGTGGCCTTGGAGGGAAAGCTTTCCTTAATGCCCAGTCTGAGCTTTTGAAGGCCTCAGTCACAAGGTAAACCTACCCACATGCAAGTGAGTCAACTTCACAAAGCCCTATACTTTCTGTTTATCCATTTAAAGAGCTGAACAAACAAGTTTACGGTTAAACAGTAGAAACCAAGGTATCACATACCCTGAGCACTTTTTCAGGAAGATAGAGGAGTTTTGTTGCTGGGCTTTTAGCATATTTAATAGCAGTGACAGGTGCCAAAGCGAAGTAGAGTTTGATTTTCTGAGCCAGCTCTGGCATTGTTGCAAATGCAATGAAAGCTGAAAAAAAAAAAAAGAGGAGTTAAAAAAAAAATCATTGTTTTTACATTAGACTCTTCTCAGTATTAATATATAATATTCTGCACTTTCAAATTCATGAGCAACCTTGTTAGTTGTTCAGAGACTACGATCCAGCCTAGGTTTATATGAAATTCCTCTTCTCCCTCTTCTCCATACCAGCTTATAGATTTTTTTCCCTATTCAGAGAAATTTCTTTCTATATTTTGCAGTTTTCTTCCAGACTCGATTAAACATAAATGTACCCTTATGATGACATTCATGCATTTCTTATACTATTGGAAGAACAAGAAGTTGTTTTTCTTCGGGTCAATCCAATTTTGTGTTTTCTTTTATCATGTGTACATCTGATCCAAACCGTCCAACTTCTCCTTCTGTACTCCCATCTTCCTGTTTTGTTTATTTTGGTCAACTGACCAGCTGCTGTTGGGCACACCCTTGCATCTTGGATAGAAAAAATTTGCATGGCCCACACACAATAATTTCCAGTATAAGTCTTAGTTGACAGATTTCCAGCAGCAGTGCATTTGATCCATTGTGCTTTCTTATTTTTATAATAAATTTTAAATGCCAATGTGTTGAAAATTGCTTATACTGACACAGTATTTCACATCTAGAAAGAGTTAAGGAAAATCTCAGGTACATTCAGTAACTCAGTATCTCAAATCACAGCACATTCCTGATTTCCTGAAGAATTCCTCTCTCGTGTGTAACTTACCAATGGTAGTACCTTGCGAATAGCCAATATAGTACAACTTTTCCTGTCCTGTTTTCTCCAAAATGAAATTTATTGCTGCTGGAAGATCAAACTTTGCCATCTCATCAAAACTGCAGGCAGGAGATTGAAAGAGAGGCATGCATAAATGAAAAACCAGACTTTAAATTGAATGCACATTTTTATTAATGGCTTGTCAGCAAACAAACAGTCTGAATGTTTTAATGAATCATTCAATTATTCTAAGTTCTGTGTTTTTCTGGCACTGGATATGGAAGATACTATTCAAGATTTTTTCGGTTATTGTATTACACAGACCAATGTTTCTAAGCAGCTGCCAAAACTGTCTCCAGGGCTGAGGAATGGCTTGGACTTGGCCTATGCAGGTTCCTCTGAGTTGTTCTGCTGCTATGCCTCTAGTTTGAAGAACCAGTTCAAGCAGTAATTAAAATAGTCTCCATTACTATTACGGTTCACATGCTTTTATAGGGGCACCTCAGCAAAAATAAATGTAAAGAATGCTTACTGAAAAGCAGCATATGTAAATCCCTGATTAACCAGCTGAAATAAACATGTAGGGAAGGGCAGTAGATATCCCCTCTAGTGGTTCTGTCTACCTGAAAGCCCAGAATTCATCTTGATCAATGGAATACTTTTGATGTTTTCTTGACCAACGATTCCCTCTGCTGTTTCCCATCCAAACGTCAAACCCAGCATCAGCTAGTAGGAAGCCCAAGCTGTTGTTGGGCATGTTTGTGACCCAGTTACTAGCATCTCCCAATAATCCATGCTGGAGAAACACAGCAGGTCTTGAAGCTGAAAAATAAAGCAAAACCAAAACAAGAGTTTATAATAGTTTTTATTTTTTCATCTCCTGGTAGCTCAAGAACATTATTGCCTCATATTCAATACTGGCATTTTTTCCTCCATCAACTAACCATAAGAACAAAACACCTCTTTCTGTAAGAGACAACTTCTGTGGCTCTTTAAGAATTTATGGAAAGATCTGCCTGACACCAGAGAAAACTAACTTGGCACCCTCTGGTCCTTGTTTTTAAAGCTCATCCACGTCAGGTTGAGATTCTCAACACTGATGCAGAGACGAAGATTTGGGATTGTTTTCAGAGGTTTCCTTTACCCAAAATATGGATCAGACACTGATTCTAACCAGGTGTAAACAAAAGCAAAGCAAAATCAGAGGCTGGAAAAGCTTTCGCAAAGCTTATTAGGCAACCTTTATCCTATTTTTAATTTTTTTTAAGTTTTACTCACAACCCTTACTAGGAAGCATATGCTGCATTTTATAGTGGATTTTTATTATAAATAGGTGTGCTTGACATTAATTCTGTCTATCTTGTAGGTTGTTCAGGGCAGCCAGAACTCTGCTAAAATTTCACTAGTATATACAAGCTTTGGTGGATGTTTTACCAATACGAGGTATCTCTTTTGAGAATATGCCCTATCTAGGCTGGTTTTGTGTCATATTAAAGAACTGTACCTGAGCTTCCTTGATTCTGAATACCATAAGGGATTCTGTTAATGGTAATGGTATAACCATCTTCCGTCATCACTTCATACTCCTCGCTGGGGTACCCTTTGTAAGTAATGAGCTCATTCTAGGACAGAAGGTACAAATGCATTTGCTTGCACAAGTCCATTTCATATATTATAAGATATTCACAATCAAGAAATGTTAGAAAGTAGATACAGCTGGGGATTTAACCTACACACATTAGGCATCTGAATATATGTAAGCCCAAAGCAACAAATTTCCTTTCTTCTTTACGTTATATCTAGGGTTTTGCTCTCCAGTTAAAATATGTCATGTAAAACCTCTATTACACTCCTGCCATACAATCATCACAAACCTTTGCATTCTGGTGATATAAGAATCACTATGAGCTCATAGCAAGAGTTTATGAGATGAGATGAGATGAGATGAGATGAGATGAGATGAGATGAGATGAGATGAGATGAGATGAGATGAGATGAGATGAGATGAGATGAGATGAGATGAGATGAGATGAGATGAGATGAGATGAGATGAGATGAGATGAGATGAGATGAGATGAGATGAGATGAGATGAGATGAGATGAGATGAGATGAGATGAGATGAGATGAGATGAGATGAGATGAGATGAGATGAGATGAGATGAGATGAGATGAGATGAGATGAGATGAGATGAGATGAGATGAGATGAGATGAGATGAGATGAGATGAGATGAGATGAGATGAGATGAGATGAGATGAGATGAGATGAGATGAGATGAGATGAGATGAGATGAGATGAGATGAGATGAGATGAGATGAGATGAGATGAGATGAGATGAGATGAGATGAGATGAGATGAGATGAGATGAGATGAGATGAGATGA
This sequence comes from Vireo altiloquus, assembly GCA_013396875.1. Lineage (NCBI taxonomy): Eukaryota > Metazoa > Chordata > Aves > Passeriformes > Vireonidae > Vireo > Vireo altiloquus. The sequence continues at coordinate 239,398 of VZRF01001712.1, forward strand.
GATGAGATGAGATGAGATGAGATGAGATGAGATGAGATGAGATGAGATGAGATGAGATGAGATGAGATGAGATGAGATGAGATGAGATGAGATGAGATGAGATGAGATGAGATGAGATGAGATGAGATGAGATGAGATGAGATGAGATGAGATGAGTGGCTGAGATGAGGCCCTGCCCAGGTGCAATACTTCTGATTCAGCCTGGAACCATCTTGTTTAAACTGCCCTCAGAGAAATCCAGGGAGCTTCACAACTACAGTATTGTGAACAGCATAGATGTGATGAGCATTGCTGAAAAGCTAACTACAATATGGAAAAACAAAAGATCGGGCAATGTCACAGTTGCAAGGGAAATCTCAAGCACAGCCCATCTTAAGCTCTGAAGTAAACATTACTTTTGACACGCAATTTTCAACCTGTTATGTTACAAAAGAGGATTGGTTTTTATAACTCGTACTCGGAGAATTACTCAATGTATTTTGTCATGCAGGACTGAACCCCCAGGAATTCAACAAGTGACTAAAGACCTAAGCAAGCTTGCTTGGCAAGAGATGTTCTTCTGAAAAGCTGGCTCTTTCTGTTCTCTGCTGGTCACCACTAGTTATTTATAGATTTCATTGCTGGTGAAATGCTGACATTCCAGACAGCTATTCTTTCAGATAGGCAGGTAGTGCCAGCAGTAGCAAGATGGTAACTGATCTTTAAAAGGAAATTAAATCTGGAGATTTACAATTTGCTTTAATTTCTGTCAGAGAGAAGATGGGCTGTTGCACATGCAGGCAGAAGAGAACAGAAGAGAAAGCAGTAGTGTACACAGTGACTAGAGAGGACAGGTTAAATAAAGGCAGCTTATCTATATTGTTATTTCTAACACAGAACCCCCTCTGCTGTAAGCCATGCATAACATCCATCCTCAAGTCACTCTGCCAACCAACTTACAATACTCATAAAGGCTTCAGGATCCACAGCTCTCTTCATTCTTCTCTGTTCTTCTGAGTAAGTAATTCCCTGAAACAGACATGTAACAGCAACAAACAGCCATATCTTCTCTCTGCAAAAACCGATATATTCATCTGTCAGTAGTCCTGCTCTGCACTTGTAATCCAGACAGGCTCTGTACTTTTCTGGTGAGGAAAGTGCTGTCTAATACTGAACAGAGCCAGTCTGGTACTCTTTACTTGTTAATTAAATGGAAAAAAACTGACTTCAAAAACCTATCTGAGGGTTTTGGGCAGCAACCTGCTAAGGTGTGGACTAGGATGCTGCTCTTGATCAAGGCAGAAATATCAGTGACTCCAAGAAAAGGAGCAAAGCTTCTGGAGCAATGGATTTCACTCATTTGTCTGAGAAGTAGGTCACTTGCATTATCATGCCATGCATGAAAATTATAGGTGAATTTGAAAACATTTCTGGCCAACTCAGAAACACAGAGTTATTGGGTAACTCGTAAGTAAATCAATAATTGTCACAGTGAAACTTTCAAAGTGGAGATAACAAAGTTGTTGGATAGTTAGTGGAAAAAAGCAAAAACAATTGAAAATAAAAAACCTAAATATTTATCACTTAATTAAAAACTTAGGAGCATAAATAAAGCAGCTCTTTATAGTTGCATAGTAAGATTTATACAAACCTCCTCAGTGACAAGATTTATCCACTCCATGGGATGAGGATGGAGAAAGGAAAAGGAAGCTCTGCTAAATGTAAAGCTAGGTAGAGACTGAGTGCCGGCACATCAAGTATTGTTAAGCAAAAAAATGGAACAAAAAAATCCTGAGAGGTAGCTATCCTGTTTAGATGCACAAATAGCAGCTCCATGGTCCGTGAAGACTAAGCTCAAAGAAAATGCAGTGTTTAAATTAGCATCTTCTCTACACTATACAGCCACACGGAGGCCACATCTAAACTTCTGTTTTCTCAGTTGTAGATCTTTCAGTCAGACTGATTAAGCCAAATAATCTATTGCATTTATTGTTTTCCTGATCAAGAAGGCTTTTGAACTTTTTTCCTTAATAATTTGAATAGCTTTTGTTTTTCTTATCACTGAACAACAATTTATATACTAACTTCCTAGCACTACATGTTGGTACAATCTGTATGTTGAAAATAGTTTTCTGCTTTTGTAGAAAAAGGGAAATTTAGAAATCTTTGTTTTACTGAGCTAGCACCCTTTCTTTCAGTTTAAAGCCACCACTTTCTTATTCCCTCACTTGCCATCTTCCCATACCTCTTCAGCTATCCCAGAGTTATCTAAATTCAGGCTAGGTGAGCCAGGCCTGAATCTCTTTACCCAAAAGGAATCTTTCAAGAAATAGTCATACTTTCACTTACAAGACTTACAAGCAAAACAACACAATGAAATACATTTGTCCTCAATTAATAATGCAGCTCCTCAAGCTCAGGTTTCATACCATCTTTTGCAGCTCCCATGAAGTCTTCACCAGTTTTGGAAGATAAATAAATCAAACCATTACTGACCTTGTGCCCGATGTCATGTGTTTGGCTGAGCAGCTGCGGCTGTAGAAGAATGAAAACTCAATTCCTGGCTGTTTGGAAGCAGTGCTGGCAGTGAAAGAATGGTCATGCACTGTTTTTTCCCCAATCATGCAGCAACTTGACAATAAGCCTCTGTTTCTTTCCCACTCCTCATTCCTTCTACTATCACTTCAGCTTTTCCCTAATGCAGCAGCAGAAAGAGGTGACTCCTTTTATTCTCAGACCTCATGCTTTTCAGCTCCTTAGCCATCACAGCTATAACAAGGCTCTTCTACTATCAAAGATTGCTGGATTTTTAAGGAGAATACCAGCCTCTGTAGAGTGGCAGAACAGAATTAGGAATTTTGAAAACAAATATATTCACAGATATACCTTATCATACCTAATGAAATTATCAGTAGACCTGTAACAATTTTCTCTTTTACTAGCAACCTACCAATTCCATCTTCTCATGTTATCTGGAAAGGATGGAAGGAACTCTGATACCTCTACAGATGTTACCGTGCACATATTTTTCTTTTATTCTTTTAATGTTTTTGTTGTTGTTCCCTAATTCTAAATTGTTGCTGGAGTGGTTTCAGGAGATTTTCTTCCATTTATATTTCATCTCTTAAACAGCCATAGAATTGAATGGATGTTTCCTAAATGAATAGTTATGAAACTAGAAGGCTTTTCCATAATCTGTATGGACTCAGTAAACATTGCCAAGATGGGCACACATGTGTCAGTGTTCTCAAGCATACTTTGAGTGGGCCAAAATTGTTCAGCAGTGGAAATTATGTAGGCCTGAATAGAGAGTTCAGGAAGGTCCTTTTTAAGTCTCTTCCTTTTGTGGAGTACAAGCCTAGTACCTACACTCTGCCATGAGTGGTGTCCTCACTACAACAATACAAACTTTGCAGAAGTATGATTGAGGCTGTTTTGTTTGGTTTGGTTTTTTTTTTTTTTTTCAGTTGTGTACTCTGTTATAAAGCTCATGGGCTTTTCGTTCTGCATGTTCCAGGTATTTTTAAATCTTGAAGCTAATTATTCTTTCTTGTTCAGTTCCCAATTTTTGTTCCTCCAAATATTCTTTCTGTCTCACAGATACTGTTCATCCACATAGAACAGATCAGGTTAAACACTGACATGAATTTGACCAAAGTTTTGAGCAGGATTTGATATTTCTATTTATATGATAGCTTGCCTGCTTTCTTCTTGCAGTACTGCCTGTGGTTAGGATCAGAAATATTTAATATATTTTCATAAGTTATTTTCTTTAATATTTACAGATCAGAAAGAGATATGAAAGAAAACCTCAGGAGACGACCTGTTCCTACAAGACTTGTTATCAGGCTTTCAAAGAGAAACAGAAATATCTGAGTTCAGTTTCTGGCGGGGAATTAGGAGAGGAAATGATTTTCAAAGAGCTGCTTTAGAACATGGAGTGTTTTCAAATATTGATTCTACACATGGGATGAGATGTTTTTATGAATCTTCTCACTATTTCCTTTCATGCACTCCAAGTTCTTTCATCTTTCCTGTAAGAAAAACAGGTTCCCCCCTTTTTAAAGTCTCAGTGTCTTTTGAAGCTCGACATGAATTTCATGAGTGAAATGTTTAAATGTGTACTTGCCTTTGAGTACCTCATGATATTCTAGGTCATTAAGATGTGCTATTAACTCTCTGTGAACAAAGCCAGCTTCATTCTTTAGTGCAAAGCAATGCTCCAATAACAAAAAAACTCACTAAAACACTGTATAAACACAGCATAATACCGTAAACAGCAAACGACTGGATAAAGTCATTGCAGGTTATTGGCAGTATGTGTTTGAAGTGTTTGAGACGGCAAAGAAGGTGAACTTGGGTGAGTGTTTGGCTAATTTTTTAAAAAAGCAGACATGTACAGTCTGTTGTAAATTGTCAGGTTTCAGTGAAAGTGACTCACACTATAACCAGGTACGGAATTCAGTGGAAATGCTTAAAGGCTGAGATGTTGTTGTCAGAGTTGTGGCTGCATCTTCACAAGCGTGGTCATATGTAAACAAACTTTAAACGGGTCGGTCTAGGTGCTCTTATATAAATAAGAGCCTTTATATAAATTGTGCACTACATGCTCAGTTTATGAAGCCCCAACACTTTCCAGTGCTTTTTGTGGATAAACCCCCTATCAATGTACAGCATATTAGTGTTTTCTGTAAACTCTTTGCTCTCCCCATTCCGTCCTGCTGCAGGAATTGGACCTGGCTCTGGAAATGACTTAGGAATGGAAGATATTTTTATACAGCTGAATATAGCAGTTCATCATGGATCAAATATGTCCTTTTGGCTTCTTCGTGCAGCTAGTGAACATAGTTATCAGAAATGTTTGGCTATTTTAAGTATGTTAAGGAGGGCCTTTAAGGGGAGGTATGCTTTATTGAGAGACAGACTTGTTTTTGTGGAAGTTGCAGTCCAGGAGTCTCCAAGGGAACACACAGCAGCGAAAACAGAAGGATCTCCTTGTGCACTCATATGGCTTTAAAAACATGTCATGTCATAATGGTGCAAACAGTTGTTTCCTGAGAGTGAGAAAAACATGGAGAACTAAGCACAGGGTCTAACAGCGTGCTCTCCACGGAATCCCTGGGATAATACCTGGTTCCCAACAGCATGAAACAGCTGCCCTCAGCCACCCACCCCATCCTGTTGCCTTGGCTGGAGTCCTATTGGCCCCTCAGCACAGGCATGTTTGGGGGGTGAAGGCAGAGCCTCCCTATTCAGCAATGGACCCTACACCTCCAAACAGTGAAGGAACTGCTCTCAGTGGATTCTGTACACACAGAGACAGAAGCGCAAAAGCACAAAGCACGAGTGAGAACAGGCACTGCTTGGGTGAGAGATTCTTCTCAGCTCTGTCAGGCCTGCAAAAATATTTCTGGTAGTCATCATCAAGGTCAATGGGCTTGCCTGGGGATTACCAGCAACTAGGCTGAGTGGCACAGTATTCATAACTGAAGAGTGAGGCAGCTCTGCGCTGGCACTTAGATAATTATGAATCTTTTGCATAACAAAGGTAAAGTAAGAGGTGTCAAAAGGAAGGGCTCATGAGGGACAGAGGGGGCTGAATGCCTGTCTGTGCTGCTCACACTGCTGGTGCCTTGTCTGGTAATGTCCCAGGCAGCGTTGCCCTCCTGCTCCAGCGACAGTCACCCATTTGCACATGTAAAGCTAAGCACCAGCCTCTCTGTTAACTCATCCAGGGGAAATACAACTTGCGAAAAGACCAATTCTTTCCACAACACTTTCTGGCTGCTGCTGAAGTTTGTGAAATGTATGCAAGGCAGGATTTCTTCACCTCCGAGGGTGGATGAAGATGAAGTCTGTGTTGCAATTTATAGCTTTGCATTGTTCAAATTGCTTTGCCTCACAATCTACAGACAATTATTTTTTATCCTTCTGCTAATTTTGTAGTAATGTATGGAGCAGTATCTTGTCACTCCCATGGTTATCAACTATAATTAAAGAAAAAAGTAATTTGCACACCTGCCTACACACGTGGAAAGCTGAAAATTACGTATGCTTTATTTGTCTTGCACTTGTTCCTGGATGAAGTCCTCGTGGATGTGAATTGAAATCCTCTGGCAGAAGAACTGGGACCAGTATGAGCATGCTGCAGGCCTTGCACTCAGTGTGCAGCAGTGTCCTGGTGAGCACGGGCCATTGAGCACTGGTAAGCACAGACTAAAGAAGTCTCTGGTCAGCTTTGTGCTGCCATCAGCAGGACCTACCCTGCTATTTTCAAGGGGTCAAAGGGACTGTGGGCAGAGTGGCTTGGGTGTTTCTTAATCCTAAGGATTAAATGTGTTTGCTCTGGGACAGAAGGAGGGTGCAAGGGGAGACAGCATGGCAAAGCCTCCATTCAAACCAGGATCTTTGCGTACCTGTAACTGGGTGGAGTGGGGGCTGATTGAGCAGCAGCCCAGAGTGGGCTGGGACCACTGTCTCTCTTCCCGTGAGCACCTTTTTCTTTACCTTCTTTCTGCCAGAAAATTCTCATCAAATATTAATTATTAATCATCTCCATCATGGAGTTCATTCTTTTCATGCATTAAAAACAACTTCCCCCTAACTTTTGCTATGGCAGCAGGTTAGATAATCACAGACCTGTCTTTCCAAAGCATAAAGCACTTATTTTTTCACTTACACCTTTATACACAGTCGGAATTTCTTTTGAAACAGCAAAGGTTTTGCTTACTCATAGATCCAAGCTTTTTTCTTTAAGAAGTAAAGATACCAATACAAACTACTGGTCTGCTCTGAGCATCAACATTCATTTTCCCACATGAAACAATCTACTGTAAATAACGAAAAGTTTAAAATATAATAATTATAGAGTTAAGATGATTACTTTGTACTTGGGATGTAGAATATTGTTTTGATCTTTTGTAAGGGAAAAGAAAGATGATCAAAGCAATTTAACCTTAGCTATAGAAATGCACTTTAAATAGCAAAGCTGCTTATCAAATATAGTCTGTGTTTTTAATGGAACCTTTCCCTTATAAAGACAAAATTTTCCTGCTGACCCCAAAGTGATACTTTTCCAAACCAAATGAAGAACCTACATGTTCCCTTTTACTTATGTCAACAAACTGTTTCATACTCTTGCTACGTGAAGAAAGTTAACTTCTAAAATGTTAGTGCCAACACATAGTTCCACAATATTGTACAGAGGACAAATGAAACTTATGGACCTCTTTCAAGCTCTGCTTCACTGAATGTTGCACTAGACATCCAAAGTTTTCATTAAACAAGGGAATATGCTTTCATTAAGATAAACAATATCAGACAAGCGCATAATTCTTACCATCACAAAAGAGATCCATGTGTTTTTGATGATCAGGATGACCTCTTTGCTTTGGAAGCATTTTGTGAAGGGTCTTGAGGCAGGAAGATCCCTTTACAGAAGGGTCTTGTGACTGTTTCCCTCCCCTGGAATAGGTAGTAGTGGCCATCTGAAAAGTGGTGAGTTCCCAGGGTCTGTGTAAGAGGACACTGTGTCTATCTCTGATAGCCGGACGCTCAATCTGCAGTGGAGAAGCTCCAATATCAGAGAAGAGGCCTGAAAAGCTGGTAATTTGTATTTTCCTTTTGAAAGCCAACAGAACAACTAGCCAGGTTTTCACTGTCCAACAAGTGTGGTGCAGTGATCCTCAGGCTGATCCCGGTGTGAGCCAGCAGCAGCCCTACGGAGCAGCACGTGGGGTACTCGCTGAGACCTGGCCCCGGCAGCATCACTTTCAGGGTCTGTAGCCCTTGCACTGAGCCCTGTCTCAGCTGCCAAAGCTGGGCTGACATCTCCCTGCTGCTGCTTTCCCTGGCACCACTCCAGCACTGCCCAGCAAAATCAGTCAGCACTCCTTGTATCCACAGTCTTGCTCAGGTCATCCTGACATCTTGAAATAAGTATCTGGTGTCCATGTCTAACGACTGGGACATTGGGCCACTCACTGCTCTTGTTCAATCTTCTCAAGTAATTTTTATTTCCAGGGCTTTTTTTATTCCTTCCTGTGCTTCAGTTGGCACCTCCAATTAGGAGGTTTTTGTGCACGAACTGTCCCTGCTACTTGTCTGAACAGCTCTAAGCTGCAATCCTGTTAACCTGAATGAATATTCAAATAAAAATTGAATATTCATCAATTCAAATGAAAATTTGGCTGAATTCCTTCCTTTTGTGCCATGAGGGAAGTCAGAATTTTTTCATATAAATCATAAACCATGTCCTAATTACAAATTTTACTGAAAGAGACTTAAGATAATGGCTTACTCAAGATAAAAATGTCACCTTTTTTTACCTTGAGAAAAAGAAAATATCTGAACAAAATATTAAAAAAATATTTAAATGAAAATATTTAAACAAAATTTTAACAGGCAGGTAAATTCTTGCAGTTAGCAATGCTGTAAAAATTTTAATTCCATCCTATCAGAATTCTCTTTTTTTTAATAAATCATTCCCTGAGCACTGGATGAAGCAATCCTGGTTTCTTGTCAGTTTGTACGTTACAGTTGATTGCAGGCTCCAGTTAAATATTTCTAACGATTAGGGTATCTCTGTTGCTGCCCTTCCTCTTCAAATTTCTTAATCATGCTGCAGTCTTTACTGGTCAGGACACTGACCATATCACATCTTTCTCTTCTAGTTCATCAACTTTTTGTCATCAAACAGCAAAGCCTTAATTATTTCGTGGAGGACTATGCTGAAAACCAGGGAACATACAGACAAACACACTGGCAGCATAATCTCCTGAACATTATTCCCTTAGGAAGGCAGCTAAACCCTCCTCCTTTAAGCCTTTGGACAAAATCACTGTGTGTTTCCATACTCTTCCTGGATTACTCATCTTTATGTTTTGAAAAGGCATTGTACCATCACAAAACAAAATGTTTTTTTCAGACTTGTATAATTTTCAAGCAATGAAGACATGCACAGGTATTTTTAATAAATGAGTTATTCTGATGTTATAGATCCTCTTCAATCAGACTCACCCTTAAAATTATGGGTATTGTACAGTGCCAAATTTGTATGTGATGCACATGTTGGATACCTGCCTTTTTTAGTTTCATAAGAAAGCATTTGTTTCCACAGAAGGCATTGGATTAGGAGGCACCCTGAAGTTAGTGCCACTGTTTTTTGCATGGCTGTGCGTGGTTCAATTTTAACAAGGGTGGAACTGAAATAAGACAAGTTCAGAGAAAATGGGATCCACCCAAAAACGGATGGGAGTTCCATGTCTGAAAGGATTTTAGAACGTATGTGGAAAGAATCATTAACATTTTTTGTACTGTGAATTTTCACCTGGCATGTTCAGCATCGTGGAGGTTGTTCCACATTGTGCAGAAGTGAACTACATCTCCATACCAAGTCCTAGCAAGGGACGTTCAGGAGGGCCATTGGGATTATCTTTGGAAGGAGACAGCCTTGCCTTCCCCACGGCAGGATTGCCAAGATCAGCAGATCTCCCACATGATGCCTTCCCCACACGTGATGCCCTCTCCACACGTGATGCTGCCACTGGCGCCGGGGGAGGGAGCAGCATGAGGGGCACGTCAGCTCTGAGATGGCTTCTGTGACCACTGGTCTATAATTTTCACTTGGGACTGCAGAGAATTACAGCCTTGGACTTTATTTATTAGAAACTTAAGTCCAAACCAGAGGTAGATAATTGCTTACGGCAAACTGACCTCTCTACGTGGTGCACCAGCTGTCAGCTACCAGTGGGTAAAATCATAAATACAGGGTGCATATGCACACAGGCTGTGCTCATGCAATCCTCCACTCACAGCGGCTATTTTTGCCCTTACACGGCAATTCACCTCAGATGGAATTTTAGGGAATATTTTTTTTCCAGAATTACAGAATTTCAGGCATTAATCCCTCTGGTTTTTGCTTTTCCTTTAATCTTTGGCCATTGATACCTGTGGGACGCTAGACAAAGAGTGGAGTGTAGGAAAAGAAGGGGCTACTCAGCGTGCCAGTAATCAGATCCTGATTCTTCAGCAAGAAGAAACCAATGGGCTTTGGTGATGTTTCAGATACACTTGAGAACCTTTCGTGCCTCTGAGATTCGACTCAGGCTTTTTATGTAGTCATTTTGGCTGAACCAGTTTCTTGCTGGATCATGTCTGGACTGTGTGAAGTGTTTTATCTTAATCTCCTAAAGATTGCTTTATTTACAAAACTCTAAGTAAATAATGAAGACTGGATTTTCAGGTAACCTTCACTTGGTTTATGCAAAGCAACAACCAGATTTTCAGGTGTAGAAGTTTTCTGTCTATGATGACTGATAGGAACAAGTTGTTTAAAATCCTGATCTTCAGTGGTCTGCAAAATTCACACTGTAGCTAAACATTATAGGAGGAAAAAAAGGATGAAAGAAGTGGTCATTTATGAGAGGAATTCTAAATATTTTCCCTTTCCCAGGTGATGCAGACTAGCCAGTTCTGTGCATTCAGAGCGACAAACTCTCCAGGATCAGCAGGTACTCCCAGTCTTCAGGATTTTTCTCTGTGACAAAGGCATCCCTCTGAATAGGAGCTCAGTGTCTGATAACCTCACGTCTTACATGACTCCAGGAGTAGCAATCTTTACGGAAATGCCAACCAACCTTTCAATAAAATCTTAGTAAATTCATTCATTTATAACATCATTATAATTTAAATTGTGGTTTTTCATAGCTGTGACAAGCCTGGGAATTATTAACATGATCGTATCTGGTTTGATTTTATCATTGGACTTCAGAACACTTGATAGATAATCTCATAGTTTTTTATCCAATTCTTTGATGTTGTGGAGGCTAGAGGGTTTTTATTGGTTTTTTTTGTTTGTTTTTTCTGTTACTGATAAATTTGGTTTTGGTATTTACTCTGGTGGTGAGGCTACTTTACACCTTTATGACTTTTATACCTTTACGACTTTTACACCTTTACGACTTTTCTAGCCATGGCATATTTTCTTACCTGCACCAGACTTTGGCTTGCAGAGATCTGTCCAACACAGAGTGTGTGTGTAACCATGCTGCAGAGGTTATCCTTGTTAGAATGTGAATCCCAGAGGGTGTGCTGCCTTTGAAACATCAAATGCATGGTACATCAGCTACCCAGTGTGCACACGTGGTTCTATCTGAGAAATCACAGTCAGAAATAGTTCCACTGCACCTAATTGGAGACAATCACACTGATATTTCCCATCAAAGCAACGTGTATTTACCAAATTTACATGAAATTAAATAGCAGGCTCTTATTATGCAATGCACATTGTCTTGTTTATTAGTAAGAGATACGGGTGGTCATTTAAGATGAACCTGGTTTGCTAAATACAATCATAGCATGGAAAGGTGTGGTATCTCCTGGATGAGCTGAGGGAAAGCAGGTTAGCTCCGTTTGTGGTGCTACATTATGAGCCATTCCCACACACACCCTGGTGTGCTGTGGCTCACTGTCCCATCCACTGACCTCCCTCTGCACTGGGAGGTGATGCACATTGTCCTGCTGCTCCTGCCACAGAACCACACAGCGATGCTGCAACAGCAGTGTTGCACAGTGTTCAAACCACCTCAGAATTAAAAAGCTGGTTATACAGTAAAAGTTATACAGGGCAACTAATCATCATGTAACCATGTTTGCTTATGTTTGCTATATATTTGTGGTTTTTTAGTCTGCCTTCTGGTCTTGGAATGGGAAAGAGATACTCCTAATAAATGTGGCAATTTCAGTTCCAAAATTCAACCGAATTGAGTGTATGTTGCCATTCATCTGCTCAGGGAGAAAGGAAAAAATCTCCATTTGCCCTCTCCTGCTTTTCGTACACATCCATTTATGAGTGATTCATACAGGGCAGAGTAAGTTTATAGACTTGTGAACTCAGAGGTCTGATAAAGTTTCTCATGACTGCTTTAAATAAATCAGATTTATAACATGACTAAGTATATCAAATGAAATATAAACCACAGCACAGTAAAACAGAAATTCTACTTGGTTCCAGTTCTTCTTAGCTGGTGTTCTGCACAGGTATTGAGCCATGTACACACCTACTCATCTTCACAAGAAAGCTTTTCCTAGATGTCAAACCTTTTCTTAAAAGCGTAGAACAAAGGCAAAATACTATTAATAAAATTATCTTTTGTCTTAGTAACTACAGCATTAAAATAATTATAAAATAGATGTTTTCAGAAATATGATTTAACTTGTAATTTCTAATTACTGTTCAGTGAAACATCTGTAAAAATTAAGAGTTACCATTGCTGATTTTCTACTTAAGATTATCTTTGATTGAATTCCTTTCAACTTTTAATTTTGACTGTGCTTGCCTGAGATGTAAAATCTTCTTAATAAGAAAAAACGCCCATCTGAATGACTGATCGGAATGCCAGTTACATGTGGATTACACTCCTATAAAAAAGGTTTAAAACATTGCTCAACCTGATTTTTCTTACACTTTTGTGTTTCTTCTACAGACTTAGCTGGCTGTGGGGCAGTTACTTGAATAATTACTTTTTTTAATAAAAGTATTGAGTAACAATACTCAAAAACGATCAGCTTTTGCATGGCACTTCTGTGCAGTCCAGAGTGGCTGCATGAGCATTTCACAGGTGATACAAGAGTTTTCACAGCTATAAGCAAGTAACAAGAAAGGAGAGAGTCTGTCCAGAATGGCCCACAGGACACTGTTTTGGGGCAGAACCAACACAGTGGATGCAATAGCATTTTTGTGGTAAATTCCATGTGGTATTTTTTACTTTGCCTTGTCTGGTAGTTTGTCTCACAATCTGGCATGGTAGCCTGTCTAGATGCACAGTATTGGTGGAGAAATTCATACCTGTGGCACAGTTTCAGGACAAACAGCATTGAAATTAATGGGATTATGGCATTCCTAATTGTTGCTCCAGGACATAAAGCAAAAAATATTTTGCCATTTTGTGCCAGCTTTTCCATGGTTGAAAGTGCTATGTAAGCAGAAAACAGACGTGGAATTTTGATTTAGAAGGAATCAGCTTGAATAAGGAAATGTTTGTGTCTGTGATTACTAGTTGGAAGTGAAGAAAACATGAAACAATGAAGCTGATAAAATGATTGTAGCAGAAATGTGGTATTTTAGTACTGGAAAAGATCCAAGAAAAGTAATGACAAAAGCAGAGCCTTCTCCATTTCCAAACCAGTCAGCAGGAATTTGTTTGCAATTTCCTTCTTAGGGCACTTCCATGAGAGATGTTGACAGTGAGATTGTCATATTTTTTACACTGTCACAACATGTAGTCCCAATGTGAAACACACAACATGTCTATGGTGGAGAAGACACTGAATTTCCATTTCTGCAGCTGATGATTTCTTCTGAGCTTGCAGATGCTTGCATGAGAAACAGATGTTGAGATGGAATAAGAATTAGTTAGAGAGGAATAAGATGGAGTTCACTTTCCTGCATGGGCCTGGGTTTTTGAAGGGAAGGTGCTGCTAAAGCGAGCAATTTCTTTCTCAAGTCTGACCTCCCAAGAACTTCTCAGATCAAGGTTCCTTGCCACACTGCTGCAAAGTTATATATGCAGAAAAGGGCTGGGGACTGCTTCCTCAATAGGCACAAAAGTAAAAGAAGTAACAAGGACCCAGAGCAAGCCTTCCCACCTTGAAAGGGAGAAATGTAGTGCTACTATATCAAATTCAAAAGTCCTATCGCTATACCAAATTCCCCCAGAGAATTCTCCTTGAGTGTGGCTTAGAGAGTAGCTGGTGTAGCAGAGCTTCTTCCCCCTCAGTTTTGTGCACAATATAACTTTTTTGTATTCTTTTGCTTTCTCATGCTATTGAAGGAACTAATGCAGTCTAGAAAAACATTATTGAAAAAAACCAAATTGCTTTTTAAGGTGCAAAATGTGTAGTGCATCAAGGCACTACATCAAGGCACCATCCATCAAGAGTTGGAAGGTGAGGTTTGCAAAAAAAAGCCCTGTATAAACAAAGCAAGTTAGCTAAGGCTGCCGTACAGTCTCTTTTTCCTGGGCATATTCCCTGTGTCTGCTGCCTTCTTTCCTTCTAGGCAAAATTTGGTAGATGTTTGCCCCCTCTGCAGTGTTGAAAGCCTCATCCAAAATTGCGTCTGCAGTGGTGTCTCTCCAGGGAGCACGAGTGTGGGGCAGGGGGCTGTGCAGCAGCTGGGTGCCAGCAGGGGCTGCGGGCTGGCGGGCAAGGCTGGGCGTCGGGGGGAGTACCAAACACAGCTACGCTTACACAGGAGTTTTAGAGAGGGAGGAGCAGGAAGGAACTGTGCACCCGTGTCACAGTGCATGTAATTTTGTTTAGCATGACCTGATCAAGACAATATTTCCTTTTAAGAAGTGCTCTGAGCTGGAAAAGAGTGGTGGAAAAGGGTGAAGAAGTGGCTGGGCAGAGGGAAGAGATGAGAGTGGGATGGGGATTAGTGTTAAGATGCTGTTCACAGCTTCCTCCTGAGCTGTAGGAAGTCCAGGATGCGATGAGGAGGAGTTGCCAACAAACATTACTCTTCCCTCTTCTATATTTACTTTTTTTTCCTCTCTGAAATAGGAATTCCCTCTTTAGTCTGTGATCCAAAGACCTGGGTTGGTTCCTCGTGTTTTGTCTAGAGCCTTAAAACACGATTCAATAAAGTCACATGCTGAGTGAGTAATTGCCTAGAATTATAGTGCAAGAGGCACCTCAATCATTCATTAGGATATAACCCATGCAGTCATTTCACTACTGGTGTGCCAGCTGATACATGGTGGCTGCAAGTCATACTCCTGCTTTTGCATCATGCCAAGAAGACAAGGGAGCTGACAGCTCCAAGCAATCCAGCAGGTTTGGGATCTAGTTTTGGTTTCTTGTTGTAACTCCCCACACAGCATAAAATGCAGGAGGCCAGCCAAAACAGAAACTGCATTTCTGGCCCAGCACATGAGAGATTCTCCCGACTGGGACAGGAGAAGGTGCAGGGCTGAGTGGTAGGGTTGCAGGTGTGTGAGCCTGCAGCATTTGGAGTCAAGTGGAGACAGGTCCTCTCCTGCATGTGGATGTGACTCCATTCTGATTTAGAAGCCATCAATGCCACTGATGCTGGCATGGGTGTTTGCTGACTCGAGTGTTGCAGTTGCAGGTTCAAGCAGGGCATTTCTGATTTCGAGCACTGACACTGCAGAAACTGAACACTTTTCTCTCCAAGCGTGCCTTATTTTCCTAATGCTGCTGTTGTTTGGGTAAAACATTGATTTTCATGTTTCAAATATGGAGCAGTGCTCAGAGAACTTGGGGACCAGAGTCCCTGTGGGGATCTAGGGGGTTCAGAGGGTGACCATCCAAGGCCTTGGTGTGAGGTGAGAACACTGTGGTGGGGCAGTGTGCCTGTCTCAGGGCTCTGCAACAACACCTGTGCACTGGAAGAAGAGAGGAATTGTAACTGAAGCTTGCACTGAAATCTGGGTTTCCTGTGTACAAAACTTAAAATGGAGTGACTACTTGCAGCATACCAGTTCACTAAGTTTTGATGGGGACTCTCAAGTAGCATTGTAGAGTGTTTCCACTTCACACGTACATGCAAAGCAGATAAATTTTTCCTCAGCAGGGGAATCTTTGGTGGAAATTTTAAAGGAAACAATTTCTGCCAGGATTACCTCACAGAGTTTTACTTTACACATGTATTTCTTTTGGATGATTCATCTCTTTTCCTTTCAGTATGTGAATCCACAGGAGTTTATAGCTTTATGCACTCTAACTCAGTGGATTAATCTCAATGGACCAGCTGAGTAATGAATTTTTGAAGGCAGGCAAAAATTACATAGCAGAGTTCATGTAGTTCTGTGTGGACTTACAGTTCAGGCAGCTCATCTTCAGATACTGGGCACTGCAAAGTTAATAGCATCAAGTTCTTCCTCTTTTTCTTTCCCTGCAATTACTATACGTATATGAGAGCTTTTCTCATACAGACCCCCCACAGCCCTCTACAGCATCTCTGGTGCTTTCAGTAGCCCCTGGGATGACTCTCACAGCTAGAGGTAGGGAGTCGGGCCAACAGAGAAGTGCACACTTGAGTGAATAATCTCTGAGGCCTCTGCAAAGTCATCTGACACCCCCTGAGGCTGAACATTTCCTCTGCACTGCGTTTTAAAGAAAGCCTGGGGCTTTGTTTCTTTAAGCAGTTGAGCTGCTCTAACAGCCTGCTGCCTCTGAAAGGGGCTCTTTTATCTCCCATCCCCCTCATTTGTGGCTGGCCCTCCCTGAACTTGTTTGGCTCACTACCCAAGAAGATAGCCACCTGCTTTCTTTTTCCTAATTATTGTTTCTCTGGGCTGACAGGTCTGTGCACTGATGGAGCTGAAAGATGACATCCCACCAGGGGTGGGATGGGTGGTGAGGAGCAGAGAGGGGGATGTAAAAATGTGAGGTGGGATGGGTGGTGAGGGGCAGCCTGGGAAGCAACTCAGGTGCTGTTTGAGGTGCAGCTTGTCTGCCTCTGAAGGAGCAGCTGCTTCCTGAGACTGGATGCAGGCCTTTGGCAGACTCCACACTGATCCAGCCATGGACCTTAACTGAACAGGCAATTTAATACCAGAGAAAAGCCGAGCAGCTTTTTTCCCCAGCCTTTATCTCCTGAGCCAGCTAGCTGTGGGGCTGGAGAAGAGCCAGGCCAACACAAGGGAGCTTGCAAGAAAAGCAAACCCATCCAATGCTGGCTCCATGAAGCCTGAGGAACACCTCACCTGTAGCTTCCTCCAGTCTTGGTTCTGAAGGGAGTCTACAACAGACTTTCAAAAAATGAGTTTAAAAATGGAAACCTAATTGTGCAGATTCTAACAACTCCAAATGCATTTTAAGCACTTCACAGAACAATGAAATTTACTCCCTACACATTTCAGGGTGCCAAAGGTGCTGTCACTACATTGCTTTGCCCCTTGCCTGCTGGCCCTGCTCCCCCACAGGTACAAATAGTGGGCCTGGCTGATCTAGTAAAGGCTGAAGGATGAAATTTGTGACAGAGCAACTGTTCCCACCCAGGCTGCCCAGGGGCTTTGCTGAGGGCTGGAAAAGAGTCAGGAGAAATATGGTTTTTCTCTTGTCAGCAGATTGCTTAACATATTTGGAGCAGTGCTCTTTCAATGAAGGTTATCTTCTTGTGTTCAATTAATTATGCAATGTTCAAAGGAGAGCCTTGGATGATGCAGAAAGTTGACTTTGCTAATGAGAGTGCCTCTAATTGCAGAGCAGATGTGTGGTCATGTTGGGGAACCATCTTCAAGCACAGATTTTTGGGGCAGATTTGGCCATGGTGGGTATCCTGTTAGCATGGCTGGGTTGGGACCTTGGTGACTGCAGATATGTTTGTCATCAGCTTTAGAGGAAAATAGCTTTATATTTTATCTCCTAATGTGATGAATACACCAGGTTGAGGGTGAAGCTGTGGTTGGATCCTGGGCTTGTTGCTATCAGTTGTGCAGTGTTAATTGGGTGCAATTTTCTGAAGCTATTTTTACAGGTGCAAATCCACCCTAAAGGAACATATGTATGTGACTCTTCCCCAGCACAGCATGACAGGATGGAAGGTTAATTTATGCAGCCAGAAACAGGAGGTCTCTAATCCATGTATCATGTTTAGGGCAGATTGATATCAGCCATCATTTAAATATTGGTGATGCAAAGAAAGTTTTTTGTCTGTGTCTCATTGTAGGACTGATGACTGTGTGTAACCCTTCATAAATTGCTCTTGTCAACAGTTTCATTATTAAACACAGGCAGTCAAGTATCTTTCATCTTCTTCCTCAGCCATATCACAAATTAGAAGTTGCTTAAAAAGAATTTATTAAAAAGTAGCACTGGTTTCCTCTCTCAATTGCCTTCTGATTGCACTTTGACCTACACTGCTTTCCTAAATGAACATGGTGATTGCCACTTGGAGAGTAGAGACCTTAAATAGAAGAAATAATGTATTTACAAGAAAAACAGCCAGCTTAACTGGCTTCTACCTTATAAATAGTCTAGCAGGCCTCAGGAACCTTCTGTAATTACCATCACTTCTCCCCAGTGCTGTGTGTCTGGGCACAGAGCAGTTACATCTTTTCATCCCAACAATGGTGACAATGTGGCTTCATGTCCTATGTCCAAGGGAATCCAGCCACCTGAGCTCTTCCCACATGTCCTCAGGTGGAGAGCCAAAGGGATACGTTGAAGAGGAGAGAAATGCCTGATTATAACTGAATGGTCCTCAAAAGGCAGAAGTTATGCTAGGATTAAGCTAGAGTTAAGGGGTTCAGGGAAGAGCTGGCATGGAAGAAAATGGTGGGACAGGATGGTAATTTTATTATTGCCTTTGCCCTCTGGGGGCCATAATTAGCACATTGGAGCTACACACAATCTGCTGTGCCAGCGTGGTGCTAAACCTCAGGACCTGGGCTGCTGTATCATGCCAAAGTTCTTCTAATTCAAGGGGGTTGGCCAAGCAGGGGACACCCAGAAGGACTCTGCTCCTGCTTAGGTGTCCCCAAGGCCAGAGATGATTTCCCTGCTGGGCTCAGAGAGTGCCTGGGGAGGTACTAAGCAGGTGCTAGGGCCAGGGGTGTGCTTGGTCTCAGCCCACCTCTGAAATGATGTTTTGGATGCCTCAAGCTGCTGCAGTGGGTGCAGGCTGCAGTGCCCTGTGCTGAATGTGGCCTAGCCCTGAGCTCTGCGATGTGCAGCGAGGACCAGAGGGACACCAGTGCCCCAGGAGAGGCTGCTCTGGGGCACAGCCATCTCCTCTCCTCCCGCCTGTTGCTGCCAGAAAAGAGGCACACGCCATGGCCGTGATGTCAGGCAGGAGCACCGCACTGGTGAGTAGCGCTGAACAGGGAGTGACACGTGTGAGGCTGTGGGAGCAGGAACCTCGCTGTGCTGACACTGCCCTGGCTGAACCACGGCCTGTCCCCTGGCCTTGCCACAACATGTGGCACCAGGCAGTGCAGGCAGCCCCTTGAAGAGGGGGTGGCACAGTGTCACCCCGAAAGTATGGAAGGCAGAAAGGGCCACCTCCTGGGGCCCTTTGGCTGCTGCTGGAGCATCTACCATTCCAGGGTAGCAGGTCTGTCCTGTCCTCATTCCTGCTGATGGCTCAAAAGAGGCCAGCAGAGCTGAGAGGAGGGAGGATGATGGGGGCATCAGGTGGGGTGAGGATGGGTGTTGTGTCCGATGTGGTTTCCTCAGCCTCACTCTCCACGTCCTCCAAGCTCTCGCTGATGGAGGGGATGATCTGCACCACCTTCTCCTGAAAGTGCACCTGCTTGCGAGGGACTGGCACGGCTGCTGGTTGGGTAGGAGTTTCTGGGGCTGAGCTCCTGTCCTTGCTGCCCTTCAGGATGCTCTTCATATGGCCCAGGAATGAGCGGTGTTGCTCCCTCTGGGTCCCGTGGAAGGTGTAGGTCTGCTCAGTGTCACCAATGATGGTTGGGGCTGCCTCAGTGGCTGATGGGTCCACGTACTGGCCCACCTGGGGATGCGTCTCTTTGTGCCCAGGGCTCTTCCTCCTCTTGCTCAGCAGGAAGTAGGCCAGGGCAGTGAGCACCAACATGGACCCTGGGGACAAGACTATGTTGGCTGAGGACTGGGGCAAGTGGGAAGAGTTTGCCAAGCAGTGCTTGGTCTGGTGAGCCCAGCACCATCTGTCACCGGCCCAGCTCCCTCCACATCCCCACCCTCACCGGCCCTTGACAGACCGTGCTCCTCTTCCATCTGAGTTACTGCCCACCCAAACTTCTCACCAGGAATGGTGACATGCCAGACGAGGACGGGATGCAGGAAGCAAGCCACTGAGAGCAGCGTGTACCCCAGGAATTTCTGGAAGCTCCCTGGGCGTCTAGCTCGCTTCCAGCAGCCTTGTGCCAGGGATTCAGGCTTGTGACTGGGGAGAGAAAGAGAGATCTTTGTGGGATGAGGCATCAACCATATGCCAAGAAGATTTGGACCTAACCATGACCCATCTAGATGTGCAGATCCTCACTCTGGTTTGTCGGGAAATGAGTGTGTTTTTTAGGGAAGTAAGTAAAGCCTGAGCATTTCCTGTTGGGAGAAGAGCATTTGCCAGAGGCCTCAGCATCTCACTAATCAAGTGCCTATTATCTGGAGTAAGGTGTTGCCTCTAAGCTGTGAGGACTTTTGAGTTTACGCTAGGAGACAGCAGCAGTGCTCAGCCTCTGAAAAGGATGTAAGGATTGTCTATATTTTAACTTTAACTTCTGTGCTGTCTCTGGAGGGAGCTGAAGCTCCCCCTGGGCATCTGGCTCTTCCCTCAACCCTGGTACCTTGTGCCCACGCACCATGTTAAGCAGATGCTGAAGACCAGGGTTTGTTGTGCTGATGCTCAGGAAATTAGGGCACAAGCCTCGGTTATAGCACAGGTTTAAATGTGTGTGCACACAGACCCATTTACCTGTCCCCGTCTGAGTGCACTTGGCTTGGCATTAGGGACAGGACCTTTGGTCTGGGACTTGCAGCTCCCCCAGATCTGGCGTTGCCTGTAAGGGGCAAGGTGCCTTAGGGAGCTCCCACCGTGGATGGAGAGCAACGGGCAGGGTCTACTCACGTGAAGCACATCTCCAGGAACAAACTGATAAAGAAGAAGCCTTCGCAGACAGTGACTGCAATCCCTGAAAAACTGAAAGGTGGAGCTGTCAGGGGAGCGGGGCTGTGCTTGAGTATGTTCTCCAGGTGGGCAGAAAGGGCACAGCGGGCCAGAATTTACTATCCAGTTCCCAACACAGTCTGTGTCCTGCGATCTGAACACCCCCTGCTCATCTGGTTTGCAGAGGAAAACTCACACCCTGTCACACTTCTTCCCTGTCCCTGGGGAGTCAGCTTGCAGCCAGTGTCACCTTTGGGCTGCCTGAGTCTGCAATAGCACCTCTTTTTCTAACAGAAATAGCCTATTTTTCTGAAACCTCAATATGGAGATCTGAAGTCCCCAAAGCCTTGGACACAGTTCCCCGCTGCTGTTGCAGTCTAGTCTGGTACTTCACATGGTGGAGGAGCTGACCTTGCCTCCCCTGCCAGCTCTGATTTCAAGGGCAAATACTCACAGTAGATAGAAAGCCAGGCTTTTGAACTGTCCTCGCTGCAGAGTTTCTACGCCCACACCGATTAGCACTAGAAAGAGAAGGCAGGAAAGATGCTGACTGCAAGGGTTAATTCCCAGTTCCCTTGGGTTAGTTCCCAGCTCCCAGGATAGATGCCCCCATCCCCCCAGGGGCTAGAGAGACTACTTCTCCCGTGCAGGGCAGCATGTTAAGACTGCTAGCACCAGTGATTCATGCTGGCACACCAGCCCAGAAGAGTCAGAGCTGGGTGCTGCCCTTGACATACAGCCCTGAAACCCATCCCAGCTGCACACCCATTGCGGCAGCCTTGCCACCATGTGGGCTGGGGAAAGGTGCTCTGGCAACACCAGCTGGCCTTGGACAGCTGTGGGGAGGAGAACAGCTGTGACCCTTCCACCCTCTGTCGTGCTGCCACATTCCAGCTGCCTCAGGACCCACTGCCCCATCCTTCTCTGCCCAGGTCCCCCCAAGTGCCTGCCAGTCCCACTCCCTTGCCCTCCCTGCTTGCCCAGGCCTGCTGCACTCCACACGTGGCTGAAAAGCAGGGGAACTGTGCCAGCTGCCTTCACAAAGGGCTGTAGCCATAGCATCACGATCCTTTACTAGGTAACAGAAAAACATATAATGGGAGCAGGCAGATTAAAAACAGGGAATGAACATTCTCTCAGTGCCCCGGCCAGTACAGAACACCGGGGAGTCAGTTTAAGGGGGATTAAGAGTATTAGCAAGGCTAAAAACTTTGATGGATTGGCCAACAGCTTCAGGGGATGGAAAATTTCCTTCAACATCTTTAAGTTCCCTTCAAGACTATTTCTAAAATGGAGCAGAAATGTAATGCCTCCCACCAGCTGCAGCAAGTTGGTCAGTACTTGCTAATTCACAGGGCACAAGTGTCAGCAGCATGGAGCTGAATGGAGCCCAGGTTTCATGGCCAGAGCACTGCCCTGGGCAATCTTCTGTCTGCACCTGATGTCTCCACTCCTCACTGAGCAGTCCCCACCCATCCACTGGTGCTCAGAAAGTTCACCACCAGTCCTGCTCAATGCACAGGTCTGAGATGCAGGTTGGATCCATTTCTCTGAGCTGTGGTTTTCCCCATCTGGAGAAGGGCTCCCGAACAAGGGCACAGATCAGTGTCCATCAAGACTGCTGCGCAGGTCAATGCCAAGGGTCAGCATTCCCATCTGGGCTGAAAGAAATTGCTCTGTATTTTCCCAGTGTCACCTGCAGCTGCTGGCCCCTTCAGCCAAGAGAACACATGGGGCCTGTGTGCCACCCTCCCACACTGCCTTTTCAGCCCTGAGCACAGCAGAGGGAAACCAGGCTCACCAGAGGGCTGTGAAGCTGCAAGAGCTGTGTAATCCTACATGCAAAGTACTGTCTTTTACTATCTTGTGACTGAGGACCGTTCTTTATAATCTTCCCTACAAATGTGGAGCTCATTCATTCACATTCATTCATTCGTTCATTCCCTGTGGATGAATGCAGAATTCTACAGCTGGGCTGTTAGCTTGAACCTCTGCTCTGGATGGGTACATTTCCTCCTTTTTCACAGCTTCTGCTTTATCCACAGAGCTGTTTGGATAAAGAATCTTCAAGAAATAAAGAGCTGTTTCGAGGTGTTTGTTTGGACTAGTCATTGCCTCGATTTGGATCTTGTCCAAACCATGTGGCTAAAGGCGCATGATTAGGAATTAAATGGTTGGAAGCATGAGAATTAAGTAGGAACACTTTCCTAGATGCAGAAATCACAAGGCCTAGAATCGCTGAACTAGAGATGCTGCAAACACTGCAGCAAATCACAGTGCTGTTTGATGACTCCTTGCTAACTTGCCATAAGACAAGTTAGCCATTTTCTGATACAAAAGAAATGCTGTAGCCTCACCATTGCAGAGAGCCATTACACTCCAAGATCCTGGGGGAAGGGTGGGTTTGTATTATGTGGGTAACTTGCATTTACTAGCATTATAAGGAGCTGGCCAGGCCTTCTCAGAATCAATTAGTGAGGCTGATGCACTCTCCCTTTCATATTTTTTTTTCCAAACAAAACCCATGGGAATTTCTTCTGCATGGTTTCCATTTCATGCAAAAACCTCATACACCTCATCAAGCACTAAACACTGCATCAAGCTGGTTTCTTACTCCATTGAGACACACAGAGAAATAAAACACAGGCACATCCCATTCTTCACTGGCCTTTTGGGAAAGTCAGGTGGTACTAGGAATGCACCAGAGCTATGGAAAAGCACAGAGAGTTGTAGTGCAGCTCTCTATGCTCTGTGGTGCTCTGCAGACAGACAACTTCTCCGTACATTTAAAGAAAAATTAAAGAAAGGGGTGCAGATGCAGCAAAATGATGAAAAGAAAACATGCAGGAGAGAAAGATGATAGTCCACTAACACACTTCCACATTGTAAACTGCTTTCAATTTTGTTGTTCTGGCCTTAGTTTTCTCATGGTAACAAGCTCACATTTTTTTCCCAGGAAGATCTCTCTGAGTTTCTCTGGAGTTTTAAGTGAGAATATGACCAGCATGAGGCTCATGTGGGCCCAAGGGGATGGTGAGGAAGAAATGAAGAGATCTGCTTTTTCTGATTAAAGCTGTGTCCTATCTCCCATTGTTGCAGTATCATCATGACATGCACTTATCTACTGGGAGTTTGTACAAACTCAGAGACTCAGATCTCTGCCTGTTATCAGTATCAGTCTTTTAAAGCACATTCCAGGGCCTCCATCACCCCAGCTGGGCTTTGCGTGTCCTTGGGAACATGTGCACGCTTCAGCCAACCTGTGTGCTATCTACTTTGTCCCTGATTTGAGCGAAGTGTCTCTTCAGGACTGTCTGCAGCTGATAAAGGAAATGCAAAGGTAGGAAGGCCTGCTGTGACTTACTCTGCAGTGTCTGACTCTGAAATCCCTGGGGGTCTGAAACAGGAACCACAGGCACCACCTCAAGCCACCTCTCACCAGGAACCTTTGGTTCACCTCTCCAGCCTTTAGACAAATCAGGCCCTTTGATCTCTGCTTTACTGATGGGGAAACTGAGGCAGAGAGTGTTGCCTGTCCTGTCCCATAAGAGCTAGTCAGCAGCAGTACCAGAGTCAACCCCTGAGCCCTCAGCTTTAGCTGATTTCCCAAGTCCCATCTGGAGATGCTCCACGTGAGACAGTGTTCCATCCTCCTGACTGAGACGCTGTGTTGACACCCAGCTCAAAACACCTGCATTTCATCTGAAACCAAGCACTTGGGTGTGTCACCAAACCCAGAACATCCTGGTCCAAAGCAACTCCTGCCTGGCAGCGGGTGAGAGGGCATGACTCACCAGGTGGGTGAATTTACGGTGTTTGTACTGTAGCTATAACCTGAACTGCTCCGAGCTGCTCCCTGACAGGTTGCTAGAGAGGCAGAGCAGTGCTTTTGTAGTAACTACGGCAGGATGTCTGGGATGGAGCCTTTCCATCCTGCCTGGTGCAGGACCTCTCACTGTGCACAGTACAAGGAGCTGCTCCTTCATCTTCACATCCCACAGAGTAGCCCGGCAGTTCTGCACACCCATGAGTATTTTGCTTTTCAGTCTCATTCACATCTTGCCCATGCCTATGTTTGTTTCAGAAGAATACAGTTTAGTTTTTTTTTTTTTTTTTTTTTTGTGCTTTAGCTTGCCCCCTGAATGTTGGCTCTTCCTTTCTGATGTCTCACTCTGCCTCCCACAGCATTTGGAAAAAGCCTGGCCAGGCATCCAGCACTCTCCCACCCTGGGTCCTAAAGAAAAAGTGAGCAAGTTTGCTTGTCCCCCTCATAGGATGGGGCTGTGGCTGCAGCTGGCCAAAGGCAGGGAGGCAGCCTGGGGGTCCCGACATTCACACAGTGCCGTTTAGGGCCAAAGAAAAAGAGAATTTGCTCTTACCTGCTGCAGTGGATATGCCCAGCAATCGGCAGGTATACTCCAGGGCACTCCAAAGTGCCTTGTGCTGCATGGTGAGGAGATGAAGGCTGCGGTACAGGCAGGCAGAAACTCCTCTTCAGAGCCCCCACCTCACACGTAGCCCAGCAGCTGCCAGAAACAGGCAGAGCCTCTCGCTCCCTGGACTGAGTGACCTTCCTGAAGGAAAGGGCAGTTCGTGCAGGACTGGCCACCTCCACAGGGCCTCCCAGGGGAGGGTGGTCAGAGAATGAGCTGCCACCCCAGGGAACCGGTCAGCGCTGCTTCCTGCTGCTCCCGTGGGGGCTGTGGAGACCTGGCCTTTTCCTGCTCTCCGCTTGCTCCTTGTCGGCCCGGGGTGATTAATGATTGGTAAGGCAGGGGTGCGGCTTTGGGAGCATTTGTACCCCAACTGCATGGGTGCACGGCCTTCCCTGCTCCTGAGGTGGAGGCTCTGGAAGCCCAAGCTGATTAAATGAATGTGAAGTCATTAGTGCTGTGCAGCTCCCGGCAGGTTAACCATTTGTGAGGATGACGATGTTTGCTCTTGGCAGGAGAGCAGCACGTTTCTGGCAAGTCACGAGGGGCACCCCAGGCCCACTGCCTCCTGCAGCTGAGCCCCTGGCCATGGCTGCTGCTCATCATCCAGGTTCCAACTAGTATGACTTGGGGAGTGTCTGTGCTCATGTGTAATCACAGGAACAAGGAGATCAAATGTATTCAGAGGGGTCCTACAGATTTGGGACAGCCATAAAAAGGGAGATCTGATTTTCTTGTTTTGGGAACCCCAGTGAAATGTGTTTCTCTTTTGTAGCTCTTAGAGCCATTTGAACAGCATCAGGGTCTCACATGTGTTGTAACATATGGAATGAGCTGCACAGGTGCTCTGATCTCTTTTGGATTTGGCAGACAATCTGGGGGTCCTTGGCTTGTCCCTGCAGGACACACTGCCTCAGGAGAGGGGCAGCTGTACATGTGTCTGAAGGACAAGACAAGACAACACTGCCTGCTCTGGACCCCAGTCCCACACTCGTTTGTGCTTGAACAGGGCACATCTCTCTGGAGGTCACCATGGATCCCCACCTGCTGCCACTCAGGGAAGAGGTGGTGTGGGCAGCAGCACGGTAGCCCTGGCATGGCAGTCCTGGCAGGAGGGTCATGTGAGCACAGGACAGTCCCAGTGGGCAGCACGGATGTGTGGTGCCTGCAGGGCTGCAGGTTCTCAGGTCAGTGAGCTCACCTTGTGCTGCAGCTGGCATCTGGAGAGTCATTGCGGCCCCTGCCCCTCGCTGTGCTGGCTGGGAAGCTGCTGTGGGCAAGAGACTAGGTGAATCACACTCAACTCACAGACAGACAGCCCTGCAGGGAGGGACCAACCAGCTGAACCTGTCCCCTGAGATCCCTTCTCACCTGCCCGACACCACAAAGCTGAGGCTGGCCAGTATGTGTTGTACTGACTTGTCCTGGGGGTAGAGATAACTTGTTCCAAGGGCACAGTGACAGCTTCTCTTCCATGGGTTCTTGGTCTGTATCTCAAACTGGGATCTTCCCAGGACAGCCAAATGCCTGAGCTCATGAAATGAGTCCATGATTCACGTAAATAACTGCTGATACTGGTTTTCTGAACATTTACAAGGTTGTGAGTGGCAGGGATTTTGCAGCAGGTAATCCTGACAAGGTTTGGGTCCAGTGCACATTTTGCATGTTAAAAATGGAAAAGCCCCACTGGGGAAGGGTTTCCAGGGCATCCTGAAGAGCACTGCTGAATGGTGCAACCCCAAACCATGTCTTTGCCTTGCAGCACTGGTACTCCCTTTGCAAGTTCCCATTTCTTCTTGTCTTCCTGCAACATCTCAGGTGTTTGATGGAACTACACATTTTCCACAACTGGTGACTCACTGGTGTGCCTTCCTTTTCACGAAAGTGGAAAACAGAGGCAGCCAACAGGGAAGGTCACACGAAGGCTAGGGAAAACCCAGCAGGGGTACCTGCTGCCCTGCTTGCTATGGCTGGGCATTGCCTGGGTGATCCCCATGCCCTCTGATGGTGTTTGCTGCAGGCTCCAGGAGCACCCTGCTTCCAGAAATCACCAAAACACCTTAAGAGCCCTGGGGTTTACAGAATACAGATTCACAGAATGTTCTGAGTTGGAAAGGATCCACATGGGTCATTGAGTCCAACTCTTAAGTAAATGGCCCATATATGGGTTGAGCCCACAACCTTGGTGTCATTGGCACCTTGCTCTGACCAATTGAGCTAATCTCAGGGATTCTCAGGTTGTACAGGTTGTGCAGGCTCTTTCAGGTTGTGCAAACAGTCTGGATGCTTTTCCCCTTGCTATCATGTTCTTTTTTTAACACTGATATATTGGATTGAAGGTGTCTCTTTACAAATGTCAAAAGTAGAAAACTAGTTTAAAAGCAAATAGAGGAAAAGAAGACATAAAGGTCTTTCAGAATCACTTAGAGCCACGAGCTTAGGCTTGAAGAGAAGAAAACACCAGAGTGGAGCCCTGAGCTTTGAGCACCCATCCTTCAGCAGCGCCCAGCACTGCTCAAGGCAGCACTGCTGCCTCCTCCTGAGGTGAGGGTCCCCTGAGCCAACATGGGCAGGGCAGCATGCTGGGCTCTTACTCTGGCACTCTTATTAAAGTTCACTGAGCTCTCACCCAGAATGTAAACGACTTTGTCTAAGTGCCCTTGACAGAAATGTTTTCTTTCTGGAGAGCAACATGCCCCAGGGTTTTAAATAAATGCAAATGTATGGGTGGCAGTGGTGGTCATGGAGGAACAGAATCTATTCGGAAAAGCCATATTAATACATTAACAATTTAAACTTTCCATCTCCTTCCCATGTTCCTTTGGCTACTGCCCAACCTCCATCCTCTGAGTGGGGCTGTATTAGCCTTCCTGAGGGTCGTTGTCCCCACCGTTGGGAGGACCTTAGCCTGTGGCAGCATAAGGTCTTCACTCATTCTTCTTGGATGTACTAGGTGTTTCTCTTGCTCCAGTGCCCAGCAGGAATGAGCTGGTATCCTCAGACTTCATTTGTATCAACACCCATTTAGCAGCTCCTTCCTTCCATTTAGGATTTTTTTTGGCTAGTGCTCCTACAGGCAACTTCACATGAACTTGATTTTTCTTGGTAGAAGGGTCCCTTCTCCTTCTACCTCTACTCAAATCAGAAGATGATACCCTCAATGAGGGTGTGTTTTGGTGAGGATTTTAGGAATGAGTTTATGCAGTCAAAAGAGGACTGAGAAATTCTGAGCTTAGAGGGGTTTAATAGTCTGTAACCAACATTGCAAAACCTATGCACCAGCACAGGCTGTTCTGGGACACGTAACAGCAGTGGTCCCCACTGCACATTAAACCGCTGCTCTTGCACAGAGGCTTGCCATTTGCACTTTGGCTGCCAGCCAGGGTTCACATCTACAGTCTGCTTCCTGTGATGTATGGGTTGATTTGAGATGATTTTATCTCGGTTATGATTTCATGGTGGTGTTAGTCTCTGTCTTCATCTCTCCCTCCTCACACTTTGCTCGTCAGTTTTGCTGTGGCATGACCACCGTGGCTATTCTTCTGTGACTCATCTGTGTGGAGTGGCTGCCCCTGTAAGGATGGGGGGGAGCAGCACACTCACCTCTGTTTGTCTCTGCAAAACGGTCATGCTGCAAGAGTTCTGCAGATAGTGGAGATCCCATCCTGGGGCATAGGGCACCACAAGACATGCTCTGGAAGAAACCTATGGGAATATGCTAAATTAGCTTGCCCAAAGTATAAAAAGAGTTCCCAAACTGCCTGGTACAACGTTCAGAAAAATCTGTTTCTGATATTTCTCCTCCTCTTCTCTCCTCAGCCCTCAGCTATAACCACTATGTCAGGTCACCTTGCTCTGCAGCCTTGGTCCATTCTCTGAGCAGCAGCAGCTGAGGTGGTCCTACCAGGGTGTCCAGCTGAGACAGACTGACACCAATGCTCTCCCTTGCCCAGCAGAGGACAGGGAGCCAGCAAGCAGCTGCCCAGAGCCTTTGCAGTGGTGCCATGTGCCACCTCCCTGTGCCCTCCTCCCACAGGGTCACCTGCCATGGAGAGGAAATGGACTGTCACAACAGCAGGCTGATGGTAGATGGACCCAGTCGACTGGAAGCACCAACGAACCTGCAGCTCATTTGGTTTCACTGGGTATGATCATCTCCTTACAGTCAGAGAGTTTCACTCTGCCTTGTATCCCCAGGGGTCTGCAGCTTTCCAAACCGGTCTGAATGAACTGACAACACCCTGAGGCTAGCTTGGCAGACCTCCCTCCCCTCCTGAGCCAGGGGAAAACATGGCAGGGGGCTGCCCGAAGTCACAGAACCAGAAGACCTAAACAGAAAATCCTAAGTGTGCCCCCTCTGCCATTGCTATAACAGAAATATGCCCTCTGGAGTCTCCAAGGCCGGGGCAGCACTGCAGGCCGTGCTGGGGATGCCCGGCAGGGGACAGCAGGACCCCACCACTGCACAGACAGCCCGGCTGCTCCCTGCGCAAGGCGGGCTGCAGCCGGCCCCTGCACCGTGGGGATGAAAGGGCACCATTAAGTGTTACTGTTTGAACAAAAAAAGCATGGTAGGCACCACGTGGGTCTGAAGGGGACTAGAGAGAGCCCAGAGCTGCAGCAAACACAAATCAATAACTGGCTTGTTTTGCTTTATGGTCTGCGATCAAAGGGATCAACACGCTGACGAACACTTGTATGCTCCTCTGGGAATTTCCCACCCCACGAGGAATGCCAAGTCTCAGCAGTACACTGCCCCGATTGTCCCACATCAGACCAGCCAGCCCCAGAGGGCTCTGGCGCACAGCTCCAGCGCTGCAGGCTGAACCAACACAGAGGGTGAGCCGGAGGGGCTGCTGAAGAGCCTTTGTACTCACAGCCGCTCCTGGGGACCCTCTCGCTGCTGTCACACTTGGAGAGACACTGCATTTATCCTGGGGCCAGGCCTGGTGTTTGCACAGGCTGTGCCTTGTGCCTGGCAATGGCTGGGGGCTGAGCTCTCATCCAGGCATCAAGTGTTAGTAAAATTCACGACACACGGTGGTGTGGGGTGATGTGGGGGTGATGCCATGGGAAGGAAACTGAGGTTGGTGCCTCTGTGGCAAAGGCAATCGTAAGCAGAAAATGGATGTAGGAATGCATCTGATGCACTTGTGGGGATCTCACAGACCTCTGCAGCATCTTTATCACTCTGACTTGCTGGTGATTCCTGCTTTCCCAGTGAAACCTGCAAGCCTCCCTACCCCAGCGCCAGGCTAATGATCTTTGCTCAGGAAAGAGACCTCCCAGCATGTCAGCATGAACTTCCCTTCTCTTATTTGGTCACCTGTTTGACACCAACCTTTGAGGCTTTCCAAAAAGTGAGCTAACACTGGTTCCCTGTGGCAGCATGTGTGAAGGGCTCCTGGCTGGCCATCCCTCAGGTCTTGGCACAGCTCAGTACAGCTGGGATCAATCCCCATCCCAGTGCTGCTCTGGTCTCCAAGGGGGTGGGCTGAGCAATGTGTGCAGAGCCATGTGTGCTGAGCTTGTGACATTTTACATAGTATTTGGCAGAGAGATGTGTGATTAGAATGTATGCATACACAGGCAAGTGTATGTCTATATGTGTTGAAAACTCATGTGTTTTTCTTAAACTAAGCTGTAATAACAAGAACTATCAAAATTACATTTATTTATTATGCATTTGTTCTCCAGTTCCACAGCGGGGCTCCCAGAGATTGGTGTCCAGCTCCCAGAACCACGTGATTATGCAAGACTGTGAAAACACATTTCTACCTCACAAAATTGCAGAGAAAAGCTGCAGAAATAGACTCAAAATCCAGAGGAAAGAAAGCTCCCAAGTTAAATCTTTGTTTTTTTTAACTATTATTTCTAACTTTATGATTTAAATGTGTGATCTTTGAGGGATTACAATACAGCTAAACAAGGAATGTCACAGTGGAAGTAGGGAGAGGGTCATCAGGAGAGCTGAGATTAACTTCAAGGCACTAATTCCAAATCTAAACCCCAAGGCAAGGAATACCTTCGATCTCACCGCTTAGCTGCCTGTGAACTTTTTTTGCTGACAGCAGAATGTGGGTATTTAAGAGGGCTGAGGCAGGAGAGGGGCTGGGAGCAGCAAAACACCATGAAGGAAGCAGAGGCCTGACAGCAACAGAGGTGTTCCCCCAGATTAGCAAGGGGCGGGGGAAGCCAGCCAGTGGGATGCATGAGCCTTCTGTCCAGGGAGTTGCCTAGGAGCTCCTCAGGGATGTGCCTGATGCACCAAGCACCTGGCTGCTCCCTGTTGCAGGTACAAGCCCTCTCCAGAGGGACTGGTTCCACTCCACTGTGAGGCAACACAGCCTCAGAGCAGGTTGTCAGCTCCACTGAGAGCAAGTGGGCAAGGGGGCAGCCTCAGCTCAATGGGGTTGCTGCGGCATGCCCGGGGCAAAGGGAGCACAGCTCAGTGCTGGCCTCGGTAGTGGGGACCTGGGGCTTTGTCCCTCTTCCTTAGGAATCTCTGGTCTTTGTGAGACTGATGTTGGCTCTGAGATTGGGTGGAGATCTCAACTTGGATGTAAAGAAGGAAGGGAAAAACAAAGGGAGCTACTTACGTGATCTTAAGGCATGGCTGCACCCTGCACAAGTCCCTGCATGTCCTCTATGCCTGATGTCCCTCAGTTCTCATTCCTTCCTGCAGGCTTGGTCAGACTCCCTTGCGGTGAACTGCTCCCGTACAATAACCAAGGGAACTCCAGACGTGTTCAAAGATGACACATCACAAAGACCATGTTGTCACACATACAGGAACTGCTTATCATGAATCCATCAACTGCAGAACTTGAGAGAGGCTCTTCATGCTGATATTGCCATCAGTGCCACTCAAAGGACTGTCACACTAAAAATAGTGTGACATCTCCTTTTTCCATGTCTGGGCTGAAGTCTAAAACATTCCCAGAGTTTGAGTTTGATGGAAGTCCTTTAGCAAGTGGTTATGTTGGTTAGCAGTGTCTAAGAGGCAGCTAGAAGTGATCACTAAGGCACACATGGGCAGGCAGAGCAGATGGAAAAGGCTGTGCTTAGGATCACTTATGGCAGCATAGTCATGGCTTGGAATCTGGATGTGAAGACCATGGACTTCTCTTCACATGGATCCAGTAAACACACATCCACTTCTCCCACTGACTGAAAAATTCCTCATCCCACAAGAAGTCCCATGGGACTGGAGTAATCAAATAGGGAAGTAATTGAAGATTGAAAGACCCATCCCCACCTTTAAGATTAGCATGTTGTTTCTAGCAGCATACTTGAAAGACCTATCCCCACCCTTAGCAATAACAATGTGTTGTTTCTAGCAGTGGACTATGGTAAAAAAAGTCCAGCCCCACAGGTCACAAAAAATAGAGTCCAGGGGGCAACTACACAGCAGCAGTGCAGAGGCAGAAAAATTACCCATGAGATAGTTTAGAGTAGCCTCAGCCCATTCGTATGGAGCCAAAGAAAAGATGAAATCAATCACTCATCTTCTGTCTGAATCTACCATTCAGCAGCTGCTGGGACCCCTGAATAAAGACTGGGGCTTGCTCCCAAAGACAGCCAATTCCTTCCTCAGCAGCCATCAGTGGATATGAGCTTAGGGCTGTCACAGTAGGTGTTCGAACTGCCCACCAAGCTTCTCTAAGGTTCCATCTCCCCTCTTCCAACTTCTCCATCCTTTCAACTTCCACTCCACGAAAAAACTTGGATTATCAGCTGTCCCCCAGGAGGGAGCAACTTGCAGCAGGAGTGTAGGAGCCACATGCAGGAGTGAAAGGGTGTTCACAAGGGGCTGCTTTCCCTGGGGTAGTGTGACATGATAGTGTTCCGTACGTGTAGGCTGACTCTCATCATTGACTCCCAACAATGAGGCAAACAGGAGTGCTGCATCATCATAAAGTAAATGCTCTCTGTTAATCTGTTGCACTGATTCATTTTCATTTTGAATGGGGAAACTGAGGCAGGGTGATGCCTTGATCTGGATAGTATCACACTGCATTGTCAGCAGCACAGCTTACTCAAGGATGATGAATCTTGCCTACCTGTCTGTAAGTCTTCACTTCCCTTGTGAAATACAGTGCTAGCTGTCAATCGAGGAAGTTACTTACCTAAACTCTAACCTAGAAGTTGTGCTATAATGATGAAACTAGAAGTTGTGCTATAATGATGAAGGGTGAGATCCTGCTCTGTGTGGAGCCGGTCTGTAACAAAACTAAATTACCACCTTAACATCACAAAATAAGGCTGATATTTTTCTTGTTCCTAGAGAGAGAAATGGCCACCATGGGAGGAAATGCAGTAGTGCAAAAGGAGGTCCCAAAGAGATCAAATATTCATGTGCAGGCTCTTTGTTTGGAGTATATTTCATAAGGAAGAGTGGTAGAGCAGTGTTTTATCAGTAAGTGGGGGGAGAGAGTGCTTGTAACTCAGTATAAACAAGCTCTGTGCATAAATTGTAGCCCACAGACATTCATCCATCCATCAAAACCATTTGACTCTTAGCCCTCTTTTCTGGCAAAGGGGACCGGTAACTTCTCCCTGCATGGGAGCAAACAAGGTGTGCACAGCAGTGATTGATGCACCTGGTGGTTGAGGCACATCAAAGAGCCTGCTTGCTGCATTGCGAGTCCCAGTGAGCAATTTATTGAAGAGTTTATGTAGATAAATAACCAGGGAGATTTATGTGAAGCAATGCAAAACATATGTTTTTGGCTGCAGAGATATAGAAATGCTCAAGGACTTGGAAGCTGTGTAGCTGAGGCTATTTGTAAAAGTGTTCCTGTTAGTAGCGTATATTCTGGGGCTTCATTTTACTTGGCATTGCCTCCAAAATGCTTCAAATAAAACAAGCATAGCAGGATCCATCACCCCTTTTACTATGTTGTCTAAAAGAGCTTCAAGCATATAGCTTTAAAACCAGAAGTTTTGTGACATCAACCCTAATTGGGGCTGGGAATAGGAAGAGGCTGAGAGCAAGGAGAAGCAGCAGCAAAGGAGACAGACCTCCTACAGACAGAGGTTGGGTGAGGTCAGATGAGTCCCTGGAGAGACCCCAGATGCCAGCTTGGTCTCCCAGCCTAGGCACTGGATCAGAAAAAATGGGTGCTTACCTCTGTAAACCTTGTGATCCTGCCATGGCTAGCGTGATTTGGAGAGGGAAGAGGAGAGAGTCCTGGCCTTAGCTGGAAAGCTGGGATGTAAATTAGAATTTTTATTCCACCACATATAAGTTCCTGCCATGTATTATATTTGCCTGGCTTGGGCATCCCCTGGAATCCTGCATCCCACTGGCTGTATTGTATTCCCTTTGAACTGAGATTCAGTCCCTGAACCTGGCATGGGCTCGTTTGTGCCTGCTGAAGGTTAGGAGCAGGCTCAATGCTGTGCTAGTGTGACAGTGAGCCAGAGCCTGGATGTGCTCTCACTGCTGTCCCACCCTAAGACCTCACCCTCTTAGGAGGTCATGTGCCCTGGACCACCTTCCTCCTGCTTTTTTGTCCTTGTGGGATGGCGCAGAGGACTGTCAGAATGGGGAGCTTTACAAAAACCTCTTGAGTCAGAAGAGACTCACTGTGGGGCAGGCAGCAAAGCCACCCTCTATCTATTGGATGGTGTGCACCAGGGAGAGCTCGCAGTCCTCACACCCAGTCTCACCACCCTACATGCAGACCCTGACACATCCACTCGCCTGACAGAGGGGCAGAACCCCTACCACTATGGGATATTGCACAGGAAATGGAGCCACAGCTGTCTGGCACCCTGAATTGCCCCTCCACTTATTTTTCAAGTCTGAGCTGCTTCTGTTTCAGGGAGGAACAAAGGAGTCAGTCAAACAAATGATACTCAACTATCCCCATAAGGTGAGCATCCCAAGGAACACTGATGTACGCATATATCACTGACACAACAGTAAAAGTGGTAATCTCTTCTGGTTGCCTGCCACTTATACATAAAATTCCTCCCTACATATTTCCCTGTCCCCTGACCCTCTCTCCTCTGTGTTTCTGTCTCCTGGTGATAAAGGCATATCTTTGTGTGCCAGTACCTGTAATTTTCTACATTAGGCAGGAAAAATATCAGCTGTTTTAAGAAAAGTTGTGACTGCCCCTAAATCTTAAGCTCCCTTTCCTGGTGCAGGAGCACAGAGCCTGGGATTTGCTTGGCAATCAGCCCTCCCATCGATGGGAAAGACCCCCTGCCCTCATGTGTGCTCATCACATGGGCCACTTTATTTACATAGCTGGGTCCACACATTTATATTTAGTATGTTTGAGAGGCCACCAAGGAATTAGAAAGCTAAAAAGGAGGATAGAATAAAATGTATGGAAGTTTCACTCATGGGATATGAGTGAAAACTGGGGAGGTGGCCAGGGCTTGCTTGGCTGTGTGGCCATGAATGCCGGAGTCTCCTGCTGTGAGCAAAAGGACCAGAAATTGAGGCCACCTTTGGATATGAACCCAGGTCAGATTCAGGCCCTTCTTCAAATATTCTCACTTGAATACAACTTGAAATTGCAAAACCAACCCAGTCTTATGGACTATAAGACATCTATATGACTATATATGATGACATCTATATGACTATAGACATATATATGTCTATATTTATACCAATTTGGAAATTTTTAGTTACCACACAAGTCTGACCAGAGCTAGGCCCGAGGTTTCTCCGTGTAGTGCTTTAACTCAGGTCTCTCAAGTGAGCACCCAGGAGATTTGCTGCCATTCCCTCAGTGAACATGTCCTACCCCCCAAAAGAAGCCATTTGATGACAGCTGGGAGCTGATTATGCATTCATCTTCCTCCCACACCCTACACACATGGAGGGAATGGGGCAGATCTGTTTCTGCCATCTCCAGTGGCACACGGCCTGTTGCAGCTCTAGTGACCTCTCGCCTGAAAGGCCTGCTGGAGGTGGTCTGTGATCACAAACAGCTTTGGTTCTAGATGAAAGGTTTTTCTGTACCTTAAATGTATTTGGTAGAAATGTTGCATTCAGTACAACTTGTTTTGTCCTTTACCAACCATAAGCAAAGTAAATGAAACTTTCACGAGTCTGAAGTACATAACTCTCCTTCAAGCTCCGAGGTGTTTCCCTGGTCATCCTGCATCAACAAGGGCTTTCCTGGTGGTGTTGAGGTCCTGGGAGGAGATGGTGCTGCTCACCCGAGCTGGTGGTGTAAATGGTACTAAATTATTGCTCATCACTCTTGTCCTTGGTAGATTTGTGTAGCTGCTGATTGAGGCTGGTTTTGAGTTGTGCTTACTGGGAGCAGGAAGGGCTGTCGGTGCTTCCCTGAGGTGGCTGGGACCACTCCTCACACAAGCAAACAGTGAGGACCACCACCAGCCAGCTGATTGCTTCCATGAGCTGAGTGCTAGCAAACTCCTCCCTGAGAGGAGGTAAATTGCCCTCATGTGTTGTGATGACATGTGCTTTAATTATGAAGAGAATGAAAAAGTACTTTCCCCACCCACTGGCCCTAAAAAGAAACTTGTTGATGCCCTGGCCTGTTTTGTGCTTTGCTGGCAAAAAAAAAGAAGCTGGGGAGATGAGCAAGGTTTTGAGGTTCAAGCAGGCTCTGCGCCTGACTGCCAGCTTCTCTTGGGCCAATGCTAGCGGCAGTTCCCACGAAAGTAATTTCTGAGTGTGCAGGCTCCTAATAATGCAGTGCTCTGTTGAGAAAAGGTGCTAAAACACTCCCCTCTCTGCAGGCACAGCCACGTTGAGCCCCCGAAAGCCCAATCAGTCTCCTGGGAATGGGGTTTTCCCATCCACACTGGGGTATCCTGAGCCCTGGGAGGAGCTGGGGCTTAGCTTGCCTTTTTTGGTGCTAAGGCTGCCTCTCAGAAGTGCAAGGAGATCCCAATTTCACTTACTATCACTAGTTCAGTGGCTTAACAACTTTACGGAATAGCTATGGCAGCATTTTTAGCTGATGGGTATGAAATTTCCTATAACTGGGGAACACGGGATTGTGAATCTCCTGTAGCCTATGACAAAACTTGTTTCAACTCTGGCACGAAATTCAAAGGAAATTTTAGCCTTTTTCAGAAAAGCAGAAAACAGTAGTCTTAACCAGAGGCAAAATTCTCTTTTGATGACTCCAACCTCTCTTACTCTCATATTTCCACGTCTAGCAGAAGTTATTCTTGCTTTAGATTTATGTCTGCTTGCAAAACTCTCAGCTTGAATCTAGCAACATTTTCTTATGACAATGTTGCATCATCTAGCTTCAGCCAGAAGCCACTCAATTTTACTCTTTAGAGTGTGAAAAGTGAACTGAGGGGAGAGGATATCCTATTTTAAGAAATATTATCTGTGCTGGTGAGAGAGTTTCTGAGGGATTAGTTTTCCCCTTGACATGAGGAGAGACAGAAGTGAAGGCAAGATTTTGCCTTGGTGCTCTAAGGCCTCGATAAATCAGGCACCACAAATCTCTGCTGTTTTAGTTACAGAACTTAAAAATTTCACATCCTTTAATTGGTGGGAGGCAGAAGTGCCCTATCTTTTGAGAAGATCCTCCTGTTCCTTACTTGCATGCTAATTTAGCAGCTCCAGAAATAGCAACTTATAGTACCTAGATTCATAATTCATAATTAAAACTCCTAACAGTGTTCAGGCTCCACTTTTGGTTTGACCTGTATGCCTCTCCATGAGCATACAGCTCAAGGGATTCTTGCCCTCTTCTCAGGGAGGGCCCTGTGACTTATCCCATTAAGTTAACAGAAGGTCATATAATAGTCATAAAAATATTATGGATCCCTCCCACATTCCTCACTCATGGCAAAATACTGCAACAGGGAACAATCAGTGCTTTTTAGCTGGGCATCCAATAAATCTGGAGAGGTATTAGGCAGAACTGAAGCTCTACAGCTGCTGGGGTGGAGCATGAGCACAGATGGATGGCTTGGGAAATGGGGTTCTTTTTTTGCCTCTGTTACTGTTAGGAAGCAAACCTGTGTTTCAGAAATATGTTTAAGGGGTGTAAATGTTCTATTTCTTAAAAGATCTTGTTTTCTGTTTATTTATTTCTGTGTTATGTAGGAAAGTAAATTCAACCAAATTGAAGTAGTTTTGCAGAAATGCTGTTCTGCTTGGTTGCTTTATCAGTAGTGGGTAGAACAAGAGGCTTGTTCTGTATGTGAGCTACGAAAAAGCAATCTCTCTCCAAACTCCCTGCACTGCCCCTTGCTGAAGGATGCCAGATGAGCAGCTTTTGGCTCTGTCCCTTGGATCCCAGCAGCAGTGTGTAATTCAGGCTTTTTGTACAGAGGAATTGCAATGTCTCCTGCAGGCTGTCCATCTCCTCAGCTCCAGCCCGCCGAGTCCTCTCCATCTGGCTACTGTGGCTTGGGCTCTGCTTGCAGCTGGGGCCTGAGTCATGCTGGCATTGTCAGCCCAGCAGGCAACCAGGGCATTTCCTCTCCCTGTGGTGCCTGAACTTGTCTCATGGACTCATTCCTTACTCTTTCCTAAGCCCCTGTGAAAGACCTGGAGGAATGTGACTCTTTCTATACATTTGTTATTTGATCTGCCCTGTGTCTCAGCTGCCTTCTGCTCATAACCTGTGGGTGGAGTATTTGGGGTGAGAGCTGTGCCATGTGGAGATGGAGGATACTGGTTGCTGCTGCTTAGGCCAACACAGAGTCATAGAGTTTTCATGCCCCTTGGGGTTCCTTCAGAGAAAACTTGTCCAACACACACTTGCAAACTTTCCTCCTTCACACTTCCCAGTATTTGCTGGAACCCCTTGGTTCTCTTGCGCCTTGTCTTGGCATGTACAGAGACACTGTGTCTTTGATGAGGACTCTGCCACTATCCCAACTCTGCCTGGAATTTGGATTCCCAGCCAC
The DNA here is from genome assembly GCA_013396875.1 of Vireo altiloquus. Classification (NCBI taxonomy): domain Eukaryota; kingdom Metazoa; phylum Chordata; class Aves; order Passeriformes; family Vireonidae; genus Vireo; species Vireo altiloquus. The sequence goes on from VZRF01001712.1 coordinate 278,308, forward strand.
ATGTCATACCTCAAGCTTAGCTTTAGCAGAACCTTTATCTATGAAATGCATTACATTTTGTTAAAAATATCACAAGGACCAGGAATGAGAGGATGCTGCTGCCATGTGACTGAAACCCATGTTCTGAACCCTTTGCACACTCTCATCTCCTTGCTGTCGAATGTTTGTTGTGCTTAAGAGGGCGGAAAACCAACCTTGCCTGGCCTCCCTGGAGCCAGTGGTGTGAGAGTCAAGAGACTCAGCCAGTAGTCAGTACAGCTGTGACTAACTCCTGCAGTGACACAACCTGTCAAGATGAACTTTGATCTTTATAGGCTTCAGTGTGCTCCTCACTTCAGTAAAGAGTGGTCATGGCTATATTCCCAAATGATTTCTTTATGGATGGCAAGTAGCTGGAAGATTAAGGATATCAGCAGTGTCTACAGCCAGAATTAACAATTTTATGAAACTTATTTTTGCTCCCATTATTAACTCTACTGAAAAGCTCCTGCAAGCATTGCATGAACCAAGGAGCAGGCTTCCAGGCTCTGTGGCTGTTGAGGAAACTCTTCCTGATGCTGGAGGTCAGAATCTTTAGAACTTTATCCAGAAGTAAATTAATGTGTTGACAATATGCAGCAGGGGTAAGGTTGCATGCAGTCACTAGATTTTTCTCAGGGACTCATTTTGCTGCTCATACAGTTTTCAGGCTGAAATAATCTATACAGAGAGAGCAGGATGAGAGACAACTCCAGCTCCTTGCCCATTAGCCTTTTGGATAAACTTCAGATATTAGCATGGGAGTGCCAGCCACACTATCTAAGAAGAAAGGAGTCCGATTTGCTACATCTGCAGTCTTGTGGGCACCCTGTGCCACAACTTTAGGGTGTGGTGTGTGAATGAGGAGCCTCAGCCTTGCAGGGACTCTGTGTCCATGCTGGTACCTCTGGGATGCCCATGCTCACTGCCTCACAAGGATGCATTGGGCACATGTCCTGCCTGGGTATCCTTCTCCTTAGTGAGTGGAATGAGCAAATGTAGATCAATTGCTTTGCAATTGCCCTTTCTTTGAAGGTGTCTGTCAGCAACATGCTGCCTGATGCAGAGTGAGGCTGGTCTCTGCAGGGATCCTGGCCAGCGTCAGCCTTGGAGACCTCCTGAGGATCAGGTTGGGGGCCCACTGTAACCCTTGCTCAGGCAAAGGCCAGGCAGAAGGAGAAAGCAGAACTCAAGAAAACAGTTTCCCCAGGGAAGCTCCTGCAGGAACAAAAAGCCAAAGCCTCTGTAACAGAGCCAAACATCAATGAAGGAAAAATCTAATAACCCCTTCTTGTGGGGTTTGCAGCACAGGAAATGTGGCCCTCTGGGACAGATGTAAATATAGGCATAATCTAATGCTGCACTTGCCTGAACTCCCTGAAATCAGAATCTCCCTGTTAAGCAGTCAGTGGATTCGAATGGGAGTTGTTGAACTGGAGGTGGTGTCTGCATTTTCCACTCTCTCCCCACCAGTTTGTGCACACTGCAGAAGGTGAAGGCCAGGGACATTGTGAAATAATTGGCATGAGTCTGTAACCTCCTGGCTGTTTCTGCAGCTATTGCTGGAAAGGAGTGTAAAAAGGGAGCCCTTCAGGTGTGGGAAACTGCCCTGAACAGCAGCCTCGCTGTTTGTCCATGCTCCCTCCTGGCAGTGCTGCAGACTATCTTCAGCAGAGGTCTGCCTCGATTTGGGTGGAGCTGGGAGCTGCAAGACTAGAGTCTCTTGCCAGTCCTAGTGATTTTGCTTGCTATCAGGTGGTTTGTTGCTGAAGCCTTGAGAGCTGACAGGTTTGGGTTTGCTTTCCAATCCAGCCTTTGTGAGCAGTGGGGTTGTCCTGGGATGGCCAGTGTGGGTCCATGACCCAGTTTTCACAAAGGTGTATAAGGATCGTTGCTACAAACTGCTGAGAGGTGCTTCAGTGTAGCCATGTGGGAAAAGATGTTGGAGTCCATCAGACTAAGGGCCAAAGAGTCTTCATCACCTGCAATCTCCATGACTGCTGCTACAGTGCAGTATGCACAGAGTCACTTGGCAAAGGCTTGTCAGCCGTGGAACCTGCCACCGAGCAGAAACTGCTTGAAGAACCCACACTGCTGACCCAGGTTCCATTTGGCCATCCCAGCTGTGTCTTTAGGAAGTAGTGTGCTGCCTGAGGTGTGCCAAGAAGAGACTAGGTTTCTCTTGCATGAAGAAAATGCATGTGGTAGAAACCCAGAAGACTGGCTGCAGGGATAGCATTTAGCAGGCAAAGGACTACTTCAAGTGTCTTTTGTTGTGTTAATTGACTGATATCCAAGTGTGTTTTCTCACCATGCTTTCGAGGACTGATCTAGCCAGATGCAAAACACTCTCCTGCGAAGGAGCAGCTGTGTGTGCTAGCTGGGTTTGCTTGGCTTTCAGTCCCAGGGAAAGGGCAATCTGAGTGCTCAGCTGTTCCTAAAAAATTGCTGCTGAGGAAAACAAACTAACAGACGCAGCAGGGATTTTGTAGCAGACAATTGAGGAGCAGAGATCTTTTCCCCCCAGCAGAGCTCGGCACCCCTGTGCTCCCACACAGCCTGCAGGCTCTGTGCAGGGGCTGTGCTTGGGCCCGGCCCCAGGGAGCTGCCTTCCACCTTGGGCAGAGCCTGCAGGGCAGAGGGGCAGCGGGCAGCCATCCCTGCAACCTGGGCAGAGACCGGGCTGTAATGGCAAAGAGAGGCAGAGTCCAGCCGGGACTGGCAGAGGGTGTTGCTCTGGAGGTTTGTTTTACTGACCGTGGAATTCGGGACTGGAAATCAAGACATGTCTTTTTCTATAAGGTCTGTGCAGGTTAGACAAGAACTCATCACACCTTGGTCCCTCCTACACTGTCTTGTTCCTGCATCAAGCAGTGGAACATCAGACTGCTGCTGATGGGAGAAGAGGGTAGAAAAGTAAGTGATGGCCAGTAAAGTAAAGTCTGTAAAGTCTGATTTCATCTACAGTTGAAAGATTGCCAGCCTGCCTTCATAGCCTTGTATCCCCTGGGGACAAGTAACGCCAGTTCATGCAGTTGTGTGAGTACCCATCAGCTTCTTCAGCCTGGAGCTCAATTGCTCTGTCATGTTTAGCAGAGGGAGAGCAGCAGTGGGTGAGGTGATATTAACCAGATCCCTGCTGTTTTGGGAATCACCCAGCGATGCAGGCAGCTCCCCGTGCTTAAATGAAGCTCTTGGTAGCAGACTGATTATATCAAACACTCAGTGCCCTGGCAGCACTTCTGAAAGCCAAACTCTGGAGTGAATGACAAAGTGTTTTTCCGTTCCTTGGAAAGTACAAACTGCTTTTCTTTTTGCTGCCCCACCATTCACTGCATGTGGGGGATTTGTTTATGTTAGGCTGTGTAAGAAAAAAAAAAAATCTACATGTTATCTCAGAGCTGGGCAGATTAATCCAGAGGAAGATTTACTTGAGTGCAAATCAAAGGCTTAGTTTTGTTGGATAGTTCTTCAGTGTCTTAAATCTAAATCCATCATGCTATCCCTGCAGCACTCAAATATTTCAAAAGAATTTGGAAAGTTTGCTCTTCACTGCAGTTTGTAACTAGACTGGAAGTACTGGGCGTATTGCTGTCTTTATTTTTCTGTTCTTAGGGCTTCTGCTCTGTTATCTTTTATCTAACGTACTTTTGTTATGTTTAATATTGAAGATCTCTGAAGCCCTAAGGAAGGCTGTACAAATTAAAGGTACAATCCAAATCCAGGACATGCACTCCTTGTTCTGTGGAAACAGAATTTAAGCTGAGCCCATGTAATCAATGTGCCCAGGACCAAACTAATCACTCACTGCCTGGAAGGAGGAAAATATTTCCATGGTTGCTACACTTGTCTAGCTTTCCTGTGTTACAGGCAGGCATTATGGGACCCTTTGTTTTAAAATGTGGATGAATTTCTTTTATTCCTTGCTTTGGATGTTAATTTATTTCCTGCATTGTATTCTCAGGTTGCTGTTGTTCACAGGTACCAGCCTACCTGAGGTGCTCTGCTGCCATGTCTGCATCAGGCACATTAGGAAGTTGCTGGGAGCAACAAACTTTCCTCCTGATCAATGACCTTTTTCATGTGAATGATGGGAATGGCTTGTTATGACACCTTCAGTGCAGGGAGGGCTTTAGAAGTGGCTAACACCTTCATTCCCAGCTTCTGCCTTTAAAATATGAGTACAAAGAATATGGGTTTCAATATATCGATATAGAGATGGGCAGTCCAAGAAATATTGGCAGAGTTCTGAGATTCAGCAGAACAACACTGTGGGTCTGGGTTATTTAGAAAGTTGGGCAGGATCAGTTTTGGGTGTTGACAAACAGTTTGCAGTTTGTGTATAGCAGCTTGGCTTCCTGGACTGATTCTTGCATCCACTGTTATCTGGAGGTATTCCTAGTGAGAAATTGAGTCCTGGCTCCTCTCTTGTGTCCATGGGCAAGCTGGAGATTCTGCCTGCTTTTTCCAGCATTTGTGAGTACTTTTCAGTTGATCACATGTGTGCAAGTAAAATGATTTAGAATAAAGGTATAACCAAAAAGATGTCAGTTGCTGATGCAGCTCTTTGGTCTGAGTGAAAAAGAGAGTGGCGCTGAGGCTGAGCTCCACATCTGGCTGTCATGCTGCAGGAACGATGAATGCAAGGGGCTGGCCTAGAGGAGATGGGGAATTCAAACTGAGCCAAAGGCACTGGGATCACAGGGAAGGATGGAAAACCAGGTGCAGGAGCAAGAGTGGTGTTTCCATGGTGTGATTCCAGCAAAAGGACAGAGAGCTTAGGAGATAAAAGGTTAATTAGCCAGAGCTTGGGGTGTTGTTTGGTATGTGTCTTGTGCTGGGAACTAGCATCTTTAATGAAGCCTCTTCCTTTGGGATTTAAATGCTGGGCTCAAATAGCAGTCAGGACAAGAAGTTTTGTTTCCCATATCACATCAAGCTGGAAATGGCAGGATATCCAAACGAATTGGCGTCTCATGTTGTCAGGTGCAGAACGCTGAGAACTGCCCAGCCTTTCCTGGGCTCTTCTCTTAATTTCTTCAAGCTTTTAGTGTGTGTAAAGGTCCTGTCTCAATCATTTCTGCTCTGGGCCCCTATGGACCAGCTTGTCTGCCTTTTGGCTTAGGGAGCACTGAAGCAGATCTCAAGTGAGAAGCCTTTTAGTCAGCAGCCTTGAAGCAAGGCAGCTTTCTCCTGCATGTTTTGTGCAGCTGTGGGCAGTCATGCACACTCCCAAATTTTTTAATTCTTTATTCTGTGCACATTTCTGGCTCAGACACTGTAACTGAGAGCAGAGTAGAGTATTGCTTTTGCATTGCTGATGCAAATTTCTGTCATAGTGCTGACACTAATAAGGTTGCACTTCCATATTGGCATGATACTCCAGAAATCAGTGCTTGCCTTTGCCTAGCCAACCATAAAATTGGTGCATTTTCAGTTCTAATAAAAGGTACTTCCTACAAAGGTGAACTCATGAACAGTTTTTAAGATAACTTTCTCTACTATAATGGGATTGCCCATGGATTTAATGTATTTTAAAACATTTATCAACAAAATGATGGATCTGCCGCTTCATTTGTTATCAACTGCACATGAGCATATTCGGGATTCACACTGTTAGTATATTCAAAACATGAGGAAGTTCTCCCACTGATTTCCATTTTTTTTGGTGCAGATATGTCCTGCTGAAGTTGCTGGCGATTCTCATGAGTGTAAGCAAGATGAAATCAGTTCATTTCTGCTCACATTACAATAGCTTTTGACAACTTTCTGGAAAGCCTAGATAAATAAGAAACTTTCTTTTCATAAGAAACCTAGATAAATGAGAATCCTCTGATATGGAGGCATTGCCCACTTTGCCAAACATTTCTTGGAAGAAAGTTATCTCTGGACAAGCAGCATATCTGAGCTGTTCAGTTTTTTTCACCAGTGCTATTGAACAGGGTAAAAATGTTGCCTATTCCAGTAGGAGCGGATTAATTTGATTTTACCCATAATTTGCTGTCAGATCAGATACTGTTACTTAAGTTATAACGTGCCAATTGTTTATTTTTAATTTTTCCAGGTTTTCTTCTTTTCTATGATATCTGTGAGTGAGAAGTTCAGAGCCTTGTATTCTGATTTTCATGTTATCCTCCAGATCCATGTTATCTTTGCTCAGATCTTGTTGGCATAGTTCTCTCTGCCCAAGTGTTGAGTTGGTTTTTTTTTTACCTGTCCCAGATAAATCTTTTATTTTAGTGGATATCAGATAAAGACCAATTATTTCTATGATGTCTGCCTTATTTGGAAAGGACCTTCTATTCCAGTCTGATGGAAAATTCATTGCTCTCATGACTGACTTGGCCTTTCCTTCCCTAGTCTGTGTCCTCTGTTTCTGAAGCAAGCTATAGAGATGCTGCTCCCCTGGATGTCCTCGTACATAGTACTAGAAGGCTGTTTGCACTTAAAATTGGATGACACTTCATGGCTGGCTGACACAAGCACGTGTCTGACATTGTAGCTGGCCCAGCTTTAAAACCAGGCTCCCATTTGTAGCTGCCAAAACCTTAAAAGGATATATAGTATTCCTGCTGGTGGCAGAGGTATTTTCAAAGGAGGGTCAAATGGAGGGCTTGTTGCTGTCTCCAGCCCTTGTGATTAGCAGCATTCATGGACACTTGTGAGCATTTGCAGAGCCAATGTGAAAAGCCACACTGAGGATTTAATTAAATCTGTAATCTGTTGTCATTTGCCTGCATGTCTATGACTGTGACAAAGCAGCCACACAAACTTTTTCCAAACATTTACTTCCAGGATAAGATATATTTGAAGTAAAATAATTTTACTGTGTAACATTTCTTTGCATTCTTGTAAAGATATTGTGCTTCATGTGTGTACTAAGCCTCTTGTATAAGCCCTAATAAGCAGTTGTTGTGCCAGGGCTGACCCACCTACAGTACTGGTTCCAGCCACCATGGGAATTTACTGACCTCTGCTTTCCTCCTCATTTTTTAGCTGCTTTCCTATTCTGCCTCTTGCTTAGTACACTCTTTCATGACACTTTGATCCAGCTTTTCACTTCTGATTTTAAACACTGTCCAACACTTTTGAGTATATTGAAATTTTGAGGGAATTTTAGAGCTTGAACAAGTTATGCTGCCTTCATATTGCCTTTTGAATGCTCTGCTAACTTATTTGTTGTCCTAGTTAGTACTTTATCCAATTCCCTGCCAGATGTTTTCTCAGACTTCATCCCCTAGGAGGTGCTCTGAGATAATTTCCCACAGTTGATGATTAATTGGTAAGTCTGTTTTCTGTGTTTGCTCCTTAAATCCTTGTTTAAGCTACAGCAGGAAGATGTGCTAGTTTTCTTTTTTGCTATAATGTAAAACTTGACAGATGAGACACTCACTATAAAGAAAGATCTCTTCGGCTAGTTCTTTTGTAATCAAAGTTTGGGAAGGAGAGGGGGAAAAAAAAAGCTTTTTGTAAAGAGAGGGAGTTGCAGCCTAAACCTGCAAAAACAAAGGAGTGCAAAATGCATTGCTTAAACTGTAAATCCCAGCAAATATCCTTTCAGAATTTGCTCTGGGATTGATGCTTGGCAGCAAATCATGGCTGAAGACAGGGCTATTTTTGGCCCAGTTAGGATTTCCCTTCGTTTTGTAGCCAAGTGCAAAACCACTCTCCAGCTGTATTGCTAGATGTAGCACTGACCTTTTTACCTTATTGGACCACAGTGTGACTCTTAATTGAAATTGCACTATAATTACACCTTATGTCCCAGTGGACTCTTGTCTGTCTCATAAAACCAGCACAACATATTGGAATAATCTATTCTCAAGTGATACAGAGTGGACTCTCAAGAACGACTGTCTCTCATCTCTGCTGGTGGTGGTGACTCCTCCAGGACAGCACAGCTAAAGCTGCTATTGAAGGAGGGGTTCACTTGGGTGTAAGAGGGTGCTGAGCTTGTAGTTGGTTTCAAGGGAGCTGGCTCCTCCTCTTAACTGATCATCCAAAACATTCCCATGAAGCAGAAGGAAAAGGTCATTGGAAAAAACTTTGAGATCTCACAGCAAGAGGAAGAAGATGCCTCATGGCATCTCTGGAAATCGGGTGTTCCTTCAAGTCTGCTGTGACATCTGCACAGGTCTGCAGAGCCGCATGCACTGGTTGTGCCACCTTGACACTGGCTTCAGGACTGGAATATTTGTCCTGACTGTATTTCAATTCTGTAATATGAAAAGTACCAGCTCCGCTGACCTCTCAGCCACAGAATGGGTCAGGCTGGAAGGAACCACAGTGGGTCATCTGGTTCAACCTTCCTGCTCAAGCAGGATCATCCCAGAGCACATGGCACAGGATTGCGTACAGGTAGTTCTTGAATATCTTCAGTGAGGGAGACTCCACAATTTTTCGGGACAATCTGTTTCATCTCATGGTCACCTTCCTCCCTTGCAAAGGCATCCTAAAGGACAAAAGGAGGCTGTTACATATTAAGCTAAATTTCTGATTTGAGCAATTAGAATATCAGGATCATGAGGACATAAATATGATGCTTGGTTTAGCATGCTTTATTTTGATTCCTGTAGTTCTGATGCCTTCCTGGTTGGAATAAAATGCAATTTACACCAAAAGGCTCAGTGAACTTTTTGCTAAGGAATACAGTGGTGTTTATCTGGAGGATCGCCTTAATATTGTACCTTATGCTCTGCCTAGGAAGAAGGATGCAGAAGAGCTTTTTAACAATGTTTCCAGACCTGCCAGCAGGGAGTGGGAGAGACCTGTCTGAATTTGAAGATCAACAGTGAGTAGGATACTGCTTTCCACCTAACAAGACTAAGTGAGTAAAACAGAGCTCCTCTGTGCAGCTGAAATATCTGCAAAACAGTGATATAGAAAATAAATGCTGTAGCAGCAATCCAGTTCTGCAGTAGTTATTTGGCATATGATGTATGCAAAAACTCAGGGCTATTATTCCTTCCCAAACTCTGTCCAAGCTACCTTTAATGGTTTCAAGTAATGGAAAATCTGTCCCTTTTTCCTGGACTCCTCCTTGGTCTAGGAGCCATTTCTTCCTATCAATCTCCATTAACTTTCCTTTGTTCACATCCTTACAATTATACCTTCTGTGGCTTTTCTTTCTCTGATTCCTCCTCTTTGCTTTATACATGCCTATGAGAGCTGTACAAACAGTCTGTCCCTCTAGGATAGTTACCTGTCCCAAGAGGAATTTGCCAGTGCTGAAGACAGGCATTTTTATAATGATGGATGACCTTGTGGAGACAAAGTGAAATGTGGAGCCTTGAGGACTTGCCTGTAAAGTTGGGTAATTGGTTGCATATGAGGCAGGTTAATGACTGTCATAGACTCGTGTGTTGACTGTACAAGAGGAAGGTTGAGTGGTGGTTTGGAGCTGTCTAGAGGAGATATGCAGAGTTGAGAAGATGCTGTGCACAAAAGATCAGTGTGGCTAAATGGTGAATGCTGGTTAAAACCTAGGAACACAGTGTAAAGGCTGTGCAAATCATGTCCCCAAACATCAGCCTTCACTCAAGATGGTATGGCCCTGACAGACAAGTAGATGTGTCATTAATGTTATTCTGGGGGGAGTGTGAAGGAGCTATGCTGACCCCACGTCGTGCGGGTACCTAAAACCAGGTAGAACTCAGTGCTTCATTTCTCAGCATGGCTGCTTGTGGTCTTTATCTCTGGACCTTGCTGCTTTGTAAACTGGGGGTAATGCTGCCCTACCTTCACAGGAGTTTGTTAAGTGTCATGTTTGTGGGGCAGAGAGACTGAGGAGTGGTGAGCAGGATACATTAAGGGAGGTGAAAGTAATAGCATTGTGCAGACAGCAGGGCTTAGGAACCCATGCTGAGCCGTCAAGGGGGAAGAAAATTGTGAGGAACTGTTAAGTGAGTTTTAGCTTTCCCATGTGCTCATGTTTTGTAGAGCAATAGTTCGTGACCTGTATTTTAACACTGACTATACTGGATGCTTTTCTCTGCTGTTTCAAGGGTAGTTTTGGCTCTTCTTGATCATTTTAGCTCAGGTGGGACTGGGTACATAAGTGCTGTGTGATGAAGCATATGAGGAGGATGCTGGGCATTTGGGAGACACAGCTGATGCTCTCTGCAGATTAACAGTTCCAGGCATTTTTCCCCTTCAACTGGGCTGCAATAAGTCAAACTATCTGGGTGAACATAGGGACAAAGTGACCAAGAGTAAATCACTCAAGAAATGGCAAACCCAGAATTATGGATGTTATTTCTATGCAGTGAACTTTAGGAGCCTGATGGAAAACTGTTTTGTCTGTTGATGGAAATACTTTTCCTGATAAACTATTTGCAATTACCTGTTAATTGTCTTCCTCCAGCTCCTGTCATGCCATCTGGAAATCACCAAAGCCTGGCAATCAACAGCTTGCTTCTCAGCTCAGCAGGAAGACTGCACTCCTGATTTGCTAATCAGAGTATCAGGCAGCCACTGCTGCTCCTCTTGTCCGGGCTTGCAGTGTGAAATACAGCAGGACTATGGTTGAGGGCAAGATTACTGCATGGGGAATTCCACTTTTACCCTCCTGTCATAAAGAGTTGGCTGTGAACACAACTCAGGTGAAGTAAGCAGGGGTTGGTTCCTTCCTGTTTCCCAAACAGGATCATTTCTGCTTGGGATTGTCCAAGGTGCTTGGGGAACACGCTACTCTGCTCCCACAGCTTTGTGATACCGAGCTCCCACTTCATGCAGTTTGAAAGGTCCAGGAAGAGCTTTCCCACGAAGAGGATTAATTTGTCTTGGATTTTCTTGTGTCTATAGAGAACACAAAGGTGTTCAGAGTTTTCAGTAGCTAAGAAAACCTTGCAGCTAACAACTGCACAATCAGACTGCAAACTTTCATGCTATTTTTCCTGGGAGTTCTGTATGAGGGGAAGCAAATGAAAAATGCAAACCTTTTAAGACAAGATATTTGTAAGCTGTGCATTCCCAGGGAAAGCAAGGATGGCTTTTCCGAATGTGAGTTATTTGAATGCCTTGTCTGATGGGCCACAAACTTCCGCAAGAAAAGAATTTGGCAGGAGACCACACAGGATAAACTTCAGGCAGAAATCATCTACTAGAAGGGAAAGGACTCAAAACCCAGGATCTCTGGTGGGAAAAAAGTTAGAATAGTAACAGGATAGTGACTGCTCTTCCAGTGCAACCACTCCAAAACAAAACTGACAAGCTGGGATAATCCCCTCTGCCTTGTTCACTGCTTCTTTTGTCAGAAGCACTGCAAGTGTTTCACTGACAGGTTTATATGACTCAGATTTTGTTCAATCAAATAATACTTAGTTGCAAAGCTGGTGTGTATTATAACTAAAATTCATACGGAAGATGAGGAATAAATCTGCTTTGCTCCTGACTAGTGTGAGCATTTGCAAAGAGAAAGGGATATGGTTAGCCTTGTACCTTTGCTAAAATGAATCAGTCATCTCAGTTTTCAAAAATTCATAAATACTGAGGGGATAAGAAGGCTGAAGTTGTTGCCTTATTTTTATTTCTCTTCTGAATTCTGGACAAATTTATCTGGGAGTAATTTTCTAGCTTTTTATGATTTAGCAATGGCTGGAATTTTAGAACAAAAGTTGTTTCTTTCTCGTGTGACCAGTGCTCAGCCTGGTGTTCAGTGCCCACAGCCATGTCCACAGCAGCACCATGGTCCTGCCAATGTTTACAGCAAACCCATCTCATCTTCCCCTCTGGAGAGTCCTTCCTGCAAGGTTGCTCCTGTGCTGTGGCTGCCTAGTGGGGTAGGAGTTGCCTGGGTACTTTATCAGGTTTTATTTCAGTAAATAGTGAGACTAAAATCAAAATCCAGGATTCCCACTTCCTTTTCTTAGCATTTACTCTGGATAAAAAGTCTTGCATGTAGAAGAGGTAGAATAAAAATCACAAGATTTGACAATGCCAAAGTAATTTCTTCTCAAATTTGGTCTATTCTTCAGGATTTTGAAGAAAGCTTTTATCATTCTTCCCAAGAGTGCACTTCTAAACAAATAAATATTCTTCTGCCAATGTTTACAATCAGAAGAGGCAGCCAGAAAATTTGCAAGCAGTGAAAAAATAAATGTTCAGTAGGTATCTTTGCCAACAGGGAAGTAGAGGAAAATAAACAGCATCTATTATGGAAATGTATTTTATTTGAAAGGTGTTGTCCAGTCCAGAATCTTGAAGACTTATCACCAGTGTTGAGGTGTCTTGGCTTATATCTTTGATTTATGTTTGAACTTGTTCACATTCGTCCAAGTGTTGAGAAATGGCCAGTTTAACAAACAAAGCCTTTTTTTCATAGCTATACAGGGTTCGTATTGCAGTTTTGTGTACAGATAATTACATTGTGTATCTTAATATTATCATTTTTCAAGTCTGTTAATAGTTGCTGTTTGCCAACAGTGTTTTTCTGGGGACTTAACTGCAGGCTATTGCTTTCTCTGTAATCATATTTGTTTCAGCAAAACACTTATTCTGATTTTGAGAATATGAGACCCCTGATTAACTCCAGGGGTCTGTCTTAAAATTTAACTTGGAGTAGGTCTGTGTGTTTTACTGGATCATGGACTAATTAGGAAGAGATTTCCAGCTCAAACACTCTTGAATAATTAGAATATCATTGGGAGATGAAAGAAATGAAATGTGAATCAGTAGGTTCTTTGAGGCTGGATCTCAGCTATACTGGTGCACTCAGCTGTCTATATGCTCAGCCTCTGCAGGACCAGCTCTGCAAACCAGGTTTTGCTGGTCAGACAGTCTGTCATTGGTACAGACACGCGAATTTATCTTCAGACTTGGTGTCTGCCCCAGAAAGATCCAAGAGAACAACCGTGAGGCATTAAACTCAGTGAATGGCCTCAGTCTGGTAAAACCATATGAGGCTCCTGCTCAGCTGTTCTGCCCACAGTTCAGCCCCATGGCATTCAACGTGTGCAATTGCAGCTTGTGATTCAAACAGGCACTTCTGTTGTTGTAAGAGTGCCACTTACCTTCCAAGTGCTTTGCAAACTTTATTAGCTCACAAGATCTTTGAGGTACAAGAAAGTTGTTTTTACAGACTGAATTTTTCTTTACATGTTTCAGGTGAGGAGAGATTACTTTAGTGCTGATGCTATGAAGAGGGGACCAGTTTGTGTTATCTGAAATTGATTATTGTTTTCTACTTCTTTTATTTGGATAAAATTTACTTTACTGGAAACTTCAGGTCTCATCACTGCCGAGTCAGGGGTCCATGTTTCATGTCCTTCATAATGTGTGAGGTAAAATCCCTTTTCACATCTGTCAGAGTATACAATGCTACATCTTTAAATCTTGTTTTGGGAGTGCTGTGTAGCTCATTATTCCCTTTTGGTGCCCAAAGGTGCCTGGATAGATTGTGGCAATGTCAGCAAGGAAAGGTGCAGACGAACCACGATGTGCTCCGGCAACAGACAGATATGTCTATCTAGATGGTGTGGAGGAGGTAGCTGGTGAGCCAGGACAGGCTCCCTTGTGCTCAAGGGGTCCCAAGAGGGAAACTCTGGTGTAGAAGTAAATACAGGAAGAACTTCTTCATTATTATATGCAGGTCGTATATCAGAAACTAACATATTTACTTGAAAAGAAACAGGTATCTGTTCAAAGAGCCCCCCTTCCCTGGTCAGTTAATTTCCATCACTTCAGTCACTGTATTCTGCCTTCCTGCCTATAAGAGAGAAAAAGGGCAGGGAGAAGGGAAAATAGTTGGAACCTCTCCTCTTTTTCAATTTGCTCCTTACAAATGTAGCATTGGGCCTTGCCAGGGAGGATAGTTCTGAGAGTACAACAACTCATCAGAAAATCCTGTCAACTTTCCATCAAACCTTGTCATGTTTACCCACCAGCCCGTAGGAGGATCTGGCAGACAAGTAACAAAGATGATTGCTTGCTCAAAGGTATTAACACTGGCAAATAAGAATTTTGAATTTAATCAGAGCAAGTTGGTTTATGACCCAACCATGGACTTCAAATACATGCAAAAATCATAAAATCCCCCCTTTGTTCCTGGCAATGATTCCAAGGCTGCTTTAGAAATATTCTTACTCCATTTATTTATCTACCGTGTCTTGGAGTGGAACTTTGTCTTATCACCTTGCCTTACATGGTGTGCTAACAGAAGAGTTGCCTTGTCAGGAAAGAACTATTATTTTTGCCCTTTTAGGGACATGAGGGACATTTAAGTACATCTTTGTCTTGTGGGTGAGCACTCAAGAGAGTGATTAGGCACTGAACTGGGAACTTAACTCCATTTCAAAGCAATGCATGCCCATGTTTGGTACACTGACTGGCTTCATGGGATGGTTTAATTTACTTTGTTAGCCCAAGCTCCTTGGGCCATTGTTGATTGTGTGTGGCAGTGTTAATCAAGCGTGTTATAGAGAATAATTTTGACTGAGGTTTTGGATCTGTGCTATGTAAGGAGAATATTTGAATAGCATTAACTACAGTTGAAGCTCAGTTTGTGCTCACTGTGTACTATAAATTGATCAGACATGTTCATCAACTATATAGCACTCCGAAAGCATCATTGCAAATGAAAGGAGTTTCACATAATTGTGAAAAGTAGTTAATTTGATAATAGCGTAGTCACCAAATTCACGTAATTTACCCTATTTCTGCATGACTGTCATACTGAACTGTGAGATGGTATTGGGGAGAAGCTGCTTTAGCAGGATAATCTGAAGGATGGCCATTACTGAAGAAGGGTAAATATGAGCTGTCCTTTCTCATAGCTAAAATTTATGAATGGTCTCCATGTTATATACATGAGTATTACAGGAATCTCTCCTACTGACCAGAAGTTGAAAATCATTCTGCAGAGACAAAATAAGATACTGACAGCCTTGAATAGGACAGGTTTGTTGGACTAGCCATATAATGATACTCTGGAAATTCTTTTCAACGAGAACAATTCTGTGGTCCAGGTTATATTGCTGACAGAATATTTGGAGCTCGTGGTCAGTTGGAAAATGATTAAAATGTTTTAAAGGTGTTTTTTTGTATTGGTTACTCACAAATTAAATACAGATGTAAAACTGCTTGAGCTATAAATCTGGCCTCAATCACTCTTAACATTTCAACATCATACTGTGCAAAATGTCCCCCACTTAAGCAATTTCCAAATGACTGAACTTCACATTTTTCTTCTGTTATTGTCATCAACCTCACCAGATGTCATAATCAAGGAAGAGGCACTAATGAGAAGCTGCTGGTAAATTTGGCATGTCTCAGTCACTTCCACGTGAATACCTGGAGAACAGATTGAGCATCTACAACAGCCAACGTGAATCAAAAACAAAACTAAGAGTGAGAGCATGGATGTGAATTGTTCTTTCAAACCACTCTGTATTATCAAAATAAATAGCCCTGTCAGTGTATACAAAGCAGTAACCTGACTCATTAACATGGTGAACTTTTCCAGGCTTGTGTTTCCACTATTGCACTCTACAACTAGACCTAGAAAGACAGCTGTCTTCTGCACTTGGTGAGCATGATAAGCAGTGACTATTTTGTAACAAACATAAGTCTGTTATTTATATTCATAAGCTCAGGTACACCATTGATAGATAAAAATTTACAAATACCTTGGTTCTCTGTTAGATCTCTTTTAAGATTATATGTATCAAGATAGCAAAGAATGATAAAATTATATTGTTCTCTTGCAGCAAATATTGCAGTCACTGGCTGAGTCTTTCCATAGTTAACCCTTTCTTATACTTAACAGACATTTTCCAGATATTTGCATGGCTTAACATATGTGTTTACATATTTCCTCAACCAGCCAGATTTTCTCACTGATTGAATCTGGGAAAACCTATGGAGAGATAGAGAGAATATGGAGAACAAAATGTGTCCAACATATTTCTCTTGATGTATGTTTTCATCCCAGCTGCTCTTGTAATAGAGATGTCTGAGAGCATTTTGGACGTGATGAACTGTGACCTTCAGTGAACAATGGCCCATCCCCAATACACAGAGCTAAACTTTCTCAGACTAAGGATTGTCCTCATCCTCCCTACAGTGTGTAAGTTTCCTTTATGTGGGTCTTCATTATGGAATAAGCCAAGATCCAGGTCTGAACATTCAAATATCTTGGACAAAATCTAACTCCAAGGCCCCTGTGGCTGCATTTTATGGTTGTAGAGAGAAGTGGTTATAAAGTTGAAACCTGTTTGTAAAGAGTTTGTTGAATTAGAAGCTAAGTTACCATCTGGTCTCTTTGTGCATCTTTCCCTTTTTGCTGTTTTGCAAGTTCTTGCACACTGTTGATGGAGAATGAATTTTGAGCCCATGGTCAACATGCATGTATCTAAGAGAATTTTTTTGCTACTTAACTTTGAAACAAAGGTAATGTATTTAAGTCAAGTAAGGTTATGCAGTCATGATCAGACATCGCCATGTGCCCTGAATGACCAGGCACAGAGACTAAGCAGTAAGTTGTGTACACTGGGTAAACATATGTTAAGACACAGTTTGGGAAGCACTTGGTGCTCTGGTCCCTTGGGAAAAATTATATTTGGCTCTATTAAATGAAAAGAGGGATAAATCCCCACAATCTGCCTAGAGGAAATTTGTAAACAGAGGGGCTGGAGAAAAACTGTATTGAAAAATTTTTCACTAGTCCTAATGATTTAACGAATACAGTATGGACATTTCAGCAGTGGAGAGGATGATGGGATGTGTGTTAGAGAAGGCTGGATTGAATCCAGTCTTCTCAGATGATTTTCTGTGACAGTTTGGTTAATTATAAGAACCACATGAAAAAAGGCACATAAACTTCATCCTGTTCTGTTTTAAAACTTTCCCCAGAGCACAAGTCCTTCTTTAAAGGTTACGCCCTGATATGTTACACGTCCCGTGTTGTTTTGCTAAGCTAGGAGTCTGTAATAAGTGTTTGAAATTTACAGCTTCAGTTAGTCATAGACTTGAGAAGTGTTTATTTTTTCTCAGTTGTTCTTGCTATGTAATGAATGTAGCTCACCGAGTACTCTGACTCCAGCCCTGGACTCAGCGGCCGCTGTCTTTCCAAGAAATAGCACATTGGCTGCAGCACACTGGTAATACGAGTGAGGCCTTTCTGCCCATTACAGAGTAGTAATTTGCAGACTGAGGGGGAGAGGCTAGAACCGAAGTCGCACAAGGTCATTTCTTGCTGAACTGAAAATAAAGCTCATGTTTTAAAGGCAGCTTAGGAAAATTGTAGCCACTTATCCATATTGGTTTGCAGAAAGGGCCTGTCTGCCTATTTAGATGTGGTGGTTGCAAAATGGGAGGTTCCTTTCCCATAAGTAACTCATTTGTTTCGGTGAGTTAAAATTCCCTATTTAGATAAAGGTCCTTGACTGCTGCCAGTGATTGTGATTAGTACCATGTTGCAAACAGCTCAGGGTTTCTTTCACAATGGGAGCTGCTGTGCATGAAGGATCCTGGATCTTCTTCAGGACACTTTAGAAGCATATGTTTGTATTTTGAGAAAAACTGAATGTGCTTTATGGGAAAAGGAAATGCCACCATTAATATTAGATGTATGTTCTGTAAATGACTAATACTGCAACTAAATCCAAATTAAAACTATGCTTCTGTTCATCAAGACTGATTAGCAAGTGACTACTGTTAAGTAGTTGATTTATTTAGCATTTCCATAATGTTCTTAACAATAGCTACATAGCACTTATGTAAAGATTTCTTTCAGAAGATGTCTCGGTAGCCTTTTGCTGTGTGGAGAAGCTCAAGCTCTGTGCCTTGGCCTGCTGTTGCTCCAGTGAGTACCTGCTCTGTGCGTGGTGGTCACAGGGTGGGTTCCCTCAGCTGCTGTCCCAGGGAAGCAGTGATTGCCCCCGGGCTGTTTGTCGTTGCCAATGGGCAGGCTGGCAAAAACTGTGCCATGCTGGGTGGCAGCAGGGGCCAGCAGCACTGCCTACAAACTGGAGCAGAGCTCCAGCTCTAACAGCTATTTCTTAGCTGCTGATATCTTTGCCAATATTTTGCTGTTCAAGCTAAAGCTATTTTGCTGGTGCCTGCTCACCAATGTGTACATTTTTCTTAATTTAATAAAAGTAACATGGGGTTGATTTTATTTTGTTTAGATAGAGGAAGTTTGCAGTTCTGCCTGTGTTCAAGGGAGGCAGGTCACCGGTTCATTTTTACTGGCATTAGTTGTGAGGCATTTTATTCTCCTTTTCATTGTTTTTCTTTTGGTATTCTCAGTCTGGGCCGGAGTTTCTCATTGGTGAGTCAGCTTCTTTTCTCGTTGTCCCCCTATAGCATTACCTTTCAGGCTTCCTCTGCAGCTCCTGGAATAGGGATTGTTTGTGTGTAGGGCTGAGGCGGTAGTATTTGAATTTCTCTGTCTGTCTGAATTGCCCTTATGAGGAAAAGCTGGGCTTGGGGCTCTGTTTCTAATGTATCTGCTACTTACATGCATGAACACTACCCAAAGGTGACCAAGTTTCCCTGTCCCTAGCTGCAGCAAATACTAATGATGTATGGACCAGGCTCTTGAGACTGTTTTCAGCCTTTGCCATAGACAGTATCAAACTTGGTGTACTAGCAGTACTATCAAAGGAGTAAGGATGGAAAAGCATCCAGCTTTTTTTTTCACTGCAAAGCACTGTGGGAGAGCTTCCCTGGACATGTTGAGGCAGTAGTCACTGTGTTGTTTTGATGGCCCAAGAGGCCCCAGATCAAGTGATGATGGCTTTGCCTGCTGCTGAGCTTTCACAAAGCCCCATCTGCAGATGGGTTCTTTCCACAGACACCATCTCTGTACTGGCAGCATGCAGGTTTATATCAAGGAGAAAGCAACTCTTAGGTAGCATCAGCGAATCCCTTTTAGAAGTGCATCCAAAGGCCTCTGAGCATGGGCCTCTGAAAATGCAATGGAGGCTTCATTTAATTACTGTGTGTCCAGAGCCTCTGCTCTGTACACCCTGTGGATGTCTGCCTTTGAGGTGGTGTCAGACAGAAAAAACGACTGGGACATTTTCACTGCAGGAGCTCCACTGTGTTTCCTATGAGAGGCTTTAAACTGCCTGCTTAGGGCTTGGCAGCAGCCTGAACTGACAACTACTGGCCACACAGGCTATGGGACACATGGACTTGGGTCACAGGATCTGCCAGGAACTCAAGGCTCAGGCAACAATCTCACAGGCTGCATTTCAGTGTAAACTATTTCCCCCTGAAAATATTCTTTTTTTCAGGGCTTTACTGGAACATAAAATGTGGCTCTTAGGAGATGGAGGCTGCTTCAGGCTTGCTGATTGGATTAAAATATAATGATTTCCTGTTCTCTCCAAATCACTTGGTACCCGGTTGGGGGTGCTGCAAAGAGGATGCACTCCCCTGGCCCAGGAGCTGAATAGGATTTCTCTTCATTCAGCAGAATGGAAAAGAAAAATAGAGAAAAATACATTAGAGACTTATATGCTGTTGAGCAAACAATTGCTTGGCATCAGAGCAAAGCCAAGTAACCCCACCAGCTCTCATTCACAGTTGACCAGCAGCAGGAGGGTCAGGTTCATTACTTGGGGGATTCTGCTCAAATGCAGGCTCCAGTTCAGCAGGGAGATGTCAAGAAAGAGGCAAGGCAATGCAATCAGCTCTGAGTGTAAAAGTTACAATCCGTTAGAGGAGGGAGCTTATAACATCCTGCAATGAGTGAAGTGAGACTGGGGCTGAAGGATGAAGGAAATCGGGGTGGAGGATTTTCTGGCTTTTGAGGTTTTATGAACCTTGCAAACTGTTTTATGGGTTCACAAAGCTAGTTGAGTCTGCAAACCTTTTTTTTTTTTTTTTTTTTTTTGTAATTTAAATCCTTTTCTTTTCAGGGCCCTCCAGGTTAGCAATAAAAATAATGTCAAACAATGAAGTAAAGCTGAGTCTGTTCTGCAAAGACTAGAACATCCCACCAGAGACAGCTGAACTACAGAGAAAAAGCACACTGTCTTTATTCACTGAATGGCAAATAAATGACTGCTCAGGCTGGCTGTAATTTGTTTCTAGTCTCATCTTTATTTTCAGCAAATTTTACTCTGTATTGTGTTTCGTTTTTGTTGGTTTTTTTTGTTTGTTTTTTTTTTTTTTTACTTTGGTTTCATAAGGAAGCAAAAGTAATAAAATAAATCCATTTGTACAAGGGCCTTTCAGTCTCACTCACGTGGTGTTCTTATTGTGGCAACTAATTTCATCCAAATTTACCAGAAAGGCACAGTTCTAAAAGGTAATTGTGTTCCAACATGTTTTGTGAAAAGAAGTGCCTGAAGAGAGAGGCAAGACCTTGTTAATATTTTGAGCAAGGGCCAAAATTTCAGTGAGTTGAATTCATTAGGAATTATAAATATACTCCCCACCAAAAAAAAAGAAAATATAAAAGGAGGGAGAGGGCTCAGTAGAAACTCACTGCCTCGCAGCTTCAGAGAAAGCTTACAAGTACCATGAGACTGAAATCCTTATGAGACTGTGTCATTAACTCATGGACCTCTCTGTGTTTCTGCTTTGCTGAATGTCTTTGTAAAGCAGTATGTAACCTATAACATCTGAGAACAAATCAAACTGACAATCCAAGCAGCAGTGAAACTAGATCAGCCTGTTTGTTATTCCATGGCTAGTCATGAGAGAAACGTGGAGCTTGTTTCACAAATTGAAACATCCCAAATTATCGGCAGGCCTGTGACCACTCTGCATTTTTGTTTTTTATTGGCAGTTAGCTGGAGCCAAACAGGACCAGACCAAGTTACTTCATCTCTGCTTGGCTGGAAATGTCGCTGTGGTCTGATTGGTCTCCTGGAAATATCAGACATGCCTTTGCATCAGAGGATGCTGGGTCCAGAGGCAACGATTTGTGAATTGATCCTACTATTTGCAGGATGAACTTCCTTTGAAGACTTCTGTTTGCTTCAGATTCTATAGGTCAGGCATATGTGAAAGGTACAGTTATGTAAATATTCTGGAGTTCTGGATAAGGTTTTCATGTCCAAATTTCCATGTAATCCCTATAATTTCAATAGTAAGTTTAGGAAGAAGGAGAAAAAAGTAGAAGATGTAAATATTTTTAAAAGAGGGGGAGACTGGCTCCGTTCTGGTCAACATATCTGTCCTGCACAAACTGTCAAATATTCCAGGGTAAGAAGTGAGTGCTCCTCCAATCCCTAAAGAGCAGCTTTGCTTGCTGACAAGGCAGCAGTAACTGGTATGAGGCAGCAAGTGGTGTATTTTCCACAGCTTCTCTTGAAAGATCATCCTGAATTTTTCATCCCTTAATCTCTTATGTTCATGGTAAGCACTCTCCCAGTCATATATATATATATANCAGTACTGCTGTTACAGGCAGATACCTTCATGACCAAAAAGGTACCTAAGTGTGTGCCTAAGTGTGTGTTTAGTGAAAGTAATTTCAGAGGTGAAATTTGGGATTGCCTCCCAGATGCAGTTTTTAGGGTGAATACAACTGTTATGGGAAATGCACAGAGAAGCTCCTCAAAGTCTCTACCCTCCTGTATCCTGCCATAAAGTGGTGCATGTAGCCAGTCACTGGGGATTTATAGCTACAAGTCTGCCCAGCATGGAAAAACTGAGTTTGCTGGTGGTACTTTACCGCTGTTGGGGGAAGCTGCCTGAGGACATGGTGCTCTACACGACCCTGCCCAGAGAGGGGTCCTGCCTTCGTTAATTCACAGCCTTGACAGAAACGTGTTTGGGAGAGAAAATGGGAGTCCTTCTCTCTTTGGCCTTGACCCAGTTTCCTTGTACATGACTTGATGAGAAATTCAGTGGCTCAGGAAAGGCTATGTCACGGTGTCAAGGATGCTTTGACTCATGGGTGTTAGAAATGAGTTCTAACTCATTTCTTCTTCTTTTCAGAGTTGCTGTTTGCAGTAGTTTAGACATAAAAAGTGTAAAACCTCCTGTTGAAGTATTTTGTTTTATAAACCATGAGGCCTAACTGAGTGTCCCTGGTACCCTCCATCCATCATCCATCAGTTGGTGTGGGGCCAGGGATGCTCTGGCTTTGTCCTGATGCCCTCAGAATCATCTTTGTGCTGGCCAGAGCCAGAGGAGCTCCAGGCTGTGGTGTGTTGTGGCCATATGGCTTTTGCCTTTGGACAGAGACTGAATCTCACCCTGAAAAACATGTCAGGGAAAATACCCTGCTTTTTCGTGTGACTTTATTCCTGAGTAAGCCTACAAGACCTTAGTTAGAGGAGTGTCCCCCATGGCAATTTTTTTCCCATCTGGCTGATTAAAGATGGTACATAGGCAGTGTTGCAAGCATAGGTCATGACTGTGTGCTGTTCCAGCCAAAACTATAAAAAACAGCTGTCAAACAAAGTCAGCAAGGGAGGATTTTGCTGCTTTGTTGCTCAGGACAATTTGGGGGAGAGAGGAGTGAAGAAGCTGGGCTTGATCCATCGCAGGCTACCTGCATTCTTTCTCCAGATTGGGTGCTTCACAGTGCAATTCCCTTACACTCTCTTATCAGCAATGGGAAGGTGTTTTATTACTGGGTTACTGCTGGCTGCTCACCAAGCACCCCTGAGACAGGAATCGTCACTCAAGCTAAATTAAAGAGTGCTTGAGTACATACAGGGGAAGGAAAAAAAAACCTGTCAGGAACTGAATCCAGAACACCTGACATTCAGAGCAGCCTGGTTGACATCAGCCTTTTCTCCCTCCCCTGACCAATTGCCCCTCTTGCAGATGAAGCCCGGGTTTCCAGAGCTGTCTAAAGGAGTTAGGCACCCATCTTGTTTAGAGTGAGATGGCTAATGTCAGAATTTAGGATTTCTGCAATTTTTCTTGAATGTCACTAGTTCGTTGTATGCCCTTGGGTACATCATTTAACTTGCATTAAGTATCCTACTCCATGCAGTAATCCCCTTTCAGAGCTCAGTGATGCTGCAGGCTGTGGAGATGTGCAGTTGTTCAGGCTTAGATGTGATGAATTGTGTAAGCCAGGGTGGGATTATTCCTGCAGGCATTAAGGTATCTTCTGATGCAGCTGGGCTAAGGGAGCCCTGCTTCACACCGCACCTTCCAATCAAGGGACTGTGCTAGCAGAGTGCTGGTACACAGGCTCTGCTGTGTTTGCCATATGAGGTCCCCAAGAGTAACTGGGGTGAGATACTGGGGGGCTGTGGCCCCCATCATTTGCAGACCAGCCCCATCCACAGCCTAGAGGAGGGCAGGGGCTGCCTTCTCTCAGGCACGATGGTTTGAAGCAGCCCTCAACATGGATATAATACAGGGATTTTGTTGTGTGGGAATTGTAATCTTCAGCTTCCACTTCCCTTTGGGATGAGAATGTATGGGCCTGGCAAGGAAGTGGACAGTTTGGCAGCTCAGCAAGCCTTGGCTGTGAATGGAAACAGATTGCATGGTCTGCATCAAGGCTCAGGCCAGGGAGGGATGGGGTCTGTCCATGCACCAGTGGTCTGGGAGTGTGGTGGGGCAGACAGGCAAAAGAGTGTGGGATGTCTGCAGCACTGAAAAGCCTTGGACATCTTATATACTGCCTGTTGTAACCCCACCAGAGCTTACATTTATCCTCTCACGGGGAAAGAACTGTTGAGTTTTCTTGAGCTGTTGTTTTGCCTCCTCTCATTATGTGAAGCCAGCACCTGCCAGGAGCAGCTCTGTGTGTATCACAGAGGAAGCATTTTCCCAAGGAGAAAAAAGTTAAATCTTTGGTGTATTTTCCCACAATTTTGAATTTTAAGATAATTGGGGAAATATATATTTATAGTATTATGTCAACAATTACTAATGTTGCTGCAGAAAACATGCTTTTCTGCCAAAAAAAGAGTGTTTTTAAATTTATTTTACTTACCTATGTGTTTGTCAAACAATATTTGAACAACTGCCTGCACTGAAGGAGAACTGTGTGTAGAAAAGGGATATGTGGATGGTCCATGGAGGGAATTTATCAACACCCCTGTTGAGGGAGCTGGATGGCTCCCTGCCAAATTCCCTGTCATCACAGAGCCCCTGTGGCAGGTAGAGGAATTCTACCCCCCATTCAGAAATGTCATGCCCTCAGGCATCATCTGTCCCAAGATTTTGAGGTAGCTATTTAAATACCTGTGTTCTTGAATCGCTTGTCCTTCATAAACCGCAGCAAACTCCTTTGTTAAACCAGCCCCTGACTTTGACCCACATCTCTGAGCAACAAGAAACACCAGCTGACATCTGTCATCAGCATGCAAATAGCGTGGAGATGGGAAACCATGGGGGTTTTGGGTGGGTTGGCTATCTCCTTTTTCCTCCTGGACGCACAAGACCCCTCTGCTAGTGGTGGTGTGTGCCCTGTGGCTGTGACAGAGCCTTATGAATGCTGGCTATCAGGCTTTCTGTGCGTTTGGTGAGCAGCTTAGCAGTACATAAATAGTAGATAAATATCTGGGGACAACATCTGTCATCATGACAAACTGTCTCTAAACTCCCCCAGAACCATGCTCTCTCTAAGCAACATTGGGGGTCTGGTATGATTCAAGTCCGCACTCAGCCCCTGATCTGTTTTCAATTTGCTGATAATGATGTCATTTATTTCTTGGTCTGGGTGCAATTGCAAATCAAGTTGGCTCCCTGCAAGTGTCTCGTTCTGTTTCTTCCTTCAGCAATACACTCCTCTGAGCAGTGTTTTGGTCTCACTGCAAACATCAGTGTGCAGTGAAGGAGGACCAGGAAGGATCACAACAGCTTTCCAATTCCCTGCTAATATGTTTGATTTGGTGTTTGCAACATGCCAAGTTTGGATCCTGAGCAGAGCCCAGGCAGCACTAGGGCTCAAAGGCCTTTGGCAGAGGGATCGGAAAAGGCTGCTGGAACAATTAATGCAAGAAAAAAGCAAAGTCAAGGATCAGGCAGGTTTTGAACCAAATTGGGAACGGATCACCAGGGCCTGAGGGAAGAGACAGTATTTGCAGTCAAGGGCACCTCTCCCCACCACAGCTTCAGCAAAGCGCGCTTCAGCTTCAGTGTGCTGTGCTTTACTCTGTTAATTCTTGCAGGGGTTTGAGCCCTTCTTGGGTTTAAGAGATCCAGGAAATGTTCCTCTGTTTCTGTCCCACAAAGGCTGGGGGTGAGGATGGGTTTAGCAGTGGTGCCAGGCCCACTGGACATGCCAGGGTAGAGGAACGAACCAGCATCTTCTGCTACAGGAATGCCCAAGATGCCCAGTTATCCAAATGGCTTCTTGTTGGCTGTGCAGGGACTAATCCCTCAGGAAAGGGCACTAAACTATCTGATTGTCACCAGCTATGGAGTAAAGCGGTGGTGATTTTTCTCTAGTAACAGCATGTGCTATATTTCCCCAGTTTTACAGCATCTTGCTTGCTTTTCCCCACTCTGGGTCCTAGGATGCTTCAGTGTGTTTTAAAATATCTCTAAATCCACTTGTGTATTCACTGTCTCCCTTAATAACACCTCTAAATTCAGTTTCATCTGTGAATTATTTCTTCCCCAAAGGATGCAGAGTTTTTATGGTGGCAGAATAAATATATAAAGGCAGATTCCAGGAGTGAGCAGAGACTAACAAACTTTGTAGAGTGCTTTGGAGTATCTCCAAAGTTGGACAAGAAACCTGGATATCTAGGGATAGTTAATTGACTGGAATGCTTCAGGGACAGGGGGTGTATGAACATTTGAAGACACTCAAAATCCTGTCAGCTCATTCTTTCAGAGCAGAACCGAATCCAGAAATTTTAGCAAAGAACCTTGTTAGTGAATTAAAAAACAGGCTGCAGAAATATAAATGTGACTCAGTAATAAAGTACTGCAAACCAGTTTTTTGCTCTGCATGTGGCCTGAGGAGTCCAATGGCTCTGAGAAGCCTGGTATTCAGGGCCAAGCTGTGGTCTCTATGGACACAGAGGAAAGTGTGCCTTTGTGTTCATTTGCATGTATATCATGTATTTATCAGTTTTCATCTGCTAAACACATACTAATCTGGTGTGTGCTCAGAAACAAAGGATGGAATTTTATCGCTTGTCAACTTAACCTCCCTAAAGCTGGAGAAGCCACAGGTGTTGAGTTTTTCCTGAGGGCCAAAGTTAATACAAAAAATCATAGATTCACTATAACCTCGTAGTGCTGGAAAGGGCCTGCAGAGATCTCCTTCATCACTCTGCATTTAGGCAGGAGGATTATATCTACAAAATGCTTATGGTTTGCCTGACTTATAAAAAAACCTCCAATATCTAACTTTGTTGATAGTCATAAAGCATTCCTAATAACCCCTTTAAATCTGCTTTGCTTGGAGTAAAACTGATTTTTCTTCTCTTCCTCTTAGGGAACCCGGAGAGCAATTGATCATAATCTTCCTGACCTTTTAAATGTGAGAAGATTGCTATTACATCTCTCCTTAGTCTTCTCTTTTGTAGACTAAACAAATCTACTTCCTTCATCTGTCCTTCCTGGGCCATATTTTCAATACCTCAGTCCTTCCTATTACTATCCTTTGGACTTCTTCCAGTTGTCTACATCTCCCTTTAACTGTGGTGCCCCAAAATGGATACAGTATTCCAGAAGAGTGAAATCATTGCTCTTGTGTTATATACACATAACACTTGTGATAATACATCTTAGAAGGAAATTTGTCTTGTTTGCAATGGCATCGCACCATTGACTCACTGAGTTTATGACTTGCCCATTCTGTGCTGTGCAGTTGCCTGTTCAGTCAGTGAATAGCTCATCATTCTCTCCTCTCTTTCTGCCCTTGATTTTTCCCTTTTGATGGTAATACTTTGTACTTGAACTTCCCAAATTTCATGTTGGTTAGGACTATCTATCCAATTATCAAGAATATTTTTCATTCTGATCTTGTCTCTCCAAGGAGTGGCAGCCTCTTTCAATTTGTGATCCTTTGCAGAGTCTGAAACTGAGTTCTTTTGGCTGGTATTCAGAAAGTTGGGATAGAGTCGTTCATTCAGAGGGGACTAGGAAATTGGTTGAAATTTATAAAGAGGGGGAAAAATTGTGGCTTTTTTTCACAACCCACTTGTACGTGACAACTTAAGCAGCTTCTGGTTGTGATGTCCTTTCATTTTTGAATTATTAAAATAATTGACTTTTTTTAGCTGTGTGTTGCAGTTGTGCACTAGAGACATCTTGTAAAAAATGTATGAGTACTGATATCTTAATGCTATTTCCTCACAGAGCTCTCATCCCTTTTCTAGTCCCATTTGTAATAGCGATGACTTTTCAGGTCCCAAATGAGATCAGGTTTCCATATTATTTCTATTGAGGGAAAAGACATATTCTTTAGCTGAGAAGAAGTTACTACAAAGGCATTCAACTGTTTTAAGAGAAGAGACTTGGGGGCTGTGGTCTGTGATAAGAACTCCATCTAGATCTGTAACTTGTCAGGCTTTGTTTCTCTTGTCCCCTGAAAGTTCATAGGGAGTATCTGCACCAGAAAAAATCTAGTTCCGTGAAATTTCCCTTCTATACGTCACCAGATTTCTTCTTGTGCAGCCTCCTAGTATCAATTCTCCTCTTCTTACCCTTTCTTGGTTCTGTACTAACGATGCCTCTTCCTGAGCTGTGCATTTATATAGCAGACGATAATGGAGCTCACATAAATGGTGGGGAAGTGGGAAGATGCTTAACATTAACCAAAGGAAAAGGGATTTCCTTGTTCTCATCCTTACAAATTGCTCGCTTCAAGCAAAGTTTCTCCAGGAGGCCCTGCAAACACCATGTGCAGCAGACTCCATTTCTGCAGCATATTTCCCTGGCAGGTTGCTGACAGATACTGCTCTGACCAGCAATTCTTGTAACATCCCTGTCTGTCCAGCTGTCAGAGGACTGCTTGAGCATTTTCAGAAAATCAGCTCTAATAGTCTCACCATTTCATCTGTGCAAGGTCGTTAGTCCCCAGGTAACTATTGAGACGGGCTGTAATTACCTCCTGTCTGCTGCACTATAAATCCTTATTTTCACTCACAGGTCTGCACTGGGGCCAGTCTGAAGCTTTCTTGTGATGTGGTGATCAGCTTTGGGGAACAATCATCTCTCCAATACTTCTGAGAGAGGATGTCTTTTCTGAAAGCTACGTTCTCCCACCTAGGTTTTGTTTGCCTAGAGATAGGAGTTGTTGGAGAAAGTCCTCTGACCAGGATGTGTGTAGTGCCAGGAACAGAATAGTCCCTGGTGGTTTTGCTATATGTTGACCTGTTACTCTTTGACCTGGATCGTGAGGGATGGTACTCAGGGACCGTAAAGCCTCCTAAAACAGGCAAGCCAGAGATGGCAGAGCTGGGAAGTGCTGCCCCCAGTTCTCTCCCTGTGCAGGCGCAAATAAGGCACCTCCCTCAACTGATCCTGCCTGTTGTGTTTGGCTGCTAATCTTGGCTGGTTTTGCCTTCTCAAATGGCAATGGTGTTTGGTCCTGCTGGTGTTTTCTGGGCTTGGTTGGTAAGTGGAGGGAAGACAGCACAGGGTGGTGCTACTTTTGCCACTCTTGTGTCCAAGGATATCTTGGCTCATATGTGACTGAGAAATCTCGTGATGCCCCAGTCAGCTCATCCTCACTCCTCAAGGGCAGAGCAATGCCAACAACTCCCTCTCCCTGCCAAGGAACATCCAGACTGGGATTTGTATGTGAGAAGCAATTGTTATCTTCTCTCCATAATCACTGCAAACCACATGCATTTGGAGGCACCTAGGGCTGGGGGAGACTGTTGTACAAATCAAGATGAATTAGGAGGATGTCAGGATGATCTCTGTACACAATAAGGAGAAAAAAACAGGCTGAGAAATATTGGACAAATGAAGAAAGGGAGTAATCAAGGAGAAAACCTAGTTCTGGGCAGGGATACTTGGCTTGGCTCTCTTCCCTGAAGGCTTGTTCCATTAACGTTTGGATATTCAGCAAAAGCTGTCTTTGCAGGGGTGAAGAGATAAGTAGAAATGTTTAGTTTAAAAGTAGCAGAGCTCCAGGTTTCAAGTGCATTCTGGCTGGCTTCCTCCTCCTCCCTCAATGAAATACTCTGGCTTTTCTGTAGCAAAATATGTGAGTGAGCCTGGGACACGCCTGGGTTCCCAATGCACATGTGGTTCTGCTCCCCTCTTTTGATTTCATCCAGATGTCTTTTTTTATTATTATTATTATTAAACTGTGCTGCTATTAATAACTTGGAAGTAGGATTGCTCCTCTGAAGAGCAACTGGATAGAAACCCAGAGCTTCATTTAGTCTTCATTTAATGCTGGCTTCTTCCTTCAGCTATTTGCCATCATAGTACTAAAAAATGCATTGTCCAAAACAGGATGATATAAACATTTTTTTTTCACCTCTTAGCTGACACCTGAATGTTGCTGTTATAGTAGTGGTTAGATGTGTGTATATATATATATAGTGCTATGTAGTGTTATGAAAAAGTTACTAAGAGCCAAACCCTCACAGGTGTGTTGGCTGGCTGGTGGGGCCAGGCATGTGAAATCAATGTGATGATTTGGCTGAGTTGAGGTCAGAGTATTCACCATCTCACAAAAATGAACATGGTCTGTAAATACTCATAGTTTGCAGTATGCACGCAGGAATTTGACTTCACTCAGCATGCAGAAGTCCATTGTCTGGTCCTCAGCAGAGGCAGCACATAGGCTTACATGTTTCTTCTCAAATATCAGATCCCCTGACTGTAGAAGGCTGCTGCTGAGTTTATATTGCAAGTTTCAGGGCCTGTCTGGAGGGATGCCACTTCTTTGAAAGAGACATTAGCTGTCTGCAGAGATTTTGCTGTAAAGAAATCATGCTGGGTTCACTGCCTCGCCTGCACCTTGGTCTGAAGTCAGGAGGGGCAGGATCCTGTAAATGGCAGTTTAGCCTTTTGGGTGAGACCTCTCCATGTCAGATAGAGATAGGTCTGGTGTTTAGCATTGGCTACGCTACTGTTTTCAAACTTCTGAGGTATTTTTAGACACTTAAATTGGTGGCCCTGCCATTGAGTTCTATGGAGCACTCTGCAATTCCCTTTGACTATAGGCAGGTATGCTGAAGTTTGGGGCCTATACGACGGTGATCATCTGTTGCCAGTTGATATAGAGAAACCAAACATGAGCCAAGCATCTAGGAATTGTATTGTGTGGTGCTGTGAGAAGTGAACTTGATGTTCCAGCAAGTCCTTTCCAGGCCTGCATTCCTTTGGTTTTGAAGCTGGAAACATGAAACAGGGTGATTTCTGAGCACCTTATTAGCTTTGGCTTTAAGTAGTAGCATGTATCTCCTGAGAACCATTCATAGCATGAAAAACTTTTCTTTTTTCTTAATGGTAAAACCTAAACACTTTTCTCAACAGTGATTTAATGGTGGAATACTCCCTTTGTCAGGATCTGATGCTAATAATAGACAGATGGCTGGCAGTTTGAAAATCAGTCAACACAAAACTCTGCTTTATAAAACCCAAACTATTCTAACTTGAAAAAAATTGAACTGCTTATTCCACGGTCAAATTGTAAATGAATTGGCAGTAAATACAATCTACTGACAAGATGTGTTTATACTGCAGAAATCTTGAAAACACATATAGCGTAAAATGGTGCATCTGATGTTGAGTGAATTATACATACAGAAAAAAGGAGGTGGAAAGAAGGAGTCTGGCAGAGGGTAGGAGCAAAGCAGTGATATGAAACAGCAGAACCAACAAAAAGGGAAGATGAAGTTCACTGGCTTGTTTCTAAGAGACAGTTCCGCCAGATTCAGAATTAGATAAGAGTTATACTTGCTGCTCTGCATTGTTTAGAACAGTCAGTAAGAACAAAGCCATTACAGGTGTGTTGGTTGACTGCTACGATCAGGTGCACAATCTAATAGTGTTAGGTGGTCACTGATGTCCCTCCTGTAACTTCACGGGAGCAACCATCTCATTCAGACTGATAACAGTAATGCCACAGAGCCTGAGTGTTTTGGAGAAGGTGAGGGAGAAGTTGCATCTGGAGGTGTGTCTAAATTATGATGGCCATCCTGGGGTTTGGATCATTTATATTCCAGCCCTTTGTCAGGAGTAGTTCTCAGTCCTCAGTTCATTACTGTCAATCCTAAACTCCTGATTTCTCTCCACTGTTATCTCTAGCTTCACAGGCTCTGAGATTTAGGAGCACAGTCTTTGTGGGGAGCCCAATGAATTCACTGCTTGGGATCTAGATTAGTAGGAATTCCCACAAGAACAGGAAATTCCCTGGAATTTTCCACTTCTACTTACTGCCTGCAACAAGGCATGAAAAACATGCAGAGTGTGTATTATAGCCCTTCTTCACAGATGCGTCTCAATGTCTAATAGTTATGATAAAGAAGTCCAATGTGGGGTAGTTACATTAAACAATTCTCCAGACAAGCATTAGAGAGAGAGGCAGTAATTTGAAAATCTGTTTTGTTCCTGCACATGGGCAAAGGGCAGGAGCTTTTCATTGTCACAGAAAGCTCAAGGTATAAAGTGTAATACACTAGAGCAACTTCAGGACTGCTCTTGGGGCTAAGAACCATGTGTTTGCCATCCACATTAAGCTGAATCCCCACACAGGAGAAGAAAGTGTGGAAAATACCATACTGAAAAATGCTGTATGAGAGAGAGCAAGAGATACTGGACCTGCCTGGATTTATAAAACAAGAAAACAATCTGTGTAACAGCATTGCCTTTCTTGCAACCATTCTAAGGGATAATGAATAACCAGAAGGAAGACTGAGAAAGAAACAAAGCAGGCTATGGAAGAACTTCAAGCAGTCTGTTACAAAGAGTATTTATGCAGTAGAATATTATTTACCAGCACTTCATGAAGAAAAAAATCCCATTTTGAAAATAACAGCAATGATTAATCCTTAAGAGAAAAAGGTTTCAAATTTAGTGAGTGAGAAAAAATCAGTGATTCTTTAAAATATAAGATGGAAAGAATATGAGCTTAACAACATCACTGGAGATCAAGAGCTGCAAAATAGTGACACACACCTGCTAAAAATTCGATTTTGAAGTTAACCTGAGTGTGACAAAAGGATGGGATGGATCTATTGAGAACATTTCAGAAGAGTCACTGAAACTAACTAGTGTAGCTTGGAGGAAGATAGGTCTGGCCTGGCAAACAAAATAATTACTTCTTAGTTTACGATGAAAACTTCCATTTTAACCAGGGAGCTATGATTTTTTTCTGCTATAATCTAGTAATGCAGATCAGAAGGTAAGGTAGACTCATTTTTGTGGTACTAAGTCTAGTCCTTCAGGTTACTTAGAGAGTCTCTGCAGGTAATTAGAAGCTGCCTGTTCCAGAGACATCTGGTAGAGACCTCATGTAGTTTACAATATCAAGCAGATACTAGAGGAGGAGTTTGGAGATTTATATATTGCCTTGATCCATGTATCTGTTTACATCTCTTCTTTGAGACACATGTTTTTTGACCTCTAAATTATTACATGTTTTTTTTTATTTTTGCACCATGAAACATTTGAAATAAACTACAAATATATGTCCAGTGGTAGTATCCTTACCACCTTGAACGTAGGCTATGTAACACACTGTATCTGTAAGGCTTCCTTGTGCCTATTTGGATTTCTGGAGTGGTAACACCACATTGACAATGTCTGGGAACAGGCTTTTCCTAGCTGCTGTACCCTCACACATTTCCAGAATTCAGTCATACAGTTTGAAAGTAAAGCATAAATTACAGCAGAGGCAGAGAGCAATTGACAGGTATGGGGAAAGGGGAGAAAGGACCTATTGTGTGAGAAGCAGACAGCTCTGCTGACCTGAAAATATATTATTCTATGGAAGCACAACCAGAGGGTTTTTGGAATTTGTTCTCAATTCACCATGAAAATGCTGGGCTGGGGCAACCATCCATTTGATGCGGGTGGTCCTTAATGCATGTCATAATTTACACTTAAGGCATATATGATCCCTTGAAATTCCCTTCTTAGGAGGACCATAAAAACAGTGTTGCATATGGAGCTCACTGGAGGTTTCTGCAAAGACCCCCATTGTCAGACATAAACACATCCTATTATTCTAGCTTAGGTCAGAGTTCAATGACTCCCCAAAGCTTATTTCAGTCCTAAACTGATCCCACTGCAGTCCGGGTGGGCAAAGTAGAAGTGTTTCCAACACAGCTTCTTTTCTCTGGCTGCTCCACTCCACAACTGGAAGTAAACCTGACTTCTCAGGCTGCAGGTTAATGTGCAGCTTATCAGTGAAATCACCCTTGCTCATTCTCAGGCTGTTTTCTGAAGGATTTTGCAATCATTACTGCAGTTTCCTCTTCCCTGTATAGGAGATCCTAGGACTATCATTAGCCTCATCTTCAAGAACAGGAATCGGAAGTTAAAAAACTCCACGTGGGGAATCCTTGTTAGCACAAGAAATAGATCACAGATGTGCCTTTGCCTGTCTGCTGCTGTGAAGGCAGAGCCTGGCCCTCGCTGCACCCCGTGGGGCTCAGCCCCCTGCTCAGACACAGATGTCAGGGCTGTGCTGCTGCTCTGGGCACTGCCCTGCTCCAGGACAGCCGCTACCACAGCCACTTGTTGGGGGCCTGGGTGGGTGTGCTCCCCTCCTCTGGGCACCAACCCTCAGCCTGTCTCCCGCAGGGCAGCAGCAAGCAGTCAGGGTGCAGAGCAATCCACTCTGTCTGAACATGGCAGCTCCCCAGACTGATGCTACTCCTTGCTCCACGTATGCCAAATGCACTTTCCAAGGCCCCTTGTTTCTTGCTTGTGAGCATGGGAGTCACACAGTGATATCTCCAAGAAAGACACTGCTGCCTTTGAAGATGGTGACCCGTGGTCAGTGCCTAGGACAGGGCCCATGGATGGCAAATCAGGAAGCCCTTCCTCCACTTAAAAGGACGAGATGGAGCTGTAGAAGCGTTTATGCTTGGACCAGAGGTCTGGGCTGCACAAACTGGGGAGAAAGTACTGCCTCTTACCCTGGGAAATCAATGGCAGAGATTTTACTCTGTACTTAATCTCAGCTGACAGGAGGTAAAGTTATCTCTTTGAACTACATGGCTCTGTGGTACAAGGAATGGCTCTACAAGAGCAGGTGAGAAACATTTGGACCATAGCTGCTGTTCAGAGATTTCAAGAGCCAAATAAAGCAATGAAAGAAAAACAGAGGAAGAAATCTGACTGCAGAATACAAACAGAATAAAAAGTGCTATTGTTAGCATCTCATAATAACTGGACCAGGAGAAAACCAGGATATTTGACCTAAAATTGCAGTATGCGTCAGTATTTGTTTCTCCCTTTTAGTCTTCTGTCTCTCAGAATCAGGCAGTTTGTATCCTTAGATATAGCCAGCAAAAGACCAGAATGGCAGCTCAAACTGAGAGATAGCATGGCTAGACCTGGCTCTTGGTAGTATTTTATCTCTAATGGAGAGAAAACAGCAGCGACAAAGAATGAACATGCACAGTGTCTTTCCCTCCTGTGGCCTTCCCGGGGGAGCTTTCCCTGCTCATGTCGTGACCAACAGGCTGTTTCCTCTCTCTGAAATATTGCCCATTCCCTTCACCAGAAGTTTCCTGTGCTGACTGAAATATTAAAAAGGCCAAACAACAAGGGGGAAGTTTGTTTATTTGTAGGGCTGCATATTCATGCCTGGTTTAGGCCCTTCCTGCTGAAGAATTTCAGCTATTTTGCTGGAAATCTGGGATGAGAGAGCTAAGGCCCTGGTGAGAATGGGGGGCTTGTGGTGATCCTGGTGACAAGAGTGAGGCCCAGTTGGTCAGTGATGTCTCCATAACACAAACTGGGGTCAGTGGAGAAGGGAAACTGAGTGGGAAGCAGACTAAGCCTACAGAAATCTGCTGCCAGAGGGGGTGAGTGGAGCTGAGGCCCATGGCCACTACAGGGGTCACTGAAGGAGCACATAAGGTATATGCACCCCTTCCCATGCCCATCCAGGCTCTAGCACCTCAGTTGCACCTGGGGATCTCCAGAAAGTTTTGTTTTCCCTTTGAAGGTCCCAGACCTAGCCTCCACTGGAAATTATTTGGGAGCCTCCTTGCAGGGCAAGGCTGTGCTGGGACCTCTGCTCCCCATTGTGGGGCCCTCACCACGGTCCATGAGGAGGGGATGTATGAGGAGGGCAAACAAGGCAGCTGCTTGCATCCTGGGGCCATTAATTTTAAAGGCAGCACAGCAGTAATTAATGCTCGGCCTGGCAGCGGGGCCTCTCTCTGGAAGCCCAGTTGGTGCAGGCTCCCGTGGGGCACCTCCTTGTGCCCTTCCCTTGTGGTGAGGGGCAGTGGCTCCCCAGCCACGGTGTCTGTGGGGAACAACAGCTTCTGTGGCTTCCCAGGCGCCTGCCGTTAGGAAGTCTTCATCTAGATCTTGGGAAGCATCTGTGCTTCCTGCCACTGTGGGTTCTCAGTGTGGCTGTGTTGGCCAACAAAACTCCTGTCCACCACCAGCTTCACCAGGAGCAGGGACATGGAGAAGGTTCGCAAGGACAAAACATTGATTTGCCAAGCCCTTAAGAGCATTGGGTAGCTCAGGCAGCTGTGTCTATCTCTGTAGGCAGTTGGCACAGCAGGCTGTATCAATCCATTTCAAGCAACAATTCTTCTCCAGGTCCAAAGGAAATACAGGGTTAAAGTGTTGTCTTTAAATAGACAAGTTAAATAAAAACGGTAGCAGTAGAAAACTGCAGTGTGCATGAGGACTGTGATGACTGAAGCATGAGACCTGGCAAAGATCAACATCCATCTCACGCCAAGGGCTGCAGGAGCCCTAATAAACTTACAGCTGCTTTTCTTCTGAAACTCTAGAGACACCAGCTTGTGTGGATTTCAGCACAGAACCAAACTGGGTTGATGGGCTTGCTGTGTCTGGTTCTATGAAGTCATGCTCCTGCATGACTACCCACTGAGAAGAGAGGCTCACCATGCTGCAGACAGTTCACTTGCCTCCCAAGTTTGGGGTCCCTTTGTCTGTATGCTGGCTGGATGCAGAAAGCTAAGGATATTGTTTTTGCATGCTCTTCGTTAGTACTTTAATGTTCCTTTTTTTTTGCTGACAGTTTCTACAGAGAATATATTTTTATTAGAAAGTGCCGTGACGTTCCCAAATTTCTAGTGTTGGATGACATTTGAGTTTGTGTGTTCTTTCCAGTTAAAATCTTAAGTGGTTCCTAAAAATAAAAACAAAGAAGAAAAAGCTAATATTTGAGAGAGGGTAGATGTTTTCAAAGAAAAATTAGCTGTTGCTTCTGCAAATTGATTTTCTAGCAGATGATTATATTACAACCATTTTTCATTAAAAAGTAATCTGCTAGCCAGCTGTAGCACATTCATGTTTCAAGAGAAAGAGGAAGACCTCCACGTGCTGCAGTTTGGCTTGGACTGTCAGAAGGTGGGAGGGGAAACAGTAGTCCGGAGGTTTTCCTGAGCACTGCAGAGCGAAGTGCAAGCAGAGCATGGAGTGGCAGGCAGATCCTGCTGGGCTGACCATGTGTGTGGCCTCACACTGAGCACCTGCATCTACCCCTGCTGAGTGTTGCACCAATGCAACACTCCCTAACCCTGGAAGGCCGCAGGGGCCAGACCTCGTAGTCTGCAGATGGAGGATGGTGGTGCCAATCTGTTCTGCCAGGGTATCTATCCCTCCAGGGGGTGAATTCCGATTTAGACATTAAAGAACATTAAGACTTGGAGAGAGAAAGCATAAACACAATCCCTGAGCCCTCCAGTGACTCTCTGGAAATCACCGTGACCGCGCATAGGCTTGAAATTCTGTTGCAGCTTGCAAACACATGATGTAGAGGTGGCTTTTGAGGCACCACAGCACTAAAATTAACATTGGCTGAGTGCGCAGATGGCAGTGGCCCAGCTGTGGGAGCTGCTAAGTGTTTGACACCCAGGTGATACCCAGGTGCTGAAAAGCAGCTGCAATTCCTACAGTGTGCTGCCAGAGCTGAGCACTGCAGAATGTCCCAGGAGCTAGGCTGGAGGCTCATCAGGGCAGGGTCAGGGCTGCAGCAGTGGGGCTGCATAATTGGCAGCTTTCTTTTATCTGAAGTTCTCACTGTATGTTTGGTTTCTTTTGCTACAGCCCTCTTTCCTTGCCTGTCTGAATGAAAGTGAGCATGTGTAGCTAAGGATCCCAAGTTAAAGGCTGTTCTGAGCATCACAAAGCTCAATCATTGCTATGTCCAATTTTTCTACACAGGAATTTTCCAATGGGATTTTAGTTTGCATTCTAAGCATCCTGGTACCTTTGGGTTTGTGACAGAGCACCAGAGTTACAGAAGAAAAATACTGACTACCACAGCTTTTCTGATCACTTACAAACCAATAACCAGCACTACCTCTGTACATTTGTAAGCTAATCTGTGTCTGCCCAGAATGTGTTAACAGACTACTGAGGTCACAAACACAGTGACTGTGCAGTTGGAGAGAGGACTGAAGACCCCAGCTTGTAAATTTGCTTGTTTTTCTATCCTTCCTTAGAAGTTTTATTTCTGTTGTGGTTTTGCAAAGAAAAGCAGTGGTATGTGTGGCCCATTCTAACTGTACAGGGGGTTGAGCCAATCCTTTCCTGGTGAATGTCTGCTAAATCTTGGCAAGCAGCAGGGATGAGTGTTGGAGTTCAGGGAGCTGCACCTTGGGCTTGCAAATAGCAGCAAATTATGCCAAGGTTTTAGTCCCCTGTTCTCATCCAGATGCAGCTTTCAGTGTGTGTAAAGGGGCTGGCATTGAGGGAGCATTGCCTGTTGACAGCCTACTACGGAATGTACCAAGGAATTCCAGCGTTGCAAGTGAGGGGTACACTGGTAATGGTACCAACATAATACCAAGCAGTCATGCTACTGGGTTTCATTTTGCAAATGGGAAAATGATCCACCTCTTCTTTGTGGTCTACTTATCAGCCTGGGGAATCTGTTGAGGAAGAGAAATACTGAAATATGAGTGTGATAAAAGATGGGAAGCCTTGCTGATGCTATTCCCCACACTTACTTATTTACTCTCCACAAATATTCATGCAAGTAAAACTCAGACCACAAAAATGCTTGTAGAAAGCTCAGAGCTTCCTATCAGCACTCCAGGAGTTTGTATCATGGCCAGTTGTCTTCTGTGCTGTTTGCTTTGTTGAGAGCAAGTGGGCACAAGTAAATGAAGTTGAATCCAGCAATGTCACGGTAGGAATCAGTTTGCTTCCCATGTACCATTATGCTCCAGCAATTTTCTCAGTGTTGTTGGTGGAGTGTGCTCAGCAAATACATGCCCTCTGGCTATATGCAGCAGTTGAGTATTGGCACTGGATTACCAGCATGAAATCAGGTGTTGACCTGTAGCCCACCTCCTGCTACGGAGGCACTCTGCCAGCAATCCTTACTGAGTTACACGAGCTACGGGCTTGGTGCCAGAAATTTGCTGTCATGGAGCTAGGAGGTGCTCAGCAGATTTCCTAGGCATGAACAAAAAGCCTTATATCCTATTCAAACTTCATTTAGGAGGGGAATCTCTCCTCATTTGGGCTGTTGTCAGGGTTAGCCAGCACTTCTTCCCTCTTCACTCCCACCACGTATCACATGAGCTGCCAGTCAGCACCAGATTTGGCTACCTGCTCCAGTGTGCTAGCACTTGGTGCACTTCAAATCTGACCAAACTTGTAAGATGATGATTTTTCCAGTCAATCAGCATATCTGAAACTCACTTGTCATCTCTGTGCCCTGTACCATCATGTGTGGGAGGAAACAACACTTCATTCTAGGCGGTGGCAGGATCCCAGAGGACTCTGGCTTCACTTGTATGGTGCAGTGGTTTTTCTTCCTGTATCTGTACAGCATCAAGCACAGAAAGGGGCCTGGCCTGAGGCTGGTGTACCTGTGTGGCATCATAGTAGTAGTAAACATAGAAGCATGTGATATTTGTCAGGGAAAAGCACAATAATTTATTCTGATTTTTTGTACTTAGCTATATACATTGCTGGAAATTTTGCAAAAATCTAGCCAAAGAAATTGTATAAACTGCCTTAAATGTAAACCAGATACTGTCAGTTTAGGGCATTTGTAGTGGTGGTGTAAACTGAGCCAGAAATGCTGAGCTATGAGTCCAGGAGACTGCCAAAATGCAGCCAAAAGTCTTTTCTCTGTGTTTAATTTAGTACAAGTGTGACTGGATAGGTACCAAGCCGTGATCCTGGTCACGCTCTGTGTAGGGAAACCTTAGGAGAAAGTGACTGGGGACTTTTGGTGAGAAATCACAGATCTTCGATCAAGTTTTATGATGAGGTAACAAAAGTGGGTGAGCTGGTACCTGGAAAACCTGCCCTGAGGGTTCCTCTGTTATGTTATCTAAAGATATGCCTGTGAAATTATATGCAAATAGAGTGGAGTTCAATCTACCCAAGCCCAAGCAGGCTGGAAACCATGGGAACAGAAACTGGATGACCTTATGCCTCAGCTAATAAAATTCACTACAACCTTCAGTTTGGTACCTGTAAAGCCCTGAGGACTGAAGCTGCAGGGATGTGTAATGTAAAAGGCCATTCTGCCTCCCTTGAGTTTTGTATTTGTATTTAAACACCTGTGGATGGCTACTGTCAGAAACTGGGTGGGAGTGGGCTTTGGGCATCTGCCTTTTTTCTTGGTTGGCTCAGCACATGTGGCTGTGTGGGAATTAAGCCTTTTACAGAAAGAATCTGCAGGTGTAGTTCAAAGAAAGCTTTAAAGGTGACCAGTTCCAGCATTACATGAGCTGCTAAGGGAGAGAGCTGCATGCTACAATCCGTCTCTTGGAGGTGTGGTCCAAGCAGATCCACAGGACTGGAAGCCAGAAAATTCAACATGGAAATAAGGTGCAGACTTTTTACAGTGAAGAGAATTAACTATTGAAATAATTTACTAGAGGCTGTACTGGGTTCTCTATCACACATAGTTTTAAATCAAGACCAGGTGTCTCTCTAAAATACGTTGTTCCTCGGCAGAAGGATGGGCTCACCACACAACAGGGGAGGATGTTCTCCAGCCAGTGCGATGCCGAACACCAGCTTGCTTAACTAATATTTCCTTCTGGATTTAAAAACCTATGGATCCTGTCAACAGAAAGAACTGTGTACTCCGTAACAGGGAACATCTCTTGCATCTGCGAAAGTCTGGCAGATTTATGGAGTTGCCTCTTGCAGTTTATAGGAAAAGAAGGTGTTCCTGCAGGTTAAAGACCAGAGGCTGGACAGTGGCTGGGCAGGGCTGCTGAGTTCTTGGGACCTGGGTGTTTAGAGTCTAAAGGAAGAGCTGAGTTCTCCAGCAGTGCATGGGGTTGAGAAGGCTGGTGGATTTAATGGATGGATTCCTGTACTGGAATTTGTGCCAGGAGCTGCTATGTTGCTGTAATGTGATGGGGTAGGGAAACATGGCTCCTTCTTACCATGCAGCTAAGTCATGTCAATGCAGGTCAAGTCTGCAATAAGTATGTGTGAGAGCGAGGGTGGAGGAAAGACAAGGGAAAAGGAAACACAGCTCAGAGATGCACTCATACCAGGTCTGAGTTTAGATGTAAGGTTTTACTCTCATCAGTAGCACCGAAACAAGCTCTGGAGGTAGACATTCAGGAATGCATGCCTAACTGGGTTCCTCTTGCACTGGGCAACAGCTTGACTGCTGCAGGAACTTTATTAAAGTCAGGATCACTGATTGAAGCTGTTCTGGAGAGAAAATAAAGCTAAGCAAGTAAGAAAAAAAGGATCTTTCTCCACTAGAAACTGGCTTTTCAGATCAATCTCATATGAGCTGCAAAATCCATGTAGTCAGCAGTCCTGGTTCCAGCTGCCCTGAGGCCTGGAGAGGTGACACTGTGCAAACTGAGCTGCGAACGAGGTGAGAGCTGTGGGGGCACAACACGTGCTGCACTTGCCAGGCATTGGCAATCCCTTTGCAGAGCATGCTGAGCAGTCAGCAGTGTAGCCATGGTGCTCTTGTTAGGTTCCTACAAATTGTTTATCTCTTTCCAATCTGATTGTTTATCCCTTGGCTG
This sequence comes from Vireo altiloquus, assembly GCA_013396875.1. Classification (NCBI taxonomy): domain Eukaryota; kingdom Metazoa; phylum Chordata; class Aves; order Passeriformes; family Vireonidae; genus Vireo; species Vireo altiloquus. Next base: position 319,317 of record VZRF01001712.1, read on the forward strand.
ACTGAGGACATACACATAATCCGTGACAAATAATTTTGATTCAGTGAACAATCTCTCACTTAACTACCTCTCCCAATCACAGCCATTACATTGGCAGGCTTTACTGACAGATAGTGCTTCATTTGGCAGAAAAATTCCTGACATTTACAGCTTCTGCTTCAGTTCCAGTAGAAACAGCTTGTATGGCAACACAATCCGACCCCACTGGGTTCCTGGCTTAGCTCATTATCATTAGCTGTTTTAAATGCAGCCTCTAAAAATCTCTGTGCTTCCCCTCTCAGCACCTCATGGTGTGAATGCTGTAACTGGTTTACAGATGGGCAAAAAAACTCACAGGAAAACATAGACTGCTTCTGGGATGCTTCTTCACAGTCATCACTCATATTGAATAGGTGTCTGCAAGCTCTGTCTGAAGCTGGGGTTATGTGTGAACACTCATGTCATCCCCATGAATTCCAACACCCTGCCCCTATGCATGAAGTGAAGGAAATTTTTTACTGCCTTGCTTGAGCTGTCTTGGGGCCAGTGGGCAGAATACTGCTGAGCATCTGCAAATCACAAACTGGAAATGCTGTGGTTCCCCTCTCCCCATGGGCAGTGAATGTGCACTGCTCACTACCACTGGTAGCTAATGTCACTTCCACACTCCAGCCCCTCTCTGCTCCTCCCAGGGATCCATTGCCAGGCTCAGACATGCAGCCTCCAATGTGTGCAATTCATGGCTGCCCATGGGCTGGCCCCACTCTGCCTTCAGCCTGCTGCCCCAGAAACTGTGCAAGTCAAGAAACACTGGCTCTGATATTAATGCTTCTGACTTATTTGCTTAATTGCATTCCCTCGCCCTGGATCACTCTTAATTCTTAGGGAACTGGATCAGATTTCCCAAGATGTTGAAGTGCCTACAAATGTAGGTGGGCACCTATTGGGATCTTCAAATATCCCAAACTGGCAAGCCAATTACCCCACAACATCTGCTTATTTTTTCTGACTCTGTGGGGAGGGGCCAAAGTCTCAAAGGAACCAGACAGTTCAATATTTGCATGAAATGACGAGCAGCTGGTGAGAACTGATTGTCTGTCCTGTTTTCTAACTCACCTGTGTACCTTGTAGCCACAGCTATTGCAGTGTTATACCATACTTGCTTTTAGATGCCTTTATTCATCACCTTAGTCTGATCAGCACCTGATATTGAAATCATGAGTTTAAAGAAAGATGTGCACCCTAAGAGCACCTTCAGCCTGTGACTCCAGACCCTGAGCTTTCCAGATCAACAGACTCCTTTAACCTCCATTGTTTTTCTTGCCTTTTGTGCCATTAAAACCTTTGCTTCATTTTAAAACCAGATGAAATAATCAATCCCTGTGTTTTCTAATGACTGTTTTTGAGCTTTTCTGAAAAGATCAGAAGAGGCCACCAGAAGCAGCTTTTTTCTTTGTTTTTTTATCACATTTGAGCCTTGCCTGTGATCACCTGACAGATCAGAGCAGAACTTCTCCTCCTGCTGCACAATTTTTTTCTCTTCTTTGCTCCTCATGTCTTTCCTGGCTGAAGCGCTCCTTTGGAAGGCAGGAGACCAGGAGTACCCATGTGAAAATGACAAGGATTAGGAAGTCCCAGATTCCTTGCCTGCCTTTTCTTCTTGCACCAGCTAACACTCAGAAATATCACCAAAACACAGATTCTCAGTCCACAACTGAAACTCTTTTGAACAAAAACGCATTACTTTAGCGGGAAATCACTCAAATAATAATAAAAAAATAACCTTGTACAGATTTATATTTTTTCAATTAAAAATTTTCACCTGAATGGAGGCTTTCACCAGAAGGGAAAACTTCATCTCTACTGAAAGCATTTGCCACTCTAGTGTCTGGCCGTGTCTGACTCTGCCCTGGTGTTAGGAGGTGTTTGTTCAATTTGCTTAGGAATCTTCAGAGGATAGAGGTTTATGTGGCTTGTGTCCAAATGTACACTTGGTGGCCAGGTGCCTTTGTTGCATCCTAGGACAGGGATGCTTTTTGGGCTGTCCCCAGGCTGAGCACTGGCCCCTAACACACCAGTCTGGTGAGTTGTTTTTTTTTTTCCCTCCCGAGGCTTTGATATTTGCATGTTGGTGTTTTTATTATTCCTGGGATCTTTCCAGCCCCCCACATGTTGTCTGGCAGATCAGTCCCTGCACATTCCTGCATTTATAGTTTCTCCTCCATTTTCATCCTGAACCCCTGAGTGCAGAAAGGTTTTCTAGAGAGGAAATAAAACTTCTGTGCCCTGAAAACTGCAAAGTGACAGACTAACCAGAGAACAGGGAAGCATATGAATATCCCTGCATAATGTTTTCTGCTGCAAATAGGCCAAAATCAAGAGACTCTAGAATGTTTCCTTTATATGACTTGTCTCAAGAGCAGACTAGTAACATTTTTACATGGCAGATGGGTTATAGTGTATTCATTTTGTTTACATGACTGGAAATGTGACCCATCTTACTTTTCATAGCTGCCATCTGTTGGTCAAATTCATTCCAATGCAATCAACCAGGTCATGGTTTTGGTTTGTTGGTCGTTTCATTGTTGTTGTTTATTTATTTGTTTTAATTTGTTTTGTTGTGGTTTTCATTGTTATTTTCTCTGGGAATTTATTTCTGAGCTTTTGTATCAATGAGTAGAAAAAATGTTTTCTCCCATCTTACAGTGGATGCTTGAAAGAGCTTACTGATGGAAGAAAATTTTCTCTCTTTCTGCTTGCTTGCAAGTTTTTTTAAAAAATAAAGCAATCAAAACCAAACCTTTGAACAGGTGAGCACTCAGTCAAAGTAGTGGAATGATGGATTTGAAGTCTTCTTACAATGCTTTGTCCAGGTCAACAGAGGACAGTAATTAAAAGATCCATATCAACACGACTCAGGTTTCAAGCAAATTAAGAATTCTTCAGGCTGAAAAATGCCAAGAGCCTCTTTTTCTTGAAAAAGAGAAAGGTCACATATTGTTCCCTAAAATAAAGCTTCTCTCACAAATTCCACTACACTAAGATCACATTCACTCCATTCTTACAAAGTAATGATTTGCTTTGTTTATTTTTAACAACAATTATTTTCTCTGTCTTGTAATTATGTTTTCATAGAATCATTAAGGATGGAAAATACCTTTAAGATCATTGATTTTAGTGGGTACAGTTTGTTAACAGGAGGTTTTTTGGGAAGAGAGTACCAAAATTAATGAAATGCCCAAAGTAACTCTATGGACTTTTGCAGAAGAGCAAATGACACTGTGAAAAGAAGAGTTTAATTTTCTGTGGTGGTAAAAATTTAGGAGTGATTCTTCTGCAGACAGCAGAGCCATTTAGATACAGGCAAGATGCAAATAGTGTCCTCTCTTTTCTCAATATGGGCAACAAAAATGTGCTTTCTGTCCCATGTGGCATAGAAGAACAGGATGGAGAGAATTGGTCTTTGTTTTTAAAGCACTGGAAATCAGAGACTTTCAAAGCATTTTCAGGGAAAGGCTATAATTTAAGAAGATTGTAGTAGAGTTTTTGGTTAATTTAGCTATTCAATTACCTCTAGAAAATGGAATTTACCATGTAGGGAAAAAAGTTGAAAGGACAAAAAAAATTTCTTAAAAGAAGCTAAAGATGTTGGTTGATGTGGGTTTCAGAGTGATCTTATTTTTAACTTCTACTGAGAAATATGGACTATATCTGTGTATTTTTACAAAGTCCTTAGGGATCCACTGCAAATTTCTTGTACTTTTGGGGAGGGAATGTGATTCTTTTTTCTTTTTTTGCTTTTTTTTTTGACCATCTAGAAACTGGTCATACACAGCTTATTAGTTTTTTTAGGTTCATTTACATTTCCATCAAACAAAGTTCTGTTAATTGCTATAATAAGTCCTGTGTTTATTTTGCCAGAAAACCCTCTTCTTGTTATAAAAAAATCTCAGGAGATATAAAAAAATCTCAGGAGAAAACCATCTGTTTTGGAAAAAAAAAAAAGCCAAATCTGCTTGCTTAAAAGTGTTCAACCTTTTTCAGCCTTTTTAAGAACAGGTTGGGAAAAAGTAATTGAACCTTAAACAATGCAGCCAACTGAGAGTAAAGGTAACAACCTCTTAGACTGGCTACATATGTAGGGGGTGGTGATGGTGGTGCTTTTCCAATGTAAGTACAAATTACTCCTGAGATTTCCTATCTTTATGATCTTTGTTAAGGTGAACCAGCTCCTCCATAGGAAACTGCCCAAAATACCCGAACACAACTCCTCTGCCTTAAAGTAAATGTTCAGTGAAGTGAATCTGAATTTCACACAGCCAGATAAAGACCAGTGGAGAGCTCACAATGCAGAAATCGAGGTCAGGTTAAACAGGGCTCTGTCTCACATTTCACGTAGCTCCCCTGCCTGTGCCTTGGTAGAGGTGGGCACCAGATGAAAGGAGAGGAGGCAAAATGGTGAAAGGGGTGATGACAGACAGACAACACCCATACATTCCTTTTGAGATGCATTTTCACATCTGTTTGGCACTTCAGTGGTTGTTTTCCTGTGAGCATCACTCAGCGGCATCCAAGCAAGGTGAGATCCTGTACTTAAAAGGCCCAGAAGAGTTTCCTTGGAAGGTACATTGGACCTGTGTGGTAAAGTGTGACTGTGTAAACTAAAAGGCTGAATGAGCCTCCAAAGAAATATGGACTATCCTGACTCTATACCAAAGTCAGTGGGTTCCCTAGGTTTTCCTTTTCTCTTCCAGGCAGAAAGTATTATTGCAGTGGCTTGATCTCCTGACCCAAACATTTGCAGATCTGTAAGTGGATGTCTTCTGTTACTCTTGAGATCACACTATTTTTAAGAGCTGGATCATCTGTGGAAAATAGGACTTAGGTGCTTAAAAGTCTTGGTAGGAGCTCTGCTTGAGGCAGCAAAGTGTGTGTCTTAAAATTTTCTTTCACCCCATGGGTGTTGTTCACCTGTAGCCTCACAAACAAAGGCATGCCTCTGTACATCCTTGCATTGCCTTACGCCTGATTCTGCCTAGCCAGCAGGGCAGTGTGCTTTGGCAAGAGGCCTCCAGCCCCAGAAACATCAGTGGCTACCAAATGGCAGGGTTCTTCCCCTGCAGCTCAGGGTTGAGAAGCACATTCACCCTGTCATTTCCTATGTCTGCTGACATCTGTTATGTGGAAGAAATGAGGGACAGAGGTGTTTGTCCTTATAGATTATCTTTGCTCTCTGACTTGCCAGAGAGCAACTAGCTGTTGTAAATGCAAAAAGCAGCAAAGATCTTTTTATGAGCGTTTTCAGTGGATTTCAAGAAATGGAATAAATATAAAAATTTAAAATTCAGTAAACACAGCTCTGAGACTACCCAATAACAGCATTAGGACAGTACAATAGGCGAATCAATGTCACAGCTGAATCTGAGTTATCACTGAGGCATCAATGAGCTCAAGCAGCAGGTGTCCATTCAAACCACGGTATCCCCACACCAAGGAACACTTGTGTGGATGCCCAAAGGAGATGAATTATTTCACATGGGTGTCTCAAATATGGTTCTGCTCCTCATGGGCACAGGACATGGTGACCATTAGTAGCTTTTGGATCTAGCGGTGGAGACAGCTCAGCATGTGAAAAGCAGGTCTGCCCTGGCTAGGGCATTAGAGGAGACAGCGACAGGCTGATCTAGCAAGAGGCAACCTCTGCTGTGGCTCCTCTGCTGATACAGTAGAGCAGAATCTTCTTCATTGTCCTGTATTAAAAAGAAACCAGCTGCTTAGCCTTAGAAATCATCTTTAATTGGGATCAATTAAGGTGATCCCTTAATTATTATGGTCAATTAAATTGCTTTTGGAAAGAGATTTGATCTATTCAGCTCTCAGTAGGTAGGTGGGAGACCCAATAACTCCTGACAGTTTTCTTCCAAAGTCTGCTATTAAAGTGTCATGAACAATATCTCTTCTGTATCAAAAATGGTGAGTATGAATTTGGTCCACGGGAAAAAAAAGAAAAAGCCATCCATCCTAGACTGCATATGAAGTTTTTTATCTATTAATGGATTTTTTGTCATTACTTTCTTTACTCTTGAAAAATATTGCCTGGTGGGAGATTTGGGAAGCAGCAAAAGTTTATAATTTTTCCTTTGATATTTAACACAGGGCTACCTTTCCATTTTTGTTCAGGACAGGAGCCACTTAGAATAAAGAAACACAAGACTGCTGCGCACCAGGCATGGGCCATATTTGGGTTACTTTCCTCATGAGAGTCAAGTACAAGTTTCAGACTCAATCTTCAAGGCATGCTGTGGCATGGATCCTATCTATCTAAAAGATCGCCTGCAGCTCTGGAATGAAAACAGTGAAGGAAAATCCTTTCCCAAACCACAGTGAGATTTCCTGGATCTCAAATAGAATTCCTTTTTCTGGTGATGCCTTCTCAGGGATGGAGATCTGTTCATGCCATCCTCCACAGCAGTAGGGCCTCAAACATTGCAGTATTGTTGCTGGATACCACCAGGCTTTAAAAATCCCTGGACTCTTTGACAGGTGAGTTCCAGGAGGATTTTACCAAGAAGCCTGGTGCTCTCAGAAGGATTTTAGTTTGGTCAGTTGATGAATAACATAAACTTTGGACTCAGAAAATAACAGGAATTAAGGTGATCAGGGATTTACAGTCTGCATTCCTAAAACTCTAGAGGGCAAGGTATTAGGTAGAGACTAGAACCATTTATTTTACTTATATTAAATGGAAACTCTAGACACTGTCATTCTGCCTGTTCCTGCTGCTAACGCCACCTGGCAGAAAGGTTTTATTATCATTATTATCTGCAGTTTACTTCTCTCCTTTTAAAAATCCTTCAGGCTTCCAACCAGAAATAGGCACAATGCCATGGGCTCCAAGAGACCAGGCTCAGATGAGGAAAACAAATCAGATACAGAAAGTGCTTGCAAACATTTTTCATCTATCTGGCTATCTGGGTAATCCTGGCAAATGCCAAAAGGATCCAGACGAAAACAGTCTGCTGAAAGGGATGGCAAGGAGTTTTTCTCACAAAGATACAGAGCAGCTGTATTCATGAATCTGTAGCTCAATTAAATGCTGGCTGACCCCTTCCTCCAGCCCAGCTAGCAGCTACCCAGGACCATGCCTGGGCAGTGGGCACCAGGACTCCACAGCTCTTCCAACAGGTCTGTGATCTTCTCCAGGGCACATTCCCCAAGCTCTGTCCCTCACCCTGTTCCCTTGTGGTATAGTTTGGGTAGCTGGGGTTGTTGTGTGGGGTTTTCCCAGGCACATGTCAGTTCAGTGAGAATGGCAAGAGTTTGGTAGGGCTGCATCTGGGATTGTACAAATTAGGTGAGATCTTAAGGAGAAAAGAGCTATTCTAAAACATTTCCTGGGAGTCTACACTTCCTTACAGCTCTGTCTCAGGACTGACTCTGCTGCATCTGCAAAATCTGCCACGTCCAAAATTACAGATTAAAGGAATACAGGAATTTTCTCTTTATTATTGAAAAAACCTGAGACAGCTACAATGTTCAGCATCTTAGTAGAAAAAAAATTCTTAAAGGTGTATGATTTTCTTCATTTACAACACTATGAAGTGAAAATGTTCCAGGAGGCTCTTTGCTCCCTTTTGGAGGCACGAGATGTGAATGCCTACTTGGGAATGGCAGCTCATGCCCCACTGCGTCTGTGAGAGGATCACTGTATTGTTTCCTGTTGCTCTGTCTGCACAAGGTCTATACAAGGAGGTCTGCTGACCTCCATCCCACTTGATTAACCAGGGAGGCCAAAATTTTCTCCGTGGTTCTTCCTGTAAGGATGACACTCACAACATCTCTTTTAGCATGCTACAGTACCACACCCACCAGGAACAATAAATTAATCTTAAAAATAAACAGCTGGCCATAAAAGTGTCCAGAAAAACCCTGGCCTCTGCTCTTCTGATAGCCTAGGGGTCTCAGTGCAAATCACCCTTGCTACCCACCCCCAGTGAATATTCCCTGCTTGTCAGGTTGGCTAATTGTTTTGGAGTGAATGCAATACATCTCCTGCCAGGAGAGGCTTGTAAGGCACATGATGCTCTAAATGATCTTCTGTTTATCTAATCTCTTCTCTTGCTGCTATCGTTGTACTTATACACAAACTGCCTTTACAGCTTCCCTCCAGCCACTGCTCTGGTTACAAGTTTAAACTAGTCCTTGATAATTTTAGAGCTACAGGCTTCTTTGAGGAAATTAATGCAATAGCATGAAGCTATTGTGGTCCCCTAGCAGGTAAAGTGTTGTTCTGTGCCTACTCAGCCTGCTTTTCAAGGTAATAATCTTTGCAGAAATTTCTCTCCACTGGACAGGTGCTCAGCTGGGACACAGGTCTGCTGTTCTTTGTTCATTTCACGTGTGCAGAGACAACCCTAGTTTATTCAACGCATGGAAATAAGCCATAAAATCAGATCCACATACCCAGTTCAGAGGAATGTACACGAAATATGTCACCCTGAAGCTGCCTCCTGATTTCTGCTGATGAGATGGCAGTGCAGCCCACTAGAAGACACTCAGGCAAAGTTGAAGCAAGATGGGACATGAGCACACAATCCAACACCCAATGAACTTTCCTACAGCAAGGGCTTAAGCCACAAATGTGGCTTAGCATGTAGGCTAGCACTGGCACTGACCTTTTCTCTGTGTTGTCAGAGAGAAATGTGAGACCAAAGAAGGTTTTTATGACAGCTTATAATCTCCCCATCACTTCTGCAGCGAGTGAGTGGGCAGGTGATTAAGTTTTAATTGAAAAATTGGAGGGAATGGGGAAAATCAGAAAAAATAAACACTCAAGTCAGCAAGTCACATTAGTGACAGCAGCTAATGTTTCTAACATGAGCTTTAAATCCTTAAGCCTTCCTCCAAAGCAAACATATTATGCATTGTTCATAATGCTCTTTATTGGAAATATTTAGCCATCCAAATAGCAGAAGTACATTCAATTATTTATTCAGAGCCTGGATCAATATCAGTATTAATAGTTCATTTTAGGGGAGATATATTTAGTTTTCATTTCAGAGATCACCTGCACAAAACATTTTGAGATTTTAAGCTGGGCATCTTGGTTTCCTGAAACCAATCTCTGAAAGCAAGGAGCTGACTGAAGGCATCAAGGTTTGTGATGGTGGGGAAAAGGCACCAGGATATTCCTGGCAGAGAAAGCACTGCTTCAGCACAGAGGATCTGTCTGAAGGCACCTGCTGAAATGATGGGATTTTCTCTCCTGTGGTGTACAAATGGTGCAATGGGCTGCAGCCTCTTCAGGCCATGAGCTGCTGTTATGTGCTTTTATCCCAGTCTGGGGCTGTCCAGGCCCCTCACTGCACTGCCCCATGTGTGACTGCAGGAACAGCACCCAGAGCATCCTGAGCGCTGGGCAACTCTCAGTGGCCTTGATCCAGCACCTGGTTGAGTTTCCCCATCTACCACAGAGCACCATTAACTGGGAGAGATTGTAAAAAACGTAGAGAGGTACAAGAGGGGCAAGGCTCTCTTTCAAGCATTAACAAGAATTGCTGGCACTGGTGGCAATAGGAAATTGCATTTTCAGGGTAGAAGGAAAATTATACATTCAGGCATTCCAGTCAACGAATCTATGTTGAAACATATCCACTGCCTGTGAAGACACATTTGAAGAAAATCCAAACATAGTAACCAAGCAGCTCAAATTTTTTCTTTCTAGGAACCAGCCCAAATCCAGCTCATGCTGGAGATTGTTTGCTGTCTGAGAGCAGCCTGTGTGAGATCCCAGCCCCTGTCCCAGCACCAGGTGTTGGCATCATGGAACTCCCACCCATTGTTCCAGCACTCATGGCTTCAGACCCTGAGAAGAGCCCACTGCGGAGAGAGTGCATTTCTCTGTATGCTTCATGTATAATGAGGGTAGTAAGGGCTCTGACTAGGGACTGAGAAAATACTGAGCTTGTAACAGGCTGTAGTCTCCTGATAATCAAAAGATTTACAATGTTTAGCAGTGCTTCTTTTTAGGTGCCCCTTACATTATCCTATTACCAAGGAATTTAACAGGAAGTCAGCTTTTGCACTAAAAGTATATATGAGAAAACCTTTCTAGTTTTGCACTACAAACCAGTTTTTAATTCCAAATGGTCTTTTTTCCACTCACTTATTCAGGAAATATAGTGATTTTTCCTACCATCCTGGGTGAAGGAACAGGGATAAAAATTATATTTCTATATTAATAAAGAATAGAATATGACAAATGCAATTTCAAGTTATTTCTCCCTTTGCTGTGAATCTTTTCACACATCTTTCTGGGTGCCCCAGATACAGATGGAATATCAGCAAACTGCTGCTGGGGCTTCTTATCCTGGGCAATACCACTGTCCAGAGTTTGGAGATGTATTTGCCATCTCAGCAGTTGTAAAGAAGACAGAGACCATCCTGGGCAGAGAGTGCCTTGTGATTCTCTGCTGATAAATAATCATTTCTGTTTCCTTTTTGCAGTAAGCATCTTTATGGTAAGCTTTCAAAGAAAAGTTGAGCTGATATAAAAAAAAAGACTTTCCAAGGAAAATAAAGTGAGATTTATTTTCTTATTCAGGATTTTCAAAGGCTCCTTCTCTGTGCCCTTTCTGTACACAGCGGTGTTTAGCATTCAGGAATGCTTTCATTTAATGTTTGAAATAGCTTATTGTATCTCCTGGTATCTTTCTTTAACTCTAAAGTAAATATTCTTTCCTTAACAGGTCTGAAGACACAGGGTTTGGGGCAGTGTGTAAATAATTGATCCAGAATATAATTTTTTTACTCATTGTACTTTTAGACACTATTTTTATCAAGTTGTCTCCATGTCAGGTCTCCTCATAGGAGTTCGGTCAGTATAATTTTGTAAAGATGTAATTTTATGTAAAAGTAGTTATCTCAACTCAGATTTAATGTCAAGTGTGTGATGTCTTTGTATGGGTACAGCTTATTTCCCTTGCTGTGCAGGAGCACAAAGGGCAGGATGTGCTCCCTTGCACTGGGTAGCTGCAGTGGGCAGGGCTATATTCAGTCTGATGGGATGGTTATGGGAGCAGGTAGACAAATCCTAATTACTGAGTGTGATCTACTGAGGGATTATCTCACAGCTGCTCTACCAGGTCCACACTGCTCTTGGGAACAAGATATTGGGCAAGAAGAGAACAGAGCAGGTCTACTCTTGATCAAAACTTTATCACTTTCTCTGAAGTCTAGGGTTTTTTCTGAGAAAAAAGAACAAACCATTCCCAGCCCTCTGGCATAAGCACCTGCCACTGTAATTATTGAACAAGGCAGAGGGTGCCTTGTGATGCTGCTGACTTTTGAAATTCTGTTTAAAACCAAATTTAAAAAGTGCTGATACAATGATGCTGGTAGTGGGGTCTATGAAGCTGCAGACACTGGCAGGCAGGGATGCCTGTCTGTGAGATGAATTCCTGCACTGCGATAATTGGTTATTGGGATTTCCTGCATGCCTGTGTGAATCGGGGCTGTCTGTCAGCAGCTTTCTCTGGTGACAGATCGATGCTGAAAAGACAGATTGAGGGAATCTGAAGTGAGAGACCTTCCCAGCTGTAGGGGAGGCTGAGCTGGATAGATTTACAGTCTGCCTCATTCTTTTTAGGAGTGATGCTTTCCTGAAATGCTTTTTCTCTGTACATGTGATATTTTGGAGTTAGGTTGTTCCCCAGGTGCTGCATTAGCTGCTGGGAAAGAGAACTGCAGGATCTCAGCTCAGGTACATCCTGGGCAGCTGTACCTCAAAACTTGCCTGAAGGTGGGAGGATCTTTTACCCCAGCTCTAACTTTTGAAGCCTGAGGAGAAGACAAATCAGGAGGATACAAAGGGAGCTCTCCCAATATCTGTAGCCAGAAAAAGATTGAAGCTGTAGCTTAAAAATAGCTGCATTGTGCTCTGACAACAGCTTATCAAAATATTTACTGTATTCCCCTTGACTTAATGTAGTTTTTAGTGTTTCTGTGTTACCCTACATAAGTAATTTATTGCAATTTGAGTACACCCTTGTTGGTTTTGAACTCAAACAAATGGTTTTAGTGGTGATTTATGGTTAAGAAATAGGAGCTGCCTACTGCTGGAGAGCTATCCTACAACAACAAACCAGCCCAGGCAGTGCGGTCCTCACAATAATGCTGTTCTGTGGCTGTACAGATTAGGTGTTCAGCCTTTCTAGGATTTCTATGCTTTCTTTGTGGCACTGAAATTGCTGAAGATGAGGTGGTTTAAGGCTACAAGCAAGGCAGGGATGCTGGAGAAAAGCAGTATCTTTTATTACTCTTCACTAGCTGAAGGCTTTTCTAATTTCTCCAGCTATGTCATTTAGTCTAATAAAAGATATTGTCTCCCCTTCCAAGCCTTTGTTGTGGACATTTTAAAATGGGGCTTACATTTAAAGAAACTGAAAAATTAGAGAGATTGCAATTGAAAGATACATAGTCCAAAAAAAAATCTGAGAGGTTTTGATTGCTTTGCACTACAGGAACTGGAGAGCTCAGGCTACTTATCACCTTAGATAGTGGAGCCTTGCTGGTAGATGCTTCATGGGAAGAACTTACCCAGTTGTGAACAGTTTTTTACTCTTGTGAAGTTGCAGCAAGAACTACTACTAGAGATAATATGTGAACTTGAAATAATGACATTTTTTAAGGTACATTGCTTTCTATGAGCTTTTCTCTACATTCAGCTTGCAGGCTCAATATGACAAACTGACAGTATAGGACCCATACATCACATTGATGGATCCATTCCCCTCCTATAAAGAACAAGTTCGCAAATTAGTTAAAAGAGCATGGGATTAGTTCCAAGGAGCCAGAAGTCCTGCAGTGTCTCTGAGGCTAAGGAGGACACAGACTCCTCAGTGTTTGTCATCCTCCTCCAGCAGTAATGAAATACCATACAACCAGACACATACTATAAATAATGAATGACCTAAGGAACAAGTTGGAGACCACTAGACATTGGAGGGATTTAGTGGATGGCCTAGGATTTAAGAAACATGCATCAAAAGATCTGCTCTATCCAAGGAAGTTTGTAGCTCTTTGCTTCCCTCACATTTATCTGTGAAGATAAGTTCATTAAGGCTTGTAGGAAGCTCATGTGCTGCAAAGCCAAGGCCAGGTGCTTAAAAACTAATCAAAGGATGTGGACCTATGATAAACAGGTTGGTGGCTGATTGGAAAAGGCTTTTAAAAGAATCCAAAACCTTTCTGCTGCAAAAAGCAGAGTGAACATTCTTCTTACTGACTGTTCAACGAAAAAATGCCTAAGCAGCTCTGGCACAGCCATCCAGTGACATTCTGCCCTGCCATCTTCTACTGCTTGTGTCGCAGTGCACTGACTCAGGCAGCAGCACCAGCCTGGAGAGAGCATGGAAATCATGGGGAGAAACAGCACAACACGGGCTGGGAATTGAGGAGCATCAGCCCACAGCCTTGCACCCAGTTAGCAAAGCTCCATACAAAACAAATTCAAAGTGAAGCAAGAACAAGAGTGCACTTGCAAGTTTTTCCTCTCTTCTGATTTTTCTCTGCCTCTTGGTTTCCCTCATCCCCGGAATAATTTTGTCTTGAAAATAATCAAGGTCCCTTGGACCATACGCATTAACAGCCTTGTAGAGACAGAGCAGTTGGACACCCACAAATGCTGAAGGAAGTAAGTTGTACCAAATTGTCAGTGGTCCACTTCAGAACCCCTTTCCATCTGACTGTGAAGTTGGAAAATTATATTGTCTGATACACTTGACTTGCTGAGGACCAGTAGTGCAATGGATAACATCTGACTACAATGGTGTAGGCAGGTCTCCCTATCCAGGGTAACCTTTCATCCACCTTGGGAATATGAGGTGAAGTTCCTTCCTACTTGGAAGATTTGTTTGGATGAGATGATTGGCAAGAGATCTCATCCAGTGAAGGAGAGTTCTGGAGACCTTGGTTTGTATGTTTGCAGAGGCACCAAGCAGGAGGGATGGAATAATTAATGGGAGCAGCTCTCATTTCAGTTAGCAGAGCAACTCATGCTGGTGGTTACAGCTCAGCTTAAGGCTCTGCCTGGCTGTTATTCCCAGCCTTTTCAGGGAAGGTTTGATCCACACCCTACCAAAATCAGCAGGGGTTCCCAGCTAAGTAGTGAGATAAGGATCCTGCTCACAGGTGCTGCATCTAGTGAGTCTCCAGCACAGTCAAAGAGAGCTCAGACATACCAGAGCTCATAAAGCAGCCCGCAAAAACTGACTTCCCACTGACCCTCTCCTGCTAGAGAGAAGCCCCTCTGCTGCTGTGCTGCTGTTGAGGGGTGTCAGCTGCCTGCTAATTACAGCTAATGAGGAATTTAATTGCCCTTCAGCGCAGGACTAGCTGTGCAGGCTGTGTGTCTGTGGGCAGGTGGTGGCTAGGGGGTGTCCATGCCCTGCTCAGCCCACACACATGGTGAACAGGGGCCCTTCCCCTGCCCTCAGCACACTCTGCGGGGAGGGGCTGTCCCAGACCTACAGCCCCAAACACATCCACGTGCCCTTCTAGTCTGCTCTTCTCCATCTGGAGGGCCTTGGATGGGATAACTCTTCCTGCTGGGAATTGACCCCTCTGCCCAACCTGGGGGCTTGTGAGGACTTCCTAGCAAGGTATGTACTTCTGCAAGGGTCTTGAGTTTGTGCAGTGGCTGTTTCTGTGAGCTGTGTGGGGATGGCAGGAGGCAGGATCCTAGTGCTCTTAAGTGGTGAGGGGCTGGTGAGTCCCTGCTGGGTCCCTTGCTTTGCCATGTGATGGGTTTGCTTTGATCTAAATGGTCTGCTGGGTCTGTGTGTTTGGGGCATGGAGCCAGGTAGGAAGAAGCTGCTTGCAGAGCATGCACAGGAGGGCAGATACTGGCTTGGATGTTCTGTTTACAAGGACATTACCCTTTGTAACCCATGTCCCAAACCCATCTGTGCTGTCAGTGTTTCTCCCACCCTGATCTCCAGCACCACTGTCCAGTGTGCCTCTTCTCTGTTTTGTGTATAACACACATGCAGTCCCTCTCCTCTTATCTGTGTATCTATGGGTAGGCTTAATACCTACCCTCAGAAAAATGAGTCTGCTCCTTGTTTTATGTAAAAGATAGCAGTTATTTTCAGGTAAATTCCAGGTGGTAAGGTGATGTATACTATGTTGCATGTTTCAGAGAGGCATGGTATATGCTAGAAGAAACCTAGCTTCTCTTCTAATTATTTAATAACTTAAAAATACTTTTTCCCAATTTACCAGATCAATTACCTTTTTCTTATCAACAAAGGCAAAACTTCCCTAAAAAAGTGCAAGTCCCATATTAAAGTTGCCCTTAGACAGTTTACAATTCAGCATGTGGCTTTTCTTTCCTGGAGGAAGCCGATAGGCAACCAGGATTTTATCAAAGACCATCACTGAACAGCCTAAGGGGTGAGTAGGCATTTGGTTGTGACTGAAATAGCTGTGCTGGCTGCAGAGCATGACTGTGGGTTAGAGCTGAGCATGATTCACCTTCAGCAAAACCAACTGGCTCCAGAAAAACGTCCCTGTCTGCTTGATTTCATATCAATTAAATGTGTTAGCAGAAACTTGTTAAAAACTGATGAGGTTTGGATTTAGTCTGACAGGACACAGCAAAGAGCATTTAAGTGTTTTTAGCAGGTTGTTTTTTTCACTGCTAAGAATTTCTGAACCACCTAATCTAACTAGGTGACTGAGTTCTTAAAAAAAACCCTAAAAAGGCAAGTAGTAAATGGAAGGAAAAAGAATGATTTCAACAGCTACCAGGTGGTGGGCTACAGGAGATCCAAATGCCCCTATGTTGCAGTCTGGGCCACAGACGTACAGCAGGCATCACAGCTAGTCCTGAGGGAAAGGTTACAGCCTAAATTATGATGCTGGTATTGCTTGAGTCTTTCAGCCTGCAGAAAGTTAAAGAAAATGTTTTGAGCAAGTAAAATTGTTGCGTTCCACTAATGTGGTTAGTTTATGGACATATTAATATTTGCACAGGGTGAAGTTTATTTGCACTGAAGATGGTATGTTCTGTTTCACCCAGGTCCCAAGAGGTGTGTGTTTGTCACTGATATCCCTCCCATCGCACACCTAAGCCAGCTGTATCCTATTGCCTATGGTCCCTCACCTCTGCTTCTATCCCTGTGGTTCAAATTGTGGTGTGAGGCATGCCCCAATCTCTTCTCTCAGAGTTGGCTCCATTAAAAGGTTACAGTACAGTGGTAAAGAGGAGAAGAGCTCCTTTCGTCTTTTGCTTTTGTTCATATCCTCTGCAAAAATGATGTCCAGAGCTAGCCTGGACTGAATCTCGAGAGAGGGCAAACTAGCAAAACTGCAGCTGCAAAGGACATGAAAAGACCAGCGCCCCAACATTGCTCCCTCAACACTTTCCTGCTTGGCACCAGCCTTAGCCCATTTGCCATTAAATCTCTGCCTAGGGTAAGGTTTAGGGTTATGCTTAAGGAAAGGGTCCAGAAAACCACAAAGCCCACAGCTCCAGGGACACTGCAGCTGCAAACACTCTGCCAAGGCCAGCATAGAGCTACCCAAACATTGCTTTCTACATGCTTCATTCCTTGGCACCAATCGTACCCTGGTGTGGGTAAAGAGCTCCACCTAGGTTGACTGTTAGAGTTAAGCTGAGGGTTAGGATTTAGAAAACCTTAAAGCCTACAGCTCCAGGGACACTGCAGCTGCAAAGGCCATGCCAAGGCCAGCATGGCACTGCCAAAACATTGCTCCCTCCATGCTTTATCCATTGGCACCAGCCTTTCCCCCTGGTTCGTCCAGTCCAATGCGGAGGCTAAACTTGCAAGCTAGGGCCATGGTTAGGGTTATGCTTAGGATTAGGGTTTAGAACACCACAAAGCCCACAGCTCCAGGGACACTGCAGATACAATGGCCATACCAACACCAGTGCCACGCTACCCCAAAATTGCTCACTTCATTTTTTATTTATTGCCACCAGCCTTACCCCCAAGTTTGTTCATCCAATGCGAAGACTAAAATTGCCAGCTAGGGCTAAGGTTAGGGTTAGGGTTTAGAAAACCACAAAGCCCACAGCTCCAGGGACACTGCAGCTGCAAAGGCCATGCCAACACCAGTGCCACACTGCCAAAACATTACTCCCTCCGTGCTCTATTCATTGGCACCAGCCTTACCCCAGGTTCGTTCAGTCCAATGCAGAGGATAAACTTGCCAGCTAGGGTTAAGGTTATGCTTAGGGTTAGGGTTTAGAACACCACAAAACCCACAGCTCCAGGGACACTGCAGCTGCAAAGGCCATGCCAACACCAGTGCCACACTGCCCAAATATTGCTCCCTCCATACTTTTCCATGCTTGGTATCAGGCTTACCCAGTGCGTCTTTTGTATTTTGCCTAGGTTGAGTGTAATAGTTTCAATTCAGTTTAGGATTTTTAAAACCAAAAAGCCCACAGCTCCAGGGACACTGCAGCTGCAAAGGCCATGCAAAGGTGTGGCACTGCTGAAACATTGCTCCTGCCACGCCTTTCTGCTTGGTACCACCCTTACCCCCCTGTTCTTCTAATGCACTGCATAGGCTTACCTTTAAACATAGAGTTAGGGTTAAGCTTAATGTTAGGGTTCAGGAAAACACAAAGCCCACTGCTCCATGGACACTTTGTTTTGTAGCAGTAATTTGGCTGTTTTTCTGACATATTAATATTTCCACTGGGGAAAATTTATTTGTCCTGAATATTGTGTTTTCTTTTTCACTCTGCTCCCTATTGGTCTATGTTTGTCCCTGATATCTGTTCCCTAGCACCCCAATGTCAGCTGTATCCTGTTGGCCATGGTCCCTCACCTCTCCTTCCGTTCCCAGGGTTCAAATTGTGGTGCATGTCGTCCCCCAGTCACTTTTTCTCTTGGAGTCAGTTCCATTAAAACGCTACTTGACTGTGGTCCAGAGGAGAAGAGTGCCTTTCGTCTTTTGCTTTTACTCATGTCATCTGCACCACCGATGTCCAGAGCTTGCCCAGACCAGACCTCAGGAGATTGCAAATCGAAATATAATACACTCTTTCAAGAATGCTATTTTGCAGGCAAAATGTTGCAAATGCTAAGCTATAAAGCCTGCATTGAATCTTTACTTTCCTGTAGAAGTACCCCATTCAGTCATGTTTTGTAAACCTCGTTTCAGTGGCTGGCAGGGCAGAGCCGTGCTGGGGAGGCTGTGCAATAGCTTGGCTGCAGTTCACCTCTGATCAGTGTCATGGGCTGACACTGTTGTAACACACAGGCACAGAGGGAGGCATGAGCTTTTATATCCTCTGAATGCAGGGCTCTGGGATGAGTCTCAGCTGAGTGCACTTGCAAAATGTAGGGGCAGCTGAGCACCACAGCACAGAAAAAAAGAAAGTCTTCCCCACTGCAGAGATACTCCTCGTTGAAGAGTGGCCCAGTTGGAGACAGATCACCTGCTTCAGTCCATTGTGTTATTCCTCCCTTCAATAACTCTCTTGAACTAATTCTGTGCACTGGCCTTGTCCCCTTCCTGCTCTGGAATGAGTTCATTTCTAGCACTTCCATTTTATAGGTCACCTATGGTTTCTGGCTTTGGTGTGTGCAGTTGGTAGAGGTAACATTGGCAATGTACAGGGTGGGAGTCTGTAAAGGCAGATACATTTCTCTGCTCTCTGGAGGACCTAAAAGAAGTCCCAGAATTATTTGGTGCCTCAGATTTCACATCTGTGGGATAGAAATTGAGAAGGCAAGCACATGTATGTCAGAGGTTATGTAATAAGCTGTTTCCTTAGGCAAAGATAGCTGGTGCAGCTTAAGGTGGTACCAAGGCTGTCCTGGATCACTCATGGCTAATATGAATGTGTCTGCAGTTAGCGAGCACTTCCACAATGCCCCTTCCTAAAGATGAACTCAGCCTAAGAAAGCTTAGGTAAACTTCGAAGCTTGTTTGTAGTTCAGCCTCATTTCTCAGACCAGGAATGAAAAGCAAGCTCACACACTGCTGCCGAGGCAGACAGGAGGGTATTCAATGTGTGGCAGAAAAGGTTGCACCCCAACATCTGCAGAGGCTGCCCATGGTTCCAGTGGGAAAAGGATCCCAGCCTTATCTGCAGGATGAGAACCATGTGGCCACTTCCATTTCCCACAGAGAGTGTTTGAGCCTTAACCTGCACGTATGTCCAGGAAACAAGAAAGCCCAGAGCCACTTAGCATAACCATCAGCACTGGCACTGACCCTTAGCAGCTCAGCCATTGTAGCTTGTAGCTACTAGCAAATTTGTTTGTTAGTGGTTGCCACATCCCAGAGCACCTTCAGGTCTCATGTGCTCTCCATACACCCAGCTGGTTTTGAGCATTAGGGCAATGGTGACATGGGCATATCACTTGGAAATGCCTTGTGGCCATCCTGGCTAGTAAAGAAAGAACAATTTATAAAGGTAAAGTCAAAACTCTGCAACAGGCAGAATCCTGACATGTTATTCACATGTCACCTAGGTGACAAGTGAGCAGCTGTGTGTGGACACCCGATCTGAGCAGCATGGGCCTCCCTTTCGGTGTTGGCCTGGGGCTTTGCGCCCTGTCACTGACAATATTTCATGTTACACGTAGATCTAGAAGCTGACCCTGTGTAACACAGCATAAAGCAGTGCAGGGAATATATTGGGATGGGGTGGATGATAATCAAAACCATATGCGAAGTATCTTTGCTCCAGTCAAAACTGTCCTGTCTGGAGACATGTCTGTCAAAAGAGAAGGCAGTTAATTAAATGCTGAAGTATCCCTGGGTTGGTGGGTCCTGGAGCCTGAGAAATGTAGGGGCTGAATTCCCCTGTTTTACAGCTGTGGATATGGTACAGAACAAAGAGATAAGACTAAGATTGATCTGGGATAGCAAGGAGAGGCTGGTGCTGGGAATCAGGCACTGGTGCTGTCAGTACTTAGGGTGATGGCCATGGAAAGACCTGCTGTTCCTTTTTTCCAGACAGAGTGGGGAGAACTGCGAGACGAAGGAGTGATCCTGTTACTGCCCTCACCACACCCACTATGGACTTGCAGCACACCCTGGCTAAGATGTGACCACCTGTTTGCCTATCTTTTAGAAGACAGAGCTTTTAAAACCAGAGGAGATTCTTATAGTCTCAAAGATTTATGCCAGCCATGCTTCTCTTTTGTCCAGGTGATACAGCTCCAGGCCACCCCTGCAGAGTATATGAGCTGTTCTGTTTGGGCACGTTTATTCCTCTATGTGACTCCGCTGGCAAAGAAAGCTGTGGCTTCCTGGCTCTCAAGTTCAGGGGATTTTCAGCCAACGTGGTTCCATTTAAGACACAGTCATTAGCGGCAAAGACTTCACACCACAGCGCTGTGAATAGGGAGCTTTCACAGCTGTTTTGTTTCAGGGTAACATCTATCGTACATGGTGTGAAGAGGGACTGCTACGGCAGAGCAGCACCTAAACCTTCCTAACCCTCGCAGGCAGGGCTGAGGCTCAGCATTGCTTTAAGGGAAGAATGCAATTTCAGCAGGGGAGATGGGTCTCTCCAGAAGTGTGCCAGTGCAGAGTGCAGATCCCCACGTTTTGGAAACTGCATAGCAAGCTTTCGGCTAAGATTCTAAAAGTGATTAGTTTCAACCTGGTGGTGTCCCTCTCACCCTTCAGGGCCCTCTTGCAGAAGTATGTGCTGTTACTTGAGCTGTTTTAATGGCCAAAATGTGGATGGCATCTGCCCAAGTGATAATTAACCATGAGTTCAACCCGGCTCACAAACAACTCTGTGGAAGTTTATTTCTCAGAGAACTCAGGCTTCTCCAGTGCCACTCCTGGACTAAATGCAGGGCTCTGATAATGCAGCAAGCCTCGGAAAAGTCAACCCATAGAAGCCAGTGCCATTTTATCTATAACTTTGCAAATCTCACCTAAAGTGGCAACTTCTTTAATTCAATTTGCAAAGTGATTTTTGATGTACTTAAAACTTTTGAGGGAAGCAGGCTTTAGATGGGGGGATGACAACTTTGAATTATTTATTGCATGGGGAGAAAGAAAACATTGTTTTAGAAAATACTGCATCTAAAAACTTGCTGGGCCATAGAACTGTGGGTTGGGTTTTTTTGGGGGGGGGTTGTTAGTGTTTGTTTCACATGTGATTTTTTGAAGAGCATCACAGAACTATGAATATAGATATAGTGTTTGTTGATTTAAACAGAATTCAGGGATTTAAGCTCTTCTCTTGAGCTCAAGAGTTCCATGTAAGTGCATTGGAGTTCCTACTGAGTTGATACACAAGCTTGTGGAGGACTTCTGGCTGTTTGGGTAGCCCTGTAGGAGTCATTGCTCTTCCATGGATGTGTTTGTCCTGCCAGTATATTAGATTTCTGCACAGCCTGGGTAGTATTTAATAAAGTATCTGGCTGGAAAAACAGTTAATTTCTAGGCAAGCTCAGGTGTGCATTAATCTTACCTGAAATGGGTAGTACCATTTTCATGGAATTTTAAATATTTAAATTGGGATATTATTTTATTTTAGCATTTTTTAAAAATAAAACCCTTTATAAGGAAAGACAGAAGCCACTGTGAGTTGGTGTCTAACTATTTATTCAGAAACAAAATGTTTCTCCTAGGCTCCAAGGTTTTTTGCGTTTTCAACTGAAAGCACTTTACAACATGTCAGTTTTGTTTAGATCTAGAAGCCCTTTTTCACTCTTCAGAGTCACTGCTTTATGGTTACCTTGGATTTTTAAGCTCATGAGATTTTTATTCCCTTTCTTAAGACTATGTTCATGTGTTTTCTTATGTGATTAATACAGAAGAAAAAATTATAAAACATATGTTACTAATGTACTTCTCAATGTTATGGAATCGGATAAGACTTCTTCAAATGAGTGACATTACATATGTCTTTCAAGGATATGAATCATATGTAAACCATATGTTTCATCTGTTTCAAAGATTGTTAAAGAGTAAATATTGTAATGCAATTAACTTACAATCATGGTTCTGAAATGTATATGTAAGTATTGATAACAATATTTTTCAACTGTTCCTTAGGTAGAACTGCGCATAGCTTTAATTTTTTTTTTATGATAGCACTGTGGTTTAACCCCAGCTGGCACCTGAACACCACAGAGCTGCTCTCTGGCTCTCCTCTCCATTCCCCAATGGGATGGGGAGAAGAATCAGAAGAAAGGAAACCTGTGGTTTGAGATAAAAGCAGTTTGATAATTGAAATAGATTAAAATGTAATAATAATAATTGCAATGAACATGGAGATAACAGGTTGAGGAATAATCCCCAAGAAAGACAAGTGATGCACAACACAATTGCTCAACATCTGCCAACAGTACTTTCTTCATTTCTAATTTTACCTAGAGAACTGCTTAAAGCGACCACCCCTTCAGTTTGCAACCTCACACTTTCACTTTTTAGACAAAGCATCTTTTTTTTTGTCCTTCATGGAAAAACAAAACTGTCAAAAAGATGTTTTTTATCAAAGAAAATGTGCCCTGCTATAATTTCTGTGTCAGGGAGAAGAAAGTTGGGGCAGAATGAGACTGAATTACAGTGAAAATGCTGAAAGCATCAGTCCCTGACTTCTGCAAGGTTCCCTCAAAGAGCTCTCATGTTTTAATGTGTTTATATTTCTTTGAGGAAGAACTTTTTTAAAATAATGGGAATTATAAGGATGTTTTTGCAGATGGAAAGGTGTTGAGCTCAAGGTTTTATGTGTCTGCTCTTTAAGCATTTTCAATAGCTGCTCAAATATTTTTTTTTGTTCATAAAAATTTAATATGGAAAATTAATGAGGAGCAGCTAGTGAGATGATACAGTAACTGTAGCCAGGCTAAAAGTGGGTTGTCAGCTCTGGACCTTCCCAGTCCAATAGGTAATTGCAGAACTGTGTGAGTGAGATACAAAGGGAGGCTCTGAAAGGTTCAGAGAGATTTATTGAATACTTCATACCACAAAAAAAGGTAAAACAAAGTCCAAAAAAGTTCCAGAAACAGGACAAGAGGGACCTGTTGTCAGAAGCAGCTTGTCATATAGTTGTGATTTACTGTCCTCTCCCAAGCGATCTGTACAATCTCTGTCAGCAGCCAGGCAAACAAATAGCATTCAAGGGGGCTTGAGATGAGGGTGTGGGAGAGAAGGCAGCAGTGATGACGGCCACTGCAAGCTTAGGCAGTGAAGCCTGCAGAGCTCTGTTTGAGCAGAAAGCACAGAACACTCTTTTCATCTCTCCTTTCACTGTGAAAGAACAAACCCAGGTCAACCAAAGGAAGTATCCAAATATAAGAATTTAACTTTGAAGTTATTCCCAGCTTCCTAGGGAATTTTGGTAGTTATTAAAATTAATGGGATCGTGCATCTGAACCATGGTACACTGTAACTTTGAAAATCCCAGTCTAAGATTTTTCAAAGCCATCCCCTTCTCCATTTCCAAGTTTTATTTGTTTCTCCTTTTAGCCAGACGTGAACTTGTGCTTTAATATGATTTGTATGTGAAGCAAAAGTCAGGTCTGTTTAGATTGAGTACTTTGGGATAATGCTTCCATCTCTGCAACTTTTAAAATAGACTTGATAAACTATTTTGCTGATTAACCCTTCCCCCCTCCCACTCCAGCATGCACACTGCAGCCTGCATAGATTTCAATTAATGCTAAAAAGCATGGAGGTTTGAAATGAATGTGGTTTTCTTGATGTAAAGGAAAATCATCCCTATAATCTGTTACTGTATAAAACAAAACAACCTGACTGGGGTTTCTTTTGAGTCTTATTTGCTTGGGTTATTTTGGTTTGGGTTTTTTTGTGTGTGTGGTGGTAGGTTTTTCTTAAGTGGACTCCAGTCTAGAAACTAGTAAGTGAAGAAAATAATAAATTCTGAAAAAGCCTATTCTGTGCCTACACAGTTGGTACTATATGTTTGGCCAGGAGACTCTAGAAATTTCACAATAACTCATCTCACTTAAGAACAGATATTAATTACGATAATAAAAATAATCTAGAAAAGGATCCTCCTTTATTTGTGACTCAACCACAGGTATATTTCCACAGGTAAATATCTTGCCCCAGGCAAGTGTGTGGCTGTGTTTGGGTGGTTTTTGAGAGGCTTCTGCATTTGGACATAAAGGTGTAGTTGTCATATTACCAGTAGGGCTACTGTAGTCCATGCGTTCTCCTCGACACCTCTGCAAGCACTCCTCGGCTCTCAGGTCAATGCCAGTATATCTCCCCATACTGAATTCCTCCTTCCACATTCCCCACGTCCTTTCTCTGCCCTCCCCACTTGTTCTGTCCTTCCCATTATGCCTGCTCTTTCCCTTACTTTTTTGCAACTTACTCGCTTCTCAAGCATATTATTCCAAGTCCTCTTTCCTCCAGCTACATTGTAGACTTTGTCTTGGTCTTCTCAGAGATCTCTCATCACTCCCTTCTTCTCAGGAAACCTTTCTTTTCAAACCAGCTTCCTTCTGCTGGCAGTGAGGTGTGTTCCCATCTGCATCTATGACTAAGTCCCATGGAGCCATGGCCACAGGCAGGACAGACATGACTGGCTGTAGATTTCGCTGAACAGTGGTCAGCAGCAGCAAAGGTGGAAGGAGAGACTTGAAGACACAGCCTTATGACTTGCTTCGATCTTCATAAGAACAACTACTGGATGTTTTCAAGGGAGAAACCTTTCTTCTTCCAGGAGAACTTCAGAACAGCAGTCCTGTTTTTCTTATCTGATGGCTCCTTTTCACTCTCTGGAAGAGGAGAATTCCCCTCTCCCTCAGGGTTTCCAAGCAGTCACTAATAACCAGCACAATGACCAGCTCCAGGCAGTGCATTTGGCACTTTAAAGGTGGATGCATTGCTAACATCCCTGCTTTACACTATGCAGCACATCTCCTTTTACAGCAGGAAACGAGGCTCAGCAGCCCCTCTCTCCTTGGACTGGCCTGGTGGCACACAGAGCCTTTGTGGGGAGAAAGTTGGACCTGTTAATCCTTTCTAGAAGTAGGCTTGGCAAATGCAGTCTTGGCATTCCTGTCACCAGCTGGAGGTGAGGGCAGGAGCTGAAGAGCCTGAACAGCTGGCAGTGCCCATGACACTTGATTACCAGCACAGCATGCTTCAGATTCCGTGGCACAGTGCACTGAGGGTATTGAGAAGCTTGGCTGCGTCCCAAATTTGCCCCTGGCAGAGCTGGCAGATCACACAGCTAGTGCTCCTTTCAAGGACTTGGCCAGGCATAACCCACTCCTCTCCATCCCTCTTCTCCCCTGTACTTGGCTTTGGACTCTGTTTGTTTGGTGGGTTGGCTGCCTCCCGACCCGTGCATTCACAGGGCTTGAGGCAGGGTGGAGTGTGTACCTCCACAGTAATCTAATTCCATCTTTCCAGAGACATGTGACTTGATATCAGAAGCTGCATCTTTTAAAGTTGATTTTTGGCTGTAGCTTTTATAGAAAATATCTATCACAAGGTTTAAATCCAGAAGACTTACAGCAATCTTAAAGCTACCAAAACATTAATTTTTTTAATAGGAATTAAAGCTGGAAAAGTTGCAGGGATAATTCAAGTGACCATGGAATGCTTAGGCCAGGACTGCTGCCAGTGTCACAGTGCAGTTTTCTTCTTTCTAATATGCAACTTCAGCCATGGATTGGCACTGCCCTCGCGGACTGTGCTGTTTGGAAAAGAAGGTTCTCTCTCATACCAAGCTACCCAGATTCTTCTGGGACTGAACACATTCTGTACAAGGGCTTTGAATGCTTCCTCTGCACCCCCATGGTGCAGCAGCACCATCTTCCTTGTCTGTGCAGGCTGTGAGTGAGCTCCAGAACTGGTCCCATCAGAAATGGTAGTAGCTGTTCTAACATTTAGAGAGTCTCTAAACACTGGGGCTGAGGTTGTGGTTGACAGTCATCTGTGTTACTGGTAGAAAGCAGAGAGCCAGGGCTAGCTGATAAATTTCTGGTTCATCTATGACTTCTTAGAAAACTCCAGAAGGCTCAACTTAAGGCATTTCACTGAAAGCAAGCCTGATTTGGTCTGTGTGCCCTGAGCTGGGGAAGTGTCACTAGGCATCACTCTTTCTCTTGAGCATCACTAATTCTCCTGTCTCCAGGAGACAGCAGGTCCCTGGGGCACCTAAGGGCTAGGTGCAAATAATCTGTCTGGATAGCACTTTTTACACTGTGGGACCCAAAATTTTATCTGATTTCTCCTTGCATTTTTATCAGTTTTGGAGGATGCTGCTAAATAATTAGCAGCAGCAACTGCTGTTGTTGCTAGTAACATTGCTAGTAACTATCAGAGAAAGCATAAAATGTTTTGTTTTAGGATGAAAAGAGGTTGTAATTATCTACTTACATTTACATTTTGGCTACAGAAGTGGAGTAACTCCAGCCCAGCAGTGATGCCTGTGAACCCTTTGATTCAGGGTCACAGGAGGTATCAGCAGGCCTGTTACAGTCTGCCACCAAAGCTGTCTAAAGGGCTGGGCAGTCAATGTACAGTGCTATAGTGCATACCACAGCCCTTGGATAAAAGCAGATAGCTGGCAGATTTTTGTCTTTCTCTGGAGTCAGAGACATCTTTTTCTTTTGAGGAGGAAAATGTTCCTGACTTGGCTCTGTTGTTACTGGACGTTTCCTGTATGTTTTCCTTTGAAATGCCTAGCTGTGTGCAGGGACAAGACAGCTGTGCTGCTTTGGAGTGCACAGGTTTTATGTAATAACTTGTATGAGAGTCCTAATTGCAGATGTTAGTGATAAGGGGTGGTGGAGAAGCCCACTCCCCTGACTCCTTCATGCTGAGGTAGTCACTGTATCTTACCACAAGCCTGGTAACAACTGCGATTTACAACTAACCAGGCTGCTGAATATTAAGGTTTTCTCCCAGCAAAGTTATCCTTCCTTTCCCCCTCATCCACATCCCTGAACGTGGTCTAGTTTTTTGTGCTCTTGTGGTCCCTTGAGCATCTGGATTCGGTTCATAACTCAGGAGGCTATTTTTCTGTCATGTGCTCAGAGTTGTTTAGCACAATTTTATCCATTTGTGGCTGTAAGCCCAATTGGAAACACGTGGGCCGGTTAAAGACAGGTGGAGGGATTTCTTTTGTTAATTAGGCTTCAAATTCCATTGTGTTCCCTGTAACCACTGGCCAGACTCTGATCTCAGTAACACCAGACAAACCCCATTAGTGAAGGAATAACCCAGGATTTGAACTGCTAATAAACATCGTAAGTTTGTCTGGGGTTGTGGTGTTCTGGGTTGGTTTGTTGTGTTTTGGTTTTTTTAGGGGTTGTTTTGTTTGTTTGTTTTTGCCTTTGCTTGAGACATTTTTAGAAAAATCAGTGCCACATGCAACTAAAAGCCTTTTCTAACCTGGAGGGGATTAAGAGAAACTTTCTAGGGCTGGCAGGGCTGCGGAGCCAAGGCCAAGGTGCTAGGATCAGACAGGAAAAGTGAGGGCTCCTTTCCCACCAGCATGCTGTCCTCCCTCCCCCAACCAGCCCATTTCCCTTCTGCTCTGCACCCAGTCACTAATTTAATCTCTGAACAAGGGGCTGCTGTTTTGCACCAGGTTGGGAGCTGCTGATAACCCTGCTGTGGGCTCCCCCAGTAATTAGAGTAACACCTCGTGTAGAGTTCAAGCAACAAATGCCTGTAGCTTCGCCCACCCTAGCTGTAGCTCATCTTCACTGTCACCTAGGGCTCTGTCAAAAGGTATGGTGGGGTCAATCATACTACTTCTGCAGAGTGTGTTTTTGGGAAGACAGCACAGAAAGAAATAGGCTTCATAAAAAGTTAAGTAGAAAAGTTTAGGTTTGTTTCCTCCTTGGGAGGCTGGGTGAAAGGACCTGTGCAGACACCTTAGCTGTCTCTTTCCTGTGGATAGAAGACCTCAGGCTTAACTCCTCAGCCACACTTGCATCCCCATATTCCTGCATCACAAGGAGTTTCACTGTGAGTTATATACCTTGAATATATTTACTGATTTGGTTGTTGAGTGCTTGCTGCCCATTAAAATTGACACATCTTACACGAAAAATGTAAATACTTCTGAGGTTTTCTTCCTTTATCTTTTGAGTTTTCACTACAACACTACCTGCTGGAGTCGTTGGTTTTCTAGAAAAGCCACTGTAGCTGTAAGCATCCAGGGTTTGAGAAGTTTTCCTGGTTGCCACCTTTCCCTTTTGGGTTGGGGAGCTGGTGTATGTGCCTCGGTGCTGTGGTACCTCTGCCATGTTCCTGACCCATTAGGCAGAACTGCTGTTAGCTGCCATCCCTGACCATGGAGACAGTGGAATTTGGGGTGCCTCTGCATGGAGGATGAAGGAAAGAAGAGCAGAATGAGACCAAAGCTCCTTGCTTGTTTTTTTTGTGGTTGGGTGGTTTGTATTTCCCCCACCCCTCCATTAAAATTAAGACCCTTTGGAAGTTTTCTTGGGGTCTAAGGGGGTCCTTGCACTGCACTCAGTGATGAGGGCCATCTGCAAAGGGTGGCATAAGTTGTCAGGGCAGACTCCAATGCAAGAAGGAGAATCCAAGGGGCAGAGAGAGGTGATGTCACAATTAACACTGAGATGGAGAGGGCGATACAACTCTGCCGTTTGAGTATCAGACTCCAAATGCTGAGGCTCTTTGTGGATTGGACAAGATAAAAAGATGGCTAAAACAGCAAAGTTTTGTGATGATTTACTGCCAAGTGCTAACCGAGCCACTGAGCTAAGCCTGTTTGACAGGAGAGCAACAGTGCAGCAGTGAAGGATCACACAAGTGACAGAAATCACAGTAGGTGGGATTTGATGTGCTGGGTCAGTGTTCTTACTTCAGAGGCCTAAAACAGCTATGCATTTAATTGCACTGACCCTCAGGGAGCTCTTGGGGGGGCTGAGTCCTGCTCCCAATCTGTGCTCAGGAGAGGAAAGAGGATGCTGAAGTCAAAACGTTGCATCCTGTTTCTCCCTGCTGTGTTACCAAGTTCCTTCCTGGGCTGTTCTTAAGCTCTGGGCATCTTGCATTAATGTTAAACAAGTAATGACTTTTCAAAAATATGTACCCTCCCCAGTGTGAAAGTTATCATCTTTTCCTTCCTCTACTCCACATTTCCCGTATGCTTACCCAATACAAGGAAGTTGTTGAAAGTTTGCCTCAAAAATACTTTTCTGTGTCAAATTTGCGACTTAAACAGAAAGTTTCCAGCTGGAGAAAAATTTTCTGCTTCCTTTAGAAATTTCTAACTATATTTGTCAAAATCTAGAGTGCTTCAAAACTGAAGTATCTTAGCCATAACATCCTTGCTAAAAGACAGTATTCCACCTTGAAATGCCGTCACAGTGTCTTGTGGGAGATGCTGGCTTCCTGTGCCTGTGCAGCTCTGGTGTAGGTGCTGTGCTCAGCACACATGGAATCATAAGTTTGTATAAATAGCAGGAAAAGTAATTTTCATCTAATGGGTCACCTAGCCACTCCTACTGCCCTAAGGCAAGATTAATTTCACCTTTTCTCTTCCTTACATGTATTTATCAATCTGTTTCTAAGAATCTGCGACAATGAAAGCTTCAAACCTCCTTAGCCTATATATGCCAGTATTTGTTTAATTATGGATATTGGATATATTTTTTCCCTCATATAATTATTAAGACTTGTGGCCTTCAGGCTTTTCTTCCAAATATTAAATACTAGTTTTTAAATCCCTTTTCTCATGTAAGGGATGGGAGTTTTTGAGTTGTTTCTCTGTTTGTTTTTTAGTCTTCTGATTTTTACCACTGTTTTTCAAGAAGTCTCCCAAAATTATCTGTATCCTCAGCTCAGTGCCTGAAACTGCAGCCCCTACTCCACTTAAAACCTTGCCACTGCTGAACAGACTGGAAGGCTTTCTTGCAAAGTCTGTCATTGGGGACTTCTTTTTGTTTCAAGTTGGCTTTTCTCACAGCAGGGTGGGAGTGCTGGCTGACTTTCAGATTTTTATCCACTGCAATCCCCAGAACTTTTGCTGCTGTTGTGTTCCTGGTAATTCACCATCTCCAGATTTTTTTGTTCCGTTGGTTATTTCTGCCTAATTATGGTATTTGACCTCTATCAATAGAGACTTGCAACCAGGCAAGCCACAAATTTTCTTTCTAATAATCGTTTAAATTGGTCGAGTTTTGGTGTTTGGTGGTTTGGGGTTTTTTAACTTAATTACAACATCCGACATTTATTCCCTCTGTTCCATCTCACTACTTTGGTATTGTACTTAGGCTTTAAAAGGTAATCCTTATTCTATTGCCAAAATCATTAACAGAAACAAAGAGTAGTGCCAGAGCCAGAAGAGACCCTTGAGTAATCCAGTTCCATATATCTTTCTAGGGTGAGTCGAAGCAATTTAAAACCGATCTCTAATTTTTTTTTTTTTATCATTTTGGCATCGAGACTTGAGAAGCTTCATTTAGACTGTGTTTGCCTCACTGTTTCTGAAAACATCACCTGGGACAATGTCATAAGCCTTACTGAACTCAAGATATGTCATCTATTGCTTCTTGTGTCAGCCTCAAGGCCTGAGAAGAGAGCAAGAAGAGAGAAGATCATGCATCACGGCAGATCTAGCCCAACCTAGGATCATGCCCAGGGGAAAACAGGAGTGTGAAATACATGCAATACAGCTCCCAGAAGGTTCTGCAGGGCCTCCATGACAGAGCTGTTATGGCTTCCAGCCAAATACTTCCAGGTTTTGAAACTTTAGTATTTAAAAAAATGCATCAGTTATTTTTTTTTCTAAATGGCTATAGTGCATTCCTAGACCCTGTGTTGTTATTTAACAACATATCTTGTACTAGACTGAGAAGATAATTAGCACTCTGATACACAGAATCCTTGGTGTCTGGTAAAGCGAAGTACAGATTTGCCCAGAAACTTGTACTATGAGCTCAGCTGTGCTGCAACAGGAGGCAACAGAGGTGTGTCCAACAATTTCCTCACCATGAAACTGCTGATGTGCATACACTTACTGATCATTTCTGGCTGTATCTGGGGCCCAGTGATTCCATTCCTGTGGTAGACTATTGGGTTGAAATTTATCCTTAAGTCCTGCACATCTTCACTTGATGAATCCAGGTGACTCTTGAAGCAAGTTGCCCTGCCATTGAAAAAGGATTCCTTGTGCTGTAGGGAACCAGTTCTGCTGAGCAAGCAGTTAAAGGGGTCTTCAGAAGTATAGCACACATTCTGGTCATCAGATGTACTCCTGTTATACTTGTTCAGTGTCGAGATGTGCAGTATCCTTGGGGCACTCTCAGTCGCTCAGTCCTGAATTTTAATTTGGAGGAGTTACAATATACCCTGGAAGATTCAGTTTTTTGTATTCAGGGGAAGGAAAAAAACATGCTTACTGCCCTATGAAAGCTGTATTTCTAATTACAGTCAACAGCTGAGGAACAATGAATTTAAAAGTTCCCTATCAGTGTTATACCACAATATTATTCCCATTTTCAATCTACTTGCATTAGATAAAATTGATGCATATATGAAGGCCAGGAGAAGGTAAACATTTGAGCTCCCCATCAATTAATTTCTTTTCTCCCTTAGGAGAAACATGAGGTTGAAGTAGGGGAGGATTCATATGAGAGCTTTTGTCTGTTATGTCCTGTATTTAACTAGTGGCCTCCCAAGGCTTCTTATATGCTCAGAGTGGGAGAAAGAAACAGCTCAAAGACAAGGGCTCCTGACTATTGTCTTTCTGTTTTGACTGCATGGGGCCAAAAGGACTATTTGCAGAGGGGTTCTGATCCCTGAATCTCCTAAGAATGGGCAACTGCTCCCTGTAGACTGAAGCCTGGCATTTCTTATTTTTCAAATAAACCTCTAAGGGAAGTGACATGCATGGAGAGCATGAATGGAGTGGGATCCTCACATGTGAGTTTATTTTGCTTAGCGGGTAAGATCAGAGGAGGCCTAAACAAGGGTCTTTATTTTCAGCAACGCTGATCATCTGCTTTGAAGTGAGATCCAAGGAAAACATACTCCCTCCTTCATCCCAATTAAAAAGCAATAAAGACTATCTTCAAATTTTAAATATTGAAGGTAGGATATCTGCCAAGAAATCCTTTTCCTTTATAGAGGGACAGATGTCAAATATTGTGAGGCCACTGCATCCTCCTCTGGTGTCACCCAGCATCACTCAGTTGAAGTCAGTCAGGCTGAGTTGTGCTGCCTGAACGCCTGGCTCCTTGCCTGGCAGTGCCATTCAACTGTACAGCTCTGCAGAGCTCATGTGCAAACACAGTACTTGGAGATAATGGCCCAAATTCATTCCAGCAGCTTTACTTAGCAAATTATATGACCTCCTGCTTTTTGGTGCTCTTCTTAACCTTGAAGGCTCCAGCAACAGCGGGAGCAGTGCTCTGTGCAGAGTAGGAATCATTTGGGTGATAGGAAGGGGCCACTGTCCTCACGTAGGTCACTCTAATCTTTTTCTGGTGCCTGGCACAATTGAGAAGGGGAAGATCCTACCTCCAGCTGAAACAGGGCAGTTCATGGAGGGAACACTAGTAACTCTTTCAGATGGAAATTGGCCCTCTATCTACAGAAATATGATCAGAGATACAGTTTTAGTTACCAGCAACTCTTTCTCCTTTCTGTCCTGGAGTGTTTCTGATCTTGTATCTGAGTTAGTCTCCCTTCCTGCCGCGTCTATTAGGGTCACCAGTGAGAGTATAAAGGATTTGTCTGAATCAAAGAGTGAAGAAGTTGGTGGACATAAGAGAAGGGGTTGGAGCAAGGCAGGAAAGGAATGATAGAAACAATCTACTCAATTGTCATGGAAGACAGAAAAAAGTAAGAAATGTTCACCTTCTAGGTTTGTGACTTCATAGTTAACCATAGATGGATATATAGGACAGTACTGGAGGTAGGAATGTGTCCCAATGTAAGTGAAGTGGTCTCTCACTGTTTCTTTGCATCTCTTGCCTCTCTTTCTGGAGGAAGAAGAAAGCTGCTCAGAGTGGGATAAGTCAGGAGGATGAAGCAGCAGAAAGAAGCAGCCAGAACTCTTTATGTTGCTGTTGTAGAGGTGTGTAAATGCATCTCCCATTTAGCCTCAGCTTTATCAGTAGCAAACTCATTGGACTCAATAGGAGGGCACTGAGTTAAGGCCAGTCTGGGAGAAAAGGCCGAGCAAAAGGCCGCTATTACTGTTCTAAATTGATTCCTAACAAGAAACATGATCTGATCTGATCATGTTTTCTGAGTCCCTACAGGGTTTTCTTTCAGAGAGTTTGTATCATTTTTTACTGCTGCTTCAGGTGTTCCCAACTCAGTGAAGAATAAAATGGCTACAATAAATCTGCTTCATCATGTATTGTGTATTGGACACAGCTATTGGCAAATCAATGTATATGTTAAGCTCACCAATTTCTAGAATCCAAATCAAGCCCTGTTTTAGAGCTGTCTTGACTACAACTCCCTTCAGGAAGGAGAAGATGCAACTGGTTCCTTCCCTGTCCAGCCTTCTCTTCCCCATATTGGAAAAACCCTGTTCCTTCAGTCTCTCCTCATATTTCATGTTTTCTAGACTCCCAACTGTCTTATCAGCTTTTCTTGGGTTCTCAGTATCTCCCTTATATAGGGTTGCACACAAGTGACCTTCAACGTATTTCAGCTACTGATCCAGACAAAATGACATCTGAATTTTGCAAAGTTCGCCCAACACTTGCTGCATGAGGAAGTCTGTCACACTTTTGTCTTCCTTGTCTTATTTTACCTTATGTTCTCCTGATAATAAAATGTTGAGGAAACCTAAAAAAGATAGATCTATGTGATTTTATTTTTTTAAGCTGCCACTGGCCTCTGCACTGATAGTGTCACTATCTTGCATATCTCTACTCTCTATGGAAGGGGATGAACCCTGGTGTTGCCCTGAGATAAGCAAGAAGATTATCAGACCCATAAACTGCATGAGAGACCAGGAAGCTGTTTGGCCCAGGCATTCCTCTCCCCCCCAGGCTACTTCTTTTGGAGGAAGCCATTGATCTTTGGCAGGCAGACACGGTTGGACATTCAGTCAATCTATCAGTGACAGACTAACATAAAACAGTGGCATACAGCCTCCAGTGGTTTTGGGGAAGGGCTCCTTGGCTGGAGAAGCACAGATTCAGCATTCATTCAAACTAACTTTTAACGAATTTTTTATTACAGGAAACAACAATGATAGTAATCTAGGGAATCTCTGTCAAGAAAGAGCCTTTGGATAATCTCAAGAAAAAGATATCTAGGCAGGAAGTCCCACTTGGTTTTGTTCATTTAACAAGATCTTACAGGTCTCCAGAAATATATTTTCATTTTATTCTAAATGGAATTTGTGGTGGAATACCTGGTAGTAACTCAATGTTATTTAATTCAGTTTTGCATAAATTTTAATGAGCACTCCTAGGAAAGCATGAAATTTCAGGGAAACCTGGAGATGATAGACTACAAAATCTTCCTGGGATCTTTCTCCTTCCACCCTTGGAAGCTGAGTCCAGATTGTTTTTTCTACTGTATATTTTAATTTTTTTTAGTATTTTTTCTGGTTTAGTTTTATGTGTTTGAAGCAGGGAGATTATTCCTCTGAGTAATATCGGCAAATTCTTCCTGACAGGCATGATGTCTTGTTAATTTCCTTTCTTCATCCCTTCTTATTCATTTTTCTGGCACCTCAGTGAATTTCCCTGTCCTCCATGGTACTTGCACACAGGCATTCAATTTCTGCAAATGACTGCAGTGTCTCCACACCTTCCCTAGATCACTTTGTCAAGCTAAGCAGCTCCAGCCTCAATCAATCTTGCAGCTCCACCACAACCACCCCAAAAGGATTACAAGATGAGTGGCTTTACTAGTTAACATCTTCTACTTCCTACTCTTCTGGATTGCTTTTACTGAAGTTGAGATCCATCCTTCAGAGGAAAATATTGGTCGAGTGTACTGAGCTGTGTGTGGCCATGCATTGTCCCTGCTGCCACAGCTTTGGACAGTCTGCACATGCTGCAGAGACAGCTGTGTCTTTAGGGAGCTGTGTTTGGGTCTGGGTTAACAGGGTAAGGTTATGTAATGTGTCTTCAGATGATACAACATGACTCCCATCCTTGGGGAGAGTAGCAGGACAGTGACTTTAAACCACCTTTGTGCCTTCCCAGCCTCAGACTACTCCAGGAGCTGGAGAAAACTGCTACAGTGCAGGCCAAAGTTGAGGCAGCCTGGCTGAACACGTCTTCTAGACTAATGTGTAGCTCAGAATTGTCTCAGCCTTATAAGCAGAGTTTGCACACCAGAATTCATCCATCATCCCCAGCCTGAAACCCTTTGTGGCAGATCCTGGGAGGCAGCGGGTGCCCTGGGACCACAGGCCTCCACCACTGGGATTGTTGTTGGCCCAGTCATACTGCTGTGATCCTCTACAGGCTGTAGAGGTTAGCATAGGAAGAAAGATTTCACCCAGAGGTAATCCTGGTTTGGCAGATACTGGAAAATATCAGTATATAACTCACTACACTGTAACCTGGCTAAAATTGGCGTTAATTAACATGATCTTCCCTCTCCCCCAACAACAGGTTTGCTACCTTATTCCACTGAGCTCCCCTTAGATCTTTTGATTAGGACAAAAGGCCACAAACATTGTAAAGCCATGGTTGGCCAAGGACACCTAAGGAGATATTGGTACCCAGCACACTTTTCTAATACCACCAAACTCATCTGAGAGGTCTCTGTTGCAGGAGCAAGGAATTTTGGGGCTTAGCCTGGTTGTATAAGCAAGAACACAGTAGAGGTGTGTGTCTGGTTGGACTTTCTAGGCTAGAAAGTGGTTGTGTTCTTGTGACCAGCTGAGGGGACAGAAACGCAGCTCATATGGCAGAGGATGAGGGAAGCTGTGAGAATCAGCTTTTCCCTCAGCAAGCATGGGCAGGGGATCAGTAGGATGAAGGCTGAGGAGTTCCCTCAGCTGGTAATTTGTGGATGAAGACATTGGCTGGTGAATTGACGGGTAGAAGTGCTCTCATATTTTTAGTGGGTTTGAGGAAAGGACTTATCAGGAAATAAATTCGTAATAACAAGCAAAATCCTGCATTTATGGACAGTTTCAACTGCTGATACTGGTAAATAGTAATTTTATGTCTTGATGTTTTTTTCAGCTTTTGACTGAGACGGCCACAGTCTGGTCTGTGTATGCAGACACACATTTACATATTGATTAATATTCTCTGCCGATGGACTGAGTGCCTGATGGCTCTTCCCCATCAGTTCAGGGGCCAGTAAACTGCCTGTGATCTAACATCAGAAATAAAATGGTATCACGTTCTCCCTGCACATTTGCAGGAAAGAAACTGGTTACATTACAGGGACCTATGGGATCCGACTCCTTGGAATATGAGATGTGTGTGGGTGAACTTGGCCAGTGAGGCAGCCAAGAAGACAATTTACTAGCCCACCCCTGAAGAACATGATGGGACTCCAGAGGATGGAATCAGAGGCCCATACAAATACTTAGAGAAGTTATTAACTTTTTTGGGGTATTTTGGTGCTAGAATTTTAAGCCTCATATCAATTATCCTTCAGCAAAGAGAGTTTTACTATGGAAAAACAATTACATGCATAGTGGGAGCACTCCTGACTCTAAACTGGAGCAACAAGGGTGTTAAAATTTTAATGAAGACCTTTGTTTCATGCGGGGTTTCTCAGGTGTTGAGTTAAACCTCTACTAATAAAAAGCAAGCAAAACCAAATACGAAATAAAACTGTATGCCAAAACCTAAGTCCACCCTAATTTCAGAGAGAGACTGACAGAGCCAAGAGAGAATCTAAGTCAAGTGACTTTGACTCTGTTTTCAGTGTAGTTTAGGAAGTTTTGACTGTCCACATTACCTTAGTAATGCTCAGGATCTAGGACTGTAGCACTTGCAAATCAGGCCTTACAGTGTCTACTGAAGTCTTTAAACTTCTGGGCTGATGTGCTCTGCTTGTCTGATCTTGAAATTCTCTTCAAAAATTCATATTTCTGGTGTACCATCCTGGTCATCTTAAAGGAAAGGGGAATTTTCCCTTTGGCTCCAGCGAGGCACATATGACATTCCTTACAGAGAAACAAATTGGAGAAATAACTAAGTCAAAAAATATTTCGTGTCTAATGTATCCATAATAAGGAACAAAAAAAGGATAATATCTATTGTATGGCTTGCTTGTTTGTTTGTTTGTTTTTCCTCAGTTATTTGTAAGCAATAGGCTTCACTTGCGTACTTCAAAGATGTTAGCTTCTTCTGATAGGAGTCTGGAGAAAAGATCCAGGACTCTGAAAGATGGGGCACTTTTGTCATGTACTCTGGGTCACTGGATCATTGAAGTGCCAAGGGAAAGAGCAGTGGTTTTAAAAGGGAAAGGCAGAAATTACTCATGGAAACAAGTGCTGAACTCACTTCACTGGGATTCAGACAGAGACTTTTCCATTTCCGTTTCCTCCCTAATCCTAAATGATGATTCATGTAAAAGTGAGGCTAAGGTTGATGGTGGTATTTGTCAAACAAATCTCTGCAGT
This sequence comes from Vireo altiloquus, assembly GCA_013396875.1. Lineage (NCBI taxonomy): Eukaryota > Metazoa > Chordata > Aves > Passeriformes > Vireonidae > Vireo > Vireo altiloquus. The sequence continues at coordinate 356,848 of VZRF01001712.1, forward strand.
CTCTCCAGCCACTGTGTGCTTAACATTTTTAAGTTTTGCCATACCCAAAGAGGATTGGGCCATTAAATTAATTACGCACCTCTGGGAAGTAATCTATACCTTGAGGCTTTTGAGGAAGGGAAAATTCCACAGTTGCACCTGGTCAAATGGTTACACGTGAAGGAAATGACCCCTTGACCCTTTTAGGTGCTCTGAACATAAAACTTGTTTAACCCCCTCTTACCTGCAGAGCTATAAACAGTATCACTGCTCACAAATCTATGCAGCCCCACCCCCTCAAAAAAGAGCAATATTTGTCTGACCTTAGGCAGCAGGGATTCTTCTGGGTGGCATGAGAAAGAGCTGCAGAAATTAAAATTGGCTTAATCTTGGCTGCATTATACAGTCAGGTACTGCCTCCTCTGTTTGTGGGTGCAGGCTTTAGCAGGACCATTTGGGAAGTCGCTGGGGTGAATACAGGGCAAACAGTGCAGAGTCATCAGTGCTACAGCCATGCTCTTTGTCCTGAGGAGAGGGCCATATTACCACTTTTTTTCTATATGATGATGCCTTATTGTCAGGGTTTTTTGTCTTTATGGGACTGAAGGCAGCAAACCAAACGATTGTTCCATTCTGAGTAATTTCATCAATAGTTTGTGGCAGCACTATAACTGTCTCAAAGCCTTTGCATGAAAAAGAACTGTCATGCTTTGTTTATTGAGAAGATTTACACAGGTAAAGGAAGGTCTCAAAGTGAGTTCAGATTTGTGTATGTCACACCTTCCTTCTGGCTCCTGATTGTGTATGACACAGGAGAGGGTTGCTCTGGACTCTTCCATTGTTACTTCCGCTTAGATTCCTTTGTATTACACCTGAATTTGACCTTAATTACGTGTGAATTTAAAGGTAAGAGTGGTATCATTCATAGCTTGGTATAATTTATCATCTGAGTGTGAGAGAAGTAAAGAGTAAAAATAAAAAATAAGTGAAGCATGCAAAAGATACCTGTCAGAGACAGGTTTTCTATCTGCAATGATGCTCTTCTTTGCCATAGATATATAATCAGTGGTTTCCATATCTGCCTGGCGCTGTAGATAGATGATAAGAAAATCATACAAAGTCAATCTTATACTGTCTTATACATCAGTGTTTTAATTTGTTGTACAGGAGGGACTGTAATTACTGATTACTAAAAATAAAAAAAAATGTAAAGAAAAGCCCATGTTCTCCCACCCAGCCGAAGCATATACCTCAGAATAAATATGAATAATGAGGTATGAAAGGGCAGCAGTCAGGAGAGAAGCTGTCAGCCCATCACAACCCATTCGTGAGGCTGGGCACTCGCACATCAGGGTTACAGGTCTGCAGTTTCCCACGGGATGGGCTGTGTTCTCAGGCTGCAGGGAAGAGCCCACCACTCTGGCAGCATCAGTCCTGCCTGCTGGGTGAAGGTCCTGTCACCATGCCATTATTTATATTTCAGGGCACATTCTGTCTACTGAGATGACGTGTCCAGGCAGAGGGGATCTTGAGCCAAAGGCAAAAAACTTCATTTCCAGGGGAATCTTTCATAGAACAGATTTTTTTAAAAATCAGCATCCATTCCCACTGCAAGGCTTCCCTCCTGCAACCTGCAGTGACACCAGCTGCAGCATCTGAGAAGAGCACTGGAGTATAGGAAGAGCATCAAAGCTGAGGGGGGGCAAAGTGGCCTTTTTTTGTACATGGCAGGGCTTGCAGAGCAGATGGCACCTGCTGAGAGCTTCAGGCTTTAGCATATAATTACCAAGTCTCCTTGGTGCTCTCTTCTAGCTGGCTATGAGACTACTGAATGAATTTGGAGTGGACACTTTGTAATGTACATGATGAGAAAAGCCACAGCTGTGCACCAGGATGGTGTGACTGGGCTGATCCTTCCCAAGTGCAGACTTCTCAATGCCCTAAAGATGTGCCACTTCTTCCCTGGGTGGCCTCTACCAGTGCTTGACAACCCCTTTGGTGAAGAAATTGTCTCTAATTTCCAACCTAAACCTCCCTGGCATAGCTGGAGGCCATATCTGCCTGGGGCTGACACATCTTTATCAAAAACAAAGAGCATTTTGTCGTAAAGAGTTAGAAAATTATAGTTTATTTCATACATAGCTTTCAATTGCATCAGGGCAGTTCAGAGAGAATGTGAGAGAAGATGTGAAGATTGTGAATGTGCATCTCAGGTGAGAGCCAGCACCTTTACCTGTCCCAAGGATGAACAGTGTCAAATAATTTTACAAATCTTATGTGCCTTAGCACAACTTTGTGTAAGAGAACCAATGAATACAACCAATTATCCAGAGAAATCAAGAGTTAAAGAAGCGAGCACCTTTATGGAGTGGCAACATCTTGTTGTCCTTCATGGGTCTCCAGTTAGACAAATATCTCTCCTTCATTGCTAAGGACAGCTGGGGTCACTGCCAGTCCTGCTTCAGCTGATGTGCACTGTCAGGCAGCAGAGAAATGGTGTGAGCTAAATGGCTTGTGGTGTGGTAACAGTGGGGAGAACATAGGCTCTGCACAGCCCTCATTTATTCAGCATTTTTAAAGTCCAGTATTGCAGACTTGGAGGAGTTTGGAAGATTTGGAAGGGTTTGTGAGGTGCTTTCCCAGAATTAATTCCTCACTCTGTGGGAGGGAGGAAGATTGAACTCTGTCTTGTGTTTGCTATTATTAAACATCTCTTCCCTTTGATATGCAGTTTCAGTTCAGAGGTGAGGGGGTATCTTTCTTGTGATAACAAAAAAGAGCCCAAAAAGAGAGAAAAAGAGAAATCTGAAGACTGGCATTTTCTGCTTAAGTGACTCCAAAGCATCTCAGCTTTCATAATCTCCCCTCTTAGTGCAAGGGGAAAAAAAATAGCAGCAGAATATTACATCCCTGAAACCCATACCAGGTTCTGCTGTCATAAAAGCAAAATTTAAAAGCAAACACTCACATTTCCACCAGGAGACACTAGCTGTAGCAGACAGAGGCAGACAGGCTTCTTCACAGCCCCAGTTCCAGTATCATCTTCTTTTGCTGACCAGGGACCTTTCCTAGCTTGGAACACAGACACGCCAGCTGGCTGGACTACCACTGTGAGTGAATACATTTGGAAACCACTGTGCTATCTCAACGCCTTACGAATACATCAAAGTGTGCTACAGGCACAGCTGGGGTTTGTCTCCCTGCCTGCTGCCAGAAGTTCCAGCTTCCTCTCCTCACTCTCTTTATCCATATATTCTCAGTCCTTCCTCCACCCTTCAAAAACAAGCTAAATGGCATATTATTAATGATCTTTAGTTTAATAGCCACGCTATTACAGAAAATCTGAAAAGAGATGATTCCGCGTGCCAATAATCTGTCCACTGATTCTTCCCTTTTAGTGTCAGATGAGCAAGCAAACTATTACTATTCTGGTTAAATTCAGTTCTCAGGCAAATAAGAGGCCCTGACTAGAGCTGAGGGATAGTGCTGGCAAGCAAAATGAGAAAGGACGAGGCATTTCAATCCCAAACTTCATACTTAGCAAGTGATATCACCTTGGGCTGCTGGCTGTGTTAGGATTGGTTCATCAGCCAGGTCTGGGGGGGAACAGGATAGCTTAGCATCAGGGGATTCTGTTCTGGACCAGGCATGGAAAATTTCAGGTCTCCTGTAAAATCTGTTAACATTCGATTGCAGAAGATTTCCTGTAATCTTTGTGACACAGATTGTGCTCCAGGCTCTGGAGAATCCTTTTCTCCAAAATGCTTCCCTTGGTGGATTTCCAGTGATGCAGCTGGGAGGCAAACCCGGTCCATCTCATTGGTGAAAAAGATTATTGCAGTCTCTGTTAATTCATGTTTCCTGTGTTAATGATTTCTTTCCGACAAAGTGCTCTGAAAATTTTTTCTTGCAGCATAAAGAGATAAAAATTCAACCCCCACCTCCTTGGATCTGTTGCCAGTTTCTGCTGAGACAGCGTGAAGGCGAAAGCAGAAGGTTTTTGTCATTCTGAATTTCTTGGACAGTGGGTTTTTTAGCTTTGTTTTGCTTTTCTCTGTATGGTTGTAGGATACCTTTTACCCATTTGGAATTCAAGTCTCCCTGTTTCCTATGCTGGTGATCCTGCTGCCTCCAGCTGGGATTCTGCAACACAAAGTATTTACAGAATCAAGTGCTGGAACCAGGAGTCTTTAATTGCCTGCAGATGCATCTTCACCCTCTCATCAGCACTAGACAAATGCCTGAACTTTGCAAGCTGGTGCAAACTCTAAATTGATCTTAAGTGCCTACACAGACCTCCCTGACACTAATTTTTGTCTGTTTCTAAAGTAGTGAGAATGGTTCTCTGCCCTCAGACATCCTCTATCTAGCCAGTAATGGAGAACAGCGCAGGCAAGCCCTGGAACTGAGGCACGTGTCTTAGGAATTGGAGGGGGAACATCTCCAACCCCCCAGCATACACAGCTATTTTGACACTCATGAGGGGCCTTTGCCATCCATGACCATTAAAGTAGCCAGTTTAATTAAAATCACAGCCGTTGAGGGAAGCATTCATAAATTTCCTATTCTTGTAACCAAGTCTGGCACTGACATGTAAGCCCCAGAGCTTCCAGGTCAGGGCTGCCTTCAGAGCCCTCTGTGAGTAGATGAAGAGATGTCAGCACTGGATATGCTGTAGTAACATTGCTGTGGGTTGCTCAGAAACATCGTAAAGTTCATATTTCACAATCATTAGCCTCAGCAGTGCCCATCTGTTAAGCACTGGTAACAATTGAAGTGTTTCATAGCAGATGTTCTCCCTGAACAAGTGCCTGCACAGAGTTTGCTGATTTCCTGGATCACAACTGTTTATCCCAAATAAGTCTGCAAATAATTGCCAGAGGTCAGTTCAGAGGGAATGTCCTGTTTTCTGGGTTTACATTGGTTAGAGCAGTGCAGAATTGCACCCGCTGCACTTCAGCCCTGCTCTCAAACACTGGTACAAATCAAGAAGGGAGTCAGTGGAGTGTAAAACAGATGGAAGTGAGATCAAAATAAATCCTTCCACTTTTACCTCGTAACACTTCAGATCGCAGATGGGAGCACTGGGATGCAGACAAAATATGACAGGAGGTTACTTGAACATCTGGAGCCTAAACAAATGCTTCTTTTTACAAAATAATATTCAGCAAAAAATGCCTAGGAAATGTGAAAACTGGACCCAATCCTGGTCCCATGGAAGTCACTGCCAACACTCTTGTTCGCGTCAGCAATTCTGCGCTGATGACATTACAAATGTCATGTCTGAGTTACATCCGATGGCAAATGGAATTTTAAAGCTTTCCCTGAATCTTTCTGGTAGAATTGTCTTTGCCAAAAAAAACTTTGCAAGGATATTTAAGTCAGGAGCCAAATGTCCAGTATTTGGATCCTATTTTGAAAGCCACAAATATCTGTGTGGTGTCCAAGTCACCATGAGAGCCACTGAGAAATAGGCACTTAATTCTACCTTGTACATTTGGAAATGTCCCATCTGATTTAGGTCTTGACATATCTGCAAAAAGGCCATGGCAATTTAAGGTAACACTGTTGTCCAACCCTTTGTCACTGAGCCTCTTTCAGTGAGAAGATATTCTCTCACAATTATCCAGCTGCAGAACAGAACACTCACCATGCTTTAACTGCAACACCAAGCTACTGCCCAGGGATGGCACTGGCTGATCTGGTTTTCTTTGCGCTGGAGCTGATCGACAGCATTGGATGAGCTGTTTGAGACTAAAGGAAAAGAGAATACCACAGAATCAAGGCTGCTGAATGTTAGAATTTGTGCGAGTGACAGTTCTGTTCTCACCCAGATGAGAATATCTACATGGAGCCTCAAAACAAGCTTCTTTGGGAACCTGGTCATCTCAGTTCAGCTGGGAAAAGATGAGAATAGGATGAGAACAGAAGTTAGTTTGTATAAATTTTTAGGAAAGGATGTTATAATAAAGAAGATCTTTGAATAACACAGGAGGAATCTGGAATTCTTGATAGATGATTAGAGCGGACAAGCTCTGGGTGTATGAGTGTGCGTTTATGGTTTGTATAATGAAGGACAAATAGGCAGCCCTGCCTCTATCCAACTGGAAATCTGTGTGTGATTAAGGGAGGGAGATGTGCTCCCTTCACTACTATTAAGTAGAGTTCTCCCTTTTATCACTGTCATGGACCGGGATCTGATTTAAACCACGTGCTGTAGCCAGTAACCTCAGATAAATCAGCACTTTGTGCCTTTCTAAGGTATTGTCCGTCATTGCAAGGACATTTAACAAACTGCCTGTGTGGGAATTGCTTGTTTAATCTAAAGCAGAAATACAGGCATCTTGAGGTGGGAAGGCAGGAGTGAGACCAACAGGACTCATAACAAATATGTGTAAAGTATTAAAGTAGCCAAGACCTTCCACTGCAGGTGGTGGCCTGCCTGCGTATGTAGGAGGGAAGTCCTCTGTATGGAATGTCAGATATAGAGTGCAGATGTACATGGCCAGGGCACATGGGCTGGGCTCAGTGCTCTCTGCAGGGTAAGGGCCTCACTGACAGAGCTCCCCACAGCTTTACACCACTGCCTGGCACCTTGCTGACCCAGCTGGAAACTGGAGCCTAACCAGAGCTGCCCCAGCTTTGGTGATGGTCACACTGCTCTTTTGGGTGCTCCTGGTGTTTTAGTAAGACTGTGCTGATCTTGTAGATCTTTCAGGCTTGGGTGGTTGGTTGAGCTTTTGGTGGGATTGGCTGGGGGTTTATATATTTAAAATTCACAGATGCCTTTTTCGTTTTGTTGCAGACTTAGATAAAGAAATTTTATGTGAAACAGATTTCAGGCAATTTTAGATGAACAGTATTCCAAGCTGGGATCTCAAGCAACTCCTGAGAAGGGCAGGGGTGGGGCATCATAAGATGTTAGAAAAATTTTGTTTGAAAGGGACCTCTAAAAGTCCTAGTCCAAACTCCCTGAAATAAGCAGGGACACCTTCAATTAGATCAGGTTGCTCAGAATCCCATCCAATCTGACCCTGAATGGTTCCATCAAGGGATGGGTCATCTACCACTTCTCAGTAGAGTGAAAGTATATATATGTATATATAGAAAATTAGTGTGGAGAGTTGGAGGGGTTTTGTCTTTTGCCTGTTCAAATATAAATCCTCAGCTGTGGTCCAAGGGGAGCAGTTGCTTTGTGCTCAGGTGCAGCACAGAGAAGACACGTGCCTGCTCTTCGGACAGCTCCTTCGTTGTTCATTCAGACATAACTGACTTTGTATTTTGCATTTCAGCTGCTGACTATTTTAAACAACCCAACTTAAGTGTGCCAAAGCCAAAGGGGGTGTCACTAGGATAGATGTGCTATGTACAGTGTGTGCCTGTTGTTAAATGCTGTTAATTGCCCCAGCTGGGCAGCCTGCTGTTCCCCGGTAGGTCTCTGCTGGGATCCCAGCCTTTGCTCCTCTTCTGCAATGGAAACATTTCTCCCTTATTTATTTTTGCGTGAGAAAACATGTTTCCATTCTGGGCCTCTAGATACCACTCGAGTGCCCCCCTGACCTCTCCTCGTGGGCCCAGCCCGTGTAAATGACCAGACGAAGGAATGTGGATGAAGGAAGTGCTATAAAGTAGAAATATTGCTGGCTCGTAAATTCCCTCCAGCACAGCAAGTTTTCAAAATAAACAGAGCTACAGTCACACAGGACAGCATAACTCAGCGGTGCAAAATTCATCACTGGCTTTTGCAAAGGCGGGCAGCCTGACACCAAAATTAAACTCCTCCAAGAGTGCTGTCTGCCCTGGCAACCAACCTGCATTTCATTTCCATACAGACTTCACCCAGGTTATTCCCCTCTTCAAAACTCGTACCAGGCTGAATCCAGGGTGGGAAGCCGAACTACAGTTCTTACTCAAATCACAGGGATTTGGTGGCCTTCATATCCTCTGGGTAACTTTTATAAAAATTCACAGCTTTTGATATTTCTATGCTACTCCAGCCTGCAACATGAATATATCCCTATGTCCAGTACTGGGAGTCAACCATGAGTATTGCCTGCTGCTGGATGCCAGAATTGCCCAGGTATGTTTGGTGTCTTCCTGCTGCTGGTTCTGCTTGGCTGCAGATCACTCTTGCTTCTGCTCCAGTGACAATTTTGTGTCTGTTTATAAGGGCTCAAGACCCCTTACTTCTGATTGATTACTTACAACAGGTTGTCCAGAAGCCAGGTAATTTCCAGGTGTTTGAAGAAGAAGCTTATGCACTGCACAGACTACTTCTAAGTGCAAGATTTTTGTGCTTGCCATGCCTAAGAAAGGGAAGGTTTCTCCTTGGATTGGGAGCTTTTTGAAGAGGAAGGAGCTTTCTCCTAACCTACTCTGGCAGGTAATGCACAAATGGCCATTTGACAGAACCCAGAATCCAGAACCCATACTGTGTCAAGAAGCAGGGTCAAACTGAGATTCCTTGAAACAAAATTTTAATTTTATAACATAAGTACAGGCACATATCTCAGCCTCAGAAACTCCACTCAGAAGCCTGTCTTAGGGCTCAAAGCAATGGAGTCAACAAGATTGGCAAGCAGATACAGACTGTTACTTTTCAACAGTTTTTTTGGCTTGACATTGGAGATTTTCAGAAGTTGAATTTAAGGAACTTTTGACGAGCTTGACTGCTTGTTGAAATATATTCCATTTTGACACAAAACATACTGCCTTTCCACTGAAACCCAGTATCCTCCTGCTCTTCTCCCCTGACTCTGCCATTCTTATCTAAAAATAATTTGGTTTGTTTACTTAGTGAAAAATTGAATGTTTCCAAGGGCACTGAGACTTCTCTTCACCAAGAGCTCAAATATCTACTGAAAAAGCTTTGATGAGAAATTTTCAATCAGATTCAATGAAAAAAGAAATGAGGGAGGAAATGATGACTTTTTTTTTTTTTAGGCACAAAAGAGATTTCCTTAAGATCAGTTGTGGGAATAAAGAAGAAAGTGACTGCCTTTGATCTGAAGGGAATCCTATAGTTTTCCTGAATTCTGCCAGCTGCTCCAATTCTGCACTTCCACTCAGACAAAACCCTACATTATGATTGAGCCTCAAACCAACATAAACAATCCTCTGCCCTTTTACCCCTGCTGTTAGAAGATGGAGTATCAGTGGAGCTGAGAATTTGCTCAATACATCTAAATGAAGTGTAACCTTCCAGAGTTAGATGGCACCAGCTAGATAACCCTGTTCAAGTGAAAATAGATGAAGGATGACACTGAAGATTGTGTGATGGGGCTGCAGCTGATAGTCCTGCTTGTGACTTCTGTGCTTACTGCACTCGACATGTAAACACCAAAAGGTTTGTCCTTAGCACATCTGGAAAAACTCTCAATAATTCTAGCTAAAAGTTTTGTCTGTAAGTGGGGGAGAAGAGATTCGTCACACCATGGACTTGGTGTCATGCAAGAACAAGTTACTGATAAATGGATGAAGAATAAATTGAGGCTGCAATTAAGAGAAAGTCCTTAACGTTTCTAGCAAGCTTTGAAAGAGGCTGTCAGCAGAGTGGATTAAAGAGGTGTGGAATAAGAGGGTTATTTGTGTGATTATGGGATCTGGATGCAGACCAGAAGATCTTTCCTTGTATTGTATAGCCTTGCAGTCCACAAACCTTGATGTACTTTTTAATCTACACAGTTTTATAGTTTTTAGAAATTAAATGAGAATTTAAACTCTCTATGAAAATGAGAGTGAGGATCTAGTATTGGCCACACAGGGAAGCTGAAAGAACTGTCTAATACATCCCACAGAGCAAAGGACACAGACAGCAGATATTTCTAAGCCCTTCTTCCTGAGGATAGGGTGTCTTGGGCAGTATCTCCTAAAGGTGCAGGTTTCACATTCCCAAGGACTCTGCTACTGCTTACACATCTCTAATGTGGGAACCCAGTTCTAGCAGGTGCTCCCAGGGAAGTGGAGCATGTGGGAGGAGTGGGATGAGAAAAAGGAGAGGCAGAACAGAGGCAGAGCAGGACAATGAGGAGAGAAAAGGAGAGAAAAGGAAGGGAGAAGTAGGAAGCTGGAGGAGCAAGAACTAAAAAAATGTGGAAATTAATGAAGAGTAAATGTGAGAGGTGAGCAAAGGGAAGGATGAGAGGGTGGCAGAGATAAAAAAAGGGGGAGGTTAGACAGGTGGGCCAGCTGCTGAACATAAGCAACCCTGGGCTTGAAGGCAGTGGAAATTAAGGAAGCTAACTTCCTGGAGTCAAGTCCTAGTGCAAGGACCAGGTAGCTCTTGCTCATCTGTGCTGCTGCCTCCCAGCAGTGTTCTACTGCAGTGCTCTGGGATGTTTTCCCTGATGAGCAAGATCCTTCCCCTCTCTCTTCCAGCCTCACAACACTAGCAGAGTAAATGTTTGGGAAATTCCTATTCCTCTTGTTTTGTAGCATCTGGAGTTAGGGCTGAATAAAGCCCTTCAGGCTGGGAGGTTTTGGATGGAAGCCCCACGCTCACTGGGCCCTTTGCCAGTGAGTTAATCCTTTCTGTATTGACCCTTCTAGAAGCAGCAGTCCCAGGCCACCAAGGATCTGATAGCCTTGAACTCCCCATGCCTGGAACTGTGCTTGCTGCTTTTTAGTGCTGATCTCTTCCCAGCAACTTTCCCCCAAGGACTCAAGCGGCAAGGCAGGGGCAGCACAGATCAGATCCATCATTCTGCATTCTCTCAATCAATGCTCTGGCACAACTGTCACTGTGTCAGTCAGGACAGAAGATGCTGTGCCATGTGCTTCAGCCACTTTTGTTTCTGTTGCCACTACCTTGCATGTGCATGCCAGGAACTCAACACTTCCCCACAGATACACTAAATACTCTCCCAGAGCCATTGGCTGTAAGCTGCAGGAGTCACTGCAACATCCCTTACCCCTTTGTCCCTCGTGTGGAACTGAATCTGGCTGGGCTGGGGCCGAGCTGAAGGCACAGGGCAGTAAGTGGTGCTGGCTGAGCTCGTGTTCAGTGGTGTGTGTTCCTGGGGGTTACAGGCAGCACAGGCATGCCAGGGCAATTCACTGCAGTGTGCAAGACCTGAGCCATGTGGATGTTTGTGCTGCATCCCATGAGGGACTTGGGGTCGATTCCATGGCTTGGAGTAGGTAAATGGAAGACAGGGAATATTAGTTATCTCTGGCAACTTCAGAAAGTCTCTCAGCTTTCACAAGGAGGCATTGTAGCTGAGGATCACTGCAGCTACGGCAATAATCTGTACCCCTTGAGAGCCTGGGCTTAGCCTTGCCTTTATTACAGACTTCTGAGTAATCCCAAATTCCATAAATAGCTCTTAGTGCCATAGTGCTCCTTGAGCAGCTGTTTTCCAATGCTCACACCAGCCAGCTGGACCTGGCAGCACTCATCTGCTGCCAGCAAGATTTGATCTTCCAGGCACTGCTTCACCTCAAACTAAAGGACATTCTTGCAGAATAACACTCTGCCTTGGTTCTTCCGTCCTTAAAATGGGAATAAAACACCAGGATAGAATCCTCTGTGTGGGATTTGGATGCCTGGATATAGGCTCCTAATGCTGTTTGGATCAGCTCCCATGTGCAGCATGCCTGTCAGATGATAAGATGCTTGTAGATACAAGTATTCCTGAGACGGCAGCTAGAGGCCAGGCAGGTACCCCACAGACCTACAATGAACATATGTCTCCCTCCAGGGAACTGGGCTCCCTTTCATAAAATCTGTGAGGTACTAAGATATCACAAAAGTCTCCTCAGCAATGTCCACACAGAGATATATTTCACACAGCAAACCCAGCTGGTTTCTTCTTCACCTCCATTGTAGGCAGCTCTCAGGCACGTTTGCTCTCATGGCACATGTTAGGTGTGCAGAGAAGCATCTGCCACCTGGGTTTTTCTTCCATGAATAAAAGCTAAGCCCAAGGGGTTTTATGACCTTTAAACAACTTACTCTTGCTCCTTCATCCCAGCTGCAGGCAGTCCACCTGGACAGGGTGTTTGCTTGGGAGAAAAAGGCTACCTTCTGAGGGAGATGTGAAAAGCTTTCGTTTCCACATCAGATCTCCTGTTTGAGAGTGCATGCAACACCTCCAAGAAATATAAAAGGGAAAAGTGCAGCCCTCGCAGAACTGATGAGGCTGTAAATCCAGAGAAAATCTTCTTGTGTTATTTACGAGCCAGCACATCAGATACTGGCCTCTTGTGCAGAGTGGCTTGGTCCAGGCGCATTCCTTCTCATTTCCTCAGTTACAAGAGAAGGGGATGTTTGCTGTGGTGTTATTCTGGAAAAAGGAATTGCAAAAAAACAGGATTTATATTCTTAGATGGGCACACTACAGAAATTCATTTTGTTCCTCTTCACAAGAAAAGCTAGTTGGCTATAATTTGCTAACTGGACAGAGGGAGAAACACCATTGTAACCTCACAGATTTGGCATTCTAGGACCACTCTTTCAAGCCTAAAGTCTTTCTTTGCTCTGAATTCCCTGATTTTCTGGTGCCTGCTGTTTTAGCAACTCTACCATTTGGGCTTTTCGAATGAGGTTATTGATAGGTACTTTATTGCACAGGGAGATTGCCATGAACTCCTGCTGGACAAGGAAGGTGCAGTATTATTCTTCTTTCCAGGTGTTCTTGACTTTATCTTCAGGGCAGACATTTACTATACTATAAATTCCAACTGCAATTTTTCAGATATTGCAGGAGCTAAAAAAGGCTCTTTATAATCAGGGTGGGGTGGGGAAGGAAGCTGGATTTTGTTTTTTCAGGGAGAACAGTGCAGAATTTTTCAAAAAGTAGAGTCTATATCCACAGTTCTTTCTTTCTACTGGAGTTCTGATTCCCTGCTAAAATCAAATGATGCGAGACCTGCTTGAAACTGCTGAAATCAGTGGGATGTTAGGAGCTTCACATCCTTCTTGGAGCTGAGCCCAGACTCTGGGCCATGTACAGGGAGGGCTTGCTGCAGGGAACTTCAGCCGTGCTTGCCCTCCACCCTTGAGCATCTGCTCTTGAGCGTGGCTGGAGAGGGAATTCTGAGCTACACAGACCTTTGATCTCAAATAATGTGGCCTTTGTGCTGCTCTCATGCATCTTCCTCTGCATCCTTTGTGTCTGTAAATGTCACGGTGCCTGTCAGCTGGCTGTGCTCTGTCAGGGAAGCCTCCCTGCTCCGTAACACTCCAAGCTCAGGTCCCACACCACACCTGCCCCCAAACACCACCGAGGGAGCTGCACCAGGACAGGATGAGAGCACCAGGCAGAGTGGTGTTGGGCACTTCATTGCACGTGGGTACTCTCTGGCTGCAAAGCTCTAACAGATGTTGACACCTCTGTGCTGTGTTTGCCCTGTGACGTGGGAGCAGGGCCGAGGATCCGTCCCTCCACCTGGGATACACTGTCAGAGCTTTGTGTACACGTTAAATTAACATGCTCCAAAAAAGAGTTGTAGTAAACTGTGCTACAGATGGTGGGGAATTGATTGTATGCATGTGTGAGGGGGGTGACTATGCCAAGTTTAAACACCTACTTTATTCCCTTGTGGGAGACTGACGTTCCTAGAGCTTAGCTTAATGCATTTGTCACGTTCCTAGGGCTTAGCTTAATGTGCATGTCACAAAACAAGAAGAAGGTGCAGGGGTTTAAATACATGCACATATTTTGAGCTAGTTCTTTTTCCTGAAAATGTGAGCAGTCACTGTAGATTAGGAGAAATGCAAAACTGACAAATTTTCTTCTAAACTGCCTTGTTTAGATAGCAGTGTTTTTTACTGAATGAAGCAAGTTCTGAGGAACCAATTACTGCAGATGTATAGTTATGAATATACTGATTTTTCTGAGGTCTCCTAAAAATGAGATTAAAAGCCCCCACACAGATTCTTTGTAAAATATTTGCTGTTTGCACAATTGTGTTCCGGTCTGGCCAGTTAAAATAATGGCTGAACTTGTTGACATGAAATTCAGTCTGTATGAATCTCTTACCTGTATGGTCTTTGCCAGGTTGAAAATAGCATGCAGACTGCTTTTGGTGAGCTAACAAAGACACAAATGCTTAAAAGTATAAAACCACCTACGCATCAGCAAATGTCTGTGCCTGTTTGTGAACTGAGATACAAGAGCAACATTTTAGATATCTTACATCTCATGATGTAAGACAATGAAATAACATGGAGAGTAGCTATTTGGTTGTGTGGGTCAAAAAGGAAGTAGAAACCATCTCCAGAGAGGAATATTGTAAAGTAGTAAATTAGCATAAATAGATATTTTACACTCCAGAAGGGAGGATTTAAAAGTAGAGACATTAGGAAAGAAAGATTTCTGATGATAAGTCGTATTGAACCACACAAAGACCTCCCGGGGGGAAGAAATAGAAGCTGAATCTCCAAAAACTTTTAAGCACAAATTCAACACAATGGCAATAAATCTTCAGTCAAAAACAACCCTGCACTCTGAGAAAAATGACTACATGGCTTTACTGTACTTCTCCATGTCTTGTAACTGAATGACTCTGATGCTCTTTGTGGATGCTTGAAGTTTTATAAGCAGCTGGGGATCTATTAGGTTGAATGATAGTGTAGGAATACCAACTGGTCTTACTCCCTCTGTGAATGGTGATAATCTCCTGAAACATGTATTCGGGCCCAAAATGCTGAAGCAGAAGAGAGGGAGAGTAGCTACAGCCACAATATCAGAGCTACTCAAAGAAGGAGAAATGACTAGCTGATATTTCTGCTACCATGCTGGGAGAGTGGCAGGTCATGGGTGTGTCCTTCAGGGACTTGTTTTTGGCTGAGTGTTTCCCTCTAAGTGAGCAAAGGTTTAGGAGGTGGCTCTGAAAACCTCAGTTATGCAGTCAGCTATTGGCTGTAAGATCCAGGAAAGCTGTGAGTAAATCACTCCAGAAAGTGAGCAAATGATGGCATTTGGTGTGTCCCAATCTCCACATCCCAGTTAGGCCTGGACCTGTAAGACACGTGTTCTTGTAGGGTGAGTGACGTGCATCTTAAGTGATGTTAATGATTGTTTATTGCAAACTAAACATTTTCGCCATCTGGCAACTTTACACAACGAATGTCAGAACAGTTCCAGCAAATGAAATGTTTCCATCACCACAAACAATCTTTTTGCTGGATCTCACTTCAATGTGAGATTATTACAGCTGCCCATAGCCCAGAGAACAAATCTCTAAACTAGATTTAATTTATCTGCCTCATCAGCAGGCAGATATTCCCTGAATCTGCTGCCCAGGCACTAGTGCCTGGCTCTGGACACACATCACAGGAGCCTTTCCCACATATACCTTTTTTCTCTTGCTAGTTTTTTATCTTACCTATTACTCTGGGCTTTTATATGACATGACTCTGTGTTTACTCTTGCCTTTTATGTGATGTAACTCTGTGGTTATTCTTGCCTAAAATTACTATATTCGTGGTTTAAATTGGCTCTGGGACTTTTTCAAAGCAAAAAACTAAAATAATGGATTTTTTTATAAAAAGGCATTTATAAAAATTCCAATTTTCAGATTTTTCCAGAATATTTGCAGGAAGGAGGAGATTAGGAAGAGGGATGTAAAGAAGAAGAAAAGGACAAATAAGACGACTTTTAGAAATCGAAAGCGGAGCAGAGCTGGAGCGTGAGGAGAGGCTTTCCCTGGTGTTATCCCAGCCGGAGCGGCTCTCCAGGCACTAGAGGGCCCCCCAGGACACGCAACCGGAGCGCCGGAGCGGTACCCGGGCTGCCGACCCGCCTGCCGCGGCTGCCGGCTCGCTCCTACATTTCGGGTTTAATCGGGATCCGGCATCTGCTTTTGGCGTGGACTTTTTGAAGCTCTGTCTCTATTTACTTTGCATCGCAGAACTGTCTCTGAACGTGTGAAGGAGATTGTTTTAGGATGAAAAAAACGCATAAAATGAACTCCAGAAGGGCAAATGTTCCTCTTGCTAATTAGCAATTCTGTTCTTAGGACAAGATTACAGCTAGACTAAAAAAACCCTCTTAAAATGGAATGCTTTGCTCTGTAGATCTGTTCTTATTGCACCAGGAAAGTTGTTAATGGAGGCAAAACCCTGGTCTTTGTTGAGGGAGAATGCAGCTGGAAAGTTTGTTTCAGTCTGAAAATCCCCAAAAGTCCATAGATATTTGGGTTATGGTGTTTTGTTCATGCCTATCTTACATTAAAAGCAAATAATAGAAAGAAAATCCCAAGAGACATGACTCATAATTGATTATCCAAAAGAATGGCTGAAAGAAGTGAGATGGGTGTTGTAAGGACCCCTGACCATTCTGACCTGAGCACTGGGCTAGATCTTTTCCCTGCAGACCCTTAAACTGTTTCAGTTCTAATGCTCTGGTTTTCTGTGCATCACTTTCCCATGGAGAGAGTATAAAGGCAGCGCTGAGGTCTGCCCTGGCCAGACCTCCCAGGTACCTCCTCTTGCTGGAAACAGAGAACCTTTACTGCTGAGCTCCAGGTTCCTCGCCATGGCCTGCAAGCTCAGTGAACCTGAACAGCCCAAGCGAAACTCAAGCAAAGCCACACAGTTTGAAACACTCTTGGAATAAAATCCCCTCCGTGGTGTCAGCTTGGTGCTCAGAGGGAGAGGCAGAACACAGCAAACTTGGCTCTGTTTTACCCCAAGCCTTCAGGAAACTCCTCACAGTGAGGCCAAGAGCTATGTTCATAACAAAACTTAAACCCAAGCAAAATTTATCACGTTTTGAGTTTCTTCATGAAAGGTTAGAACAAGTTGGGATGTGCTCTGCTGGGATAAAAGAAGAGTTGGAGTCTGCCCTTAAAGGCCAATTTCATATCCACTGAAATCACATGCAAAACTCCCAGGGAAGCAAGCTCAAACTTTTAAACACCGTTAGAAAAGCAACTACCACAGTTCTCTGTCATTCTAGTTAACTATCTATAAACAGTAACTCACTTGACCTCTATTTGATCTCTCTCTCTGCCCTCCAAGGAATCTTTCAGGGCCAACATACATTATGGATATCTCTGTGTACATGAATGTTGGAGGCTATTTTCCTACTATGAGAACAGATCTCTTGCAATTCTGTCTGAAATCTGCTTGTTTGGGGAGCTTTTTTTTTCTGCAGACAAATCCAACAAGTGACTACTCTTAGTTTGTACTGGTCTGCTGCAAATACTCAGTTACTAAAAGTCCTGTTTGCTACACATGCAAAGGATGAGCTTGAAACCCTGCCACAGCAATAGCAAGGGAAAATAGTCTTAGCACTTGAAACAAGAAGGCCAAAGACAGGAGTCAAGAAAGATCTTCAAGCCACACTACAGTTGTCCTTTTCTAGCTGCTGCTTGAATGTGCAGCAAGATGGCAAAGCCTTCAAGCTTTCACCTGATTAATAGTCTTGGGGGGGATAAACATTCTGTAGGAACGTTGCAAGAGTAAGACTACTATTTAAAATGAGAATTCTTGAGCAGAACAAGAATGACAGTAAGATGAAAGTAACTTAAGGGCATATAGTCAGTAACTAAATGACAAATTTTATATGGATGCCTTGGTTTAGTTAGTTTTTTGTTAGGTTTTTTTTATATAATAATAAACAATTTCAGAGTTAAGTTACTAAATAATACAAATACGTAAAAATATTGAAGCACTTAAAATCTACAAGTACTCTTGACTCTGCACACTAAGGATACCATTCAGTAGCTAATGTAAATTTTAACATTTTAACATCTTTCATTTCCTTGTCATCACAGGATACTACTTTGAGGGAATAATCAGTATAAACATGCTATAAAAAAACATACTCTTGAAAAAAAAAAGGGCTGTGTCTAGAGACGATACTAAACTGCTGTAGTCATTATTGTGTGGGCTAGTAGATGCCCAGACAGAGATAAGGTCAGTTTTGTGTCTTTATGTCTGACAACCTGATAAATATAAATTTCTAAATGTAATTTTCCTTAACTCTAGAACCCAAGGTAATATAGTGTAATGTATTTTACTTGAAATTGTTGAGATGCACTGTTAATCTTAACTCCACTTGAACATAAATTCTGTGTGAACACCATGGCCATCCAAAAAAGTGATGCATTTAGTTACAGATAATAAGTTCAGGAAGTTTTAAGGAAGATCTCAGTGAAATAGCATTAGTGAGAACAAGATGAAAACAAGGGTACTATTTTCCAGCCTGAGGACATTCAATTTAATTCTTGACTAACACAAAATTTTCTTAATAATAAGTTGTACTTGCCAGAAATGGCTTGTTTTAGTCATAATCTGTGGGAATTTAAAACAGCTTCAGATAATAATGATTTCATTGCTGGGTTATGCCAATCTAAAATTCTAAGTAACAGAAATGTTGCCATCTCCTCATTTAAGAGGAAATGTAATCCGATACAAACGCACTAAAAATTTGGAATATTGTATTATTAAAAAAGGCTGTCTCAAGCTGTGTTGAAATCAACAGTAGGTCTATTTAAAGTTTCTGAATTCATCCTTTCTTTGTTAACATTCAGATAAAAGATTGAATTTACTGGCTATTATGGAGTTCTGGCTGCAGCTGGTTGGGGGAGAAGGGGGAGAGAGATATTCAACCACCCAGATTATCAAGGGGTGCAGGCTGGATTTTTGAGCATTCAGATAAACACCCGTCAATTCTGTGGGAGTTAACATTAAGTTGAAACGAACTTTTCCATTAATTTAAACCTTGGCAAGTCATTTGACTTTCCTTTTTCACATGTTCATTTCGTTCAGATCTCCCTGAGCTCCTAGCTCTAGTTTGAGGTGAGGAGTAATCCATGAGACTTTCATTGGGAGGGTTTTCTTGTTTTGTTTTGTTTTGTTTTGTTACTTTGTTGCTGGTTAAATCTTGAGCTCGTAGTTGTTGTACCGTAGGCAGCAGTTTGTGCTTGACGGGAAAGAAAAAACAAAAATCGTCGTTCAGTCGCTCGGAGCTCATTCAGATGAGCTCGGTAGTTGGCTGGAGGTCTCTCCGGCGCCCAGGAGCAGGATGACAGCGGTGCAGCGGCGGAGGCAGCCCCGGTGCCGGGCTGCGGGCGGTGCGGCTCCCGTCCCTGTCCGTCCCCGCGCCCCGCTCTGCTCGGCTGCGCTCCGACCCAGCACTTCCCCTCCGCTCGGGGATACCGCCGGGCACGTCCTGCGCTGCTCCGGGAGGTCTCCCCGGCAGAACAGCCCCGCAGCCCGCCCGGGTGTCCGCACCCCTAGGTGCGCAGGGCAGGGACTCGCCCGGCAGCCGTCGGAGCGGGGGTCCCGCAGGGCGCGGGGGCCTCTCCGCCCGTGCCGAGCTCCCGGGGACTTTACCAAGCACCGCCACCCCCGCTTCCCTGCCCTGCCGGCATCCCGCTCCGGGGCTGGCTGCGGGGAGTCGGGGAGCATGGAGAGGGATGGTGCCGGGTGCGGTGTCCCCATCATCCTGTCCCCTTCTCCTCGGAGACTTATCTCCCGTGCAGACAGAGGAGGCTGTGGCGGAGGGGGAGGACAGACAAGGCGCAGGGGGACAGAGGCATCCTCCTGCCTTGTTGCTGGTGCACTCAGCTATCCCGGGGGGCAGAGGGAGCCTTTTCATCTGCGTGCTGAGACTCTTCGACTCGTCTCCTAAGGTCTGTCCAGACATTTCCTAGGACTCGAGTAGTTTTCACCCTCACTTACAACACGCCTGCATGTCTCGGGATGCCGAGGGGTAGACTGCTACAGAGATTTGACTGATTTCATTCCATTTATCCATTCTCTTTGATTAGATCCTTGAGATGTTTCTCTCTGTGGTAATAGCAACAGCAAAGACACGCTATTGCTTTAAGTATTATTACTCTAAGTAATTGTGACTCTAAGTGTGGTGTGGATATTAAAGTGTCTCTGCTAAGTGCAGTGTGGTTGTCCTCGTGTGCCAGTGGGAACACTGGTGGGACAGGAGCACTCCTAGTAGCATTTGCAATTACGATAATCTTCTCCCATCCCTGCAGAGTGTCATAGCTGTCACGGCAGCAGTAGCCAGGCTTGCAGCACTGCTTACAATTATTGGTCCTTTTAGTGCATCAGGTTTGTGCACTACTGTGCTTCCTTGCCTAAAAGAAAGGAGGGGATCTGGGAGCAAGAGCAGCCTAAACAAATTCAGTGCTCTTTGGTAAGAAGGGACTAAGAAATACAAATAACTAGATTTAGGGAATTGGATGTGTCTTTGCATCACCAAGCATTGCTGCAAGCATTTCTCCTGGCCTTTAGAAATCATCTTCTCTCAGTGAAACAGCCACAGGTTAGCACAGATGCAATGTTTGAACTCCTGTGTCCAACTTTGTGGGCTGTGGCTGAGAGAATTAGCATCTATGCAGGGTACAAAACAACAACGCTGCTGCTTTTGGTGTCATCGTGAATCTCTCCTTTAAACAGCTCCACACCACTATTAGCTGCACCCACTCGACACTGCACTGGCCCAGCTGAAGGTGCCTGTTTTAAATGCAGACAAGGAGTCCAAATTCAATCAAAGCTTCGATGTTTATTTAAAGTTTTTAATGGCAACAAACAGGGCCCCATAGGCTTGGGCTGCAGACAGCGAGGACATGCTTAAGTCAATTACACTTGACAATACTGTAATAGCTGAGGGCAAGTGACACCCCTGGGCCTCTGGGCTCTGCAGGGCCACCAGGGCTTTCAGCCGAGGTGCCAGGGAGCCCAGTGGCATCTGCAATACAAAGGAAGTGGAATGTTGGCAGCAAATGTACTACTGGGTGCATTTACGGGGAAGAGGTGGTGTTTAGAGCCAAACACGCAGAGGCAATAAGTGAAAGCCTCTCTCTCCTCTCTCTCTGCCTTTTCACCCCTCAAACGCCCACATAAATTTCTGGGAAGATTTTTCATATGAGGCGCTGTACCCGATGCCCAGGGTGTCAGTGTAAATCTAGATTCGCACCCCGATAGTGAGGGGGAAGTTTTCTTCTCTCCCTGGTGTGAACACTTAAGGGATGCGTCCCCCACCACTATTCCGGTTCCCGCAGCTCTGGTTCAGGAGCAGGGGGGCCGGGATGTCCAGAAAGACTGGCACAGTTTGGTGAGGAAAGAACTATTTCGCCCCATCTGGGGCTGTATGGGGTGACGGTGATGCCGGTCCCCGCCGCAGCCCCGAGCCGCCGGTCCCCCAGAGGGCTCGGAGCGCGGAGCTGGGGGCAGGCGCTGTGCCTGGGGAGAGGCTGCAGGGCTGACGGAGCGGAGCGAGGAGCCCTCACATTTTAGTTCCTTTCCAACAATTTTTAGCAGAGGAAGGATGTAATAACATGCCACGGGCAATAAATCACAGTCTAGCTACTCCCCCTGGCTCTCCTCCCCCCGCCCCCGGCCCCTCTATAGAGGGAGGGGCGGAGGGGCCGCCAGCAGAGCGCCGCGGCCGCCGGGACGAACAGAGCAGCGCCTGCCCGCGTCCTCCAGCCGCCCCAGCATGGACCTCCGCGCCCTGGCGCTGCTCGCCTTCGCCCTGGCCGTCATCTCCCTCTCGGAGGGTAAGTGAGCTGCGGGGCCGCGCCGCTCGCCCCGCTCCTGCCGGGAGCCGGGCCGGGAGCGATGGTCCCGCGGAAATCTCCGCTCTTCCCCCTCGCCTCGCAGCTACGCCGCTCTCCGTCTCGGGCTCTGGCCGTGGCTCAGATGCGCCTGGCGAGCGACGGCTGTGCTGAGCTGGGAGCAGGCAGGCTCCCATTCCTCCCTCTTCTCATCCCTCCCTGGCTTTTTTCAAAAAGCTGGCCAAAGCGGTCCTCTCTGCCAAACTCGCCCAGATTGAAGTCGTCTGGGGGAAGACTTTCAGCAGCGCTCGGTCTGCAGTGAGGTGGTTTGGCTGCAAAATATGCATATCGACTTTCCCTCTAACAAAAAACCCCCAACCCTAAAAGCTATCAGAAATTAGAAACAGGCGGTTGTTCAGTTCCTCTTCTGTCCTCTGTCGTGATCTATCTTTCCTCGATCAGGGCAGAGCTGAGCCTAAGCGGTCACTGGGCAGGAATTTACGGCACCCCCGGCGCGGGTGCACGGAGAGGTTTCGGGGGCGCAGGGAGCTGCCGTGAAGGGAGGTCTGGGGGATCGCGGGCTGGCTGCAGTCACTACAGCGCCGTGTCACAGCCCGCCTGCCCCACGCCTGTCCCCGCGGTCCCGCGTGTCACCTCCGGAGCCCTCTCGCAGCCACAGCTGCCAGGCTTGCTATGCCAGCTGCGCTCTGTGGAAGCTCCGTGTTCGGACAGCCCCGGCAACCCGCGCTTCTTGCCCTGCACCCTCTGAAGAGCCCCGGGCTCCGGGAAGCGCGCACCGCGCGGGGCACCCGCACTCCCCACGCGTGGCGGGGCGAGGGTTCTGTCCGCAACCTCCGGGCATCCTCAGGACGCTCCTCTTGGGGATGGCTTCTCACCTGGCAGAGACTTGCCACCTCCTGTCCCCTCGTCGAAGCCGCTCTGGCTGGGTGCGGGGCGCCCTTTCAAACCTCCGCTCCGGTCCTATTCTCTCATTCTGGCGAAGGAAACTTGAATGTTCCCCGCCAGGCAGGTAGAGGATGCCCTCCTTGTTTAGCTTGAGAAAGTTAATTTTTTCCGAAAACTTCCCCGATGTCTTCCTGCACAACAGCCCAGTCCCTCTGGAACACGGAGCCAGCACTGCCCTGGAGAGACTCCAGCGTCCCGGGCAGGTGGCTCCGGCCCCCGCCGCGCTCCCCATATCCACCAACTGCGGGGATGGGCTGCGGGCTGGGAAAGACTCGCGGCAGGTAGCGAAGGCAGACCCAGGGGACCACGGATGGCAGTGCCAGCTCCACCCTGGCCGCCACCATCACCAGCTCTCGGCGGTGGGGCCGCCGGTGCCTGGGTACCTGAGCGGGCTTCCCTCGTCTCCGCAGGCGAGTGCGGGTGTGGAGGCGGGGGAGGAAGGGACAGGAGCTCAGGGGCTCTCCTCCCCCTTCCCTCCCTCGGGCAACACTTTGCTCAGGGCTGGGAGGCCGGCAGGGCTGCCCGGCTGCCGCTCGGTTCGTCCCCAGCGCGGCTGCTCTCCTTCGCTTATGTGTCCTTCGCTTGGGTGTCTTATGTCGGGATAAGCCTGTGGGGACCTGGCTACCTGAGGAAGGAAACGCTTCACAAGGGCTGGAGAGAAATTAGTGTAAGGAAAGTGACCCCACCGTCTCCGGTGTTACGAGTGGAGTTTTTTGCCTACTTTGCACGTCCTGTAGTGGTCTCGGCCCTGGTCCAGATGAGGGCTTGCAGTGCTACCTTATGCCGGGGGGCAAGTGCACTCTGAATTCTTCTTGGTCACCTGGTAAAGCTGTGTCTGCCTATCCCAGCCTCTTTTCCAGGGAAATGGAGCTGTTCTACACTTTAAAAAGTTATCAATCATCTCCATATAATGACAAATGCACTCTGGGCTGGACAGAAGTAAAATGATGCTTCCATCAAATGTTTTGTCTGTCCAGCCTGTTTGCCTGGATATAGCTTCCCTCTCCGTTCAAGCACCCAGAGCTTCCTAGTCCATGCAGTGAGTTACTGATAACTTGGCAGCAGAACTGGCAAGTCACTTCTTCTCTTACTGTCCAGTTTCAGTGTGAGTGAAGAGAAGCAGATCCCTGTGAGATGAGATAGGTATTGTCCAGCACTGACAAGTCGCCACTCTGTGAGAGCACTTTGTGTGTGCTTTGTCTCTAGGGAGAATTTGTCAGCAAAAGTGGATGCACAGAGCCAACAAAACTGAGCTTGAGTTAGAAAATAATAAAACTGTATTGTTAAAAACACCTCAAAACACAAAACCCCCAAACCCCTTCAAACTCTTCTAGTCAAGGCTAAAAGAGATGTTCTCTTTTAGTCTAAATAAAATCAGATTGAAGGAATGACATTGAGATGTCAAACTAGCACCTGGCTCTTCTGTCACTTCTGACTCTCCTCATCCATTTTAACCAAATGTGCCAGACACATCAAGGTCTCAAAAGCTTCGTGTGCCATCAGTTATATGTTTTCGTGTGATAGGGCAATTAAGAGACTATACTAATGCGTCATACTGCGAGAATGGCTTCAGCTTGTGCTCAGCATTTTTTAGACAGCTGAGAACTCAAAGTACAAATTGGTAGATTAATTAATCAGTTACATCAACTCTAATGTACATGCAACAATGTATTTCAAATTTTAAAAGGAGATAAGGAATGTGTTTGTCAGCCTCAGACTAAGACCAGAAATGTTCTTTTCCTAAATTATGGCCTCCAAACGGCCGCTTCTCTCTCCTACCTTTGGAAGATAGGGGTTCATGTGTTGGAAGTTGCCACATGCACTAGTTTTCCCTGGTTTTCAGCCTTATAGAGAGCTCAGTGAGATAAGGAGCAGTGGCAGGAGTTACCAGTTCCCTGTTGGTGATACAGAGAGCTGACCCAGTCGGTGCCTGTGCTGCCACTCCCTGGTGCTCAGTGCCTGCTCCTGATCGCCAAGAAGGCACATGGAAATACCAAAGGGATTCTTGTGCTGGGAGGGGGTTTGTCATTCCACCTCACCTTGGTGTGACAGAACACTGAATACCGGGGCTTCCCCTCTTCCTTGCTGTACTAGATGCCTTTTCTTGGACAAGAAACAACTTTGGTATTTACAGACGTGTTTAGTCATGGTTAAACTTTCTCTGTTCCCGATTTCAAGTGGTACAGAATTGAAAATCCCACCTCGAGTCTGAGAGAGGACAGGATTGCATTATCAAGTCATGGATATGAACAGTTCATCTCTTGCATGTTGTTTAAGTTAAAGATGGCTTAAACTTGGTTGAGACAAGCTTGCAGAGACACTATCACTGCAGCTGTGCTGAGTAGTGTTGTATGACTGCATTCAGTGTCAGCCTCCCTTTCCAACACAAACTCACAGATGTGTAGCTATCAGGCACAGATTTGCAGTGGGAAATCCTAGTGCCTTCCTCACTCCTTTCCACATTAGCACTAGCCAGGCTAATCCATGTTCTTGAGGCTCACCCTGTAGCCCTCCTTCCTCCTCCCCCTGCAGATTATTAACTCATAGATGGAATCACTGTTTGGACTGCTATAAAACTGATAGAAAAGTCCTTCGACTTTGTTAATTTATAGTCCATATACTGGTGTGACTCAGGAGGCACTCTGCTCTCACTGATTAATTCTTCTCCTGTGGGGTCTGATTCTGGCTCATCTCTTAGTAGAGACACAGGTAAAAAGGGGGGGTTCCCTCCTCATTGACAGGACAATTTCACCCTGTTTTCTGTGGTTATATGTGCTAGAGAGATGCATCAATAAATGTGCAATACATGTAGATCAGCTGCACTTGAAAACCTGTCTCTTTTCTCACCTTCCTAGACAGATGTTTAGGAATTCAAAGCCCTTCCCTGCTCTTTAGCTCCCCATTTGCCTTTAAAGGGAACTGGGTTTGGATGCCGAAAGTATTCCTGTGTGGCTAAACAAACAGGATGGCAGATTGCCATGTGGGATCTCAAGCCCTGTCAGATATAGATCTGACCATCTACAGCATGAGCCAGATTTTAGGGGTTAGGTGTATGAATTTAACCCCTTCCAGAGGCTGAAAACTGCTCCACTGGGAAATTCTTTAAAATTTTAGGCATATCTTAGACTTCCAGGCAAGGCTTCTGTGTTTGTATTTTATTATGCATGGAACTTTCAAACTTACAGTCCGAGTGAAGACCTTACTCATGTGCACTTGATTGCTAGTGATTAAGTTGTTCCATAGAGAAATCGAGTAGCAGAAGCTGTGGTGGGCGCCAGGCTACTTTTCTCAGTGCCGCATGCATATACATGGCAGATTTTCAGCCTAGGGGGTTAAACTTAATTCTGTCCCTAGTGATGCCAGTGACAGAACTCATGCAGTCTGGCAGCCCCCGAATAGTGTACTGAGGACGCCCTGGCTGATGACTGTCTCCTCGATCGCCTTGCTTAGCTGCAGGCTAGGAATTCAAAAGACTCCAAGTGTCTTATGTGAAACCGCTGGGATCTCGCATCTCTGAGCCGCACCTTCTTGTGCGGGTACCTCTGCTGGGAGTCAGGGCTGGCTGCGGTGGGGAAAGGTCAGCTGGGCCCTGGGAACGCCTGCAAAACCAGAGCTTTTCTGTAGCCACTAAGTCCCCTGTGAAAAGCCTGCACCTGAGCCGAACCGTTTTGATCTGAACTCCCTGGAATTCATCGCTTTCTTCTTGCTACCTTCTAATTTGGCCTTGGGTCAAAATCGTTTGAGTAGAACAACACCGAGGACAAGTGCCCCCTCTTTTGGCCTTTATCTTGTCTAATTACCAGGAGCATCCCTGCACAATGGAGTGGCTCCTTATTCTAATCTCCTCGATTTTGCTTATCTCCATCTTCTCTCCCTCTTCTTTTGTCTTCCAAAATCCCACGCACCGTGATTGAAAGGCTGGGCATTGAGCTGAAGAGATTTGTGCTCTGAGCTGTGGGCAAATGCTCTCCCAAAAAAAAAAAAGAAAAGCTACAGCTTTTCTACTGCCTTTTTTTTTTTTTTTTTTTTTTTTTTTCTTTCACCTGCATATTTGGAGGGAGTTTCTTTCTGTGAGCCCTGATGGGTGGATCTGTGCTGCTGACCGGGAGCAAGAGGTAACGTGTGCTTTCCCTCCCTTTGTCCCGCAGAGAAACCCGTCAGCCTGACTTACCGATGTCCCTGTCGATTCTACGAGAGCAACGTGGCAAGAGCCAATATTAAGCACCTCAAAATCCTCTCCACACCCAACTGCTCACTTCAGATCGTGTAAGTCTCTTGCTCTTTTCGGCTGAGTGCAAATCTTGGGTGTCAAAAAGAAGGGTCACAGAGCTGGTGCCTGCTCTGGTGGTTGAATTTCAGTCTGTCTCATGCCATGACCCCCAATTCGTCTCCTCACCCCATTTGTCAGATACAGCTGGAGCCTGCTTTACCCCACATAATGCAGCCCAGCTGGTTGTTTCCCAGCTGTGCTCTCTGTGATCTCCCTCTTACTGTGTGATCCTGCGTCCTGCCTCCCCTGTGGGTATGTGAGCCGGCATGTCAGACAGGCTGTCCATCGCCTTGGATGTGGAGCTTCACACCTTGGCATAGCACTTCACAGCGGTGTGAGTCTTCTGGTGGGTCACTTCTCCACAGAGTGGAGCTATGCAAGCAAAAGGAAATCCTGTATTTCATGTATCCTCCACAGGAGGTACAGACCCTAAACACTGTGGCCTAATTTGGGATGCTTAACCAGGCAGGGACTGACTTAGTTAGCAGAACAGAAAGATAGGTTCCCAGTCGAAAAAACTTCTTTATTTTTGCTGGAAAAACAATCCTGATTTTCAGGAAACATTGGGATTTTGTTGGTTTGTTTGTTTTTGTAGATTCGTGTGTGTATGTTTTAGGAGGGCCTTTTTTGGTCACTTCTTCATGGGTGACCCTCTCCCTCCTCTCCCAAAATTCAAAACCTTCTGAAGAAAAAAAATCAGCATTCATCTTTTCATTGCAAGGGAGCCTTACTAACTTCAGTTAGCCTCATTAAGAGAGTGTCAACGACTAGATTTGGTTTCTGTGCAGTGATCCCATTACTAGTTCTGTCTTTGACCCATATATTGAGCCCTTTCTCTTGTAACTCAAATGCTGTAAAAATCAATTTTCGTCATCCAAAACATTTTTGCACTGAGAAAACTGATGTGGTTTCATGAGATTGCTCAGGAATGTACATGAGTGTGTATCCATTCATGAACCAGTTTTTATTCATCCTTTTTTTTTTTCTGTTTTAAACCACTCTGTGTAGATCATACACATTTCATCATGTGCTTCTTCCTTAGGATTTGGTGGAGGATAGTGAGAAAAATGTAAGCCTCAGCTGAGAAATAATTTCCTTTCAGAAAAATGGCAAAACCAGCTGTGACTAACTCCAGTCTCTACCTATAAACAATTTTGACGGCAAGCATCCAAAATGCAATAGTGCATGGATTTGTGCTCTGGGACTGTCAGTGGATGTCATAAGGGCCCCAGTGCTAAGGCTTTTTAGAGGATTTGGAATTTTCTGGAGTATTTTCAAGAAAATGACAGAAAATGAGATAGGATAGAGTATATATTTATCTCTTAATTAACATAGGATTGTAGTAATTAGAGATAAAAAAGAGCATGGAATGCAGGAACAACTCACGTTCTTGCCCATTCCTGACCCAAAAGCATTTGTCTGTGGTCTGCAGAACATATGAACCTCTAGTTCACCCTCTTTTTGTTACTTTGAAAAGTACAGTACTTAAAAACATCCCTTCGAATACCCTTGAAACAGCACGGTTCAAACTAGGTCTTTTTTGGAACAAAAGATTAAATCAATCAAAACTAACACATGAATTTCTCATCTTGAATAATTTTAAGCATTAAAAGTGAAGGTGTAAATAAACTAAAAGCTGCCATTTTTAGGAATAAAGAATCTAAGTGAAACATATAATTGCTAGAAGATATTTTGTGGGTTTTATTGCTTAGGGTTTTTTCAGTCCAAGTACATTTTCCTTTTTGGTTAAGGGGAGCTGTACCTGAAAAAAAGCAGGTTTCTGTCTTTCATTCTATTGGAAATCATCTCTCCAAATCCAGTGAACTCCTCTGTCAATGTCTACTTTTACAGAGCCCACACAAAATTCCTTGCTTTTCAGTACAGGGAAATGAGCTTTTTTAGCAAGTAGACACCTAAACCAGTGCAGGTTAAACACCCCATTCAATTGCCTATGTCTCTTCCATGACTGCACAAGGAGCAGAGGCTGACAGGCCCAGAAATAAATGTCTGAACAAATCAGTGTCTCAGTGTTAGGTGAGAGGTAATATTAGGTGAGAGGAATTGTACTGAATGTGGCTGGAGACTGGTTACGTGTGCTTTTGCTTCTGTACCCTGTGAGGTCAGCTCAAGAACTCCCAGGCACTGCTAACATCAGCAAATCCATTCTTTCACTGTTGGTATCACTTAGCTGGAAATGCTCCAGCTTGGCACTGCTGTAAGGGAAATATGAATTAGGCTCATTCATCTCTTTACTGGTGCAGGGGTTGCAAGACGGATCCTTGATGTGTTTATGTTACAACTGTGTTGTTGCATAACTTCAGACCAAGGAGACTTTTTGACCTGTTATTTCTTACGCCATCGTTTTATATTCTGCAGATTTCACTTTATAAAGTGAGGAACATTATGGCTTCCATCCAGCAAATGTTTAAACAAGTACTGAACTTATCCTTATGGGCACTTCCATGAAATTGCTGTTCCTTGCACTTTCCCAAGGCAGGCAGGCTGTTTAGAGGGAAATTTTGGAGCAGCTGGAACAGAGGCAGGATGCTGCAGGGAATGTGGGAGATAACAGCTCTCAAGAGGTCCTGAGATCCCTGGAGGGTGGGACCTGCTGATGAAAAGCTATTTGTCTTGCTTCTGAATGAAAGATGTAGATAGCCCAAATGTCAAATTCAAGGGGAATTCAAATTAGCTAAACAGTTTGGTGTGGGGAGTGCAGCTTGGATATCCAGGAGAAACCCCCTCAGGAGGTTTCTGCCTTCGTTTCCAATGCTGAGTGAATACATGAGGCGAAACTTGCCCCTGGCACTAAGACCAGAGTTTCAGTTGTCCTCCTCCCTGCAACCTGTTAATTCAGTCTTGTATAAAACAAAAAGCTAACACGTGGCCACACCCTTTCTTTCAGAAGATCCGAGAGGTGTTTGTCCTCAAAACATGTGAAACTTCAGTTTTGGGTTGAATCTAAAAGCTGTTCTTAATCAATTCCTTGCAAAACTTACCTATATTTATCATGTCAGTATTTCCAAATGAAATTTTGTGTTGTTGGCCCTGAACTCCTTAACAGTCCAGGTGTGATTTGGAAGCCTGAGATTCAAATTCTCTGTTCCGCTCTTACATGATTCCCAGTACAGACCACGAGAGCTTGTCAAAGGAGACAGATGGTTTCCAAACCAGAGATATTTCTAACAGGTGACTCAAGGATGGGAGAAATAACACATCCTCTTCATGGGTTAACCAAGAGCAGCACTGGCACCCGAGGAAAATAAGGCACGGGTGGGGGGGAGGTGGGTGTGGGATGAGGAGTGTTGCTCCCCAGACTCACTCTGACTTTTCTCCTTTGACAGTGCAAGGCTCAAGAGCAACAGCAAGCAAGTGTGCATTGATCCCAAGCTAAAGTGGATCCAGGAATATCTGGAGAAAGCTTTAAACAAGTAAGGCAAGAGAAAAATGGACTTAACAGCTAACATCCTGAGTTATTAAAGGGTAGAACATTAAGGGCTGGCTTTTACCATGTGGACAAAGTATTCGTGGAATCAGATATTGTTTCAAAGAATGGTTTGGAGTTGACCTAATATGCATTAAAATTACAGTTTCTAATATATCCTAGATGTTTATTTTGCCAGGGTTTGAGGCAAAATTTATGCTAATGAGTATGTTCTGGGGTCCCAAATTCATCCTCTTTTAAAAAAAACCTGTTCTCCCAAGGAAAATGCTTCCTTTGTGCCCTCTCTTCCCCAAACCAAACTACAATTACTTTAGAATCTATATTATTCCGGTGTCTTTGGAGCCCCTTCTTCATGTTACACTGGGTGTCTGCTTGCACAGGCAGCTGAGGCCTAGGGGTTCTTGGTGCTAAAAATTGTTTCTCTGCTGCCCAGTGTGGAATGCTCTTAATGTCGGCCAAGGCGAAGTGTACTACCATGAATAAACCTTTCCCACAAGACCAGGGGAAAGTCAGCCCAACTTGGCAAATTCAGACTTTTAAAATCTATTTTTATTCCCCATGTCTGCTTTGAGGTGGACTCAGCCTGTTTCTGTTCAATTTTATGCTGAAAAGTGCAGCACAGAGCACACTTTTGTGCTGAACTGCAGGGGAGGATCCAGCCTTCCAGTGCTGGCAGATGGTACATACCAAATGATGTACAAAGCATTCCCTTGCTTGCCCAGAGCTCTGGGCTGTGGTTGATCCAGCAGCAGCATTTTGGCCAGCAAGCCTACCTGTGCACTCAGTATCCCTGCCACCCTTGCCATCACATTCCCAGCCCACAGTAACTGCACTGTAACCCTGCTGAACCTTGTCCTCCATGCATCTGTAGGGTGAAGGCAGGGCTGGAATCCAATCATTTGCAGAAACAATGCATTATTGGGGAAGGTATGGCCCCAGGGCAGATGGGAGGCAGAGGTACCTGAATGGTCTCCACTGTTTGCTTTGCAAATGCATCTGCCAAACAAGGAGTAGAGTCAAAACCAAAAAATTCTTTGCTCCCCTATGTTTTTACAATAAGCAAGGGGAAAAATACCACCAGAAATAGAGAGATTCCTCCATGTCTCCCTTTTGGGGACTGCACTGGGGCCAAGAGCGAGGAGGAAGAAGGAAGGAGGCCAGGTAACAAAGTCAAAGTGATTCCAGCCCTGACAGCTCTTCCCATCTCACTGATGCTCAGTGCCTTCTTTGCTGCCAGCACTCAGCCCTTTTGTCCTTTGGACAAATTCTCTGCAGAGGTAATCCTGGTTAAGGCTGCCAGAATGGCTTTGGGCTTAGGTACTCCTGAACCTAAGAGCAGGATTTGGCCCATGCTGACTATCCTGTGGGCCTGAGCTACTTTATATTACAAATTGGAAAAATCCTCCAGCTCCTGCTTAAGCTTCTGTTTGCTATCATCCCCAACCTGTAACTTAGGAGGCATTTTAGAAATCTGCAAGGTTGGGCAAACATAGTTATGTGCCTGTCTGGCTTAGGGGAGCAACTCAGCTGGAACATGTTTTGCTCTCACTTCCACTAGTGAAGATCTGAGACCAGCTCTTCTGAAACCAGTGAATCTGCCTGATCTCCAGCCAGATTCTGGGTTTTGTTTGCCATATGCTAATACAGAAGCAATTCTGACAATTTGGTGGACTCATCATGGTTTACATTGAGTAACAAGAGAGAATTTGGTCCCAGCTCTATGAAATAAGATGACAGAAATCATATATCTCCATCACCTAATCTTGTAATCATGGCATTGTGTTCATTTTCCAACTAGGAATGCTAGCACCAGTGGCATTTTCATGCTCCACCGACAGTCAGGGCTCTGTCTGTAGCATTTTCACAAGGCATGTTTTTGATCTATTTTAGTGCACAGCTTTGACTTCTTCAATGAAATGTACTTTGGAATACATTTATAGCGCATCAAACAATTCATATATTTGAATTGGAGCCATATGAATGTTGGTAGTTTAAAACACCGATATCCCTCTAAACTACTAACAGCTTGTAAAATGAATCTATATAGATCTATAAATGTTAATGTAGCTATCAGTTTCAATCAGCCATATATTATATTTTTTCACTTGTACTGAAATTGTATGAAATGTGACATTACCCTATATGCACTAGCAATAAAATGGCTAATTGTTTCATGTTATGAAAACCCAATTGTACATGGGAATTTATTTTTCTGGAATAAAATCAATACGTTTTGTAGAAAGGGCTCTTGTAATTGCTTAAGTAGAATCCAAACTGTGAAGACATTTTTATCTATACCAGTACTTCAATATGAGAATATCTTCAGTGCTATAATCTGCAGCTAAGGGCAAGGAAAAGATCCTAGAATAGTACTCCAATACAGTTAATTATGGAACCAGAAATGGGTTTTACTAGGGAATTATTTTACTCACTAATTCTGCTTAGCATTTATTATTGCTTTATATTCATCACATCTCCATGTAATATACTCATGAGACATCAGTAAAACACATTTAGGCTGACAGGAATCCAAATTCCTCAAATGGCTTTAAAAATCATTGTGCAGCTGCTGTGGCCAACATCATTCAACATTCATCCATTTTATAGACACAGTGCAAACCAGTCCTTTCTTGAAAGAGCTAACAAATCCTTTATCCCTTCCACACAATCCCAGTCATCATTTACGGTACATTGGCTTCCTCTCCCTCCTCCCTTTGTACAAGGATACGCAAAATCAGGCTTTTACAGAGTTAACAGAGCCCATCTTGTCTGCTGTCATGTTAACACAGTCCCACTTCAGAACCTCCCTCTCTTCAAGATGCCGGAGTCCATTAAGCAGATGCACTGGAGAGATCCGATGGATCTGGAGAAGATAACAAAGTCACGTGGGAAAAATCTGTCCATTAAGCCAGCTGGGAGAAAGGAAAAGAAACTGAGTGTGTTGGTAGCCAAGCCCTGCTGCTGCCTTCCAAACCCTGGTGTGGCAGCTCTTCCTAATTTCTGACCTAATTTGTAAATAATGGTTGGAGTACAAGATGCCAGAACAACAAACTCCCAGTACTCCACCAAGCATGTGCTGGGTCAAGGCCCCACATGGAAAGGGAAAATGTGGATGATTATCTTTTCAGCCTTGTTTTAAGTCACTAAATGCCCACAAAACCCCTCAGAGTAGCCACTGGTTCTTGCTGATGTCAGCAGGAATGCTGGGTGGGAAACCAGAAATCCAGCCCTCCTCTGCTTTCACTGTAACTCAGGGGGAACCCTTTGGATGGTGAGGCTCCTGGCTGAGAAGCTCTGGAAGGCATCTGGGGAGGCTTAGGCATTTTGGATAAAAGGGTTTTTCTGGCCTCAGAGTTTACAAATGTCCACCAGGACACTTTTACTTGTCTAGCATTCTCCTGAGACAGAGGTTATATGAAAGGGGATGCTACATTTGCACCCTGCCAGCAAGGTATGAAAGGACCATAGGATAAATGTGAATAAGGCCTTTGTATATGGATAATTTATGGCAGTCTTTTTTGTATTTTTCTTTTAATTTAGACCACGTCATCGCACTCATAAAAAAAAGCAACAGAAGAAACGGGGCCCACTCTGCCCTTCCCGTGCAACACCACTAAAGTCTCCAGGGAGAAAGAATGGTAGGAGGCATTAGTTTCTGAGCTGGGACACCTCAGGTTCAAGTCCCTGCTCTTCCACTGACCACCTTATGGGACCTTGGGCAAATATATTAGTCTATCCAGATCTCCATTTCCCCCCATATTTGTTGAGGATAACATCTCTACCTTTCCTTCAAAGGAATTTTACATAGATAAAACTCTTAAAATGGGAAAGTTTAGCTACAAGAGATGTGGGAAAATGGACACGCAAAGAGGCCAAAACGACCCTGAGGCAAAGACAAAATCAAAAACAGGGTAGAGTTTTGGGAGCCCTATTTATTTTAGCTCCCATATCAAACTGACAGAGTTAAATTATAACAGCTGTGAATTTGCCACTGGTGTTTTTTAATGAGAAGTGCAGCACCGCGTGGTGATAACATGATGCGGTGCATGGGTGACTGGTTGATGCCTTTCCTATGGGAGACACTAGGCAAGTCCCAGGGAATGGTGTTATAAATGCCAATGCTCTACATGTCCCAGGTTTCTTTTTTTCATCAGGGTGGTGCCTTTCTGCACCAAAAGAAATAGGGTTACTGCTATGGGATATTGGAGAAGATATCTTCAGAGGAAAAATTTTCCTCATGATTTAGTCACCCTCTTTGTGTCTAGATGAGTTTTCTGACACTACCTTTACTGGGAGTCACAGTGTCTGTCTCTGGTCACAGAGCCTTAGCTGCTCAGCAGGCATTGGAAGGGGTGTTTACCAAGATGTGCAGAGACATCAATTTTTAAATACCCTCTGACACTTGTAGCTCAGCCTTAGTGACCTCATCTAGGCTGCAAAAGGCCCTTCAGCCTGGAGCAGGAGTAGGGGTCGCTTCAGACAAAACCTGGAAGCCACCAGCACCAACTGGCTCCTTGTTCTGAGTGAACCAGGCACACAAGGCACTTGCACTTTGCTGGGATGCCTAACCCACACTCTCCTGGGTACCATGCTCACACAGAGCATGGGAGACTCCATTTGTCTGCACCCCACCTGAGCTCCTACCTCAGCCCTTCAGGCCTCGCACGTTTACTGTGCAGCGCCTGCCTGCCCTGCCTGTCCCCCCACCTTCACTGGGCAGCTGGTCAGCACTGCTCCCATGTGCTCCCCAGCTGCCCACAGCAGGTGAGGTCCCAGGGCAGCGAGGCTCAGGAGTGGCTCCTGGCTGCCTCTGCTCTCCAGCCACGCCACGGTGGAAGCTGAACAAGAGCAGAGCATGGGCTGCCCTCTACATCCCTCCATCCTCACAGAGACCTGGCACTCTCTTGAGCTGCAGTCCGTGCTCTCCATCAGAGCTGTGGGGTAGGGGCAGGTAGAGGAGGCATTCCCAGTGCCACTTGCTCCGCTACTGGGGCTGCTCACAAATGATTAATCTCTCCTTTCCCTGCTGTATTTTTTGCCGAGTTTCTTTGCCCACCAATAATTCTCTGCTCTGGCTTTCAAGTCCAGAATAAGCTTTCTAGCCAGCCTTCCTCCTATATTAGTTCTGAACACCTTACTAACTGTGATGAGCACAACCTGCCCAAAATAACACCCATTGCTGGGTTTGCCCTGATGGGTCCCAGTAGCTCCTTGTGGAGAACTTCTCCCAAAATGTTCAGCAGTTAATGGTTGGAGAGCTGCCTTTGGGTTAGTCCAGACACAGATTTGCTGTTTGACTAGGCCTGATATCAAAGCTTTTGCAACTGAAATAAACCTTAATAGTGTTTCACTTTCTTCTTCATCAACAGGAGGTTCAAGATGTAAGAGGCAAGCATTGTAAGCCGTCTACAGGATTTCTTTCTGTAGGACCCAGAGAGCAGATAACCAGTATTAGGGAATGAATACATTTCACTGCTAACATGCAGCACAAAAGCAACGCTTCACGCATTTCCTAAGGTTTTTTTTCTTGGTTATTTTTTGTGAGTTTTTTTTTTGGTTGGTTTTTTTCCCCTTGCACAAATTGGCTTGCTTTCACAGTGCTATTTTTATATAGTAAGATGTAACTATTTGAGAAAAATATGGATTTATACAGGTTGTTTTATTACTTAGCACTGGGGGCAGATACCAATTTAAACTAACCCTGTTATTATATAATATTTTATTTCCTTTTTTGTGTAGAGGTCCTGCTTTATTTAACTTTCTTTTTGTTCATGCAAGTCTCCTGGAGTTTTAAACCTAGAAGGACATGAACTGTACAGTGCAATGATGTTGTGTAAATAGTGGTGGAACACCTTGACTCCAGAAGTCATAGAGGCCAAGAACATAGGAAGGCTAAAAAGCATCTGATTGATGAAAGTGTATAACATTACCCTGAGTGGCATTTACAGATATTTTGGGTGAGTGATTAAACTCAGGGCTACAGGGCTAAAGCCCCTCTCTTAAGATCAGAAACCTTGCTGACAGCTGTGAGCAGCTGGATCAATGCACATCTGTTATTGCAAGGTGCTAATACTTGGGTTTGTAGTAGTTATGTGTGTTAGGAACCACAACACTGTTCTGATGTCATCTGGCATTTCCTATGTTCCTGTGTTTCTGATGACAAATCTAGCAGAAAAAAAAGGAATGGGTTATTAAAGCTCTAACCACATGATCGTGTTGCAAGTTGCTGGAAGAGTCAGATACGCTTGCCATGCACCAGGGATCTCTTCCCACCTGTCCACAGGAGGTGACTTCAGCTTGCCTGGCTGGCTTTGCGCTGAAGTAGGCTGAGATTCATTCACCCTTCACCAACGATGCTGTAGCTTGGCTACTGAACAGTCATACCTGCCTGAGGGCAGTCACATCCCTGATTGCTCTGGAGATACCCAGAAGAGCATGTCTGGCCATATCTTGGAGAAGAGAGATGCCTGGGGCAAGAGAGGGTGTGTGCAGTTTGTGGAAGGAGAGGTGTTTCTCAGGTGTGGAAATGAAGGCCAACACTCACAGTTCCCCAGCGGTCATGGCCTTGTTTGCTGGACAGCCTCTGGAATTCCCTTTGCAAAGCGCAGCCTGGGACAGGCACCACTCCTTGCACCGATCCCCTCTGTAAACCAGAAGTTTCTTTCTCCAGATTCCTTGCTGTATACACAATATCTGCTATATGGTATGAAGAGACACCTGCAGCACTGCAATAATCATGTCATGCTGTGCACTGAGATCTGGGGGAAAGCACATTTGTGCAGCACAATGCCTTTGTTTGTATGTATCTGTGTTTGTATTGTAAACAAAAAAATGTTATAAGATTGGTTTTTTTTGAGCTGGTTGCTTCAAAAGAAGTCTTCCCTCTTCCCTGCAGCCTGTGTCAGGAACACTGAGAGGGGTGTTTCACACTCATTTTTGTGGTAGGCACATTTAGTGCCAAAGAGGCACTTTGGCTATCCAGGGACTACATTATTTCCATGTGGATTCAGGTAAAAATCTTCTAAATATTTTCCTCTCTGCAAAACAGGGCTGTTGCAGAGTCCTTCAGCTGGGACCACATCACCTCATTTGCTTTAAAGCAGAAACAAACTGCTGTGCCTAAAATATTTTTGTTTGTGATTTTGACATTCCTTTTCTTGTTATCATTACCTGCCTGGTGCTTTAAGTATATTGTGTCTCTGCTTTAAAAGGTCTGGTACCACTGTACTTCATGGGAATTGGAGTTTCAATTTAAAAATTAGTAGGATCAGATCCTCTCCTGAAAGGGTAAACAAAGAAAGAAAGAAGTTTTATGATGGAAACAGAGTTTCTTCTATCTTCCCTGCACTGTGTTTTAGATCCTAGAATCCATCCCCTGTGCCACACATGCACCTGCATTGCCAGTGGTTTGCCAGAGGTGGACACATGAGTGTCCAAGCCAAGAATGACTTCAGAAAAAGTTACCCAGGAAAGTGCATTCTTCACACATAATTCGTATCAAAGGACAGCCTGAGGTTTGATTGATTCCTGTTGCAATACACAGAGAATTAAATAATCCTCTGATTTTGTTTCAGCATAACACCTTGTTCATGGTGATGGGGGCCATGCCTGTTTTGATTCCAGGAGAAACATTGGCTTTTGGAGAGAAGGTGGGGTGGGTAGGTGTGACTGCCAGGGCTTGCCAGGGCTCTGCTGCAGCCCTGAACAGGGAGTGCACTGGGGGTCAGCACCAGCAGGGACAGGTCCCTGGGAACATGCCCCATTACAGCCTGGGCAAGCGCTGCTGTGACAGGAGCTCTGAGGTGGGCAGTGCTGAGGCACCCTGGCCAAACCGCTCAGGGCATGGGGCTCCTCTTGGGCCAGCACCGTGATCTTCCCTCACCTGGGTAAGTTTGAGCACAGCCTGAATGCAGAGGTGGCACAGACCTGGCCAGAGACTTAAGTGAGAACCTGATACCAGCTTTGTCTTGCTTTGGACCAAAATTCAGCCTTGAGTGGGAAGCTTTGCTGTTTGCCTGGCATTATTTCATGATGCACTGGGGAGAGCAGCCATGGCCTTTGCGCCAGAGGAATCAATCTCTGCGCTGCTCCAGTGCACCACATGTTGTTTGTCCCATTCATGCCACGACCAGAGCAGGCTGAGAAGCAGCACTGGCAACATCTCACTTGGGGAGAGCACTTGGTTTTCCCTGCTGCATTTAGCTGTTGACCAAAGACAGAGTCAGGGAAAGGAACTGTCAGGAGATGGGAGTGAGGTAGGGACCGCATGTGAAGAGGAGGGAAAAGAGAACACTGAACCGTGCTGGAAAAGCAGCTTCCATAAATGTGAAATCATCACGTGGGTATTTTCAAAGTGCAGCTGTCAAATCCCAAGGTTGGATTATTTTTTAAGAGTAGATGGTATTTATTGCTGTGTCAATTTTTATTTATACTAGCTTTATACTTTTATGTATGAATATCTTATATGAATTCTGCTTGAGGAAGAATGAAGGGTGACTTTGATGTGTTTTTGTGAACAAAGGTGACTGTTTGTTTTGCAGTGGAAGCTTTTTTCAAATTTAAATGTACACGTTTTGTTGAAAATGCAGTTCCTAAAGAGGTTTTTGTTGCCATTTTCCCTTTATTAGCCTCTATAGAAGGTCCTTCTTTTCTCTGGCAACTTGTTTTGAGTGATGTGATTTATAGTAGTCAAGGTTTTTGTGAACTCATCACCTAAAATCTGATTATTTTTTCTTTATCAACATCCCACCAAGATAATCCTTGTCTGAAAACACAAAACTTTGGTGGCCACAGAGAAGAAAACATGTATCATGATAAAAGGGCTGCATGAACCTCCCATCTTCAATTCCTTAAGAACTCTGTGTTGTCATAATGTGGTAAATACTGTACTTTATATTTTTATTAAGTAAAAAGAAGTATCTTCCCAAATAATGTGAAAAAGGTTTTGTATTTGTGTGGCTGTAAGGCAGCTTTTATGGAGGAGTTTTATTACGCTTTTGAAATTACTCCTTTCATAGAAAATTTTGAAAACAAACACTTTTATATTGTTGTAATTTCTCACATAAATGTGTATGCACTTAAAATTTTCTTAATAAAATGTCTGTCTGAATAAAGTTTTTGCTTCCATTTTTTTTTTTCTCTTTACAATCGAACAGCTACAATCTCTACTCAGCAAAAAACATCCATATGTAGTTTGTGTCCAGTTTCAAGGATGCCTCCATATAGGCCCAATGCTCAGACTGTCTGCAGGGAACCCGAGGTAAAGGCCCCATGGATCTGAAATGTGCCATCTTCAAAGGGAAACCCTTAGCCATTTGCTCCAAAAACAGAAACCTAAACTCTGTTTATTTTTTACTTTTTTTCCCCCAACCTTGTCTCTTGCAGCGGTTTGGCTTCAGTGGGACTGAGAGCTGTGAGCTGATTTTGTTCCAGCCACAGGGATGCCATCGTCATCTGTGCTGAGGAGGGGATGAAGGTTTCTCTGAAAAGCATGGGGGGGTAACAGGGGATGGATTTGACCAAAGAGCAGATGTGAACAATACTGTCCTTGGGGCTGCTTTTCCCAGGGAACAGCAGGGTCAATCTTCAGTTTGGCAGTTTGGAGATTAAAAAAAAATAGAGAAGCTTGTAGAACTGACCTGAGAACCTGCAGGTATGAGCCTATTCAAGCTTCTTAATAAATATTTCTTGGCCAAATTGATGCAAGGAAAAAGGCATTAAAAAAAGGGAAAAAGGAAACTCAGATGACTGATAACCCCTTTGCAAATCCATCAACTATTTACTAAGAGATTTATGAAAAACTAGCAGGTAATTGTGAGTGCAGGTGGTCAATGAGAGGTTGCCAGGCCACTATGAAATGCATTGGAAGTAATTAGCTACAAAATTGCACATTAACATTAAACATAGGCCCCAAGTTCTGTGGAGCACTTTGCTGTGCCTTTCATCAGGCCTTTTCTCTCAAATGTGAAAGTTTTGGTTCCTACTTCCTCAGCAATGCATCATGGCAATGTATCTGTGAGCTGCCTCGGAATTGGAGGTGAGCCCACCTAATTAGCACATCTGGCTCTCTTCACAGGCAGCTTTCCAATATTAGCAAGCTGAAGGAAATCAGCTGCATTCATGGCCTCAGCCAGCCTGACACTGATTATGGGCTGGATTGATTAGGTCCTGGCATGGTATGGGTCAGAGGACAGCATGGTAATTGCCTCTTCTTCCTAGGACCAGTTGGGGATGTTACCAGTGAGGATGCTACCTTGGATGCTACATGATAAGGGTCACTCCTTGGTTCTAGTGAGCATTTCCCTGTTTTATAAAGCTACTTGCTCTCAAATAGTCCCAAGAGTCTTTCAGACAAAACAAATATGTAGCTTTGAGACTAGCAAAGGCAAAATGAAAAAAAAAAAAACCAACAAAACCCCCAAGGTCTAGAAGCTGAAGCCAGAGAAATTCAAACTGAAAACAGATTTTTAAGTGTGGAATTGATTAGCCTTTGGAACACATTCCCCAAGAGAGGGGGAAGGAAAGCCCTGATCCTTCCTATGCCTTCCTAGCAGAGCTGAAGGCCGTTGTGGTGTTAGCCATACATACCTCACTGGGCTCTCAGGGGACACAGGGGGAAAATCTCTTGCCTCTGTTACCAGTAGGGTCAGACACGATGAGCTAAAGATCCCTCTGGCCTCAGAAATCCTTTTGCAGAAAGCCTTAGTTCCAGGGGAGCATTCCTCATCCTGTTATTAATAACACCTGCATATCATCAGCCATCCCAGCTCCTTGGACCAAAGCTGAGGATGACTCCTGCTGTTACATGGGAGACAGATTTGGGGTAAAGGGTTTCTATTTCTGGTCATGAAAGTTGCCCTTCAGCTGCAGGGGTGGAGGCATGGCAGTGAGAAAAGTCTGCAGCCCTGTCCTGGGTCCATGCACTCCCTGACTTTAGGAGGGGAGGTTTTCTCACATAGGTGCCCTCTGGATCACACTGCTCACGCTGGTGATCTTTCTTGTAGGAGTTCCCTGAGTTTCTTTCTTTGCCCTTTTTCCTCCTACCCTTATTTGTTCTTTGTTCTCTCCTCTGGCTCTTTTGGGGACCTTCTCTTTCCTCTCAACCACAGTTTTCCCAGCTGAAGGGACAAATCTTGGTGATTTAAAGCCATTCTCAGCACCTTCCTCCTGCTTTCTCATCATTGGTGCTCCCTGCCTAGGGTCAGCCATCTATTTCTAATCTCTTAAAGAGGTGGAAGGACATTTCTGTTCTGTCCTTTGCAGTCACTGTATCAGAGCAGGATCCAGGGTCCTTCTGGAGAGGAGCAGCACAACTGCTGCTGTGAGCTGTTTGTCTTTTATGCCCTTGGGCTCATTCCCAACTGTGAAGTCTGATCTCTCTTCCCTGCCTGCACCAGTAATACCCTTTGGCTCATCAGCATGTCCTTGGCTCACATGGCTCCCACCTCGTCCTTCTGCAGCCAGCTGTTCCTCACAGTAGCTGCCAAGGAAAAGTGGTGACCTGTGACACTGCCTTCCCTCTGCCAGCACATGGAGAGCCAAACCTGGACACACTGGCATGTGAGCTGGCAGAACCAACATGCTGCTTCAGGCTTTCAGCAGACCCCAGGCAGACCACCATGGCTGGAACACAAGGTGAAGTCTAGCCCGGTCTGCTGAGAGGTGGAAGAGCACAACCTAAGAACAGAAGGACAGAGGTTTAAAATGCTGCTGTAGCTCACTGAAACCTCCAAAATATGTGTGATTCTTCCACCCCAAAGATCCTCAATCAATTCCAGCTGCCTAGTGTGCTGCATGATTTATTGCCGTGCCTGCGAGATTTTGGCTGTGGTGAAGCGTGTTTGTGCGTTGCCTATAAAACAGCAAATCTGAAGAAAGGACTCTCTGGATGTGGTTCAGAGTGTATAACAAAACCCGGATCACCAAGTTCTTCCACGCAGTACCACAGCAACCCATACTGCCAATACAAGTTTAATATCTAGCACACTCTGTCTATTTTGCCTCTGAGCACCAGAGAGACTTAAAACACTGCAGACTATGCTATTGCTATGCAAAGGGTAGACTACTTAAGGGAGCAAATGCCAAGCCCCATTACATAGTGCATCTTTTCTAAATTACAGCCTTTCCACAGGGCAGAGCACTAACAAAATGGTTCTGCACAAAATATGTGGAAAAGGAGAAAAAAGAGAGGAAATATTTCTTTCAAAATATAAATACTATGAATGCAAATAGGAATCCAACTCTCTGTCAGATCTACAGCCACAAAAGCAGTTGGATGACTACCATTCATGCCAAGTGTCCATACTCAAAATTAAGGTACTCAGTAACTTCCAGTGCTTTCTGCAG
Organism: Vireo altiloquus; assembly: GCA_013396875.1. Taxonomy (NCBI): domain Eukaryota; kingdom Metazoa; phylum Chordata; class Aves; order Passeriformes; family Vireonidae; genus Vireo; species Vireo altiloquus. The sequence continues at coordinate 399,324 of VZRF01001712.1, forward strand.
CCTGGTTGTTCCAATGATTCTCCTACTGACATTATTACCTGCTAAGCAGTCTACCCCAATTCAGTCACTGAGGGATTGGTACCATCCTCCCCAACCCTTGGGATCTTCAGAGCAGACATCTGGTCTTGCTAAGAATGGGGGGAGGGAGATTCCAAGGGCATTTCCAGAATATATGTGTTGTACAAGCCTGCACACCCCTACCCTTGCATCTCATCTCCCAGGCTAATTTTCTTTCAGTCTATCATTATTTTAATTCAGACAAGGTCCTATCATGCAGGAGTTGCACAAACAGGGAAGGATAAAGACAGTCCCTACCTGATAGATTTCATGGCCGAAGATCTGCTCTGCCAGGCTCTTATCAAGCATATAGGCTGCAAGGAATGCAAGTCTCTATCTCTTCGTTGGGTGTTGGAGAAGCATCACACCAGACATGGGATGGCTTGTCAAGCAAGTAAAGAAATACAGATCATCTAATTTCACATTCACCTCTTTCACCATACGCAAGATTTGGTTAACAGGAAGTTTTTCAGTTCCTTGGAGGGGTGGAGTACTCTAAAAAGATAATGAAGAAGTGACAAGGAGAAGCAAAGCTTCCCAGTCCTTCAGTTACTCGAGATAAAGCCCGGAGAGGGATGCTCTGCAGGCAAGAGATGAGTAGCTCTGAGCTGTGCAGCTCACTCCACACAGTCCCCACGTGCCTTGTTCCCATGTGTGCCTTAGCAGCGCTCACCCCGTGTATCACTGCCTTGGGCACCCAGCCATCCTGGCTCCTCCTCTCCCTTCTCTTGCCCTCCCTCCTTCCTCATTTCTAACTACTTTATGATTTCTCTTTCCTGCTGCCATGTTATTTGTTGCTGACTTTGGACATTCTTTACGGCCTTTCATCAGGCATCCCATCGCTCGCACACTCAGCATTGGTTTGGCCTGCTCTGCCTTTTGTCTGTGCAAAAACAAAAGCTTTATCTGTTGCCCAGAGACCATGGTGACTTCAAGACTTTCCCAGTGCCAGCACCTAATTGCAAACAAATGGAAGTCCCCAGCTGCATCGCCAGCAATACTGAGTCTTGGGTGGGAGGGCCTGATTCTGCTCACTCTGCACTGCGGGACTGGTGAAAGGCTCATGATTTACAGCAGTGTATCTCACATTGCCGTCTGGCCTTCAGCAACTAGCTGGCTTGGGAGAGAAGGCATAAAAGCCACATGATGCTTGTGACATGAATATCTCTCATGTCTGGTTTTCCTTAATGTCAGTGTATAAAGGGGAGCTGACTGCAATGAACAACCTGTATACTCCTCAGAAAACCCTCACAGAGCACAGAGGTAAATGGCACAACATTTCCACTCTGTTTCTGCCTCTCTTTGAAACCCACAAAGAGGTCATCCCTCTGTGATGAGGACTGCCAGAGAGAGGCATATGGAGCAGGGCATTGAGCAGGAAGAGTGTGGCTCCCATGCTGTGCACAGGCATGTGCTGCCCAGTGCCCAGAGCTGCTTCAAAACTAGGTTTTCATCCAGAAGAAAGAGGGAGAGATTCCCAAAACTCTCACATTTGTTTGTATTCCAAAGCAGGACAGAGAAAGTTTGAGTATCATGTTTTCTAGTGGAATGGACAGATTGGAAAGGATTCTCTCAGGAAATGACAAAGTAATTTGTTCTGCTCAAATTGACAGAGAGTTGGCTTTGCCTATGTGTCACAGTGACTGATAGGAGTTGGAGTTCCAGCAATCCACCCAGCTCTGGCTTTCCCAGGCTAGCCTGCATCTCCTAGGCTGCACTGCTTCATGGCCCATCTATGACTTACAGGAACACGTCAGCCAAGCCTGTTTCATGGGGTTTATATTTTCTCCACAGCACCATGCTCCTAAGAGATACTGAGAGCATGAAACAGAGTCTGGGAGCAGGTTAATTTAATCCGATATCTTTCTATTATGATTTGATGCCCAGCAGATTGTATACAAATTTCTGCAAACTTTCCCTGGAGAACTTCAATTTCATGAAAATTATTTTTGATTGCATGAATACTGCAGTAGAAAATTCTCAATCCCTTCTAAATTTCTTGAAAAGTTATCAATTATCTGCTGTTTATTATTCTGTTTGCACTCTTCAGCATGTTTGACATAGCTGGGCAATCATTGGTATAGATCATCAGATAAACAATGCCAAATCTTGCCAGCATTATTTCTTCCTCCTGCTCTCAAATGCCTCCTTTGCCTTGGAGGGTTTCTAAACTTTAATATGAAGTACATACTTCACGTGAACAAATCACTCCTGGGGCCTGTCCCACTCCTCTACCTGTGCCTCACAGCTCCTGCATGGGCTTGTTCTGGGGGTCTCATCCCAAACAGCAATCCCACTGCCCTGTGGGAGGGCAGGTAGCAGAGACAGGAGAGGAAGGATTATTCTTGCCTGCTGTCTTAAAAACAGATCTGGATGCAATTTCTTTTTGTCAGGCTGATTTTCTTGGAATTCAAACATTCAGTGGGAACAGGGCCATGTTGGTTAAACTTCAGTGGGAAAGTCCAAGTGCTCTTAGGTAATTTTTTCATTTTCTCTCAATAGTTCTCGATTGTTTCGTTTTCATAATATTGAAACCTGTAGTTCTGATGAGGTAGAACGACTTGTTTTGACTTCACTATTTCAAATATGATCTAATAATATATCAGACCAGTACAACATCAAAAGTAGATGGTTTTATCTTTCAGAAATTAAATATATTCCCAAATCAAATAATTTTTGTGGAAATAGTCTTCCTGCAAGAAGTTATAATGACTGACTTCCCCTGAGTCAATTAGTAATGGAAACAAATGGTAAAACATCAGCAGTACTCAGGAAAAGTTATTTCTTGTTTTGATCACTTCTAACAGCCATGGCTTGGGAGAGAGGAACGTTAGAGGAACAGAAGACTAGTTTCTCCCTGCAGCCACAGCAAAGCTCTGAGGGATCCCTGCAGTGCTGCTGGAATCTGTCCCTAGCAGCAGGGAGCCTCAGTGGTTAGAAGGTGAAGGTATGAGAGTGCCCCAGAACGGTGCTCTGGAAACATCAGTGCCTGAAAATGTGGAAAGCAATACATGCAGCAGCCGACCCGGATGAGTCTTTCATGTACATTTCCCTTCAGGGGCTCTTCTGCGATGGGTTTGAATTAGGCTCAAGTTATGAATCTATAAATATGGTATTTTTGGTCATTATGCCTGTTTTGTATTAAACTTCTCCAGCTTTTTTCTTCCTCACCTCCCCTCACCCTCCCACCCCTTTCTCCCTGTGTGTCTCTCCCTCACCATTTTGGCAGCAGTGCACTGCCTTGATAGCATCAGAAAAAAGGTAGGAGAGTTGGGAGAAGAGGGGAAGGATGAGATGCTCTCCTACCATCACTATATTTGGGGTCTCAGTGGTGAGTGAACTGAAAGGGTGGAGAAATATTAATCAGAGGAAAAAGGTGAAACCTAAGATTACGAGTTTTGTCCATCTTAGAGATAAGAAGAGCATCCACAGGCCAAAAATAGTGGAGATGTCTTCTGATTTGCTGTGGGGAAGGAGCCCACGTTCAGGTGTGCACAGTACATCAGTGACCTCTAGTCCCTGTTGGTCTGTAACGTCAGGACCCAGAGCCACAGGAGCACCACATGTACTGTGCAGGGTGGGCACTGCTGGGTGGGAGTCTTCCCCATTTCATCACAACCAAAGCTGAAGAGGTAGTTTCTAATGTAATTTTATTCCAAACTGAAAAAAACATATTCTTTTATTTTACCTGTCTCCTGAACCTGATAAATCTGTGAAACTGCTCTGAAAGCACTATATCCATATAAGAAATTTATCTAATTATTGGGTTTTTTGATGCAGAGAGTTTATCTCTACCACAACTGTATGTGTTTTCTCATCTTACACACCAGGCTCTATAAAAGCAGAATCAGATCCAAATACCTGTTAGTCTTTTTGTCCATCTAGAAAAAATACTTAAAAAAAAAAACTCAATACTTTCAGGTATGTGGATTTAATGACATGAAGAAAAAAGCCTGTGGACTTATTTTGGATTATACTCCATAACCGAGACAGAACTTGGCCAAGTATCCTCCCCTTGGACTTTTCATCACTTTGTTTTACTTGTTACTTAGGACCTGTGGATCCTAACTCTTTGAACACTTGCCTTCAGAGGAATTAAATTAGATTATTAGTAGCTTTCAGCCTGCAGTCCCAGTTGCTCAGACTTTGGCAAATGTCCTTCCACAGAGGAGCAACCTCTGGGACCTGCAGTGTAGAATGCAGAGAAGGCTGATGAGACAAAGCCCACACTTATTCACCATGATGAGTAACCAAAAACAACCATTAAAAATGAAAGGTTTGCTGCGTCTCAAGTGCAGAGATATGCCTGGTCTCCAGGGTGGATGGGTGTCATCACCCTTCTTCACAGCACTGGGAGCAATGCTTGGCACTGAATCATTCTCAGCAGATTGTTCAGCAAATATCCCAGTGCATGGATGATTGTGACAGGGGAGGTTGTGAGACTTTGGTTTTTCTGTGGTTTAGTATTGTTTGCTTGTTTGTTTGCTTTGGTTATTTATTTATTTGTGAGGGAGAGTTTTGTTATAGAAAAGAGGCATTTCTAGGTAGATTGCAGTTACGGAAGACTTTTGCTTCAGAGAGGATAAGATTTGCTTAGGGGTATGCCACAAACCACCTGGGATGTGCAAGAACAGTTTGCTCTCACCCTGCTTCTCTCAGAGTCTGCATCTTCAGCAGAGATCAGGTCCTAAATGTCACATCAGGTCCTAAATGTCAGATCAGATCCTAAATGTCTCTCTGCATTGCCTCATCACTTCTAATTACCCTTAGCTGCTCTGCTCACACAAGTTTCTAGGGAAGATGGGATCTGCTTTTCTAATACATTGTCCAAACTTGCATAAGCAAATCAACTTAAAGAATTGTTTGAGGAAGTAATTTAGGAAAACTCCTACAGAAATGAAGTGCTGGGAGACTCCTTCAGTGACCACCACTCCCCTGTGCTACAGGGCAGTGGAAGCCTGTGGCCCCTCAGAGATGTCTTCTCCTGGAAGCTGTCCCAGAAGCAGGTAGGAGCATCCAGGGTTGTCTGGCAAAGGTTTCTTCCAATCTTCACAGCTCTACACATATAAATCACCAAAGGCCCCTTTGGTAGAGTCCAAAACACTCTGCTTCAGACAGGTCAGTTTGCAGCCAGGATGTGAGTGACATCTCCCATGGCAGACTTATCCCTCAGCTCCTTCTGGACCTCCCCTGCCACTGAGAGGTGATGCTTGCGAACCTGGGATGCTGCACCAGTGACAGTCACCCCAGCTGGTTGGAAGACAAGGTGAGCTGATCAGACTCTGTGCTTTGCTGAGTCACCACACAGTTATCAAGCTCTTGAAATCTCCTTTATGTATTTCCAGTGGGCTGGAACACCACCTCTCATTCCCTTTGAAGAACTACCCAAATGCTTATGTTATAAAGAGGCTGTTAAGTTTGATATGAGACAGGAGCTAACACACTCAGCACAAACCATCAACTGGGGACAATCCATTTCCTCTTCACTGAAATCCAGGGAATATTTACTATGGCTTATTTTTTTTTTTTTTTCCCCGAGCAGAAGAAAAAGAACAGCATTGCAACAGCATGCTTGGTTGTTTTAAAATTTATTTAGATGTCACCTGCCTGCAAGAGCTGCCATGCCAGGAAGCACCAGATGCAAATATGTAGGCAAATGAAAGCCAGAGGATTGGGTCCTAGGAAGAAAAATGGAAACCAGCCCTTCTCTTTGTTTTCACAAATGCAAGCATCTCTTCAGGGTGCCTGAACCAAACACTGCAGAGCAAAGGACACGGCAAGATAAGGAGAGCAGCATTTTAGATATGAAAAATGACTTGCATCCACCTTCCAGGTGCTGGTGTTTGTCCCTGGTCAGGCTCTCTGTTCCACCTATGTGTTTCAGCACAGACCCAGGTGTCTCAGTTTCTTGCAACATCTCCCTCCAAACACCAGAACTCTCCTTCCATCTCTCCTTCTCCATGGTCACAGCCCATGCAGCAGTGAGACCGTGGCAGCCCTGGCTGATGCAGAGCAGGAGCAGCAGTCAGCAGGTGCTGTACCATGAGTGGTAGATGATGAGACAGAGGAGGAGAGCAAGGACCAGGCTGAGCAGGCTGCAGGTAGCACAGGAACTGTTTTTTTGTTTGGTACATTGGTTTTCAAGTCACCGTGTAGCTTCAGTTCAGTTTGTTCTTGACTCAGCCCGCTACTGTCAATATTAAGAAAACAAACCAAATCAAGAAGCAATTCTGAGTTTATGGCTCTGAAATTTGCATGCATATATATAAATTTTAGCAGGGCCCCTGCACGATTCAACACTCACTGCCCACTCAGTTGTAAAGAAACTGGAAGCCATAATTATGCTGAACACTTTTGTAAGTGAAATGTGTGTATAAAAGTCATATGTGTATTGACACATACATAAATGTTCTTGTATATGTACATTTGTATGCATATATGACATATAATCCATTTTACATGTGCATAAAAGATGTGTGTAAAAGGCAGCCAGAAACCCAACAGGCCAATAAAATCACACCCCAGGTGTTCCAGCTAGAAAGCATAGGGAATTTTATTATATCTGTTATTGAGCTTGGCATGTAAATCAAGCCTTACCCAGTGCTACCCATAATATTAATCAAGAAACAGCACTGCAAAGAAATTTGAGCTAGTTCAGTCCTTGCAAGGGACACGTGAGAAGTACACGAGCCCTTCCAATGGGAGCATAGAGGACACTGCAAACACATAGGCAGAGCTGTACTAGAGGTCAGCTGGAAATTAAGGGATTTCCTCACTGGGAAATTGAAGCAGTGTGAAGATCAATGCCTTTTGAGGAAACAGATTGGCAGCATCTTCCCTTTGAGAAAAGTGAAATGGCTTGCTTGGAATCCTCAGTCGTGTCTCATTCGTGGCAGTCATTCACTGCCTCACGTAGTTTTCTTTCTTGGGACACTGCATCAAGGCTGTGGCCATAAATTACACTGCAGACTGAGATGGGGAGACTACCTGGGACTGGATTCAGTACAGCAGGACTGGGGAACTGCAAAAAACCGCCATGTTTTGCTGCAGAACAGGCAGAGAGCATTTTGTCAGCCAACAGCAAACAGCCCCCCATTGCTGAAAAGGGCTCCTTAATTGATTTCTCACTCTCCATCTTTGTTTTTCTCACAGTGATGCATGAAACTGTAGAAAATACCAGAGTTGCCTGAGGGAGATTGCATTTCTCAGCTAGGCTCTAGCTGACAAGGCATTTGAAGAATCATGTTATCCACAATTTTTTAAAAGCTGACTTAATTTAGAAGTAAACAGATGCTGTAGGAGGCCATAATTTTTCAAACCCATATGCACTTAACTGCTAGCAAATGGACTTATTATGCTCTGAGATAGTTTACCTGTGTATAAGGAGCAAGCACCATCTACTAGCAGAACCCTGTGTGGGCAGAGAACTACTGAGTTATTGCAATATTTTGGCTAAGCTGCACTCAGCTGTTGTTTCTCAGGTTAATCTAGTCATCCTCATGAAGTTCACAGAGAAGAATTAGATTCAGGCACAACCTCAGTACAGCCAGACCAAAGAGATATTCATAGACAATATTCTACTTCCAGTTCTGGTCTGCCCTGCACGTGTGCCAAACAGCATTGCTTCTCAGATTTTTCTACCATTCCTTTATCCTTCCTCCATTACAGGTTTGCCATAATTGCTGTAAATTGTCCCTGACACTGCCCTTCCATTTTGGACTGCAGACTTCCATGAAGAGAAAGGAAGAGAGGAGCTGTAGATAGACATGTACTGACACACCTGCTCTCGTACAGGTGCTGCCAGCTGGGCTGGGATATGATGTGTAACAGCCAGGGCTCTGCTGTGTCACTTCCAGCCACTGCCTGTGATTTCTTCTCCTCTGGCGTGAGTACGTGCTGGAAACAGCCACTCCACATGTGTCCCTCAGTGCTGCAGGGTGACAGTTGTCCTTTTTTCAATGAACACTACTAAAGCACAGGGGATTGATATTATCCACACGCTTGGCTGAATCCGAGTTTCAGATGAAAAAAAACAAAGCAAACTTCAAAAGTGCTTCAGCACTTCAGGTTGCCATTTTAAAAGTAAAACACTTTCCTTTTTCCTTCTGAAGAAGCCGTGTCTAAAAGGTAATTGAAACAGTAAGATAATTTGAGAAAAAACAAATGCTTCTGTGATGATTATCTTTTTTGTTTTACCATTCTATTACAGTCCGAATCAATTATCTCATCCCTTCCCTAAGTTTCCTAAATCAGCTGCCAAAACCCCAGTCTCTTTCCAGTTACTTTACATCCATACTCTCAGTCAATATCCTCTTTCTGTTCTCACCACTTGCTGTTTATTGAGACTGGACCCCTTTGCTGCTCCTGTGATCTATGTGTCCCTTCACCACCAACCTCCTCAGTTTCCTGAAATGATTGTTTCTGAGGCTGAAGTCTTTTTAGTGTTCCTGCTCTAATCTGGACATCAAGCTAGGGCAGAGTGTGTCTTCAGGAGCTGTCATTCACAGGAGATCTTTCACTCGTGGCCAGGTCCTCAGCCACTCTAACCTGGAGCAGCCCCAATACCTTCACGTGGGTCTGAGGTGCTTTACACGCCTCTGAAGGGGTGGTTCATCCAGAAAGATTACAAGATACTCTACAGGGGGAGAGGTGAGCATTGCCTTGCCTGTGGCTGATGTGTAGCCAGCTTTGTTCTGTCTATCACTTTTATTAGACTTGCTTTCCTCACAGGCGAACCTCCTGCAAGCCTTCTATTTGGGTAATCTGCTCTTCATCACCCTGCGTGTTTCAATCCACATATTTACACGGCTGAGACTATGTGAGAAATTAGATCCACACCACCCCACATCTGTGCTCCCACTCTGGAAAGTATTTCAGTGCTGGGCTGTCAGGAATCATTACAAACCGGAGGACCAAATACCCTCATATGAATGCCTTCAACTCGCCTCCAGGACCAGAGATGATGTATGAGCTGTGATAGGCTCTCTGCTTCCCCTGGTGCTCAGAAACTCAACTCCTCTCTGGAAGGAGGATGCTTATTGCTTAAACACATCTGCACTCAAGGATCAGGGAGTGATAGAGCCCTGACCCTCCCATTGCTGTGAGGAGATCCACAGGCTGTGCGACCCAAAGCACTCCAGCAGAGGTGTAACCATGCACTCGGTGCTCCCGGTCAGGGAGGAACAGACACCTGTGAGATACTGCAACAGCAAGTGATGGCCCTGCCCTGGCCTGGCCTGGCCTGATGGATGGCATCTCTCTGGCAGAGTGACCCTGTGGGCTGGGGGACTGTGCTCACCTGCCCCTGCTGCACTGTGGCTGCTGAGTTTACAGGGCACGGTGTGACGGTGTCACCTGGCAGCGCTGACAAGTGCATGGCACACACTCATTCCACAGCTACTGCTGCACGCCAGGGTGCCTGCCAGGGCCTTCCTGCAGGCCTCCTCACCTCCAGGGGAAAATATGGATGACTGCGTGTCCTCACCTCACAAAGGTATTAGGATGATAAATTCTCTAATGCAAGAATGTTAAAGCATCTCAGTTTTTCAAACAGATGCCACTGCTGTTGAGACCCAGCTAGGCAGGGCATAAAAATTATGTGTGTGTCTTTTAAATGCACAAAACCATTCCTTAAATTTTTGCTTTTTTTCTTCCAGGAAAATTCTGATGGGTAAAATCCGTCTCAACAATTTTTTCTTCTAATTGTGTTTAAAAGAGAAGCCAATGTAAAAGGGTAAATAGCAGCAAGAGGAAACTGCTTGATTAGTCCTCAGTGCCCACTTCTTCAACATGAAAAAATTGTGGAAAGGAATTTTCAAAGCAAGTAGCATTTTTAATAGAATTTGAATAATTACTTTCTTGGGAGAAGGTCAAAAGTCCATAAAAGAAAGAAAAAAACATCCATCAAAGTGCTTCATCAGAAGATGAGTTCTAGTCACAAGAGCTCCTCAGGGATGCTGGGGCTGCAGTGGCTGCCTGGTCTCCCACAGGCTGGTGGCCTGGGTGGCTCCCTGGCAAGCCCTGTGGTGGGACTGCTCTGGCTGGGTACCTGCACAGGCATCCAAGCAAGAGCTCTTCCCTCTCCTGAGCCCCACAGCCCAGCACACCTCTGCCCTGATCCCCTCCTTCCTCCTCACCTGACTCTGACAGGAAAGGAAAAGGGGGCCTAGGAGTGACATGGGGCTGGGGTTCATGTACAGTGACTCTTGGTTTCCTACCAGCATGTGAAATCCAAGCCCTCTTCTGTTACTGCTCATTCCAGAGTTTCCGTGGTTTATGTCAGCTCATGGGTGACAGAATGTTACATTCAGAATTAATGAGGCCAGTGAGGCCAGGAGAATGTCATCAGAATAAATGCAAATGCAGTGCTCAGAACCGGCCCAGACCTTTGCCCCAACACCAAATGAATTCAAGGCTAAAACTCGGAGCAAATAGCCCAGGGCATGACCCATTTATGGTTCACACTAAATCCAGACCTTGAACTTGAGAAAACCTTGTTATTTTTTACTTTTAATTTTCATGCACTACTTATTTTCTGTCTGAATGCCAGATATGAAAGAAGAAATGCAGAAATCCTGCAAAGGAGGTCATTCTTCAGCTCCCACCAGTCAGACCAGAAGGGAAAGCAGCTAAAAAGTCTATATGTATTTGAAAAATTTCCAGCGTTCATTTACAGACTCTCCAAATCTGGATCAATTCCCAGTGATCATCCAATCTGCTAGGTCTTTCATGCAAATTGATCTCAGCAAGGTCTACTCCATCACAGAAAAAGACACCCTGTCTCCTAGGGCTGAAACAAAAAGGAATGGAAATAAATATTCACAGAGAACCTGTGCACATGGTCTTTATGTGGCTTATTGCCTCCAAAATGAATTCAGAGGGGCCATAGCCTCCAGCCAGTCCACGGGTTCTTGTATTGGGTAGGTGGGCAGAGGGCACACTTAACCTTCATTCTGAAATGGAGCAAAAGCCAAAATAAACAAGCCAAAGAAAAGAAATACTAAAAAACAAAGATGAAAGGGGAAGACAGTCCAATGCAGTCTTTTTTGGCATAAAAGTTCCTGGTCACAAACTTGGGCCAAAGGCTTCATTTTCAAAATGTCTGTTAAAAAAAAAAAATTGCCATATCTTCTGTGACTTTTTATTTGCTATAAAAGCATCAGGGTTAAGCTTACTTTTTATTTCTGGTTGGTGATGACATTTGATTTCTTTCTCTTCCCCTTCTTAGGCTATCTGAATAGTTTTTATGATGAAATCCTTGTCTTTTCCTTCCCAGTATAATTTCTTTCCTTCCCCACTTAAAAATGTCCACTGCTGACCCAGAGATGAGCATATGTTCCCAGAGCATCCACAACTCCTACAGACTTCAGCATCCTCACTGAAACTAAGCTGCAAAATCCAGAATTAAAATGAGGTTCAGATTTCAGCTATGCTGTTTGGAAGCTGGGCTGACTTTTAAAAGTGTACAAAATGAAGTCTGGGCCATAGTGCTCCCAGCTGGTAGATACCAGACTGTAATGGCTTTGCCTAGCACTGCCCTCCATAAAGATGTCCTGTGTCCTGAGGCCTGTGAAGTGAAAAACTCACTGCACAAGGAAGCAGGTTCTCTCTGTGAGCTCTGCATAAAGCTTGCATCTGCATATATCTTTCTTTTTCTTGGGTCGGTTTTATTCCTTGTGGCTTATTGCCAGTGCAGGGTTTGCTAGTGAAATTCACATGGGAGTAGTTTTGAAAGCCTAAAAATCAATCATGAATTTAAGCTTCCCCCATGGCCCCACTCTTTCTGTAGGAATAACAGCCCTTCACCACCCTCCCTTCTCCTCAGTTTGCATTGCTCTGGTAAGTTATTTATCAATAAAAATTCCACAGCCAACACATAATTGGATTTCTATAAGAGCTTTCAAAACCGAGCTGCACTGAGTTGCAGGCGGCAGACAATTAACTTGACAGAGGAGTTAGCACTTCAGACTTGCATCTGTTTTCATTGCCTGCTTCTTTCAGAGCAATCATTTTCTCATTTTATTCTGGTTGTGGAAGGAGCAGGTGAAAACAAGCCACAGTCTCTTTAGCAGGCAGCTCTGGTGGTTGGGTGATACTTATTGGAGGGCCAGTGAAGTAAAGTTCTGGAAACCTCTTCTGGCAGAGGGTTTTAACTGGTGATTAATGGGAAAGGGTTTAGGTAAGATAAGAACATACAGGAGGCTGCAGACTTATTTAAGAGTACACCTCATCTGGAAAATCCAGTGTCACAGTGAGATGGGCAAGGGCAGGTGGGAAGCACAAAAGGTTTGGGCTTTACCCCCAGCAGTAACACTTATTTGGAGCAGAGCATCTTCCTTCTGATGAATGGTGTGAAACACAACTGCAGAGCACTGCATCCTCCATCTGCCACCACAGACTTTCCCGCAGCAGAGGGCAGACATCCAAACTGCTCAAACCAGCTAGGCAATGAAACCAGCTCAGCCAAGCAGCATATACAAGCCCTTTCTTTGCTTTCTTCTTTCCTTTGCTTCATTTTTTGAAGCCTTTGTATAAGAGGGGCAGAGGAGGCTACACTCTTCCCTGAGGCAGGTAAGTGATGGAGATGGAAATGCAGATGCAGATGGATGGCACCAGGAGTCTGACTGCTCTCCCCTCCCTCACAGTCCCCCTCACAACATTGTCATGCTTCCCAAAGGGCCATGCATAGCCCAAGGGCAGAGTTACCAGGCAGATGGATTTTTAGCTGTAAGGAATACAGGCAATCCAGACTGGTGCATGGCTGGTGAAAAGCAGGCTGTCACCAGTGTCACTGGCAGGACTTCTCATCAGCACTGCAGCTGGCAGTGTAACCAGACATTAATGTCACCATCGCACAGTGTCCAGCAAAAGACTAAGGTCCTGCACTGCTAAGCTGTGCAATGAGCTTCCTGACTTCATTACATGTTTGCAAGGAAGCAGAAGCAAACTGGAAGTTACTTTGTGGCCTCGGTAAATCTCTCTGGGTTCAGGAGGGGATCTCTCCCTTTACCCACAAGTGCAGCTCTCTCACCCAAGACAGTCCCTGCCCTGCTGGCGCTGGGTTGGGCTCCATTCCAGAGAAGGCCCAGCAATGTCTCCTTTGTCTTGCAGTTTGTTTCGCCTCTGCCCCACCGTGGCTGTCATCTGCTCCCCTCTCCAATGCCTTTTCCAGTAGTTGTTCTGTGTCTATTCAGGAATGAAGGTGACTGAACACTTCCTTTACTAGGGGCCCTTCCTACATCCTCCAGGCATTCATTTCCCTCTGTCTGTCAGGTGCCATGCTCCCAGATCTTCTCTTTTTCATCTTGCACATAGCAAGCCCATTCATCAAGCCCTGACAAGGACTGGGTGTGAGTTTGGTTTCCTAGCTGGCACCACAAAGGAGTGGACTGCCTTGGGGCTGCAGGGACATGCAGGCATTTCTGATGAAGCAGGCAAGTTTACAAACTAGATTCAGTTTGTAAACCAAACTTTCGACTTCAAACAGTTCTTAAACGAAGCTCAGGACTGAATCTGAGCTAAGCACCATGAGCACCTTTGGAGCTGGGCTCTCTCGAACCCTTTAAATTAAACACAGGCTGTATTTTTTAGCTTTCTCGTCTGAGGTCTTAGAGCTTCACTCCAGCAGAGCTTGAGGTGGAGGGTCTGCGAGCCACTGTCTTGGCCTGGGCCACCCACCTCTGCGTCCTTCTGCTAGCAGTGACCAAGGGGAAGGCCAGCTCTGTCACAGGAAACGTAATTGCTTTACAATTTGCTTCCTGTTTGAACAAAACCAGCAGACCAAATTACTAAACCATTTTAAAGAGAAAGAATTTAATTAGGGATATGGAAACAGCATTTTTGAGGCATTCTCAACAAAGAATTTAAAAAAAAAAAAAAGCAAAACTGATGAGAGCAGCTTTTTCCATCTCAACTGAATGTTTTGAAACAAAATAACTTTATTTTGCTCCAAAGCTCAAGTGGAGGCAAGTTTTCTTTTTGCTTCATTTCATCTCCCTGGAATATTGAAAAACATCTGTCACGATGGGCAGGTCCCTTTATTCTCCCCACAAATACGACTTTCACTTGAAACCACATTTTCTGATAGTAAAGCCTCTCAGGCAAAAAAGCAGTCTTTGTGAGAGTGGACACGGAGCTGTCTGAAGTGAGCTATAACTCAGAGCAGCACCTCCATTCATGGAGAACTTCTCCAGCCCTTTGAGTTCCCCTCAGCACACAGGCTTGTAAAGAGAACATAAAGGCCTCCTGCTCCCAACAGCCCCAGCAGATGGAAATAATCTGCGCTGTTTACGTATCGTTTTACAACCCGGGGAAATCAAGCAGGTGGTGACACAGTTACCTTTACCCAGACTTTAAAGCAATCGTGGTCCCCACGGTGCCCAAGGGCAGCTTTCCCCTCCAGCAGAGCCAGACAAAGGTAACAGTGGATGGGTGGGTGATACAGACATTTTCTGCAGCCCCCTGCTCCCATCTGTCCCTGTGATGGAGCCTCGGTGGGGGCTGCTGTGCAGGGACCCCCGGCTGCCCCTGCCCTCAGCGTGTGCCCTGCCTGCCTTCCAGGGACTGGGAACAGCCTTCACTGCTTATTCACCATCCACAGCAGAACCCAGAGCCAAGGCTTGAACACAAATGCTGCTCCCAGTCTGTAACTTCATTTTCTTTTTGCCCGAATTCAGCATGGCAATTTGCAGCCTAGTATTTTTATCATTTTCCTTACTACAAAATTCTACTTGGGTATAAGACTACTCCTTCTTCCCTTGCAAATGATTTTGTTTTACTTATTCATATATTTCTGGCAGGTGACCCCAGAAGGCAAGGGTTAAGTTTTACAGTGATTTTCAAGGGAGACCACTCAGCTTTGGCAGGGTCTGTGCTCCCCACCCCTGCTTGCTGTGTTTGGTGGTGGTCAGGTCAGGGATGACTCGTGCAGAAATGATGTATGCATGAGGTGATCCGGGACCTGCTTATTCCTTTACTAAAGGATCAGAAAAGATTTCGGAAGTCCCTCATCTCTGCCATGCCTTTGTTTCTGAAATATCCCTGGAGATCTGGAGGGAGAATTAAACTATGTTTCATAAAAATACCAGTAAGCTTTGTAAAAAAATATTGTAGTCTTCTTCTTCCATTTTTCAAGAAGATTCATGGAAAGGGAAAGAAAAAAGTGAGTGGGCTTTTAAAAGAGAGTTTTGAATAAAAAGCTTCAGGTTTGTATTTAAGTTTTCAAAAAAAAACCCCTCACACCTGAAGCAATAAAAAAAAAAAAAAAAGGAAATAAGAGGGGAGGAAGACTACAGGGGAGACGAAAAGTCACATTCATCATTGTCCAAAGCCAAGTTCTAGTTTGAACAGCAAACATCATACAATCAATCCATCTGCTCACCATTCCCTTCCCAAACACAAAAAATCAGCCTTTGTTGGCGCAGGATTTGTCTACACAAAACTGTGTTGCTTTAAGGGAACATGGAAATAGTACACATCTCACACAACTGCTCTACGTAGTTCTCCTTGTAGAAATGCACCTTCAAACTGGATTCTTCATTCCGGGAGCCACCTGGGGATATGTTGTGCCAAAGTAAGACATCTTTATTTTGATATAATCTCATTCACATCGAAGGTTGCACATCTCATCTGTAAGTAAAAATCCCACATTCCTGACCAAAGCTGTTGTGGGGATACAGAGCTGGCCTTAAAACGAGTTAGCCTTGCTACAGAAAAAGTGACCTCCTTGTGAGGGCCCAGCTTCCAAGCCCTTCAAACCATTTCTGAACTCAGCAAAGCTACCAAAGAAGAAAGTGCCCTTTTAGTTTGTGATTCTATCGGTGCCAGGGTGTTTGTGGCACTGGCTTCATACTCCTATCTCACTTAGCTCCTACAGAAAAGCATGAGGCCAAAGAGTATCTCCTTGCAGTGAAAGGAAAGCTGTCAGGCAGAGAGAACCAATGCAGTGCCAAGAATGGGCTGCCTGATGTGCACAGCCTGCAGGGCTGCTCCTTTCAGCACTGCTGATAGGATGGACAATAATCCAGTCAATAGCATAAAGCTATCACATGTATCAGTGGGGACACTGTCCCAAAAGGAAGCTCGGGAATCAGAAGTGTGATTAGAGGCAGGAAGAGAGATTACAGCCTAGGAAAACATGTTGAGCAAGAAGACACTGAAAATAATGGGACTTGCTTTGCAGCAGAGATAAAAAAATAGGAATGTTATGGAAATAGACAGGACTATCAGGGCTGTAGAGAAGCCAGATCATCGCAGAGCTTCTGTTGCTGTGTGTCCTAACACAGGAATATCCTGGATGTGCACAAATACACTGTGGAATTGAATCACAACATGGGAATGTATCTAGAGGAATGGCTTCTCCACATGCTGCATTTGATGCCTGGAGATTAGAGAGGAAAATAGGATGCTCCTCAAAGCTATGGGAATATTCATTATTATATTAATGCAGTTTCATAAACAGGAGTTTTGGGACAGTTATAATGTTGGCAGACAACTGCTAATAAAGTAAATTAGTAAGGAGGTTCCCCAGCGGGCAGTTTCCCTCTTCCTTAGGAGCACCTGGTTCTGCATATAACCAGAGTTGGGATATTGGTGCAGATGTCCCAGGCAATTTGGCAAGCTTGAGGTTTTCCCTTTCTGAAATTACTCCTTTAAGTCAACTAAGGTTCAAAAATGCTCAGTTTTCTGTCTTCTCTCTTCTTAATTTTCTCAATATCTACTGCTGAGTTCCTTACAGAGGGCTGGCGTTAGCACCCCAGGGTCCTCTAACCTCCGTCCATGCCCCTATAAACTGCAAAGTCTGAGGTTTGTGATAGTATTTTTATATAGGTTTTTGTTTCTAGCCAGGACTTGGTCTGCAGCATTTCCAGACCAGTCACAACCTCTGGAGGAAGTCTGGTCTTAAGAGATTTGCAGCTTCATTTTGCTCGCTGTAGAAGTTGGAATAACTTGGATAAACACTGGATAATCAGTACAACTCCTTGTGCTTATCTGCCACAAACCCAGACTGTCTACTCACTACTATTCCTCCAGCACTAGTTTTCACCAGACATAACCACAAGCATTTCTGTTTCCTGATAACATAGAGAGGAGCAAAGCTGATTCAGAAAACCTTTCTTGTGCATAAGACCACAGGCAGCTGGGGCTGCTTCTTGTGAGCACAGGCAGCCGGGGCTGCTGCTTGTGCCCATAGCTGATGTTTCTAGGGGCTTGCCAGAGCCAGCTTGAATTCCAGCCCAGCTGGGGAGATAGGGAGCTGAGGAAGCGTGACTTCTGAAGAGCAGAGATAGCCTGGGATAAGCACTTGTAAGCCACTGAAGTAGATCACTTGAATTTCACTTCCCCATAGCACTGTGAAGTGTGTGCACGAGATGGTGACACAAGAGAAACTGAGAACTGACTGAAGGAGTTACCCACTTCTGAATGGATGCTGGACTGTAGTGGATTTTGGATGAGACTGGTAAATTCAGCAAATTTTGTGTTTATAGAGGGAATAGAATTATTTTAGGAGTTTTCTTCTGCTGAGGGAAAGATCCCTGATCTCTGGTGGGCTTTCCCCAGACCATCCATAGATCCAGGCTTCTGCAGGAATGGCTGGGCCAGCATTCTCACCTGCCCTCTTCCCCTCCTGCTTACTTCCCTGTCTCTACCTTGAATTGCTTGCAGTGCTGTCAGCCCATCCCGACTCCCTGCACTTCTGATCCAGGGATTGGATTTGGGAAGCCCCAGGTGCTTGCAGGCACAAGTTAGAATTCCCAGATTTGCAAAGTGCAAGGTGGGCATCCCGGGATGCTGCTCAGGATGGCTTGGACAGCACTAGGATCCATCATTAGGACCTGCTGAGGCTTGGACAGCAGATCTGCCAGCTCCGCATAGATTGCCACCCTCAGACATGGAGAACACTGGGAAATTAATCCTAGAATGCAAGAGACAAGATAACATGTTCACATGTTATTTCACATCCATTTCTAGTTCTCCTAGATTTTTCAAAGACATTTCTGTTTATTTATTTTCTCATGTTACCAGTGACGTTAATAGTTTAGCAGCAGCTGCTGCCAAAAGAATGATCCAGTTTATAGGTCCAGTGAAGAATGACCTTTTACATTATTGGAGATAAATAAATCTTTGTTCCCCAAGCATTTCATTCAGTAAAGTAACTAAGCAAAGAAATGTCTTCCCTCCAAAGCATTCAAGAAGTGCTAGTAATGCACAATACAATCACCACAACAGATTTATTTAGCCCTTTTCCCTCCATCACTTGTCATATAGTTTTAAAAATAAAATTACTCCCGAAGGGACCAATTCACAAGATATTTATACAAAAGTTATGTCCAGCCAAAGCAGATGGAATGCAGATAGTGCAGGATATGACAGGGGAGCAGATGTTTTTTAATCATTCCTGCATCATTTCTGGTCACTAGCCAGTTGTATTGGGATTACCCAGTCCCCACAGAGAAGGAGCATGGCTTTGCATTCTGCAGAGACACGTGGTAATCCAGATGCCTGCTTGGGAGAAAAATTAGGAGTCTCAGCACTGGTATTTTTATGATGCCTTGCTGTTGCAACTCATTTAATTGGTAAACAAAGGGAATGAGCATCAGAACTTAAATCACACTTTTCACAGCCGTGTTCAGCACTGGAATGGCTGCTCTGGAGCCCTCTCCAACTCCAGGAGATGTGAGCAGCCCTGCAGGGGTTTGAGTGGCTCCTTGCTGGCTCCTGACCATTGTGTCTCAATCCTGGCCTGGGATAATACAATTTTTTGCATGCTCGCTTGTATTTCTAAGTCACTATTTGAATTCTATTAGAGAATTCCACCTGAATTCTGAGAAAAAAAAAAAAATCACTTTTATCTTCATTTAAACAGTGAATAAGATCAAAATGGTTTCTAAAGGAGCAAGATTTATTCCAGACAGACCTGCTGTGAAAACTCCCCATTCATTTACATACATACATATATATGTGGAGACAGACAGCATGGATGCCCATATACATCATCTATCTCTACATCTATATACATTCACACAAAATGCACTGCAAAGAGATGCAGAGACAGCTCCAGGATGCTTTAGCCCATGCTGTCATGGAATCAAACCACGATGACATTTCGAGAGTTAAGACAGAGCAGCTTTCATTCAAGATGCTCTGTGGATTAGAAATCTCACTCTCTGTGACCTGCATTTTACTGTATGAATGTTACAGTATTTACAGTAAAGTGGCACCTGAAGTGGGCAAGCAGATCTGTGTTTTCTCACAAGGTCCTGGGTAGGTTTGTACCTCCCGGGCTTAAGGCTGAGGGTTGTGCCTTCCCTACACCAGTCCCTCATGTAGCTGGTCCCAGCTGTGCCTGCAGGCACTGCACTCAGACCTCAAGGCTGCAGAGCTGGTACAGGTTTAGGGCTGTAATCAGTTCAGGCACATCTGAGAATAGTCTTGAATTCTTTATTGTGCACTCCATCCCTGTGTGTAGGCACAAATATTGTGTGGCTGGTCTACATAGGTATAACCTTTCCTTTCCAGGACATATCCCAGCAGATAAAATTCTGCCTCTAAAATAAATCCAGAAGTTTTATAAAACCTCATGAGTGAAGGGCTGTGATTTTAGTGTAGACAAGGACCAGTCTGGGAAATATCACTGAAAGGGTTGCCTGTATTAATGATATTAGATGCTGTACAGAAAGGAGCTTATGGCCCTGTGAATGCTTTCATACAGAGAGATAACAGAGTGCAATTATTTTCTTCTTTGGCTTTCTCATCTTCAGCAGCAAGGGAAGAGTCTAAGTAATGAACATGATTTGTAGGAGACTCTTCATTTTCTCCAGATAGATGGGAATTACAGGGCAAACAGAGGTGATAGAGAATCCATCAGCCAGTCTGAGGACAGAGAGATATTGGACTGCTTGGGAAAAAGCAGAAAAGCAAAATCTTGATGCTCAGGAGTCCAGTAATGTTATCACTGCTGATAATGGCACACAGATGGATGACTTGGACCAGCTGGACTTAGCCTGTGAGATCTCATCTTAGGGTTTCATAGATCTAACATTTTCCATCCCTTAGCTAGATTTATGTAGGGCTTGGCTGTCAGTCAGATGTGGTCAGAGCATGGTCCTTCCCACTGTCCTAGGAAGCAGTGGGACTGTCATGCTCCGTTGCCCTGGCCAGCCTCGGCTGGGAAATGCTCCTACAGCAAAAGGAGTTTAATTGCTCTCACATGCCCAGGGAGGAGAACTGAGATGCCTCTTGCCAGGGGCCTGGAGGTAGTGGAGGTTTGTTACTGCCTTGTGTCAGGCCCCTCCTGGTGTCCCAAGGACTTTGCTCTTCAGATTGTCTTAGCCAAGCTCTGCTCATGAGGGTTCAGTTTACAGCAGATTTTGTGTAGGTGGGTCAGCTCACAGCAGAGTGATGTTAACCTAAGCACAGGGCCAGCAGCTTTGCTTTCCCAAGGATGATGCAAAGATAAAACAAATTATAGCTAAAAAATATTTTTTCAACATGAAATCTGGAAGTTGTAAGGAACATGGAATTGCAATTACAATTCTGTCCTGCTCTCAGCCACACCATAAAAAGAAGATCACTAGATCCTTCTGCTGATGACAGCAGACATGGCTATTGCTCTAGATATGGCAGCTGCTTCTTTACAGAACATTGTTTCATTTTTCCAACGTGGAAAATGCTGCTTGACTTGAGAGCAGGACCAGTCAGGAAGCATAAACTCTGCAAGGGCAATAGAGCTAGCTTGAAAAACTCATCATCGTACCTGACCTTTCTGTTTTCTCCTCTGAGAGATCATTTCCAGGGAATAAACAACCTGGTCATTTGTGAATCCATTAGGCAAACACAGCTCTTTCGTGGTCTTCTTGTAAGCTTCAGACACTCTCAACAGATGAACACATGCCAGCATCTGAGTCAGGGGTTACAGTGGGTGCAGCAGAGGTCAAATGTAAAAGTCTCCTAGGTGTTGCCTGTGACTTTAACTTAGCAAAACACTGAAGCATGTGCTTAGCCTGAAATGGTAACACAAGCAACAGTGACTTTTCCCTTGAAGCTGGGCATGTGGTTAAGTACTTCTCTGGCTCGAGGCCAGAATGTACAGCATGATGCTACTAGAGCAGTAACCAGCAGTGAGGACTGACTGCACACACACGTGGAGTGGAGACATCCCCTCCATCCCTGAGCTGAGCTCTGCAGGCAGGTTTAAGGCCCAGGCTGCCTCAGTAACCCCTGGAAGGAGGCAGCAGGCTGACTGCCCAGGTTTAGCTTGGCCATGCCTCCTGGCTCAAGGGTGTAACCCCCGTGTGACCCTGTGGGTTGGTAACTTAACCATCAAGGTGGTGAGATCCTCCTGCCCCTTTTAACTCACACAGGTGAGCACAGAACAAATAGAGAAGTTGTGAGCTGCCAAAACAATGAATACAATACCTAAGCTTTGGGTGGTGGCCTGAAGAGCAGCTGCAAAGGCAGGGCCACCTATGCACAGGGCTGCTTGGAAGTAGTCCAGAGCTTCGTCCTGCCGTGTTTAGCAAGAGGCGTTCTGCTTGTTCTTTGCAAATGTGAAAATTGCAGCAAAAAAAGTGACGCAAAACAGCTCTGGACTTTTTTCCCTCCTACCAGAAACAGAACTCGATGCCTTGAGCAGCGCTAAATGCTCAGGGCAGGGCAGGCTGCAGTAACTCGAACACTTCCCGTGGGTTGTTTTGCTGTCTCCAGTCCTCTGAGGTGGAGATGTGCTTGATGTTGCACTCAGAGTGTGCATCCCTGCCAGGCTCCCTGGAGGGTTTGCTGTGTCAGAACCCATCCAGCAGCAGTGAAGCTGATCAAGCCAGAGCTCTTAACTCTGGGTATCTTGATTTTCACTTGTCCAAAGTGTGGATCCCAATCTGAAATCATGGCAAACAATCAAACAAGAGGATATTTTCATGAAGAATTTGTGGTGGGTTTTAATTGCTCTACCAGGTCAAGTGGCAGAAAAAAAGTCTTTTGTTAGTTAAGAAAATGAGATGCATTTTGCCCATTTAAACACGTATGAGATTAGACAAATGTGCATTCCATTAAAAGAGGTTTTCTTTGAGGAAAATACCTAAAGCTAGTGGGGGAAAAAATAGCTTAAGGAAGTAACTTCTAGTATTACGCTGTGTCGCTTGTGTATTCTTGGTGAATCAGTGCCAAAAGCTAGATTTCATTCATTAGAAACCATATACTCTTCAATCTGAGCCTGTGACTGAGCTAGGATCTGGCTTTTGTGTCTTGTGGGAAACTCAGATGAGATGTCAAAAACATTTCTATCCTAAAATGAGACACAGAAAGACATTTTGGGACTGCTTAAGCACCACGTATGAAAAGATTCAGAATTTTTCATTTTTGAGCTTCCCCCTAAACAAAATGTTAAAATCAGCTTCTGTAATTTTTCCATTTGAAAGGAACAACCTTTCCTTAGTCAACAATTCTCTCATAAAGAATATGAAATATCCTCTGAAAAACTGCTTCATGAAAGATGGGTTTATTTCACAGATCACTGCAAAGCAGTCAGCTTTAGCAAAGGCAGTGTGGAGGTTTTCAATGGCTCAGGAATTCATAATGATTAGATGTTTAAGCTAAGACAATTCCCAAAAGGGGTTTGGAGTGTGGAGCTCTTGGTAGTATTTGGTCATAAATATAATTCAGATTTTAATACCATGTGTGGTAAGCAATAGACTGCAATGAAATTCAGAAAGACTGGCTTGTGTATCTAAAATAGACCTTTATTGCCAAATGCTATGTCTTAAAAATGTATTTGTGAGTAGCTGTATCTTGGATTTAGCTGAGTGTACTGGGATACATCTTGCCCAACAAAATAAAAATATACTGAATCACGAGACTTGAAAGTGGTCCATTTTTTTTTTTTGTTTGTATGTGCAAATCTGTTCGTGTGGAAAAGTAATATATAAAGCAAAGGTGAAAGAGCAGAAAAATGTAAGTTTCCAGAACAAATATTTCAGCTAAATTTGTTTTGATGAACGATATCCAAAAGCAGTCTTTCATATATACGTACACACAAAAGTCTATATATGGCTTTCAGATATAAAGTAGTCTTTGTTAGAAAACTTTCTGACTTAACCCTGATCTTAGGCAGAGGCCTCTTATCTATACAGCATTCAGTAATGGAATAATCTGATTAAAAGTGTTTCAAATACAGGTAATTTTATCAAAAGCACTGAGCTATTCCAGGGCACGATTACTATCATACTGCTTAATTATATTTTCTTTCTTGAGAAAATGCAGCTATCTGAAAGGGTAATGAAGTGATTGCTGTTTGTGTAGCTGTGAAGAAGGGAAGCTTGCTGGTTCATTAGCAAAGCAAATGATTTGCCTTCGGCATTAGTTAACCCTAAGGGCTAAATTCCACTCTCAAGTACATCAAGAGGAAAATAACAAGGGTTAGACTGAATTTGCAGTGCTGTTAGTGGGAGCAAAATTTGGCCCTTACCTTTCAATGGGAAAGCAAATACAGTATTCCTACTTTCCATCCATCATGTCAGATAACTAGATGGTTTGATTAGATTACAAAGCCCACACTAACAATGACGTATATTTGGATGAATTGAAAAATGCCATTAAAGTGGGATTCCTGGAATTTAGCCGGAAAACAAAATATTTCCTCTCTAAACTCATTATACTTACAGAAAGAAAATTGGATAAATAAATGAGAAATCTTTGAGAGACCCTCTTGTCTGTGTTTAGAATTAAAAACATTTAAATATGATCAGGTTTTAAATTTTTTTCCTGGATTTGTAAAAACACTTGGATGTTTCGGGCTATGTAAAACTTTCATTTTCTAAAACAAGATATTTTTAACATCTTCTCATGTTCAGCACAGAGAGACCATAATGCTTATCCCAAATCTGAAAGATGGCATAGATCCTCAAGCACAAGATTCCTGTTGGGAGAAACATTTTTGACTTAATAATGTGTTGATTTCTCAGTCAAAACTCTGTATGCACAGCTTTGATTTTGGCACAGCTTGGGGACAGTGGAACACTTGGCAATTTTCTCCCAGCTTGTTTTTTTTGATCAGCAGCTGGAGACTCTAGGATTTGGGGGATGCACCCACAATTTCCCTTCAGGCTAGGGGAAAGAGGCTTCCAAATTTTAGATGGAAAACAAGGGGACAAAGCTGACCTTGGCAGTGGGCAGCCAAAGATCTAAGGATCGGTTTTCACAGCAGCCCAAAGATATGCAAAGGACTTCTCCAGGCCGCATTTGGCTAAAAGCCAGCTCATTCCAGAGGGATTGGTGGGAATGTGGAGTCTGTGAAGGGCTGCCTGTACTAAAACAGGAGGGGAACCGTGGTCCTGTCTGGCTTTGTTTCTGCATTATTAGGTTTGTATTTCTGTAAAAGATCTCTGCGGGGGAAACCAGCATGGAGATATTTAGCTGCGAACATTGGCAAGGAAAAGTTGTTAAGAGCGTGGAAAGGGACTGAAAAGGTGAAGCTACATGATGGTGGGAGGAATATTGGGAGATTTTTAGCCCTCTTTTTAGATAAAAATACTTGGAGATTTTTAGCTTTAAGGTCAGAAAATCCCTTCTGTGTCATCTGGGCAGCATAACACTGGCCACAGGTTCATGGTAAGCCATGAAAAACTAGCCCAGATTTTTTAAGTTTTCTACTGATCTCTCCTTCTTGAATTAAGCTTCACTTCTGCATAACCCTGTTATCCCCATGTGTAAGGTGTCCCCATTATTCCCATGGACATTTTGCCTTCCTTTCCTCTTGTCCATACACACACAGCAGGTAGACAGAAATTTGTCATCCAGTGTGATTTTTAAAGGTATACAGGGAAAGATTCCAACATTATTAAGCTTTCTCACATTAAACAGCCTAATTTATTGTTAATAAGTTGTAGTTTTTTCTTGGACTTGCAATCCTTTTGTATGTTTTGTTTGAATCCCTTTACTGCTAGAGCAGTAAAATTTTGACTGCATCTAAAAGCATTCCTAATAAATAACCTAGAACTCCACTTATTTCCCATTAAAAAGGAGTCGGTTTGTAAAATTCTTCTCACATTTAATGGATTTTTCCTTGCATTCAGAATTTCCATCATTTGTAACTGGATCTAGTGCAAAACCTTGTGGAATAAATTCTGATCCCACTGTATAAACTGAGAGTAATTTAAGTGACATTCGAAAAGCTACTCCAGATTCACACAATAACCCCGAGAAGGGTCTATTGTAAAAGCAGACCCATTTGAATTTGTAAAATAAGGCATCACATGTACTGCAAAGCTGCAAACAGTGAATTCAGGTGCACTTTATAATGTATCTAACGATGGTGTTTCCCAAGGGCATGTCACTGACTTAGAAAGCACTTGATCAAGGGACTAAAACCAGCCCAGGTCCTGAGAGACATTTGGACTGTGAGATTGCATTGCAAGCTCATTCCTAGAGGCTTCCAGCTGCTTTTGCAGGAGAGAAAGAAGCTGGAAGACCTGCTGCCTTGCAGGTGGAGCCTTGGGTGCCCAAGAGCAGTGCAAGGGAAGCCAGGTGACAGGGAATGGGACTGCCAAAGAGGATACACCATGTAAGAAACTGCTGAGCAGATGCAAGGGGGACAATCAGCTTCCCTGCAGGGAGACTTGTTTAACTCTACATCAGCAGCAGCAGCACAGCTGTGATCATCTCCCCACAGCTGGATACCTAAGCTTGGTTAAGTTTTCCTTCCTTGTGGGAATCTGGCAGGCATTGTGAGCTTTCCCCTATCTCACCATTCTCACCCCTCCAGGGCTGAGGACTTGAATAAGAGAAAAGTGAAAAATTCAGGGAGGAGACCATTTTCACGTGGATATGGAGCACAGAGGGAGAGGTAGCTCAGCCTCTGAGGGCCACAAGGAGCACACGGGGCAGCTGCCTGCAAGCAGGATCTCTCCACACAGCATTTTCCTCTTGGAAGAAGGCAGATCACCATGGGCTGATCAGCCACCTCAGGCAGCTGAGACCTCACAGAGATTCAAAAGGGATATATTTAAAATCAGAATGAATGTGTATGGAGGTAGGGAAGGCTGAGAAAGTGTCTGAAGTAATTGGCCATGAAAGACTGTATCCTAAAAAGTCCATTCATCCACATGGCTTGGTAGGTCCTCCCTTCTGCCACTTTGACTTCATAATTCTCCAAATACAAATTTTTTGCAGGTATTGTAAAAGACACTGTAGCTACAGGTAGCTAGATAATAAAGGAAAGTGCAGAAAACTGGTGAAGTGTGTTGTTAATAGTAGCCTGTTCCCTGTCTCTATTAATATCTCTACAGAGGAGTCCAAGGAATGAGGTGTCCTGTCTGTCTGAGTGACTACCTTTCATCAGTATTTGTAACCAATGCAAAAGAAAGAAATCAAAAAACAGGTCATTACAGTCCGAGCTTGTAAAGGAATAACTTCTACATGTTTTCCATCCTTAAGAGGTGAGCCGTGATCTCTTCTGGTACCTTCAAAAGT
Source organism: Vireo altiloquus (assembly GCA_013396875.1). Classification (NCBI taxonomy): domain Eukaryota; kingdom Metazoa; phylum Chordata; class Aves; order Passeriformes; family Vireonidae; genus Vireo; species Vireo altiloquus. The sequence continues at coordinate 425,844 of VZRF01001712.1, forward strand.
CACATTTCTAAGCTTTTCCTTTGCAATGAAAAGACTGTATAAAACTCCTCAGAAAAAAAAAAGAGTTGCAAGTTGAATTTTGTGTGGAATAACATAATTTTGGGACCTTGTAGTTTAAGCAATGATAGCAACAGCAGGATGTGTTAACAGACCATCCACAGGTGGATAGAGTATAGTGCTGGCACTTTTGGTGCTGCTGGATTTGTGGCAGTGTCACGTTTGGAGTGTGGGACTGTTACTACATCTGAGAGCCACAAGAAAAAAGTGTCTTGAGAAAACTCCGTGCTATAAAGGCATGACAATGAAGGACTTAGAAGGTACAAATAGATGGAAACTGAGTGGTAACAAGACACTACTGCATTTTAAGTGGTCCTGAGTGGGTTTTATGTGGGAGGATGATTGATTGACTGATTTCTGATGAAGCTGTTGTGAAGAAGGGGGATTTCACACCAAAGAGGAATTTCAAAGCATGCCAGTAACTTTTTAAATTTTTGTCCCCAGAAGAGAACTGCAAAATAACATTCATGGTGGCTGTCTTCCTCAACGTATATGTACAGGGGTAAACAAATCCAAGGTCTTTTCTCAAAGGAGAGGATATCTGCTCAGCATTTTACAGTGGTTGCAAGTCATCTTCCTTTTAAAGTCTCTTTTAAAAAACAGTCTCCAGCTCTGGCTAGCTTAGGGCCATGAGCCCAGTGCACATTTGGCTAAGGTGCATCTCCGTGACTGCTGTGCCATTTTCTTTTATGTACCCAGCATCACAGACTATCGTGATGAGTCAGTGATAGCATTAGCAAACAGCAGATATTCAAGCTCCTATGGAGGCCAAGAAGACCCTGAAAGAGAGAAAGGGAAAAAACCAAATCCAAATAAACCTCATTTAATCATTACCCTGGCCAGCAAAACTTTAGGTCTGTGCTCTTCCCTTTCGTTTGCTAAGGCCCTGACAACTTATAAATCTGATGTAAAAGATGAACTGAGGTTCCATGTAAAATGTGGCTTGAAGTGTCATCTTAAATACAGTTACAGATAATAGCCTAGACCAGAGCTCCAGCAGCATCACTTCTAGTGCCTGATAGTGGGATTACATGTAGATGTGGCACTTAAAGACATGATTCAGTGGTAGGCTTGACAGTGTTAGGTTTAAAGTTGGATCTTAAAGGTCTTTTCCAATCCAAATGATTCTATGTTTCTAAGATAATGGGTGCAAGATTTTCCTGGCAGCCAAGTAGAGAACAAGATTTTACAGAGATCCAGATCAAGATAATCAGTTCCTCTCCAGCCTTTTCCAAACCCCAGAGCTCAGCAGAGAAGGCTAGAAGAGCAACTAGAAGCACGTATGCACAGCTCAAACCCACGTGTGCAGCAGCACAAGTGACGATGCCTGCAGTCTTCAAAGGGTGCTGTTGATGGGGCTTTGTAGCACTGTATTTAAGCCATTGGATGATACCAAAATTGCGTAATGAGTAGAGAGGGTGGAATATGTCCCTTACACGCTGGAGAATATTAGTCTGAAAGTGTTTGATCAGCCTGTGCAGAAGCACTCTTTAATGGGGATGTCTGCCAGATGTCACCATCCTCCTGATCCACAGACAAAGCTGTTTCTGATGCTGCTCTTTACATTATTTTCCTCAAACTGAGCTTGTCCTTCTAATGCCCCATGCTCTTAGATAATGAGTATGTCCTAAGCAAGCTCATTCCTCTGGGAATGAGGTGGAGAAGACCCTGCCAAGCAGCTTTGCTGGCGTGCCTGAGCGCTGGCAGGCCGGGAGGTGGTGGTGAGGAGAAGGCTCCTCTGCAGCCCAGCTGTGTGCAGGGAGCACAGCTGGCTGTGTGGCACACAGCTGTCTGCAGGATGCACATCTGTCTGCGTGCTGTCCCAGTGTTCACAGAGCACAGTGGCACACAGCTCTGCCTGGGACACATCTGCCCCAGGGTGCTCAGCTCTGCAGGGCACAGTCATCTCAAGGTGCGCAGCTGTCTCGGGGCACACAGCTGTCTGTGGGGTACACAGCTGGCTCAGGATACACAGCTGTCTGCAGAACACACAGCTGTCTCGTGGCACACAGCTCTCTGCAGCTGCAGAATTCCAGTAGCGTTGCTCTCCCCAAAGCGGATTCACCTTAATGCAGTTTAATTGAGCCTATCCAAATTCATGCCTCTCCTTAGGTCAGCTTGGCTTTGCGGGTTCCCAGCAGCTGCCAGAGACACAGCTCTTCCAGCCCTCAAGTCGGGTGGGTGTAGGGGATCCACCTGCTGAGAGCTGCCAGGAGATTGCAGCTGGTGTCACCACAGGCACTGCCCAACCTGTAGGTGCAGAGTGTTGAATTCTTTGCAGAACCCACAATTACCTTTTCCATGACATCATGCAGGTCAAAACCCTGGAAGGACCCTGAGAAAGGGAATGTGATATAACGAACTAATGTGACATCTCTCAGAAAGGTTTTAATTGAAGCTTATCTTGGCCTGGGCAGGAGAAAAGACTACATGAACTCTCAAGGTCCCTTTCAGCATTGTGAGAGAAAAATGAAATTCCCCATGTGAAGTACAGAATGTTATTATTATACATTATCATGAACAAAATATTTAATAGTACTGAAAAATTAATTAACCATCACGAGTTGGGTCAATTATTCACTGGAGGTGGTGAGAGGTGACAAAAACATTTTCACTATACCTGCTTTCCAACCTTCCCTGCATGTGTGGCAGTAATTCACATCTCAATGGGGGCTGTCTGGCCAGCACAAGTCTAACAACATTTTTAGGGTCTGGTTTGAATTTTTTCAAGTCCAAAGCATCCCAGGAGGTTGAGTCATCTGGTGAAGAGAGCAGCTGCCTTCTCTGTGCAGAGGAGCACTAATCCTATGGCACATGGCACCCTCTGCAGACTGATTGACTTCAGACTCTGCTCTCCATGGAATGATCTGTACTTTAGGACTGGCAGCTGCGCTTCCTGCTCCATACCTGGCAGCACCCACTCCCGTGTGTGGCATGGCAGTGCTAGCAGGAGGAACGGGTCAGAAAGCCTCTGGCAGGGTAAAAGGATCCAGAGAAGGCTGGAAAGCAGGGCTGTAGAGCAGGAGATGGGAGTCACAGGGCTCCACAGGGCAGATGGGTCCCAGAGATGGGGAAGTGGGATGGGGTGGGATGGGATGGGATGGGATGGGATGCTGCTCTGTGTTCTGGCGGGGGATATGCCAAGTTGGGACCAAAGATTATCAATAGGATTTAGACCCTTCTTGTTGCTAAATTCTTTTGCAGAGGAGTGGGAAGCACTGCCAGGCCACTGTCCCTTTGCAGGCAGACCCTTGAGCCCTTGCTTGAGCCCTCCTTCCATGCCTCGGATGTGCAAACAACCTCTCCCACTTCCCGTGCCTCCCTCCAAGGGCCAAATCCCCATCACACGGTGCAGTGCAGACCTGCAGAGGGGCCAGGCTGTCCAGGGACAGGGACTGCAGTCAGGTAGGCAGTGCCAGGGGCTGAAGTGCAATGGAAATCACTCAGTGAGGATGCTGGAGAAGACAGGGGTGCAGGAAAGTGGTGTCGTTTGTGGGGTTAAGCATCCATGTTATGGTCTGGCTATGCTGGGCATGTCCCCCCTGCAGAGTCCAAATGCACAGTGAGGACACTTTGTTCAGCATATTCCTGTAAAACAGATTTCATTTGAACTGCATAATTTATAACATCTATGGCACAAATATCTGTTCCTTCTCCTGGGTAAGTTTGCTGCTGAGGAGCAGATGAGCATCAGGGGGTACAAGGGAGAGGGAGGGAGCACACAGGGAATAGAGCAACTGCCCTTTCAGCAGCCAGCCTGCTCAGATTTACTGGGTGCCATGTGCAGCTGCACTGGGAGGCTTTCCATGCTTTCTGATCACTCTCAAGCAGGCAGCTGTTTCCACAGACAGCATAATTAATCCAGGATTTCTTCTCTAGGAGTGGCACAACCTGACTAATGGCCCATTATTGTGTATGGTGAATTAGAGTTGTTTCTTTTCCAGGAACAATACTTTGTACTTTTTAGCATTCCAATTGCAAATGAAACTCACCTCATTCAGCTCCCCACTGCTCAGTAGCCCCTCTTCTCAGGCTGAGAACGCTCAGCATTTATTGTCACCTCTCTTCTTGCCTCTTCCCAAGTCATTGCCAGATCTATCATGAAGAGAGTTCAGCTCAGGACTGTGATCCTGCCAAGAGCCCTCATCACACAGACCATTATAGCCAGAATGTTGTTCCAGAACTGGTATGCATGGATGCCTTTTGCAAGGTGAGAGCCTCCTAACAGGAAAAGTGGGAAAAAAAGGGAAAAAAGCTCTGTAGATTCGTGAATATTAATGAATATCCAGTACTGGAAGTACTGGAGATTCCTGTTGATGTAGAAACATGGTCTCATTCCGACAAAGTTCCTTGTAATAATTTCTTCTTTATACCCAGAATTAAGAATGTGACTTCTAAGAGGCTGAAGTAAAAGTTCTTATTTACTATGTTTAAGAAAAACAAAACAAAATAACAAAACAAGAAAATTATGAACAAGGGAAAAACCTTAGTATAAACAAACCCAAAACATCTGTGCATTTTAGGAATGACCTATGAGCTCTCTGTCAGAGAAGTGTCATGTAAACTTGAGGTTTTCAGACAGAAGTTGGTGGCTCAGTGGTCATCTGCAGGACATCAGGTCTGTCCACAATCACTTCTACAAGACCTCCCCAGAAAGGTCACACTGGTGGAAGTGGCAGCTTGGGAAATATTTCCACTATTCTAGGCAAGTTAACTTTTCTCTGTTAATGAAATTGCTGGGTAAACAGGTTTCTTCTGGATCACAGGGCCATAGTTAGTCCCAGAATGTCCCAGTCTTAGATTTAATGGATTAAAGCCATTAACTGTTTAATTTAAAAATTATAGTGATTGACTCAGATCCAGGTGGAATTTATAACCATACATCTCTATTCTGTTCCTCAGAGTTTCCCCAGCAATCACAGAACATTTATTAAAACAGCTAGAGGTAGAATAATTCCATCATAACCCCAGAATAGTCACAGCAGCCCCACAATATTGGAATGTGGAACTGTTCCAGGGGATATTTGCTTTGCAGTAGGCAAGGTGCTGGTATCCAGTGGGTAGAGGAGGTGATGAAAAGGACTTGACATTTGATGTAAAGGCTTAGAGGGTGTTCAGTTCTACTATTTCCTCTTGTAGAAGCAGGCAAGAAAAAGGGTTTTTGTCAAAGTGATGTTTTCCAGTCCTCCAAATTTAAGCTTTCAGGACTGTCTTTCTGTCCCTAGTGTAGGATCTGACTTGAAACTGAGCTCTTGTTCTTGTAATGGGTTGTAGGAGCTTTCCAGGTGCCACTCCTGGGTGATTTTCAGCCACTGCCAGCACTGGTGGAGCAGAGCTGAACCGGTAAAGGATCTGTTCTGTGGTGGGCTAGAGGAGTAAACTTCCTTTCAAAAAGGTCAGGTTGAGCAAATCTTACCTTACTCCCTCAGCTGACACTTCTGCTGGAGCAGGGATCACATTGAGATCTGTCCTGCACTTTGCAAGCTTAGATAAGAAGGGAACAGATGAATCTTTTCCTTCTATCTGCATCCTAGACAAGTACACAACCACTATACAGAGCCAGTTCTCACTGACCTGTTATCGTTCCTGCCAGAGACTATAAGAAGTATTCAGAGCTGTGTTAGTGTGCACAAGTGCTAATGGGAGACATGTGAAAGCTCTGAATCTCTATCCTATGGGAGATGTAGATGTTTTAGCTTCTCCTTTAATCTTAAGGCAAAAATGAAAGGAGTAAAGGAACCAAGAGGAAGGAAAAGTCACAAGAATTAACATTTTTGTGGGATGGGATGTCCCTGGAGATGTAATCTTAACCCTCAAAAATGCTAATTTTCCATGGATAAGGAAGTGCTGATGGCTTTCATGTGACAAAACATCTAGTTGGAGCAACATTTGGTGTTTTAGAAGGTTGATGTTAGAATGTGGAAGGAGCACAGAGCTGATGGAGTCCAATGACTCATCCGCTCTGCTTTCCTATTATCACAGACACCAGTATTGTAACCCCAGCATTTGCTTGAAAATTATAAACTCAACCTAAAAGTAGATATCCAATTTTTCTACTTTTGGAATGCTTGAGCCTGAATAGCACTGCTTCTCATTTCTAGTAAAAATATAACTAGGCTTATTAGGTCTTGTATCAATATTTCTCTTTGGCTCTTCCTTCTACTGCAGTTTCTGACCACTGTTGTAGGGCAGTTTTGGGAGGTGTAGCCACAGCACCTCTCCTCTGTTTTGCTGAGCTGCACAAGCCAGACTGCTTTAGTTCTCTTGCACAGGACAGACTTTCCAGTTTCCTTAGCATCCTTGTAGCTCCTGTTTTACAGGATTGTGGATGACCAGGTGTGTGCAGACAAGCTCTTATTAGACTTCTGCTCTCTGGCATGAATATTTCCCTCTTCCCTTGGAAATATCTTTCCTCCTATTACCTGAGAAAATTTCTGCATTCCTCTGCCCGTGTTGTGCTGGTGACTCTGAGACATCCTGTGCCTAAGAGCTGCAGAGCTTTGTAACTTCCCACTGATGGCCTGTCTGCCAGAGGGGCAATTCTTGAGCCTAATCCCAGTGCACACAAATTTGTGTGAATCATTTTTGCCCCATTTATTTTGTTCTAGTTCTCAAGACCATCTGATTTTTCCTGTATGCTCTATGATTACATGAAACTGGCATCTTCCCATCCCTGTATTCTATTAAACCTCTGTTTCATAAGAAATTTGGATGAGGCATGTTTCTTATTGTTATGTCTATTAACCAGTTTTCAAAATTATTTTTTTTTTTTTCTGTTGTTTTTTGACAATATTCTGCCACTGTTTTGGATTAGTGGTTTTGGGCTGGTAACTGGTGTCGGAAAAGTGATGTAAATTGGCCCTAAAACCATAAAAACCAAAATGTGTCTTCAGATTAAAACTAGAATAACCCTTAGCACTGCTGAGGTGATTCCAGGTTAATTGAGATTGGATTCTACTGTAGTGACTCCACTGAGATAGCTTATTTGAGTAAAAGAATCAGGACTGTACCTAAAATGCAGAGTATTGCACAATAACAAACCCGCCCCTTGGGCTGGAGGCTCTTTCTTCGTGGGAGGCTGCCAGAAGAGACCAGGCAGCCAGCAGAGAGACAGGGGACCTGAGCTGGGCTCCTGTTTAATTCACAGTACCTGTGACCCACCATGGGCAAGACATCAAATGTTTCATGAGGAATTTAAAGGCCTGCAGGACTGGGGCCATTAGTTCATCCCTTCAGAGGAGGGGGAGGATCAGACTGTTGCCTGGTAGGATCTGCAAGAAAGCCTCAGCTGGCATCAAAAGCAGGTGTAAGTTTTCTGGGAAGGGTGGCTGTAAGGGACTGGAGCTCTCCTAACAAGTAACAGGTTTCCAGTACCAAGGCTGCAGGTCTGATGCCGAGGAAGAAGACGAGAGCTGCATGGCCCCCACATGGCTGCATCCTGCCCTGAGCTGCATCTGGGAGCTTCTGAACAATCTCACTGAGCATTTTGGAGGCGTTTTTAGTCGCTAAGTATTTCTGGCTCTTTAGTCCCTTTCTTCTTCATCAGCATTTGCATTTGTGAAAGGAAAACATTTTCACGTCTCTGCCAGGGTGGTTGCTGGGATTGGTGCATGAGTGGGAAGGGCTGAGACACTGTAACAGAGACAGGAACAGAAGTCCCCGAGACGCTCATTCCTGTGCGCTCAGCATGGGAATGTGCCAGCCTTGTGCCAGGGCTCATTGCTTGCCTTAAGCCTCCAACAGACTCGCAGGAAGAAAACTGTAAACAGAGAATACAAATGTAACCATTGTTATTTGCAACTCAACTTGCCAGGTTATAAATCTTGACCGCTTGTACCTCTGCCGTTTCTCAGGTCTGAACCAAAAATATTTACCAAGGAAATAATGCTTGTAACAATGATCTCAGAGCAGTGCAACTCATTAGCTAGTAATGCGCCTTCAGGCAGTATGAAAGATTCGATCCATCTGGAATTAAATAGCAAGGGATAGCTGGAAGCTGTATTCAATACTGATGGTGGGAAAAGCCTTAAAACTCCTTGATTGCAACACATGAAAGCTGTGAACCATCAATAACCAAAAAAAATATGATGTGCCAACTATAGCAAAAGTAACAGAAGGGCAATGCCATTATTTGAGGTCATTCCACCTTCATCTTGTCAAAAAGGGATAAAGGAAGGGCATGACAGAAGCCAGATCTCCAGCATCCTACTCCCTTGTCAGTAGGACATAATTGGCACTAAATACTGAATGTGTCTGGATTTAATATAAGTCCACTGCTCAATTACTTCATCCACTCAAGCAATGGAAAGCTGCCCATTTCAAGAGTTTATAGGGGATAACTTGCTCTACGTCAGACATCAGAGATCCAAATGTCCTAACTGATATTTTATTAATAAATTCTCAAAATTATCATAACTTGTTCCAAGCAGGGAAGGTAAACCCACGACTGACTACCAAGGAAGGTAGTCTCTTCTTTACATAATACATCTTTTTGTAGCTGATCAGAATTGAGGGCAAACACTACCAATCTGTTTCCATCGCTGGCAGCTGGGTCATTGGGAAACATACAAAGCACAACAGGGGAAGGACAAAGTCTTCCTGTGACATCTTTGACTATTAACCCCATTTTTGGGCAAGGGGGTAGCTGAAGGTCCATTGCCTTTTTCTCTATAGCTTTTCAGTTAGCAAGTGGAAGCAGGATAGGTGGTAGAGGCCTAATGGCCAAGTAGGACATTGAGCATTTGAGATATACCTCAATCTCATAGAAAATTGCTTGAGAAGCGGAGGCCAAATCCCAAGAGTAGGGATTTCTGTCTGGGTTCAAACTGGATGTTTAGCTTTGGGTATGGACACGATGAAAAATTACTGCGTGAAAGCAGCATCAAAACTTCTGCCTTGAATTCCCTCTGGGAGCACCTTTGTCTTGCAAGCCTCTTCAGAGCAGAATGCCTGTCTCCAGTGTGTCCAGCTGCAGTCTGTGTGGGGTATTTATCCCCATGAGGATGCTATTCCTTCCCAGTCTGGATGATACTAACAGGGAGGGAGTGAGGTTTGACCCTGTTAGCTGCCAGGTGATGGAGTGAAATGGAGGGGCACCAACCCCAGCCAAAAGCCTGCACTCCACATTAATAAAGGAACCATTTGAGTCATTGTGACAGATTGATGGACTCATAAAAACCAAGATGGAAAGGGACCTCAAAGCATCATCTAGCACAGTGTTTCTCTGCCTCTGGTCTGAAAGGCATCAGGAGATTGTCTGTGAAAGCAATGCAGAAAGTCTGCTGCAAACTCCCCCATTCACTCTCAGGGGTGCCAAAGCATAGTGAGGGGAAGCAAAACAGAGCATAAAAGTGCTCAGAACTTCATTTTCATCCAGCAGTGAATGGAAATAATGGTCATAATGCTGTGTAGGAGCTGGAGATTCCTCTCAGATGGTTTATGTGGTCTTCCATGAAAATAAAATTTAAAAAAATTGTGCAGCTGCTGTAGTTCAGACTCTCCCTGTGTTTTCTGGAAAAATCAACTCTAAGCATTCATGAGAAAAAGTATTTGAGTTTCCTGGATGGACCCCTTTTTTTGTGCCTGAAAATCGACTGTGCATCTGTACTAGTCAAGTCCAGGAGACCTGTAGGCAGGAGAGGCAGAGCAAGCTCCATTCTACTGCAACTCTAGTAATATCAATGCAATAAAATCAGGCAGCATTTTTCCTTTTTTTAAAAGGAATTAATTAATAAGTTTTCTTTTCCTTTATTCATATCTGACTTTTGGAACTCAGATTGTCTTAGATTATTTTAAGCATATTACAGTGCCCTGCTTTCTGAATCCTTATTTGGGTGGGGAGTGTATACATCCTAAAAAAGGAATAAAAGTATTATCAGTCCTTTTGTCTTTTCTGAGTCATATTTTAAAAATAACAAAACATGAAACTCTATTTTATTTCACTTGATTTTACTTATACTATTATATAAATAACAAAATATATTCATCATAATGTGTATAAATTGCCCACCTGTGCACAGTCAGCTGTGAGCTATCTTTGTAGGAATTTTTGGAACTTCAGAGAAGTGCTGCCAGTGATAGTGAGGTGGGAGTACACTCAGCTAAATAAGTTCTAGCATTAATAAACCTCCCCAGAACCTCGGTGTAGCAATAGCCAGCTGGGATGCTGCAGAGCTAATAAGTGCTGGCGGACCCCAGCTGGCCCTGTGCAGAAAACCACCTGGCAGGCAGTGAATCCTGGTCCCCAGGGAAGCCTGTAGCACGCAGGTTTTATCCTTCTGCCGTGCAGGCATCCAGTCCTCCTTCCTCTTTTGGTAATTCCTTCATGGAGCATGTTTCCAGAGTGGTGGATCCGAAAACGTTGTTTCTAGAAAGCCTTGTCTGGTAAAACACTCAGAAGATGGAAACTGCAGTATAAAGTGTCACTGTTCATGTCTGGTTTTGTGTTCTGTCCTCTTGGGAATGATAGACCTGTGGCATTCAAAGACAGCAGCATGGCCTAGGTTCAAAGGCAACATTTATCTCCAGGAACAAGTGAATGTGGCAACCTTTTAGCCCCGGTCTTGTTATAACTCCTTGCAAAATAGAAGGCTTCTTCAGCCACTGGGGTTTCCTGATGGTGCTGATAACATCCTAATGCTTTAACAACCCCCTAAACACAGAAGTAAAGACTTCTAGAGCTTACTGCCCACTTTTGCATTTCTCAGTGTTTTAAACACATGTCTAAGCTTTAAGCTCTTCAAGTAATTTGTTAAGAATCCAAATCTAATTTTCATTCTTTTATTTTGAACAAGATATCGGTTCGGAGAGAAGGATCATACATTTGTGCTCAGCGCATCCTCCTTGATTTTCACCCAGCTGTGTGCTGGAGGGCTCCTGTAGGTGTGGAAGAAGTAGAGATAAAGGGTCAGAGTTTCAGAAAGAGGATTTGGGTGATGCCACAAACATTTCAATTGAGGCTGCCAGATCCATTCACCCACCTGGTGGCTTTGTCTTCCCAGTGTGTTCTCTGGGGACTAAATTATTGTGACAAGTCACAGGTCTCTGGGACTTCCCACTCTTGTAGGCACCACTTAATTTACAACCCCTTTCAAATCCTGCCTGTCCTGAGACCAGAGTGGATTTCTGAACCAGCCATTTAAGCTGGAGTTGGTAAAGCCTCTGTTAGTACTTTAATATAACATTCTGCTTTGGGACCCTGGATTTGCTACTGGAGAACAAAAGCAATGACAGAAAACAAGGCATTCCAGAGAGGCAGTGCAATTTGTACACAGCATCCTTATGTTACCCTCCTTGTGCAGCACGGAGCTCTTTAGAGAGCCCTCTTTGATCCAAGCTGAACTTTAGCCCTTTGGAGTTCAGAGGTTATGTCAAAAACTTTCTTCCTGGCTTTTAACGCCAGCAAGCAGAGATTTAAACCCTAATGGTGACAAAATCCCATTGTTTTCTGCACACCAGGACTTAGATGGGATTAAATTCAAGGAGAGGTGCAGCAGCTTGCTGCTGGTAATGGCGTTTCTCTTGGGATCTTTAGGCTTTCAGGAAGAAACTTGGTGCCCAGGCCTAGTCTGTGTATGTGTGCTAGCCAAAACTGACTTGTCCAAATACATTTTAGTGAAAGAAATTAAGGATTCCTGCTTATTCTATCTGCTTCCCTTTTCTATGTTACTGTTGGCTCATAGCGTTCAGAGATATGTAGCAAACCACCAGTGCACAGAGAGCTTCTCATCACTCAGTTTCCCATGGATAGCCTTGAGGAAAAGAAAGTGCAAGTGTTTCGCTTATGGGTATCATGACAAAATTCAACTTGTAATATGACCAGTCCAAGCCCAGATGAGTAGATGCTTTATGTTTCCCGTAAGCCTCAGCCTCTAATAAGGGAAAATAGCAGAAAAGTAAGGCAGATGCTGCCAGAAAATATCTCATCCCCTGAAGGGAAACAAGAGAATGAAAGAAATAGCTGGTGGTACAAAATATTTTGCCTAGAGAGATTTTGGAATAGTTCCCTAGCCACAGTGGGCAAATCCTTATGAATCTCTCATCTGGGCTCTGTATTTACAAGTGCTATTAATGCACCTAACAAAATCCAATCTTTTGTAAAAAAACCACAGTAAATCACTTCAGTGTGTCATCCTGTAGGTGACAGCTTGATCTACCACGAAACAGAGAGAGAGCAGAACCTCGCACAGTAGGATCTGCTGTTTGCCTCTGATATGCTGCTCCATCACTGCCAGGGAGCAGATCCCACCTGGGCAGCACAGCTCTCTCTTCAAAGGCCAGCAGAGAGGACCTCCTTAGGACAACTTGAAAGCGCAGCAGCATGGAACGGAAAAGAGCAGGGTCACAGTGGAGCATAGATCACTCCCCAGGAGCAGCCACACAGCCTGCAAGACCCTTGGCACTTCCTGGAAGCCTCCGAGTTGCAAGGTTTCCTGCATTAACTGACTGGCTGCTGGAATGCTGCAGTAGGACCTATAAATCAGCACTGTTGTTTTTGATGACTCCAGCATGCAGGGTTGCAGGAGGGCACTTGCATGATTGTACAAAACTCACAATAGTTTTGGTTGCCTTTAAATGGAAGAGAAGGATATTAGCCGAGTTCTTGATCGTGCTGCCCCAAAATTTCCAAGAAACCTTGCTCTTGTCCTGTCTGATCATAGCAAGGCATGATGCTTAGATCCTTAGGGGTTGTGTGACTGTGGAGGAGGATTTATGGGAAAGTCAGGTCTGATATGCGTGTCCTGTTAAATGCCTGACCCCTGAGTGCTCCGATGCCTATCCATGTGGTGCTTCTTGGATGCTGAGAGTCCTGAGAGCTCAGCCTAAGAGTCTGCAGACAGGATAGACACAGATAGGGCCATCTGCACTGTAAATGTCCTGTGTTAGTCACTGGGTTGTCTGCAGGCAGGAGTTCAAAGCAGGCTTCCACAAGGTCCTTCTGAGAGTCTGGAGTACAGGCCTGAGGAAGGTGGGATGTGATTTGGTGAATATGTGGGAAAAAAAAGATTTTTTTTGGAGACAAAGCAGTAGGTCGGAGAGGGAAGAAGGTGTGGCAAAATGTGAAGTTTCACAAGACAAAAACACAGGAGAAGGAGGCACTTGAAATGCAACAACCTCAGATTCACACAGATCCTGGTGGAGTTTACCACACACCTGTGTGCAGAGGTAGGCAGAAGCAGATAGCAGAAAGGCATCAAGACTTCCCCAGCAGAGCCTGTAGTCCTCAGTCATGTTCACATGGTATTCTTGGTCATCTTGCATGGCAGGCAGAGCAGGGCAACATCCTTCCAAGACAGAGAGCCCTGTACCCCAGTGCTGCACAGCCTTGCTCCACAGGCAGATACAGAGGCAATAGTCCAGCTTGGCCATGGGACTTGTGAATGGTCTATTCTCCTTTGTTTCAAAGTGCCTGCCAATGCCTCAGCTGTTTCACACTTGGCTTCCCTCAGAGATCTTCGATAAACATCACCTCTCCACCCCAGGGAATTCCTACACTTGTTTCTCTTTGGCTGTTCACTGCTGCTGTAGAGGTTTTGCTGTGCACTGGGGCTCTGGGAGGAGAGCCCCACAGCAGGGACCTCTCCTGTGGGGGGAATGGCAGAACCTGGCTGAGGAGCATCCCCTGGCACAAGGACAGGAACAGCTGCAGTTTCTCAAAGCCTGGCACTTTGGGAAAAGGAAATATTTCAAAATGCTCTTTTTGTTTCCCCACTGGGACAGCAGGTTCCCTGAGGAGAAGGTGTGAGAGCAGCATCTGTGAGGGCTGGGGATGCATGCCTTGCACAGGGGAAAGAACTGGGCAGAGCTCAGCCCAGAGACAAGATCAGGACATCCCCTGGGGGAGGCATGTCTAGGCTTTCATGGAAAGGTGGTAGGCAGGGCAGTGAGGTACCACTGTGCAAAGGACAAGCAGGTGGGAGGAGGCAGAAACCTCTACCAAGTTCCTCCAACAAGTCTGGTTTGTATCCCACAAGCAGGCAGCTTTTGCTCTGCTGGTGACAGGATCAGAAGACAGAATATCACAGGATCTTCTCCAACTCAGCTGTGCAAGGTGCAAAGAGCTGACCTGGGGATAGTGTCCTGAACTGCCAGGGTCGTCTTTTACCCCCAGGTTAGCCTAGTTTGTTATGATGGTGAACTCTAAGGCTCAGAAAAGGAAGCAGTGAGGATGTTTATTTTTCTCTTCCCACACCTTCTCTTTACTCTTCTACTGTTTCAGGGGAAAAAATATGGCTACAAATGGAATTAAATTATATTTTCAGATGATTATGGCAAAATTTTTTGCCTTTTCTCAAAAAGAAACTTGATTATTTTTTGCTGTATTTTGAGAGGAATTTGTTGGAAAAAAAGTCTGCTCATTTCTGTGAGGCTNTCAAGAAACTTGATTATTTTTTGCTGTATTTTGAGAGGAATTTGTTGGAAAAAAAGTCTGCTCATTTCTGTGAGGCTTCTGTGCAGAAAGATTTTTTTGCAACAGAGGTACAGAAGTGCTATCCCCCAAAGCTTTTAAATGTGGGATAATGGTTCTCATCACTATTTCAGTGCCCTTTGCTATTGCAGGGGGGTTTAAACCTCACTGGCAGATTCAAAAAACTAGCTATTCAGCCTTCTCAATTCTGCTGTCCAAACAATTGTTATCCAAAACCATAAACCATAGTCCAAGCATAGCTATCCCAATTATAGTTTTGGACAGATATTCCTGACCTTGTGGCTTGGCATTGTGCATTTTTCAGTTTCAGGCTATATTAGCAAATCTGGAAAGGAATCCATTCATATAATTATTCCAGCATATCAATTTGCTGCTCTTAGAGTGAAATCACTCAGCAGTGGGAAGCACATAAAGAGGACACACAGAGTTTAATGTAGGAAACACTTTAATGATGAAGAGATTGCCAGAAGTATCTTGGTTCAGTCCAGATCCCTAAAAGAATAATTTTATGGGATATTGCAATTCTTTTGCATTAATTCAATGATTTTTTGCTGTACAATGGAACATGTGGTTTTTCATTCAGTATCACTGATCAGTGTGTCACAGATTGTAGCGATTCCTGAAACCATTTTCTCTCCATTGTCTCTCATTCTCTTACTGCTTCCTATTCCCACTGTCTCCTTTCCCTGTGGGTGCTGTGACCCCGATTGTGACCAGAGGGTCTATGTGTTCCTGGGCACGAAAGGACAGTGAGAATGGCACTGTGCTGCAGTGCAGCCTTGTGGCACTGCGGGATGACCAGCTGGGGGTTGGAAGGGCAGCAGGCACAGAGCATTTTCAGCAGTTCACTCTGCACTAGGTAGATTTAAATGGTATCGGCACTATTTGGAAGAGGCTTCTGGGCAGCGCAGCTCTTGCTCCCCCTTCATGTCCTGGTACCCAGCAGATCCAGGAGGCTGTGAGCCTGCCAGGGTCGGGGCTGCCAGGCAGGAGCTGGGGCTGGGGCTGGGGCTGGGGCTGCAGACAGGTAGAGTGGTGTTCTGGTGGGGGAAGACACACCAGTTTTGTGTTCCCTGTGCTCAGTATTCAAGGCTTGACCAGATTTAAGTTGTCACAAATTTGGCACCCAGACAGCTGAGGTGTCTCTGAATACCTGTGGTACAGAAGAAAAATAAAAGGATGAGGCCTTTGAATAGGTTGCTTGCTGCAGAGTTGCCAGTGCTCAAGTCCTGTAACATTGCTTTTCTTAAGCATCAGCTGCCAGAATTAGAGTACCACTGACAATAGCAGTTTGCATTTCTTAAGTCAGTTTCCTAAGGAAGCTGGGTTTATAGGATCACCATACCTATCCATCTGCCTCTCAATCCCTCCCTAACGACTCTCAAACCTCTTAGCAGACTGGAGAGAAGGGATGAAGTCTCAAAGTTATTAAGTTTGTATGATCATTGTGACACTGAACAAGAAAGGGAAGGAGAGGAATCTTGTTAGGGCCCTCCCGAAGGAAGGATTGGTTGTCAGCCACACTTTTTGTCAGCCCCTGGTGCTCCTGCATAGCCAGCCAAGGCAGTCAGCAAAATCAGCCATCCCCACTTCTGCCTGCAGAACTGCTTAGCTTACCAGCAAATCCTCATGGGCGCAAAAACAACCTGGAGAATAAGAAGCCTACCAGGCTCTAGTTTCAGAAGGCCTCTATGGACTATTCTCTGGATAATGGCATTTTAAAAGCATGGCTCTTTGGATGATTTGCACAGTAAGCATTGCAGTGCTCCTGTTCTTTCCCCAACCTGACACCCCTGGGGGAAGGGTTAATTGTGACATCTAGAAATTTGGTACTCAGCATCACTACCTTGATACCTCAGTATCTTTCTTGTACTTCTTCTCATAGAATCTTTTCTGAGGTGGGCAGGGCTGTGGCCCATTTTCCTAAAAATAAACCATGAGATAAAATTATTTGCTTCAAATCATGAGAAGTCAGAGGCAGAGAAAATTTTCCTCTGCCATGCCCTAGGATCCATGCAAAAACATGTAAGACATGCTGGGAATTGCTGACAAAATTGCCTATGAATAAGCAAAGCAAATTGCATTCACTTATAAGGTAAACAAGAACAGCACAAAAACTCAGTTTATAAAATATTTTTGATTTGCACTTTGAATCTTTCACTTGAAGTGAAAGAATAAAATCTTCTACTCTCTGTCTGCAGTACATTGAGCAATGGGGCCTTGTTAAGCTTAATGTAAGACCACCAATATAAAGAACTAATAAATGGATACCAAATTATGGTACCTACTCTCAAGGAGTTACTGTAATGTATGTTAAATTTTGATTTAATTCATTATTAACAAATTAAGAGCATAAGTCTCCTCTTGCTGCTTTTTTCAAAGGTGCAATGAGATCACCTAAAGCTTAGTAAAATATTTTTGGCACATTCCACTGATATTCCTCTTACTGAAAATAAAAAAAAATCAGCTCCACCATTTTACCTCCTTTAGTTGAGTGTTATTTATGGGCCCACTAGAGAAAAATCTTCTGGGCTATTCCTCATTTAGCTGAAAGAAAAAAAAACTCAAACAATTTCACTAGCAGCTGATTTTTGGAACATTTGAGCAGCCCTTTTACTTTCAATAAAATATATTTTTTCTTTTAAAATATTTAATAAAGTGATTGAGAAGCCCATGCGTAAAAGTCCTCTTTGCACTTCATGATATGGAAGGTGATTGGTTGTTTCCAAAGAGATTTTATTCCTCTGTGCATTAGCAGGGTCTCAGGTTTCACAATTAAAGGACACAGTCCTTTTATGAAAGCCCATATTGTGGGGGCTATTGAGGGGGAGAAGGGAATTCACAGAAATCCCCCATTACAGAGCTCAGCTGCATCCTTTGGTAAGTTCTTTTTAGTCAGAAGAATTATTAAAACTGAGGAGACTGGGCACAGCAAACACATGGGCCAGCTGTTTTCAGCTCCAGCTTTGGGCCAGCACCTTCATCCAAGGTGTGCTGTGCTCCTCGTCCCTCCACTCCCCATGTCACAGGTCCCACGTGGCTGCAGCCCAGGAGCCTGAGCAGACATTTCAGAGGGGCAGGAGCAGAGCTCAGGTCCTGAGGAAGGAGTAAGTGCAGGGATATGTGAGGCTCAGCTCTGCCAGGGGCTTGATGTGACAAATTGGTGCTTGTGAATAACAAGCAGGTCCTGGGCAAGAGAGGAGGTGTAGGCAAGGGAGTCACACCATCTCCAGGTGTGGTAGCCAGCCCTTGATAGGATGTAAGAGTTTAGAGGACGTTTAGGAAGGCTTGGGGAAGATTTAGAATCATATGAGATCTGGTTTCAAACTGAACAACTTATGTCAGAATAGTTTGTTTCCTCAGCAAATAGTTTTCTAGACAACAGAAATGTGGCAAGGTGAGTTGGTTTTATGCAAATCCTCACTGCAGTACCCTTTTGGGAAGGGTCAGTCTGACTAAGAAAGGCAGTGGTGGAAAGAACAGTAAAAGAATGTCAGTAAAATTGAGCAAAACCTATCAGAGCCAGGCCTGGGCTCCTGCATGACCCTGCTGGGTAACCTCCCTGTCCCTTCTCTTCCTGCTTGATACCAAACATGGTATTTATCAGCTAGTAACACAAATGAGTCAATGAACTGGTCCCCGTGGGTCAATATAGAGCAGATTCACTAAAAAGCCTAATTACCATGCTGAGGAATGCAAGATTGCAATAAGTCATTCTTTTATAGCTCAGTTTTTGTACTTCAGGAGGAAAATCCTCCCTGTAGATGTAATTTTTTTTTCATATAAATACTTTCTAATACACCAATGAGTGTGCCTGGGAGGCTGGGCTCCATGGTAGGAAAAAGCAGCTCTGACTCACAGAGTGTGAGTGAACACACAGGCTTCAGAGATTTCTGCCAGTGTCCTGTTAAAGCCTCTAATCAGCAAAAGTTCTTTAAAGACTGAGCGTTTCCAGTCATTCCTTTGAAATGCTAATGGCATTGATCACCCTACAAGCGGGAGTTATCAGTTCATCCCCATCTCTTCCCTGAGACAGAGAGTGATGGGAAGAACACTTCCCGGTGTTGTGGTTTAACATGCATGGGTACCACAGCCCAGCTGGGTCTCTTCCAGGTGGGCAGCAGTGCAGCATTGTGCCAGTGAGGTGGTGGGGTTATCCTGGGGAAGAGCAGAGCTCTTTGGGCCCCCACACCTCCTGCTCTGGGACCAGGTGTGCAGCCCCATGCTGGAGCTGCTGTCAGGAAAAGGCACCTGGGGAAATGGTCTTACCAGTCAGCAGTAGCTGACTGCTTTTTTGTTTCAAGTTGACTCAAAAGTCTGTCATAGGCCCAAATCATGCATTTCATTGTATTTTTAAAATTTGCTTTGAAAAGCTCTTAGAAAAGATGAATTTGTGAGAAAAAACATTGTAAGGAAAACTCCTGCCATCTCAGGAAAACTGGAGGTGGTTCCTTCTAACATGTATATTTTATTTCCATGTTTTTATTTTCATATAAAACTACTCTCTGAACTAGAACAAGGTCTAGCTTCCAACCCTTCAAAGCTGGCCCCACTCAGGTTTGTTTTCTTTTACTGTCAATTAAAAATATATTGGTCTGTTCTCTGGCTGTTATATCTACAAGGTGTATGTCCATATGTATTGTCTGAGAGCAAAGGCTCAGGTATCTGGGGACCCTTGGAGCCCCATGACCCTGTGGCCAAGGGCATTGAGCACAGAGGGGCTGCCACGGCACAAATGATCTTACACACTAAATCTGCCCACAGTGTAGTATTTTCCAGACTCATGACCCCAGATCCAGACACAAGCCTCTCTTATGCTTGAACTTCCACCAGGCTCCCAGCCTCTAGTTTGGCAATTGCTGCTGTAGTTCATCGAAAGTTTGTCAAAACCCATACAATTCCACAAACCCCACAGTTTCAAGAAATCAGCATTTTTCTCCTGAAACCTGTTCTGTTGGAAATTTCCCAACTCAGTTCTACAGAGAGCCATTATTTCTGAAACGCTTTTGTAAACATTTATTGCAGGGGTTTTCTTAATGACAGCAGCCACAGACTCTGGCTGAGCTTAATTTGGCAATTTGCAAATCTCACTCCTTTTTGTCTCTTGGCCAGTTGGAGTAAGGGAAAAATTTTTTGTGTCTTTCAACACCACCACTGTGGTTTGGCTGCAAAATATGCTGCAAAATGTTTCCTGGAGATGTTCCTGTGCCTGACACAGCAGTACTGTGGAACCCAGGGCATTGCTCGTGACAGTGGCAAAATACTCAATATTTCCTCAACATCCTTCTCTAACAAATATTCAGTATAAAGGAAGGTTTACCAGTGTATAGGGAATTATAAGTAGATGGGAAGAATTTCAGCTTGTGTTGTCTCCATGAATTTCCTTCAGTCTTTACTAGAGAAAACACCAAGCCTCACCCCAGGGAAAGAGGATAGACCAGATCGTGGAGGCCCTCAGCAGTGGTCAGGCTACGTCCAGAGGGACAGCAATTACCACTTCCTCACAGGCTCTTGCTTTCTACCCCAAAAAAACTCTGAAAGCACTTTGGAGTCTGGCACATGAACCTTATTCATGTTTCATAACACCCTAGCACAGTGGCGGCGGTGAGAGGTGGCAGACAGGGAGTAAGGGTGGGGGGACAATCTCCTTGTGGGAATTGCACCAGGAGTGAAAGCCATCTCTTGTATGACTTCCTGGGGTGGTGTCCCAAAGGGCTGCCCCTCTGTGCCCGGGAAGTAGAGCAGAGGACCCCACAGTCCCCCCGGGCAGACAGACTTTGCTCCCAGCGCTGTCACAGGGAGGTGGGCAGCAGGATACAGCCAGCCTGGATGTGATTTCATTCACTGCTTTGTGAGCCAGTGTCAGTCTGCTGTTTTTCACATCACTCCTGACCCACAGCTGCAGTTAGGAGAGGAGAGCTCAGCCTGCAGCCCTGGCTTGGGATATTGCAATCTGCTGTTCCTGTTAGCAGTCTCACTCCTCTTGCCCCAGAGATCTTTTTCTCCACAGATGCTTTCCATGCTGGAATGTGGATTTGCTTTTTGTGATCATTCTGTTCAAACCTCCTCTCCCTCAGGTTTGGATTACCTGCTTTTTGTTCCTGAGCTCTCGTGTCGGTACCTAACACAACTGTGAGATCTCTCTATTCTCTAAACTTGAACCCTGCTGAAGAAAAATCCTCACCTGCACTTGCTCATCTATTTGGCTGTGTGTTCTTGGATTCAACCGCATCTTCTTGAAAGCCATTTGTTTGGTCCCTTTGCACTGAAAGAGAACAAGCAAAGGACTGCTGGTGCATTTGGTTCCTTCCTGCTGCCACACCATGCTGTGAGCAGACCGCCCCAAACAACGTGACTTTTATAACTCTGCTCTTTTTTGATCATAACGGTTTGGTGAGTGTAAAACCTAATGAAGGGTGTAAGCATCCTACAAGAGATGCCCCGAGCAAGGGCAGAGGGGTCAGGCTGCCATGAGAGGGTAGGTGCATCCCTAGGCAGCTCAGTCACACCAGTGTTGCCTCTCTGCTCCCCACAGGCATCAAGCTGCAAAATTTGTTCCCATTGCTTTGGCCCACCCACACAGTGTTTTCCCCTCCACGGGGTCACTCCCTGCACCAAGGCACAGGTCCTCACCTGGATTAAGCACATGCAGCTGCTCTGGAGGGGCTCATGTCTCTTTACACGGGTTTCTCACCCAGTGCTGCGCAGAGGCTTCTCTCTACCATCCAGGAACCTGCTCCCATCCCGTCATTGATCCTCTGAAGCCTGCAGTGGGGTTAGGGCTTTTAAAAATGAGCCCCATTTTCCAGTCACCCACTGCAGAGAAAAACTCTGGAGAACTAGGTCTACCTTTCAGTGTAAAAATCCCAAATAATCTACTTCTGTGCTGGAGCAGAAAGGTCAGGTATATGCAGAAAATCCCCAGAGCCTTTCACAGATGGATCAGTTATGGCTTGTCCTTGCACCATTTATAGGAGTCAGGTAGATGGGAAGAAGTCTCATCTCCGCAGGGGTCCCTGCATGCTGAATTTGTTGCTGATCCATGCTATCCAGAGTGTTGAGGATGCTCTGAAGAGTGAGACAGAGTGAGGCAGTCCAGCTCTTGTGCTTAACACTCACTTCAGACCTCCTTAATGAGTTCAGTTGCACTTAATTTAAGCACCCAAGAAAATCTAAGCATCATGTTTGTGTGTTTGAGGCACAAAACAGAGAAAATAACATGTTTTTCATCAGGTGCCTCTAATTTTTAATGTTACAGTATCTGTAACACTACTTGAATTACAGCCCAGAACACATTCTCCTCTTAAACTACTTTAGAGGTAGTAGAAACCACACAAAGCAGAACTGCTAGCCCTCTTTCCTCCTTAAACCATTTCATATTTCACAGGTCCTACAAAATGCTTTGCAGTTCAGGAGAACAGTCTCTCTGGGACACCACACATCCCATTTTAAATAATAGCCCAAATGTTGCCTAGAGGAATATTAGTAACATTTGCCAATTTTAAAATGTTTGGAAAATGATTTCCCATTACAGGATTTCACAAAGCAGCTATTTCAGTATCATTTGTGCCTTGTTATGTTTCAATGTCTTTCTAAGTTTATTTGTAATTTCTAAAAAAAAAACAAAACACTTGCTCCAGGAGAGAACTTCCAGTTTTCTTTCTAGGAATGATTTTCCTCTAAGTGAGAGTACTGTAGGGTTTCTGATGCCTTTGTTTGCTTTGAGCTCTTTGGTCCTATGGATTCATCAGCACCCTCCAAAGAGAACCACGGCAGCTGCCTCTCTGGCAGGGTGAGCAGTGGGGAGAGCTTGTTCAGCAGCTGCTGTGAGATGCTCCAGTCTCCGGGGGTTTATTCATGGCTATGAGGGAAACTGTCTGCAGAGAACAGCAGGGAGAGTTGTGAGCCCGGCTGAGCTGAGACTGGTACCAGTTTTGGTGAGCAGGACCCACAGCTGAAGGACATTTTCTCTGCACAGTCACTCCACTTGTGTGACACTGCCTCTGGTAGCTGCAGTGCAGCTGTGGCATGAAGGAGGAGCCCGTGGGCCCACTCCAAACCTTGAACTGCTTCAACACAGCCCACATGGAGACAGAGAGTGGTGCAGTCAGACCAGCCTTACACTGGTCCTTGCCCTTCTTTGGGCTATTGGATGCTTTGTCTTTCCTCCTCTCCCCCTGTTGTGCTGCTCCCTGAGCTGGCAGCAGAGAAGCTGCAGCTCTGCCTCCCAGCAGCCTGGCCCTGCTCTCATCCCAGGGGCACTGATGGGCAGGACAGGGTGGGAGTGAAGCAGAAAGGCTCCAGCCGGTTTTGTTAATGCACAGCTGGATCTGCAGCTCTGGCAGGTGTGAACATCAGGGCTCAGCTTATAATAGGAGTGGATGTAAAGCAGCAGGAGGTGTTCACATGGTAACACTGATCTCCTGTGCACTTCACTGCAGAGGCTGGAAAAATGTTTCTGATTAGAGTCGCTAACAGTGAGCACCTCCACAAAACAGGCTTCTAAACTGCTCCTGGATCAGGGGCTCAGCTTCTGCCTCTCCCTGCCTGCTCCTACAATTGCTCCATCCATGGCCTGTTGTACCAAGTGCACTCCAGGCTAGAGGATGCTGCAAGCTTGAGGCTTCCAGGGCTGCAGAGGAATTCAAATTCAGAGATTTCAGCTCTTGCTCAATTCACTTCCAAATATATAAACAGAAGGGGAGAGGAGAAGGCTTCATGTCTGAAAGAAGAGTAAATATAACTTGATATTTGGAATGTGAACTTCTTGGTGTGAAATATTCACCAAGCCTGTCTTGCCTCTTCTGGGATTCAAGAGACCAGCCTCTAGTTTTAGGATCCACCTCTGTGAGAAACTGTGGCCAGTGGACCAGGTTCTGGGAATTTGGGATTTGTTGAGAAGGAGAAATCTTGGCACTGGATGCCTATAAAGCCAAGGAGCAGAAGTGGTCTACACATTGGTTTTTGGAGAATCAGCCAAAGGCAGCGTGCCCACACCTCAGTGCTTCTGATTCTCAGCTGTTGCAAAAATCCACTTCCTCTGGGACTTAAACCGAGGCACCAGCCCAGCTGCTGGAGCAGCTGTGGCACAGGCACACTCTGTGCTGCTGTCTAGGCTCCACAAACCCCTGTGTGGAGGCAGGGCATAAAGCCACGGGCAGCAGCATCTTAAACCACTTCATTGAGATTTTCCCGAGCTAATTTGCCAGAGCTTGAGGTCTTTAACTGAACATAATCTTCCCTGAGCAAAAGGGCATCAGTGTTGTATGAAAACACAGGAGATATTTTGAAGAGTGTAACTACGATGTACAATACAGGGACCACAGCTATTTTTCTGTACAGAAAACTCAGCTGAATCTTCCACATTCCCCCAAAGCCCCAGATGTTTGAACTCTGCAAGGAAACTGAGAACTTGGGATGACATTTTCTGCATGCTTTCACCCTAAACAGGCATAAGGTACCGTGGTTGCACAACACTGTTAGACCCAGCAATCCTCAGAAACCCGGGGGGAAAGAATGGAGATGAGCGTAACAGCAGTGGAGGGGAGAGTGGAATGGACATCACTGCAATTGCTTGGAAACATCACTTTCTGATAAACAAACAGCTAACTTAAAAGCAATTTGATGTCACAAATGCAATAGTCAGCACTGGAATGAGCTGAAAGGCAAACAGGATAGGTGAGAGCAGTCGAGGAATGTGTGGAAACAACTGTGTGTGTGATCTTGGCAGGAGCTGTGCCTTGGTTTCCTATACCATGAGATGGAGAATAGTATTTCTTATGTCACAAGACTCTTGTAAGTCTTAATTAATTTATGTTCATAAATCACTGTGAGACTTCAAGTAGGAGTATTCATTTACTGGGGAGCTGAAAATTATATAATCATTATATAATATTTTTTTTTCTGTTTGATAAATCACAGCACAAGCTAAATGCTTTTCCAAGGGATAACCTTCGTCTTAATTTTGAACAGAAAATACCCTAACATTGAAACAAAGTATTAGTTAACCACAAAAGGGCTTTCCATGTCCAGACTTGTGAACTTATAGCCTAGAGCCATGATGACTTTCTATCAAATCTTGTGTTGGAGCAAAATACCAATGACTGTAATCCTAGAGAAGAATCCCAAGACTGCAATACACCTAAAGGAGAAGGAAGTGAGGAGCGGTGCTCTCTATGTCTAGGAAATGTTTACTTGACAAATATTTAGCGAGCTTGGAGGTATTTCTGAGGGAAAAAAATGGCACGGATTCATGTTGATGAATGTTTTGC
The DNA here is from genome assembly GCA_013396875.1 of Vireo altiloquus. Lineage (NCBI taxonomy): Eukaryota > Metazoa > Chordata > Aves > Passeriformes > Vireonidae > Vireo > Vireo altiloquus. Next base: position 450,600 of record VZRF01001712.1, read on the forward strand.
TACTGATTAAATCTGAGCCTGTATAAACTGTGTGGTGACAAAGAAACCTGAGACTGTAATGAGGAAACAGTTGGGTAGGATGTGAGAGATTGAAACCATAGATATTGCCATCCCCAGGAGAAATACCTCATTCTAAGGACTGGAAATTAGTTTGGGACTATTGGATTCCATTCAAGGAATAAGTCCTATTATGCACAATATCTCCTAATCTTTACCCGAGAAATTGCCTTGAAAAGCCAAATCTTGCATTGCAATAATTAAAGGAAAACATATGTGAAACACGACGCTTATTTCTTGTCTGGGCTTTCATCAGCCTGTCCAGTATAAAACATCCCTGTGTCTCCAGTCAGTATAGATCAACTTCCCTCTGCTCACCCCCAGGTGGAAAATGGCTCTGAGAATTTTATAGACACAGGATTTTGAAGGCATTTAATTTTGGTTGTGCAACCTGGCCTCATCCTTCAGTATTCACTTATGCTTTTAACCTTCTTGGTGTGTAGTCCCACTAACTTCCTGAGAGACTGTGTTCAAGCTGCTCCCTAAGTTGTAGTTGACCATATTGCTTGGCATGTTATTTTTTTAACAGAGGCCAAAAGTTTTGAAAAGTGGTAACCTGAAAATGAGTACCCTAGCTCCTGACTTGCACCCTTATTTAAGCAACACTAGATGTGTAATACATTTGGACTTTATGCTGCTAATATAATATGACCACCTAGTCATCAAACTAACTTAGCTTTGAAAAATTAAGAATAAGTATAATTGTTGCACTTGCTGCACTACATTTATGTCTTTCCAGGGTAAAAGTTTGCCATACCCTGGGTAATTTCTGTTTGACATAAATAAACATTTATTGCAACACACTTAAGTCATGTTGTATATCCCTGCTCAGCAATATTGACGCTCAGAGGTCAGGACTGTGTGAAATGGCTTCGATCCTGTGAAAATACAAATCGGATTTGTGGTCAGCTAGGGCTAGAGTTTCATACTCACACAGACCTAATTGGCCATTGGAGTTTTTCAACCATTTCCTTTCTGAAGCGTTCTTTGCTGCTCTGCTGCTGGTTGCGAAACTTTGTTCGTCACAGGAAGGAAATTGGTTATACTGAAGCCCCAGATGCCCTGTGTGTGACAGGTAAGGCTGTGCTGGGCACAAGCTCAGCAGGACAAGCTCTGGCTGGGCACAGCCCCAGTTGACAGCCACAAGCTGTGGTCACCTGCATCACCTCCATCGACTCGGGGCAGGGAGTCAGCTGTCCAGAAAACTCACCCTGCTCCTTTCGCCAGAGCTGCAAACCCCATAAGAAGAAACTGAAGGTCAGAGCCATTTCCAGTGGTGTCCCAACATCTTCCAGATGGGATTTCAAACGACAGGAAAGGGCTGAATGATCCAGGTTAAAACAGAGGCATAGCTGGGAAAGTTCTGAGTTCAGCTGGTAGCTCTTTGGACACAGGTCCTTCCTGTTTATGCTCAGATATCTCCTTGACACATCTGACATTTTGATCTGCAAATGCAGATTACATTAAAATCTGGAAACAATACTGAAATTAACACTCAGACATGCTTACTCCTTCAAGAATTATTTTTTCCAAAATGCTGCATATCTCCAAGATTGTATGGATGGTCTGGGTAATTGTTATATCTTACAGAGAGAAGAATTTGATTCCAAAAATTGAACTATTTTGAAAAATATCAGTGAGATATGCATCTAACTGCTTCAAACTATGATGTGTTATTGAAATATTTTAGTTCATATTCTTTTTAGTTCACCTCAGTTCTTCAACTGGCAAGGCTGTATTTCCAAGGTTACTCAGGGTGAAGGTTGAAATTTAAAAATAGATCAGTCCCCAAAAGGGAATGGGAAGTGTTCAGCAGAGCCAGGCTTGCTCTCTAAGACAGGGTGTTTGCAGGCAGTCAGTGTTAGGAGGAAAGGGTTGGATCCAGATGCTGTGCCATAACTGCTGACCCTGAATCATCCCTCAGACCCTTGCTAAAAATGTGTGCTGTGTGTATTTATTGCTTTCCAACTGCTTTCCTTTGTGTGTCCTTGGAGCAGTCTAGCCCTGGAGCAAAGCTTTAATTGCTCGTGTTTTTAAGTGCTCTAAAATCCACCTGTGTATTTTAGAAATATGTTCAGAGGAAAACCCAAAGTAGTTAAATGGTTTTAACACGTTTGAAACCACTGTAGAAATAAGGGATGGACAGAAAGACTGGTAACTGCAGCTATGGATTAATAGACTCAGGGTCAGAACTGTAACAGCCACTTTTTTTTAAATTCACAAGTGAAAATTTTGAATATGGTATAAAAGTAAGATAAAATAATTCTTTGTTTTGTTGATTTTATTGTGTGCCATTTTAAATGTTCCCTGAAATGAAGTTTAACTTCAAAGTTCTGTTTCCCCCCATTTTCTATGGAAACAAACTATAGTGATCTTGAAAAAAAATTAGTTTTGTCTGGAAAATTATAAAATGAAGTAGCTGTATCTTATCAATTTTTTTCCTATTTTTATTTTTTGTTCAAATTTGGCAGATATTTTTGTTTTATGAAAATTACAATATTGGTGGAGATTTAACCAGAGAGGCATTAACTTTCCTCATAACACTGTTGTTCCACCTTAGCCCCAATGACATCCCTAGTCCTGCTCCCTGGGGTTGTTTGCTCAGGAGGTTCCTCAGCCCTCTCTTATAGCAAGAAGCTGATTTTAATAATCAGACTTCTCTCTAGGCATGTGGCTGGGGAAATTGTCTTCAAAGCTGGTAGGGCCTGGGGCAGACCTGGAAATGGAAACTGAGGATAATGTGATTAAGGGTTTGCAGGGATAGACCAATCCCTCAAACAAACTGGGGTTTCACATTTAAAAAAGGGCTAAAATTCTTTGGCCTAAGTAGGCTGCTTCAAAAGCAATTATGCTGGGAAATGAGCTAGAATAAATCTTGCAGGAGTACAGGTCCACAGGCACAATGCGAACAGTATTTCTGGGCAGAGCTTCTCTTTCTTGCCCAGAACAAGGACAGAGAGCTTGTATGATTGCTTACCTCCACTGAACGTCCTGACACGGCTGTGCATCTTTTCCCTTTCTCCCCCTGTAATTTATCAGGGAATACAATCAGAGATCTTCTCATGCAACTGGAGTCTAGCAGAGACTGAAGGCTCCCAGCAAAGTGGCTGAGTCACCATCTCTGGAGGTGTTTGAAAGATGTGCAGATGTGGCACTTCAGGACATGTTTTAGCGGTGGACTTAGCAGTGTTAGTGCAACAACTGGACTTGATGGTCTTGAAGGTCTTTTCCAACCTAAACAATTTTATGATTCTATGATGATAAGAGAGCTATGCTTTGCTCGATTTCTACCTGACTTACATCCAGCCAGCTTTTCTATCCTCCCCAAAACATCCCTCAACCTTGTTGATCTTGGTCAAAAATAGAAATCTGGAAAAGTTTAATCTGTGCTGAAATTTTCAGGAAAGAGGCTGACCAAAATGTCCTTTATATGTAGCAGGTGCTAGACTTTCAGTTGAAAGGAGCAGCAAAAATCATATCTGTTCAACTATCTGTGTTGGTGTAAGAAAAACCTCCAAGCCTCTGGGAGCAAAAATCTCCCAGGAGCAATCCTGCTCAGTACTGCGGAGGGTGCTGAGGTCCCAGCACTCCCACAGGATATTTTGAATTTCCAGTACCTCCCAAGAAGAGGCACGGAAATGGTGCTGCCGCCCTGAAACCCAACGCATTCTGCTTGTGTTCCTCTCTATTTAGTTAGAAAAGTGGTAAACATTGCAGAGCTTAACCTTGTAACCTCAGCCAATTCACATTAAGTTAGTAAAATGGAGCAGAATCTAGAAACAATCAGCATTTGTGGCTTTCTAGGCCTTTTAAGCTCATTTCTCTGCAATGCAAACCTCCCTCTCCAATGATTTGTTCGGCTTTAAGTCCTCTGAATTCCAAGCTTTTATGTTATTACAAGCTTCCTTTTACTGGCTGTGTCTGTGCCAGCAGGTGCATGAACTGGGAGGCCCATGGCAATGTGCATTTTATTACTTCCAAACAGATCATATTTTCTGATTCTTACAAGTTCTGGAGCTATTACTCGATGTTTGGCTGTTAAGGTTACAAGAGCAGAGACACCTCATTTCTGAGCCTGTAGCTACGACTATCAAAAAGGCTACTGTGTAATTGCTGTTTGAAAGGTGTGTGCCAGCTGGGAAACCTGCACATGCGGAAAAATACCAGAATAAGGAATAAAGAGATGTCATAAATTCTGCTAAGAACCAGCAAGATGTTTCAACCAGCATTTCTATTTGTGTCAGAAGGAAACCATTCTGCTGCAATAAAGTCAGCAGGACTATGCTCCTACCAGACCCTGCTTAGGAGGGGTCCTAGGCAGCTCTAGCTCTGGACTGAGGAAGCTCAAGGCAGCATCCTGGGGCTGTCGTTCAGGAAGGAGAACACTTCTCTCCATCATCTCCAAATAAGCATCCCACCTTGCTTCCAAGTGGTTTGTTGCCTGTGATGCTGCCTGCTGTTTCTGTCTGGTTTTGGTTACACGCTCTGATTTTCCTCTGGTAGAAAATGTAAAGGAGGGGTTGCCTATAACAAGTCAGCCCAGGTCCTTGAGAGAAAAAAGTCAACTGTGGTAACTTTGTGAAAAAAAGATAACTTTGCTGTGTTGCCATTAAACTGTGTGTGTGCAGCTCTGCTCAGAGCTATTTCTGGTTTCTATTTAAATGTTCCAAGAGCAGTGGAAGTCCATTTACAGGAAATCAAATAGCAGACAATAGGGAAATACCTCAGCAGGAAAAACATAGGCTTTTATTTACAAGGAACTAATTCTTCCAAGCAAGGGAGATCAGCAGACGCAGTGTCAGACTCCCTTTCCCTTCCCAAATGACTGCTAAAAGGGACAGACGCTGCTGCACTTTGACAAAGTGTTTACATATGGCCTCCCCAACAGCCAGACTGACTGCGGCTGAGAGCCAGGAGTGAGCAACAAATAATGCCACTGACTTTCACCTTGCTGCAAAAACTCTCCTCTTGGAAGACAGGAAACCCTTTTGGGCACTCTTCACACCTTGGAAAAAAAGCCTTTGCATTAGTACAGGGGAATTGGAGGGACCTTCAAGAGAGGTGTGATGCACAATGGAACCTAGCCCAGAGACCATTTATTTACATCCTTGCTCTGTCAAAGGATGCTACTTAAGGAACACATTCCTTTATTACAGTGCTCAGTCAGCTTTTGCCTTTTGGAATGGGGGACTCCCAGGAAGAGGGTTGTGATTTGTTTTGTTGCCTGCTTTTAAGAGACTGTGGTGAGGAAAACACATTTCTATTTTTCTGCAAGTTGTTAAAATTGGGCAACTGTAAGTGGTGGTCATGCTGACACTCATTCAGATTTTGTATCCTGTCACTGCTCTTAGCAGGCTGAGAGACTACTGGTTGTTTTCTGCAGGCACATGTCCTCGACCAAACCTTTAAATAAAAGCATTCCTACACCCACTTGTTCTTCTGAGTCCCTTTTCAACATCTCTCTCTTGCCTGCAGGCTTTTACAGCCTGTGGCCTGTTTATGGGTTTAGCTTTATAGCCAGTCTAATTAGTTGCTGTGATAAGGATAATTAGGTAATTAGGATAATTTGGATAGCACAGTATGAGGCTTTTCAAACCTCTTTTCTGGAGAGCTCTGTCTGCCACGGTGTAGTCAGCAACAGTTGTCTGATCTAATGGAAAACAAAAAGCCCAAATATCTCTGAGCATGATTGATGGTAGAGTTAACATCCAAGCCAGAGGGCTGAGAATGAGTAACTTGGAGCCACACTCTGAGGGCTGAACTCACACAGTTACAGCTGAAGGACACACAACATGACAGCTCACCGTATCCTGTAGGTTCCAAAATGAGCACTCAGGTCCCTCTGTTCCTCACCTGCTGAGTTTTGATAGAGACAACGGTGAAAAAACTTTAAAAATTATAAAGAAAGCATGGAATTCTCCTTCCTTTAATATCCTCAAATCCAAGTGGAATGCTTTCTTGAATAGTATGCTCCAGCCATATACAAGTTATAAGCCACATAGTAGGAATGACTAGAAACTTTCTTGTTTCTCAGAGAGGCTGAGACTGCAAATTCCTGAGCCTCTCTTCTCTGAATGCCTGTGACTTGATAGACTTTCTCCTGTAAGTCTTTTTCTCATTCCCTTTTCTCTTTAGTTCCTAATTTATCTGTTGAGAGCATGGAAATAGGAACACCAATAGAATCATAATTCCCAAGAAAGGGCCTTAGGTAGAAAAGTGTGGAAGCAATCCCCTGTTCCTAATTGCAATTGGTGACCATTTTGCAATATTCCGAATTGTTTCAAGAGGGGAAGTGTTGTCCAAAGATCATGGAGGACTAAAAAGCAAGACACAAACCAGGAATAAACGGGGAATTTGAAACAGGGAAGTGAGGGAGAGTGGTCATAAAACAACCAATTGAATTTCCAGCATTCATTGGGAGGGAACAACTGATCAGCCTTTGGAGTCTAGGCTGAGGAGGAAGAAGATACAGTATCTATTAAACTTGCTGCATTTTAATGGAGAAAGAGATGTGAAGGCTGGTAATTTATGATGTTTCTAGCTCATGAAAATAAATTATTCAGAAGGGAAAAGAGGTTCCCTGAGCTGCTTCCTGAAACTTCCTCCTCTGTGTCCTGGAAGCAGGAAAAAGCTGAGCAAGGGGAGCTGAAGGGAAGCAACCTTCCCAGCTGGAGCACCACATGGGCACTCCCAGGGATAGGTACAGATGCAGATGCAGGACACTCCCCTTCTCTGCACTGTGGTGTGCAGGCCACATCTGGAGACAGAGCAGTGTAAAAGGGGTCACAGCTGGGAGCTGGGATAAGACTATGCAGCCCCTCAAGGAGTTGGCCAGAGATCAGTCCCAAGAGCTGAGCTACAGAAAAGATCTGTGATGAAGCTGAAACACCAGGAAGCGTCACAAGAGCCTGCTATTCATGTAATCTAAGGGACAGAGAGAAAAAGGTTTCCTAAGAAATTGGTTTATCAAGGTTTTAAACAGGAGACAGGCAAGGATCCAATCTATACAAGGAAAACATGCAAGATTCCTGCCAAATGCAAGCTGAATTACGAGAAACTATGGGCTGGAGCTCCTCTAACCTGCAATACCTTAGACTGAAGTGGTTCAGGCAATATTGGGAGGGTAGAAGTCTCCTGACTTGTGCATGAGGGCTGGTCTTATACAAGAAACATTCCTGATGGAGAAAAACCTGCATTCCCTCCCATGTCTGCAAAGCAGATGAATCAGGGATTTCCTGGTTAGGGAAGACCAGGCGCTCTTCAATACGAACAGAAATGTTAGAGCATGGCTGAAAGCCAAATTGGTTCCTAACTTCTTCCAGTAGTCTCCTGGGTTCTTCAGAGTTATTAGTCTTTGTAAATATATGCTACAATTAGCTGGACTGATTGCCCAAACATGTATTGACTAGAGCTGCTCAGGACATTTTTACTGAAGTGATTGAGTAAATATTTTTTTCCACAATAATCCGTAGTGATGATGACTGTTCTCACCAATATTTATAACTTTTTTTTAACATTAGGAAAAAACGTTTATTTACTTTCCTCTGGTTTTAGTTATTTGTTGACATTCCTATGTCATTCGGTCTTCCAACTAGCATGTCATAACCTCTTGTAGAACAGTTGTGGCGGTTACATTTTGGGATGAAAAAGAAGGATCTGTGTAGGGAGATGAAGCAAAGGGGAAAATGGACAGTGTGTTCATCAAGTGATATGATATATGACATAAGAGACAGCACAGGATGTGATAGTTATGTTACAATACCTGCTGTAATAGCCATTATTTAATTTATTTTTTAATAAATAGGGGCAGCTGCTACTTCACAATGACTGAAACATCCTGTCTTTTCTGGATTATGTTTCCTACCACTGTTAGTGTATCCTAGCATTCAGAACAAAGAAGTACTCATAAGTTGGATGAGCAGCTATTGTTTAAAATATTTTAATATGATTCCCAGTGAAGACTGGAACGACTATGTCTCAAGAAATGATGTAAAACTAATAAAAGTAACAGAAGAATAAATACATATGTGAACTTTTTTCCCCAAAAAGGAAATTTTTTCTGAGTGTTTGCAATAAAATATTCAGTGGTTTTTTTTTGTTCTGGCTCAGGATGAAAGGAGATTTTCAAATTTTGAAATGAGCTAATAGCAGCACCCATACATAGAACTGCCATGTTCGTATAGAACTGGAATGGTTTTTTTCTGCTTTATGACTATTGTCCTGTTTATGCATCCAAGGGAGTGTTGTAGCACCCTGACTGAAGTAGACCTGTAGTACTCAGGCTTTGTGTCCCCAGCAACAGCCAGGACCTACTTCTCCTTTAGCAGTTAGAGTTCTTTAACCTTCTCTCCTCCAGGCTGGATGTTCCTTTCAAAATATGTGTTATCAGTACTCATGATGGATTTAAGTATTACTGTTATCTCTACATATGTCCATTCTGTTTCTGAGTTCTCTCCCTCAGTGACATTTTCTGGCAGCAAATTACACTATGAAAAATGCAATTAAAATGAGTAGTATGTCCTTTTGCTGGCTTTGAATTTGTTTCACTGAATTGTCATTTATTCGGTTGAGGATTTTTATATTATAAGCCAAGGAAAGCCATATTTCCCTGTCTCTGTTCCCTGACACTTTTATTGTTCATACAGTTTATCATGTATATTCTGCTTCTTTACTGCTTGAAAAAATGACATTTAGCAATCTCTTCTGAGAGATTTCTCTTCTAGGTTCTTTGTTATGTTCATTGCCATTCTCCAATATCTGTGTATAGAGGATGCCTTTTGAGGCAAATAATCAGAAATGCACACTAAAACTGGCTGGAAATTTGCTCTGTTTTCATCAGAACAAGAAAAAGTATTTATGCTGAAACCACTTTTGGTTGGAAAGACATCCATTTTTTAAAAAATTTGTAACACCTGACAAAAATCAATAGAGCAACATTTTATCACTTGAAAAAAAGGTGGAAAATATGCTTATTTCATGTAGTAAATATGTTATATCCATGTTTGCAAACAAAATTAGACATTCCCAATGACCAAAAATAGTTTTTGGGTATTTACTTGAAGATATTTCCGGACAATATTTTTGGGATAAATGTTACACACTAAAATTGCTTGTCCATATCACATTCATCTCAGCAATTCCAGCAAACACCATGCTATTGAGATAGTCTATCTTGCAACAACTAAATGCTATTAACTTATTAGGAAAAAAATGAGAGCTTTTGGTCTGTCAGACTTTTCAGGCAACGCAACTGATGTGTGGACAAATATATCATGAATTACATTAAGAAATCCAGGCCCTAAAGCTGTGAAGCATCCAGTGCTCAAAGCTTCTACTGCTTTTGTAAGGATGTAATTTTGTCCAGAGCACAGCAGCATTTGACCCAAATGGGCTATTTTAGGAGGTCAGGCAGCCCTTGCCAAGCTGTTCCCCTGGAGCTGTCAGACCAGTGGGGTTCTCCAGGTGTTATTAATGCTGAAAGCTTTTTGCTTGGACTAGCATGGAGAGATAGGGATGTCTCCTGGGAAGTTAAAAGGCTGCTTTGCACATAATAAAAGATGCTTTAATACCATCCCATGGAGATTCATCTTGTTTCTAATCTATCAAAACTAACTTGTGCCTCAGGGGCCTTTGGACCATTGCCCAATTTGCCTTGCCCATTTCTCACTAAAAAAACCCAGGGAAGTTTGGCAGCATCATCATTTCTTGAATGAAGCAGATTGATGTAAACAATGTTGTAAGTTTAATGGGGACTATACTTACACGCATTAGTCCCACTCTGACCCCACACTCTAGACTCCTGCTGACCTGGGGGGTTGGCTCGTCTGAAGATAACATGAGTTCCTACACCAGTCCCCAGATTTATTCAAGCTTGTGTTAACTTTCAGCCTGTCTGCCTAAAATATACATGGGGAAGGACAGATTGCTTTCTGCACCAAGTGCTGTCTAAGGGAAGTGTCTGCTGAGTTTTTGGTTCTGGGCCAAGTTTCCTGCTGTCTGGCATTAGGGCTTTGGCAAGGCAGTCTGGGCCTTGTCACAAAGAGAATCTATAAAAAAGGTTTTCCCCTGTCATCACACATAATTAAGGACAACATTTTAATCAGGCTGCTCCCACTTAATTGTGGTGCTTTGCGTAGATACCCTGGACCTGCTGTTTTAAATAGATCCAGTGCATTTGTCAGACTGGGTCAGGCTGGGAAGATGAAACCTCATTGGAGACATGGAGAAGTCAATTATTGTATAAGGAAGGAATGTGCTCATGTCATGGTGTGTTACAAAATAGCCATGGTTAGATGCAGGAGGGATCGATTGCTGTGGTACTGGGAGCAGCCAGCTCTAAGCTCTGGTAGCTTGCTGTGGTTTAAGAGACCACATGGAGAGCTGAAGCTTTCAGAATCAAATCTCAGGGCTGGGCAGGCAATTTTGATTGACTGATAATTTTACTTTTATTCATAATAAACAGAATAATAAACAGAACAATGAAAAGAATTTTTAGGTGCCTTGCACTTGGAAAATATTCCTAAAAACTCAAGGCTTTTTTTTATTTAAAAAAGAAAAAAAATAAGAACTTAACCAGGAAGATAGGACTGGCAATATTTTGATCAATCACAGCCCAATTGCTCCAAAATCTTTTTGCTGAAAGTTGTTTTTATTCTGCAGCATGCCTTGGAAGTCACCATTTTTAGACCCTATCAACTCAAGGTAGAGGAGAGAAGAACACTTGCCAGACTTGTGGAGGCTTAAAAACTGTTTGGTAGATAGCCAGAAGTATCCCACAGGAGCAATCAAGAAAAGGAAACTCGTGAAAGGAGTGAATCCTTTCGTTGCTGGGCCACAGTGATCCCTTGCTCTGAGTGCTGCAGGGAAGACAATGGGCAGACCCCATAGCCTGAGTTCACTCTGCTGTGATCCACCCAATCCATAAAGCATTTTACTCCAAGTTCAGCTTGTAAACTGCAGCTCAATATGGGAAAAGCAAAGCCAATGTCACCCTGATTTTCAAAAAGGGCAAGAAGGAGGACACAGGGAACTGCCAGCCAGTCAGCCTCAGCTCAGTCCCTAGAGACAATGGAGTGCCTCATCCTGTAGCAGATCCCTATCCTTAAGGATGACAAGAAGGTGATCAGGAGTAGTCAGCATGGATGCACTAAAGGTAAATCATGCTTTACCAACCCTATTGCCTTGCACAATGAAAAAACTGCCTGCACTCCAGCGTGACTGCATGGCCTGTAAAATTTATTGAGCAGAATTCGAATACAGCTGGAGCCACAGTTCCAGTTTTGATCCCAGCACTGCCAGTGAATCTGATACACCGGTGAGTTGAGGCCACTGCTGAAAGTACTGCACAGATATCCTAAGAGACCATCAACTTTATGTCCAAATTATAACAAACTAGATTTTCTACTGTCTGAATGCATGGCTGCCCTAAATGCTGTACAACAGATCCCATGTAGGACCACAACACCTGCTGCTGCTGGCATATCTGTGTGAACGTGTACAGCTGCAAATTCTGGGCCTAACCCAACATGCAGGTAACTTAATTTAACAAACTAATGTCAGTAAACAGGAGGCAAGAGATAAGACCTTTCACCTACAGCTGTTGTTTTGGAAGGCTCACCAGTGTGTCTCTTGCTATGAGATGGGATGGGCTGTGCTGCTGCACACCTACAGGTTTCCAGTAAAGGGCTGGTCCTAGCTGTGATCTTCCCCATGAGACCTGCACAGGCCTCAGCAGCTTCTTGAGGGTTGGACAGCTGGTGAGGAGGACATGCTAAGCTGGCCTTTGCACTGCCTGGCTTGGCTGATTGTCCCCAGTGCAGCTCCAGGCCACAGACTTGTCCCACATGAGCTTGCCCAGAAGAGGCACACGGTGTCCAACATGATGGGACCTGCAGGAGTTTCAGAAATGCCTTGTCTTGGGATTCTTCATTCTCCCCTTGGTGGTCAGTTCAGGTTACTAAAAAGTCAGCCCTGCCAGCACTGTTGCTTTCTCATCAATGATTTTGGCCATCTCCCACTAAAAATCTCTTTCCTAATTCGTACTCCAACCACAGATATTCACAGCAGGGGAATAAAACAACTGGATTGACCAGAAATAGGAGATTGGGAAGTCAGCAGTGGAAATCCCCTTTTGGCAACTGCTCCATTTATGGATAAATGCTGCAGGAGAATTGTGCAAAGGGGACATCACTGTTGCCAACACTGGCCTCCACTGGACACTCTGTACTGGATCATATTTCAAGAACATCTGTAAACATCATTGTCTTTCCATCATGTCAGATGCTTGACAGGACTAGAGAGGATTTACAGCTAGGCAACATGGGAAGGATCAGCTGGGGAGATGGTCCTCTTCTCATTCCAGGATGGCTTTCCAGCAGGTTAGCAGCCTTACAGCCCAAGCCTTCACAATCCCACATTTTCCTAATCTTTTACAGCACAAAATCACCTCGTGCACACATTTATCTTTGCAATGGAACACAATGGAAACACTTGCAAAAGCTGTTATGGTATCTCAACAGCAATGAAAAAAACTCCCTGTTGTATTTCCTCAGCAGAAAGAAGGAACAGGTGGGCCAGTAACTCCATCTGCCATGCCAGCTGTATCCTCAGAAGGACCTGATGTGGCTAAAAGTTTTGGATCTCAGTTGAAGCAACCTGCAGAAAATGCAGAGGAACCTCCATAATCCCAGGCACCAAAATCACAATTACAAAGGATATTTGATTGCCTGACTGATCACTGAACATTTCTCATTGCCATGGAGTTCTCGAGCTTGGCCCACAATAAGCTGTTCTAAAAGTAAATATCTGACTGCAGTGAGGGAAGGGCAGCGACAAAAGCAGAGGGCAGCAGGCTTGAGGTGTTAACAATCTGCTTATCTCAATTAGTCAATTAGTCACCAAAATGCAGGGTGGAACTCCCAAGGTCTGTATTCTCTTTCTACCTTCACTGTTATGTGCTCTATAATCTGTGGCAAATCACTTATTTGCCCTTTTCTCAGTTTTCCTTTGCCTTCCCTAAGATGGTAAGTTTCTCCAGCCAGGGACCTGTATCTCATTCAAGGCCTTTAGGTGCTACTGAATTAGAAAAATACAGCAATAGTAAACTCCTTTGAGACCTTGTTCTTACTCCACTTGCAGGCAGTCACACCTCATCACAGCCATGTGGATAAGGTTTGGATAATGTGACATGCTTTACGTACTTCCTTTTGAGCAGGGTGTTTAAGAGGTCCAGCATATTTATTTAATGAGATGCTAATTTACTGTACACACACCTTGTGGGTCTGGACAAAGGTGTCTTTTGCATTTCATAACTTCTTGAATAAGGAAAGCTTCCTCAGGGCTGCCTCAGCTCCAGCCCCTGGTACAAGGTGACCACAGACACAAGTGGTGAAATGAGCCATGTTGTAGTGAGGGACAGCTGCTCCATCAGATTCCCCCTCTTGTGCATATCCCTGGCATTGTAGTCAGAATTAGTTTTTGCCAACCAGTGAACTGCAAGCAAAAAATGACATCCCTGGAGAGAAGCACATGGCTGACACCAGTAGTTATGCCCCTGGTTTCTATAAAATGTGTATACTATAGGGCCATGCTTATCTCTGTGCCACCAGACTCATGACACATTTGGAAGGCTTGGCTGTGTGTCCTTTGCCCTGTGTTGTCAAGAGTTCCTGGGAATTCCTCTCCTGTTTGAGGAAAACTTTTGAGGAAAGAGTAATAGTTTTATACTTGCTGGTCCCAAGAAGGCCTCAGTGGTTGTGATGGAGAGAAAACTCACAACATGAATATGCTGCTGAGCCACAGAACACTAAGGAATTGGCCTGGGTCAGCATGTTTCACGTTGCCATCCAACTCTTCAAGCCAGCAGCTGATTTCTTGGCTCTGAAAAGCTCTAAGGTTATTCAATATATAACTATCTCTTCAGATTTGTTTTTCTAATGACAAGTCAAAATATGGTTTCAATTTCATCAAAAAAAGTCCTGTTTATACAAGTGTTTGCAGTGGAGTTTTATGGTCTTTTCCCAGTTGGAGCAGACCATTACATCGCACTCTGCCGGAGTTCACGCTGTGTGTGCTGCACCAGTGCTGATGGGGGTGAATGCACCTTACGTTCAGCACATCGCTCTTCCTTTTTCTTCTTCATTATCACTGAGGGAAATAGCTGAGGAAAAGCCAGAAGACTCCTTCAGGCACGTTTCCAAGCCAGGACCTGGGATGTGGCCAGGTAGATTTCAGTAACGTAACAGGGCGCCAGTTTCCCACAAAGCATTTCAAGAACGCACCCTCCATCTTCACAGTCCAGTTCAATCATAAATACTGGGGATTCACACACGAAGAACAAAGCAGAAGAACACATGGCAAAGCAATCAAATATAAAATACTGGCATTCTTGAATTTCATTTCGCCTCAGTGTTTTGGACTCTTCCCTTTAGAGAATTCATTTGGTCAGATGCACACAGTTTTTGAGTTACTGTCATGGACAGACTCAGCCTGTGATCAACACATTTCTGTCTGCCTCTTCTTTCTTTTTTTCCTTCCTTTTTTCTTTTTTTTTTTTCTTTTTCCCACCACTCACTAGGAGGGTTTTTATTTACCTACCAGCTTGTGAGATGGGAATTTGCACTGGAGCTCATCAATTACTCCCTTCACTTCTCCAGTTCCCTTATCAGCAAACAAAAACAAATCAGTGGAATTAAGCACAGTGAGAGAGCCACTGAATGTGCAAACACTATTTTTGCTCCTAGATTCATGCACAGGAAAACAAAAGTAACATTTCTGCAAATGAGAAACCTTTTCCTTTCACCAAAGAGGTCTTCATAACTGTAGCACTATTTTGGTGCCCAGATAAATAGCTGCTGGCTGAAAATGCTCAGCTCCAAGAAAATCAAAGAACATATTTCAAATTGATACTGAAAAATGCATTATGAACTGTTTATTTGATTAGGAAACAGCCTCCAAAAATAGACCAAAATTCCCTTCATAGTCTAGTCACAAATGGTAATTTGCCCATCTCTTCTCAGTGAAATGTCAACATAAAATGCACAGCAGACTGTAAAACTGTGCTCGAAAATTCAACAGGTTAGTTCCTTGGCACACACTCCAAGCCAAATGGTGCTTTAAATCCTTTCATCATCCCCCTCATGAAAATAAGAATATCAGTTTCTTAGTTGGCTGGCCAAAGAGAAACAGTATGTTTTCAAATCACATTGAAGTGCTTATGATTATTTTTAGATTTCCCACTATAAGGTGTAAAATAATTTATTTTCTTTCAGTTTTTTCTCCTGTATTTTTATTTTATAATAATTTATGATAATTTTTATAAAATTTTATTAATCAATTTTATTGGTTATGGACCAGTAACAATTTTTAAAAGTAAAAATCTGTATTTTAGACTATGTTACCACAACATTTTAATCTTCTCAAGTTTGTCTTTCATAAAATGTTTTTAATATATAAATTTGTACTGTTTTTGTCATCACAAGCACATAGTTTTCAGTGGAAATTGGTTTGCCTGAGATGATATGCATTGCTCAGCAACCATGATGTGGAGAAAGCAGAGAGAATATTTTGAGCACTTAAAGATTTTCATATCAAAAATACTGTTTCATTTAAAGTCTTTTCTAATAGTAAATTTTAGTTCCTCAAATTAATTTCAGGAGTCAGTTCAGTGCAGCCATCAAAGATGAATTTAACCATGACTTAAACATGACTCTACTCACAAATCCAATCCATTGCTGTGTCAAAACAAACACAAAGCTCAGCAGCACAGCTTCGGTATCCACTTTTCTCTGAGCCATAGCCCTCACTAAAATATATTACTCCCTATATAAATGGCAACAGTTAGAAATTTTTAACCTCAGTTAAAAAACAAAAACAAAGCAGGAATCCCTTTTCCAGTCCTTACCCTGTTAGATTTATGATCAAAAATACAATGTGTCTCTCAACGGGGGAGGTCAGCTAATATTGGAGCCTGTGAAAAAATGCATTGTTGTTTGGTTAACCGGTGTCAGACAATTAGGCAATGCTCAAAAATCAATTAATTATGCACTATAGCCAAAATGACATGTTTTCCTAACTGCGGTATATTTTATTTCCTCTTGGAGCCCTGATAATAATTCTAACCAAGGTATTTTTAAGTCTTTTATTACTCAAAAAAGATGGTTTCTTCGAAAAAAAAGTTTTTCAAACCTGAAAATTATAGAGTTCTTAAAACATCCAGAACAGCTTTAGAACAATTACTTTTGTCTGCCCTGGTCTGCATTTTCAAAAGCTTTTAGGTCAGTTTGTCTTTCTTTTTCGTCTTTTTTTTTCTTTTTAATTTAACTAAGATGCAGCTGTGAAAACTGGATTCTTCTTTTGAACTCCTGTATTTACGTTTGCTTCTGGCAGCCCTGAGGAAATGTGATTGTTTTAAAGCTTGCTGCAGAGT
Organism: Vireo altiloquus; assembly: GCA_013396875.1. NCBI lineage: Eukaryota > Metazoa > Chordata > Aves > Passeriformes > Vireonidae > Vireo > Vireo altiloquus. The sequence continues at coordinate 467,083 of VZRF01001712.1, forward strand.
TTAAAAGGTTTTCATATGGGAGGCCAAAAGTAACGTGTTACACAGTTCAGTGGATTTAGAGGTCCACACTGCCTCAACCTCTGTATGTGGTGATCAGGTGAATCTGGGGTGTTACTGCAGCACAGGTGATTTCCAGTGACTGAGGCAACTAATAAAAAGATTAAGGAGTGAAATGGTTCTGAGTTTGACCAGACTTTCCCCAAGGTCAGGACCATTTGTGCACAAGGCAATATGTCTGATCTGTATCAAAGGAAAACATAAAAGGTTTTGGCAGATATTGCCTCTACATAATTATCTTACATTTGAAGGTAGATGGAAACCAAGGCTGTTTTGTTCAAGATGTACCAACTAACACACTGGTCAGTGTAATGCACAAAATGGGATTCCTGACACAGGTAATCCTTGCTGCAGAGGTGTCATTGCCACAGAGCAAACTGGTCACTATTGAGGCATCAAAGTCAGCAGCCACAGGCCTCAGGTAAGTGTGTGTCACCCCAACAGCTGTGAGTGTCAACCTGCCAGCTGGTTTCCTTTGGGGAGGTTTCCTTTGGCCCTGTGGGTTTTTGCGTGTATCATGCATGGAGGCGGAGCTAAATCTTTGAGCAAAAATTAGTCTCACTCATAATCTCAATCCTAATTAAAGTAAGGCTTAAACTGAGTTTTTATCTGATAGTTACTGTGAATAAACATTGATTTATTTAAACACTATCACCATATCTAAATGAAAAGAACTAAAGGCCTTAGATTTGCTTCAGAGAGATACTTAGGCACACCTTTTTAAACACATGTGCAAGTAGTCCTGCTAGAATCAGTGGGACTGCTCATCCAGCAGGAATGTCCCTTTGGTACACTGCTGGATCAAGATAACGAGTGATATATGGCTGGTGATAAGTTTTATGTTTCAGCCAACACAGATGGTGTCATGGGCAAACTCCTATTGTGTTTTGATCACCGAAGCTTTGATCCTGCTTCAACTGCGTCTGGAAATCAGCATTACTTGGCTTCACGTGTCTGAGTGCAGGGGCTGCTCTGCAGTGAGGTGGTGGGAAACATTGCTGCAGAATCTACAGCTGCTGCCTCCAGAAGGGGTCCCTGGGACCAGTTTCAAAAAGCTGGTAATAGGCGAAGAAGGGCAGGAAAATGTTACAAACAACTCTTCTGTAACATTCAATAAATTAAATGACTGTCCGTATCAGGCCTGTGTTCTCACCTATTTTGCTTTATTTCTAGTGGGAAGAGATTATATGCCAGGCTCTCTTGCATCTTTTTTCTTCAATCTGGGGGTACAAGCAAGATCTGATGACCGAAACAAAATCAACCATTGTGCTGCAGCCTACGCAAGGGACTACCCTAAATACTCTGGCTTTTGTAGTTCTACTTACAAGTGGTGCCCAAAGCATGGGAATTCATGGGGAGGAGCTCTGTCCTGATTAATCCCAACCTTATGTCCTCAGGTTCAACTCCATGCTAGTGAGAAAGTGATAAGAACCATGTCACCAACCATGGTAAGACCACTGTCACTTAAATACAGGAGTTTTTTATGTTGATGTAAATAAGCCATACCCAGTGAGGACTCCCCAACCTTTTCACCAGCATGATTTCCAAAATTGTGTAAATTGTCCAGAGAAGAGCTACTCTGGTGAAATATTCTTACAATAGTTTTATTTTTCACTTTGGGTTCAAAATGCTTCTTTGCCTAAATTTTGATGCTGAGAGTGGGAAAAGTGCCCAGTTGTGTCAGGATCCATGTTAAGTCTCCTCAGTACAGCATGTGCCTGGCTCTGCTGGCCCGAGTGTCACTGAAGAGGAATGTGTGTGGGCCATGGACTGCTTTCATCAGCAGTATTCGCTGATCACTGCAGTGCTTACAGTGGCAGGAGATCACAGCCCTGTTGCTTTTGGGGATATGTCAAGGAGGATTTGGGAGGGAACTGTCCAGAATAACGTGCTCTGGTGAGTGGAGGGTCAGGGAAGGAAGATGAGATACTAAGAGCTCTCTTTAGTAAAAGAAAAAGCAGGTTTTTGTAAAAATATAGTTGTTGTCCCAGGGAGGAAGGGACGTATGAGAAGCCATGGTCCTCTTTCTGAGGAGGATCATACTGCTGAGATGGTTGTGCCAAAGAGTAAAGCATCACCCTGGCACCATGAGATCTCAGTCTGGCAGGACTCAGGCTGCAAATTTTGGAGGTTAAAATACAGTTTTAACCATACAGTCCAGTGATGATGAAGGGCTGAGAAGAAACCTCTGTAACATTTGACAGAAAATGGAAGGAGCAATATCATGCATGAAGTATGAGAGAACTGAGTCCACAGTCAGCATTAATGCTTGAGAATTTGAGAATATGAGGTTTATTTTCAAAATATTTGTTTTTCAGAAACCTTTATTTGTTTAAAATTTCCTAAATCTGAAAGGAAATAAGGACACTAAACAGATGGGACACCACCTCCACATCAGAACTCCACTGTGTATCCCTCTCTCCCCTTGTGGAGGGCTGTGATCAGACAGCAGAGAGGTGCACTGCAGCCCAAACCTGGGAAAGAGAAGTTCTGGCTCACACGGCTGCCTGGAGATGTGCATTTTCCTCACAAAGGGTGCCTGTGCAGAGGTCATTGATATCCCAATCCTCCTCCAAAAGTGGGGTTACTAAACCTTTGCCTTCTGGCCAGAATGCAAGAGGCCTGTTTGATCTCTTGTTTGTACATGATTTCCATTCATCCCCTTCCAGAGGAACTCGCTGTCCTGTTGAAGGCAGCCCTCCCTTCTGAGACACAGCACAGACCCATGGTGGGTGATCCTCTGCACACATGTTCCTGGACAGCAAGCTCTCCAAAGAGAAGTGCGTGTCCCTCCTCACTATGTGCTGTGTTGGGGGTTTTGACAGCTGCACTGCAAGTTCCTGTCATTGGTGGGGTGCAGGCATTGACAGAGGACAGAAGTCCCCATCTTGGATATATGATTTCTCTTCCCTTTAAAATATGCAAAACATTCACCTTAAACGAGACATGAGTCAGAGATGGATGCTTAGGATCCAGATTCTGGCTGTCCTCTGGAGTCTGGACCTTTAGTTCAGGCTTGTTTGACAGCAAGGCTTGACCTGGAGTCAGGACACCCGGGGAATATGCATCCCAGCCCTGGCCAAACTTCACTGTCTCTGGGTCAGGGGCTGGGAAACAGTTTGTGGGTCTCTTCCAAATCACTCATCGTTTTTCATCACCTCCCTACTGGTTCTTGATATTCCCTTCACTCCCTACAGTGAAGGATCTCTTGAGTCCTCAAGAGGACATTCAGAGACTCTGGAAAAATATACATTGTCATTTCCTTATTATTTCTCTTAATTTCTCATTTTCTCCTCGTTAGCCTTTAATGTTTTAATTTTTTTTTAATGCCTACTACTTATTTTCAGGTTTGGGAGGTATATTTTCACCAGCTGATCTGGGAGAAAACAGAGACACAAGACTATCTTGATTTTCTGCCCTAACTGTCAGTTACTTAATTCTTTCTACTGCTCCTAATTTGACACCCAGATAGAACTCCAAATAATTTACTTTCCTCCTGCAGTATCTCCTCCAGACACCCAAAGATGCTCTTACTACTCCACAGATCATCTTTTCTCCCCTGCATTTTGGCCAAAACAGAACTCACAATTCTTTTGATATAACCCACATAAATCCGTCTCTCTAGCCACTCCATCATTTTGCTGTGCTTCTCTGAATTCCTTCCAATTTGTTCTCACTACTGTTACTGAGCTGTCCAGAACTGAATGCAATATTAATATTCCACACACTGTATATAGAGCCTGTCAGGCAAAGATTAGGAGTTTTATGAAGATTGATTATTTAAACCTTCCAATACCACCAGTGATCATGGAGTCACTGGTTATTACCCCAAACCTGAAAAATTCCATTCATCCACTTATCAAGGTCAATTCATGTTTCTGATGGTTGAGTGAAATGTTAGCTTTTCTTATCCTCACTACAGTGAGGGGTAAGCCAGTAGACTTTGGCATCCAGCCACAAAAAGCCTCATATCGTAACAACCTCATGGTATTTGCAGGCTGGGCCTGCCAGCCCCAGGTTCGGTGAGTGTTCTGCCTGTTCAGTGCATGGAGGGTTCAGTGCTTCAGGCTGCAGAGCCGACCTCAAGCCATCATGCTGCGAGAGGAGAGGCTCAGTGAGCAGATAAAAAATGCTGACGGGAAGGACGGATTTCAAATCCAATAGACTGGAATCTATGTCCTCTCTTTACTCCCCAAACCAGAAATGGGACATGGGGGGAACAGGGCATTTCACACAACCTTTCTGAGGTCAGCAATCATTTTCTTGTCTGCATCAAGCAGCTTAAGACAGCTGCTCCGCCTTTCCAGGCTAGTGCTCAAGTTTAAGGTCCTGCAATACTTAAGTTCCAAGATCTTTGATTAACATTGAGTAAAGTACTTTGTAAGGAAGGCTGCAACTAAAACGTTTCAAAATTGGATGTTAAAACCTGTGTATAAAATTGATTATATTAAGATCCACATTCTATGGTTGAACATGGATTAATACAGATGAACAATTTCTCATAGCTCCTGCAAACATGTAGAAAAGAGAGGCAGGGTTCAGGTTTTGCTTATATGAAACCTTGAAACATGCCAGAAGAAAAGAACCTACATATGTGTGGTGTATGTTGCAAAGATTTCAAGGAGCCATAGTTATGTTATATGCTTTTTCCAAATGCCTTCCAAATTCTGGGTTTCTGAGGGCTATGTCCCTTGGTCACGGCCTCAGGAATGGGTTCCCATGAAGGACCCAAAGACAGCCCTTTGTGCAGTAACATGGGAATGCACCATGCTCTTGGCCATAGAAAATGCTGGATATGTCCTATTCCATACACCCTTGTCTTCTGTGTGAGATGCAGCAGAGATGGAATGAGAATTGGCAGTGCTCTGTTTTCACAAAAGTAAGTTACCAAAAAATAACCAAACAAAGCATTTTTGCATAGAGAATTTTAACAAAAAACATGCGTTTCTCCGATTCTGCAGAAAGTGGAACTTATATTTTAATGAAAAAACCCTGTGCTACCTGTAGGATTACCTGGATAAAGCCCTGATTCCACCACACTCTGTACAGTACCCCAGACATTTCTGGGAAGAGGTCAGCAGTATCTAAAGCCTATTTGTTTTCTTGCCATTGGCAAATGAATGAGACTTTTCAGACGTGGCTATGCCTGGGAGCCTTTCCTGCTGTTCTCTGCCCATAGACTTAGACACTATCCCAAATTGCCAGATAAATATTGCCACACAGTCTGACAAGTTGGCGAATCTCACTGTGGGATCAGTCAGGTGCATTTAAGTCTGACTCAGTACTCGAGTAGTGTAGTGTAGAAGGAGGAATGACCAGAAAAAAAAGTAGATGATTTTCTAGAAATTAACAGAAAAATGTGGATTTGCCATGACAGTGCAAGCAAAAAGCAGCTTCACAATATCCTGGTTTCCCTCAGCACCTTTGTAGGTGATGGGTGAAAATAATGAAAGACCAAGTCGTGTGAAGTCATTTCCTTCATTGCTAATGTCCACTTGCTGATTCTTAAGACAGCAACTTGTAATACTGAAATGTTTGTACTTGCATGTGGAGCCACTGATCCCTGTGGTAGGAAGCTGTAAATTAGGACGGTGGTTCAGGAGTGTCTGCTCTGAGATTCTAGTGGTGCTGGAGGATGTTTGCTACACTGGGGGAACAGGAGTGTTCTGAAGCAAGTCCAAGTTCAAAATCAAGTCTGTTCTGAAGGAAGTAATAAGTGATAAGTGTAAGATATGAGATTGAAATTATGGGCTGCTAACAACTCTCAAAGGTTTCTAGATTTAGTTCCTGGAGCTATCCTGGGCCAGATTTTCATGCCAACAAGTTTCCTGTGGAAAATATATCTGTTGTACACACACTGATGAGAAAGCACAGCAGAATTGTCATGGAAAACCAATCCATACAGAGTGCTTTCCAATAGTTTTTTAAGTTAATGGAAAGGGTCCAGTGGTTTAATCGTGCATAGTACATCACCCCTCCCTTAAAGGTTGCCTGGCTCTGCTAAGCTCATGAAAAGGACTAAATCAAATTCTCTTAAATTTGCAGTTCTTAATGTGGAGCAGGAAATTCCCAGTTAACCCCTGGTCTATTTCCAACTGCTCTTAATCGCAATTCTATCACTAATTTGCTGATCTAATTACTTCTTCAGAACATGTTTTAGCAAGTTGTTACACATATTGGAAGGTAACACTGGCTTTGTGCAGCCTGTGTAGGCTGTTTTAGACGTCACAGTGGTGCCAACTTACTTCAGATTCACAAATTGCAGAAAGAGAAATTGTTGACAGAACTTCTTCATCATTAAATTTCAAGAGAGATATTAACACTAATTTGATTTTTTCTGCACAGTTCTCACAGCATGAGGGCTAAGTAACTTTTTCCCAAAGGAAAAAGTTTTGAGAAGCCCCGAGAACCAAACTGTCCCACAGTTACACCAGTGGCAGTAATCTATTCTTGTGTATGATTGTGGCATTTTTAGAGGATTTTATCTGTAAAGTATTTGTACCAGCTAAGGATTTTGGCATTTTCACACAGCTCCTGCCAAAATGCAGTTGCCTGCGTATGATATTTTGCAGGCACAACGACATTTACATGCATTGGCATTTAAGTACAAACTGGGATATTAAAGAGTAATAGTGGCTAGAAAACATAACAACATCAGTGAGATCTGCCTTCAGGATATTATTTCTGTACACAGAGCATTAGTGTTTGGAGCATTGTGCAATCCATGACTGAGAAACTCTCACCTCACTGGTTAGTTTTTGATGTCTCAATGAGGCATGAAGACAGAAAATCCCTTGGTGGTTGGCAGGAGACATTGATTCATTTCACGGGTCTCAAGAGGGCAAAGACCAAACTTAATAACCTGAGAAGTGAACATTTTGAGAAGTCTAATATGGAGTCAGGCCTCCTATTTGAGCTCCTGACGCTTACTCAGCTGAAAGCTGTTCTCTTTGTGGAAATTTCTGAGAAGGCCAAAAATAACAGCATTCTGTTCCTCTTTGGAATTCCCTACGCCCGTCCTTTCAGGAGTTCAGGATGCTAAATGAAGGGCCCAACCTCTGCTCCTTCCCTTTCCCGCCTTGACTCCATGGAAGGATGTCAGGGGAGGAGAAACACAAGCACAGCACAGAGGCAGTCTGTGTTTCATCATGGGGAAAGGTGACTCCATGAACCACGTGCCAGTGTGCCCCACTCCTTGTTTAGCTCCTGATCCTGGCAAAGGCCACTGGCTCTCCCTTCCCCATGGCCAGTGGCACACAGCTTTTGGGACATTGAGGACTACTGCTTCCATCTGGTCATCCTCCTGTTTCCAAGGAAAGCAGTAGACAGAAAGAGAAAGTAGGAACAGAGTTTTTGTGGCAATCTTCAATCATCCTCCTGTTTCCAGGGAAAGCAGTAGACAGAAAGAGAAAGTAGGAACAGAGTTTTTGTGGCAATCTTCAATAAAGCAACTTGAAGATTCAGTGGGAAATAGCAATTGTTTATCAAAAAGAACTCTAAGTATCTTACAAGCAGGAGTAGGGTGTTTCAGATTTCTAGCCTACCAGGAGGAATCAGAAAGAAAGAAAATGAAGGGACGCAGATATTCTAAAGAAATCTTTAATTAGACAAAGATTTCTCCCCAAATTCCACCCAAGTTCTCAGTCTTCAGGTTTCTAAAGGTAAAGTACTTCAGAAGGACCAGAGAAAGCTGGTAGGAAAACCACTAAAACCTGGGAAATCAGATGTAATATGGGCCATATGAATCCGAGCTGTAACAGCTTAAAGTAAGACTGTCAAAGTGAGCAGAGATTTTCTGCTTGCAAAGCTCTTAAAGGTAGCCCTAGAAGTCAGGAAATGGTAATTCTTTGATGTCTAAACTTTCCCTTACTTCCCATATTTTTTATTTGGTGACTTCTGTTTGTATTTGTCAAACTGGACCATCTTATTCTGGTTTGATACGCACTGCTGTGGTGCAAATAGGATTGCAGCCGATGTGTAGAAAAATTTAAGCATGCTAAAAAAGAAAAAAAAGAGCATCTCGAATAGAGGCTTTGGAAGGTGTTTTAAGCTATGCTTATGGTGTTTAGGGGAATTGAGTGACTGACATTAAAGTTTGCAGAAAAAATATAATGTCCTTACCATGGGAAAAATGTAATTTCATCACTGAGGACAAACAAACATTTGGGACAAGCAGCTGAAATAAAATTTAACAGTTTATTTTTTAAAGAAAACCATGAGTTTGGAAATGCTGACAAGCTGCCTTCAGTTTTTGGTTTGACCTTATCCTTGGCATGTCCTTTTCCCACAAGGGGCTGTGGTGCCCCATGGCCCGCGGGGTCCCATGGCCACCCCTTGCCACCCCTCATCCGTGGCAGGAGGCTGCAGGCAGCCAACCCCACAGGGATCCTGCGGCACAGGGCAGACACCAGGCATCATGTCAGCTTTGCACAAAGTCCTGCGGGTCTTCTGCTCCTTGTTTAGTGACTTCTGTGGAAAATTCCGCTGGGAATGATCCATTTAAATGGAAAATGTTTATAATATTGAAACAGACCCATTTTTGATAAGAGAATGTGTGGGGGTGGAGGGATGCTCTCCTCAAAATACTTCAACTAACTCTGCTTAACAGAATAACTACTCATCTGTTGGTCTAAAAACAATGGATTTACTATATTTGTTGTTAAATAGAGTTCCAGGTAAAAGTACCCACTAATGAAGCAGGAACAAAACTCAGCTTGCTTTTATTTTTCATCCAAAAATAACAGTAATTATAAGTTTTAAAACAATGAGCTGTACTGCTGGAAAGCCCTAAAATTTCATTGTTTTGTTTCAAAATTTAATGTTGCCAGGAAGTAAAACGACCTGCATTGGAAGAACTCAACATAGCTTCTTAAATGCTTCAAGGTGATCGAAGTGTTTCAGGTTAATCTACACTAATTCTTTCAGTGTGTCTTGCTTTTCTGGAAAACCCAGAAATGCTTTTTGGCAAAGCCCTGTTAATATAGGTCTAATTATTGCAATTTATTGCAATTTGTAATGCACTTAGGAAACAGGGTTTATCAATTTTAATACTTTACACTCTGGAATGAAGTATCTGAAGTCATACCTGGAAAAATGATTCCCAAATCACTTGGATAATTCCAAAAATCTTCCATTTCTGCATATATTTCCTGCAAGGCAGGCTGACAATTGTGCACACTGTATTAGAAATGCATGATCAGAGCACACACAGCTCAGCAGTGGCATATTAACTTCTCCTGAAAGACCAAAATGAGATCTGCTATTCCTGATCACATCAGGCCACAGTATGTGGGTCGCTCATGCTCGCCTGGTGACTGACTGAGCAAATGATGTGAAATGATCCATTCCTGCAGCTCTGACCTCGTGTACTGTGAGGGGCCCAGAAGGAGACGGAGTTCACTGAGACATCTTTCCAAAGTTTATTTCAGATTTGGTGGAGCATGAGTTCTTCTGTTTAGAATGTTATTATCTAATCTGTTCTCTAGCATGTTGCATTATAAACAAACACTCGTCTTCTGTTTCCAGACACAGAAATGTCCTCTATTCCCTCCACCTTTGTACAATGCATTCCAGCCACAAACACTGTTTTTTTACCATCCCTGACATCTTGTTTAGAATGAAGAATGACTCTCTGTTTGGCCTGGGTATGGTTATTTACTAGTGTTTGTAAAATGTCTTGGACCTAGAAGGAAAGGGGATAGAAAAGGCCAAAGGGACTGAAAGCGGGAAAGGACTATCAGCAATTGTTTGTTTTATTAAAACTAAAAGTTCATTCTGGTGCTGTTTAAAAGAAATAAACCTGTGTATTTTATTGCATGTGCTTGGACCCAGCACAGGCTATCTTGGCCAGAGGGCTGCAGTGAAAGGTGGGATTTTTTCCATTGATATCATGCAGGATCCAATTAAGTGAGTGATGCTTACAAGATTCATCATAGCTCAGCAATTCATGGACTGGCATTAGCCTGTCGTGTTTTGTTTGTGTTTCTTTTAGTGAAATCTGTAATGATGGAGCTTGTGCATGTGTTATCCCCAACTGGTCCTGTGCCAGAGGTTTTGATCTGGACAGCGAGGTTTGGGCAGCAGAGCCAGGCTGAAAGCCCATGTCCTTCTTCCCTCACTGCTACCCCACCAAAATCCTAAGCAAAGTACACTCTAGAAATACTCCATCTTTCAATTTTTTGCAGCTTTCTCACAGAAATGTGCACTTGCCTTTCATTTTAGAAGGTGGTCTGAAAATAAACATAATTTCTAGGTCTTCTTAATCAAGAAGTCCACAGCATTTATTTATTTATTTAGCCAGTTTTGGGATCAGATCAGTCATGAAATATTTTTCTGTGACTTTAGGGGCCTCTAGTCTTTCTATAACATTTATGCTGCTTAGGTGTCTCTTCTTCCTGTCTAATAATGCTCTTTGTTCAGACACTTCCTTGTCTTTTGAGTCTCTCTTTCTAGGAAAGTGTAGGTGTAGTTATAGTTGGTTTTTTCCCATCTTCACTCTTTTGTACTCATCCTCTTTGGGTGGAGGAGATGGGAGGGAAGAGACCAAAAATGTGAGGAAGGAGGAAAAGTGAAACTCTGCCTGCTCTAATCTTTTGCTCCAGATAAAGCTCAAGTTCCAGATATGGAGCCAGAAGCACATATGTCTTGGTCAAAAATTAGCACTAACTTGGTTTTCCAACATACAGTTTCTCTTCTCTGTTTCCATCTGGAAAATTTAACTTTCCTAGCATTTGATATCTTCAGAAAGCTTCTGGTTTTGATAAGGTTGTGTTTTCTGTCAGGAGAATTTTTCAATTTTGCACTTTTGATCAGATCCAGCGTTGCACATACTCCACTCTGCTCCTATGCCTTAGACAACTTACACAAAAACACTCAACACTACCAAGAGTCTTTCGCAATTTTCAACTAATTGAAAGGTAGAATATTTTATCTGTTTTTTTGTTGGGTTTTTTGCCTTTTTTTTTTTTTTTTTTTTTTATATATGGAGGCAACAGCACCACCTTGCCCCTCTTTTTTTTTTTTTACAGAAGGAGGATACCAGAACACTGTGACCCTTGTCTTGTTTTTGTTAGGCTTTTTTTCCTGGGTGCTGGTATCTTCTAATGAGTCAAGAAAATATTTCTGCTCATGGTACAGCCCGGCACAGTCACTCCCAGTCTTATCATCTTGCTGCCCCATCCCACTGTTGCCTACAAATGTGTGTGTGTGTGGTATTTCTGTCTCATTATTCCTATTATTCCTTTGAGGCAGAGGGTCTATGATCAAAGTCAGCAAGTGGGATTTAATGAGGGAAAACCAGAACTAATACTACTACAGAAAGCCATATCAGTTCTTTAAGAAGGACAAGCTGTGGAATTTACTGAGCCATACCTGTTATAAACCTGCTGCAGTCTGACCATGGAGACTGCTGGTAGGCTTCCAAATATTATATAGTCCAAATGCACTTAATTTGCAAGACAAAACAAAAAAAGCCAAGAGTTTTGTGTGTGTGGTCTGATCGAGGAGCACTGTTTTCTGTGTTATTTAATTTGGAGAGAGGAAAGCATATTATGGGTCAGTTTATTTTATTTTATAATTTACTACTCAGTAGAGAAAAAAAAATGCCTTCAGGGCCCAAATTTGCATGTAGCAGCACCACTTGGAGACTGCAATGCACAGGACACAGAAGCAAAAACTTTCCACTCGGGCAATAAGAAGTTCCCATCAGAGAGAAGCACCTGAGCTGGGGCTGCCTGTGGCCACCCCAGGAGGTGTGCATGGACTTGGTTTTAATTTCTCACTATGTGATGTTCAGAGGGTCTTTGTTCAGTTCATTGCATGTTGAATCAACAAACAATGCTTGATAAGCCGGAAGAAGATTGATAGCATTGACATATTGTCTGGGACAAATCCACTGACTTCCTGCAATCCTGTGGGTCCGTGTAGAACATATGTCACTGTGGTGGGCAGCAGCTGTCTTTAGGCAAAAAAAAAAAAAGAAAATTGGAATTGTTCATCACCTGGTTAGCAGTTTCCACAGGCACACAGGGGTACATGGGTGACAGGGATGATGAGGGTATTGAGTTTAACCATGACCTTTCCCTTGTCTGGAGCTGATGCACAGAGGTTTTGTTGCTGTTTGTCAATGAACTGGGTTTTCACTGAACCAATAGTTTGCATCTGGTTTTCTAAATTCTTTTATGGATATTTCGTTTCCAAAATTGCTGTTGGAGGTTTTGTGGTATTGCTTCCCTATTGCACCACAGCCCCAGTGTGAATGCAGTGTGAGGACAGAAAGAACCAGGAATAAAGGATGAGGGAGGAAAAAGAAATATCAGTTTGTTTCTTGGAGTTCCTGAAGGATTACAGTGTCCCCAGGAGAGCTGAAGGCAGCTCGGTCACTCTCTGTGAGGCAGCCACAGCCAGTTCTGTCCCTTGGGTCTGTCCAAGGCAATGTCAGCCAGAGGCATCAATCCACAGCAGGCAGTAAGGATGGGGTAGGAATTCTTCAAATATAAGCAAGGCTCAAAAACCTCATCTGTTTGACTCAGAAAAAAGAGGAACTGAAAACCCTTATAGATGTTCTGTAGACACTTGAATAGTACATGGCACCTTGGTGTAAGCTCAGACACCACTCAAGAGAAGAGTTACTCAACATGGACATAAAATTATTCTTGCTTCTGCAGCAGAAAGATTTAATCAAACCTAACCTGAAGAAAAATTCTTGTGTTCACAGTGGGGACCTTTTGGTGTCTGGCTTTCCCAACAGACATAGGATACTGGGAGGGGACAGTGGCTGAGCACTCTGATGGCCAGGCAGGGAGCAGGCAATGGACCTGCCTGAGACTGCTCTGCTCTCAGTCCCTGCATGTGCACTCTACCCTTTGTTTTATTGTTTCACATGGTATGACAGGTGTGTGCTACTTTCATGCCGTGCTTTCAGGGCTTCAAACCACCTTAGGGAAGATGCACTTGGCACAGGAGGGTGTCGTGTCCATGAGGGGACACTTCCTCTGGAATGCCTTGGTTTTTATAGGTTTTTGGGCTCACTGGACTCATGCACCTACCAAGGGAAAGGGAATGTAAGTGATCCTTGCAGAGGGATGCAGTGGCTACCTGTGGTCTGGTAAAGCCTGGCTTTGCAGGGCCCGTAGGTTCCTGGGCATGGCTGGTGCTTGATCTGCAGCCTCAGGAGCACTGCTGGACGGGAGTGGTGCTACTGAGAGCAGCAAAGTGAAGGAGTAAGGAGGATGAAGTGCTGTAAGCTGGAGTCTGGCCACAGGGCTACACTGAGCATTTCTGCACTTGCAGAAGTTGCCATGGTATTTTAATAACTGTGGGTGATTTAATGGCCCATCTGGAAGACAGCAGCACTGGTACAGCTGGGTTTGTGCCACAGTTTGTGCCACTACTTACAGTTTTTTAGCGAGGCAATTTTCTTTTAGAAACCAAGGGGAACCTATTTTGTGCCTCCTTTTATATCAGCATGTTCACATGTGTTGTCAGGTTTTACTGTTCCCTGGTTACAGATGTACTGTGTCTCCAGCTTGCAGTGTGCTTCACTTATGGCAGTGGACCAGGGCAGATGTAGAGAGAAAGCAAATTGGGTACACTTGCAGGACAGGGACAAATCCTTCTCTGCCCTTCTGTTTGTCATTCAGCTCAGATGGAGCCAGAGGCATTGATTCCATTGAGCAAAAGCATCTGTCCTGCTCAGCTTTCTGTGAACAGTGGCAGAGAAAAAGTGCTGTTCTCACTCTTCACAGGCCTCTGCAATGGCATGTAGGATGTCATCAAAAAGTTCTGTCCTGAAGCCCAAATCCCACTGCCCAATGCTTCTTGGTGAATGTGGTTTTTCTGATTTATTTCAAACCCTTTCCACTTCAGGCTGGTACAGACTGTACTGAACAATCCAGTTTCAAAATGCTGCTCTTGCAACTGTTATGCAGTTGTTTTCTAGTCTTTTCCCTAATTCTTCTTGCCTTTCAATAGGGGCTATCAAGAGACTCAGGAAACAATAAATAGAGATGTTGTTTAAGTTTATCTTAGGAGAATATGGGATGTTGGATCGAGGAACTTTGCTGATTATCTTGGCTAGCCTTGGACATTTCCTTTGGCATGTCTATAATTGCTTTAAGAAACATGTTCATGCTGAGCCAACTTCTAATACTGTGGATTCAACTACTTGATTTCAGATATATGGCCAAGTTCTGCCCCCTGCCTTACTGGGATTGCCCCAGCATAACAAAAGTCTAATTTGTTCCATGGGTCTCAGGTATGTGATTTCTTCACTGTAACTCACTTATTGCTTTCAGGATATTTGTGTCTTGAATGAAATTTTAAACTTCTGGAAGAGGTAATTAATAGGAGGGAGAGGGAGAAAAGCAAACTACACAATATATCTAACAAATATGTGACATCTAATTTAAAAATCTGTTGTTTTCTTTCAACAAAAGGGGAAGAAAGCAATGCAGCCATATTCCCTCTTTCCCCAGGATATTGGCATGAGTCCTGGATCCACTGACATTTATAGGGAGATGTAATTAATTAACTTCAAATACCAGATTAGCTCATGGATTCAATATATCTCCATTCTTATGTGGACATGAAAAAGCTTTTGATTAATGATCACAACCTTTCTCAGGAATTTGAGGGCTTTTACTTACTAGTGACAGCTTTTTCTGGGGTTCTATATCATCAGTGCACAAAGTGGCCTCGAAGTCAGAGCCTGGTATTCATTACTGGTACTGCAAATGAAGCCTACAGGCTGCAACCTTGGCCGGGTTAAGCCACTTGCAGTTTAATCACTGACTTTAGTGATTAAAGATTTCATCGCAGACGCAGATTTCATCCTGACGCTTCTCTTGATAAACTTCTTTAACAAACAAACCAGAAAACCTTGCATGACAAAAAGCTATTGTCTGCTTGAAGAGCCAGTGAAGTCAGGCAGAAGGCAGTGTCTAGTCTTAGATGTCAATCCAAACCCAGAGCTTAAGGAAAGGAGCAGGTGAGGCTGGACACAGAGGAAGGGCAGATGTGGCTGCAGGAGATTGCCACCGTGCATAAACTATCACTGCCACTCTCCAGACTTCAGGCAGTAGGATACAGCACTTTGCTGTCTTTCAAATAATGCTTATTTCAGGATGGTCCTATGGTCTCAAGTGCACCCATGGATCCTACTCTCTCAGACACTGCAGCAGGACAGGTCTGGAGTCCATTTACGCTGCTGTGAATCCAGTGCTTCTACAACTACATATACTGCAGATGCAGTTCAGTCCTTCCAAGCCATGAGGGACATGTTCTAGCCCTAAGACCAGAAACAAAACTACTCCATCTATTAATAGGCATGGCAAAGCAGAGTCCTGTCCAGCCTGGTCAGTCACGAGGCCTGAGATTGCACTGCCCACAGAGGCCTGGACTCTGATTTCTGCACAAGGTCACTGGCCATTAGATGATGAGCTGCTTTCTGGTAAGCCTGTATTGTGCAACTGGATCACACTGCCTTGCCCAGTAAGAAGTCCTCCTTTGTCTGTAGGCCAGGCAACATCCATCAGCAGATCAGTCTGCTCTGAAGCCAGCTGCACAGACTTCCCTGTTCTCTGTTCCTCAGGGGTGAGGTGTTAATATTTTATCTGATGGCAAAATGTGTCTGAGAGGCTCCTGGTTCTGGCAGGACTGCTTCACTCCCCTGCCACTGCACATGGGCAGATTTTGCTGGCAGCCTAGGAACTTGTTTTGGCAACTTGAGCCATTTCATTGATACAAGCAGTGAGATGCCCCTACCTGAGCACCCCTGGGTAAGCTCAGGCAAGGCTCAGAACCCTTACACCTCAGTTTTACAGTCATGCCATCAGGAAGGCAGACCTCACGTACAGCAGATATGGTTCAGTAAAATGATGCAACTTTGGCAGTCAGTAGCTCAGACATGTACAAAAATCTTGTGCTTGTTTCCCTGTTGAGCCGAATTTCATTCACAGAATAAAATTAGCTGCTTGTTTTCCTGGCTTGTTTGGGGTACAGTGATGTTTTTCATGGGCTTTCCACTGAATAAACCTAATGAATTTCCATTTCCATAAGTTGAGTCCAGACAGGCTCTTCCAGGCTGGTGGGAATGAGTTATGGAGCAGCGCACATGGTGTCTTACATGTTGATGTTGGTAAAGACCCATTTTAAATGAACGCTGTGGTCCTGATTCCCTACCCACCTTACACAGCATAAATTGTGAGAGATCCTGTAGAAACAGCAGTGCTTCTGTAGAACAGAGAAGAGAGGTCTCCACTTAGATTTCCATTTAAATATTGCATCAGGCTTCCAATGCAATATACTTTTTTACGTGTGTTAGTGCAGAGAATGGACACTTCCTTAGGAGGAAGCACTTTATCTGGCTAATTGTATCTCTGAAAAAATAAATTCCTTATGTGAAAAACTGTAGTCTGATCTGCTGTCAAGCATGTGGAGCAGGTTCCCCTCCTGGGTCCAGATGAAATAGCTTAATAGGCTGTTACAGACAGACCCGTGAAAGTATGTGGATTTTTCACCTCAAACTGCAGTACTTGGGAGGACAATGACTCAGTCCCAACAAGACTTTTCAAAATGAGGACCATTGCGTAATTCCAGGCCTGATGCTGGAAATTCCTTGCACTGATGCTCTTCTTTAGCTTTTTAATTGCTCCATTCACTTCTGTTGGGACATTAAGTAATCCAACTTTTAGGGCTGAAGACGGCATCAGGTCTCCCAGCTGCTCTCAGGAAGGAGCCATGTAATTTTCTTCTGGGTGTAAATCAGAGGAGTGTTGTGTGAGAGAGCCCATTAGCAAAACGTGAGGTCTGTTCATGTCACCATGTTCTGATAAATTGCCCCACTTCAAAGCCTGACAGCACCAAAGAGTTTTAGAAAACTTTTGGCAAAGGTCAGGGACTCCAGCAAGTCCTCGCATCCTTCCAGGTGAGAACCTGGTTCTGTAAACATACTTTGGGGAATATTTGCAGGAACATTTGTTCTGAAGTCTGGAGTAACTTGGCACTTAAACCCACTCGTAAACTGTTTCCATCTTCCAGTCCCCTTGCACCAATCACTTCGATCTATTTCATTTTTAAGGATGATTCACTTTTAAAAATAAAATGTAGCATATGAGCAGCTTCCAGCATGTGTCAGGAAGAGATAAGTCACCCAAAGCTATGATGGCCCACCAGGGTGCCTTCAAGGGATTCAGTCTACTGTCTGCACAGTCCTTATTAGGATCGTTCTCTCCCTCTCCCTCTCTCTCTCTCACTTCCTTTTGGCATTTGTTCTGTAAACTGAACAGCACCTGAGCCGGCATCATGAACCTCACCAGTCTTTGTGGAGTTCAAAGTGAGTTCAAGTGTTTTAATTAAAATGTCCCCTTCCTCTCTATCATTAGATAGCTGCAAACAGACGACTGGAGCTTCCTGACTGGAAAGGGTTGGTCAATGGCCTTATATCCGAGGGGTGAAACCTCTCTACTGGGAAAAAAATCTTGACTTAAATCGTCTGTGTAAGGACATTTATTAAGTCAGAGCAGTGGCAGCTGGGTTAAGACTTGAAATCTTCTCGGCATGATCTTGTGGGAAATGGTTTTGTCCTCAAAAGTTTGGTATATGTGTTTCTGATTCCCTGTTCAGAGCTGATACGTGTGACTGGCTCTTTGCCTCCAAACACCCAGGATGTTGAGCACACATTAACTGTTTTTTCTTGGACTGAGATTTGTTCTGTCTGTTGGAATAGCACTGGGAACTGAAGGCAAAGAAGGAGGATCTTTGTGAATAACTGAATTTCTGCTACAGCTGCTAAAAACTTGGGATCATCCCAAATTGAAAAATATGTCTTCTTTTTATAAATGTGCTGACCCCCAGTCAAACTGCACTTTCTCTACCCAGAAGCAATGATTTGTTAAATTTTCTTTACTTAAAGTAATGAAACACCAGTCTCCATGGTCCCAAGTTTGCTTTAGAATGGGAAATGAAAACATATTCACCCTAAATATTTTGAAACCTTCTCCATTCATTTCTTTAAGCCAAACCCAATACAGCCCTGCCCCTTGCCATGCTTGCCCTAGCACAGCGTTTTCCAGGAAAGTATGGAAACCTGAAGCAGCTGAACCTTTGAGACATTCAGAATCCACTTCAGCTTGAGTTTGTGCTGTTTGTGTTTCCTAATTGCTTCCTTTTTCAGATGAGAAATGAGTACAAACCTGTCTCATAGATGGACAAATTCTGGCTCAAGCCCTTCTCCAACTTTAAATTAGCAAAGAATTTCTACTGGTGTCAGTAGAAAGCACAGAGGAACTGTTCCTCATCAAACTTCAGGGGTGTTTGAAAGGCTGTAAAGTCAGGCCTGAAGGTCCTGTTTGCTGCTTAAAACATGCAACACGATCCCCACCACGGCTAACCTGCCAAGGCTGCTCGGAGGTCTCTTGAGCTCCAAGTCTGTGCTGCTACAAGTCAGCCCATCAGTTATAGCTGCAGTTGTCTCTTCTGACTGAGGGGAAGGGCAGCTCTCCAGGGTGCCCAGCAGCAAGCCACTGAGGAATTCTGCCTCCCCAGGGATTGCTGTACCCTGTGCAGAGCCTGATTCGTTCATCCCCTGACAGCTCACGGGCTGATACTCGGTTAGGCTGTGGCTCCGTGAGCAGTCCCTGGACAGACCCAGCGGGCAGGAGCTGGGGCTAGTGCTGAAAGCTCCCCAGGCTCCCCTCTGCCCCTCAGCTCCTTCTTCCTATCTTATGACAACACAAGAGGCACAACAAATAAAAACAAAATCATGACGTCCCTGTTGCTTCACTAATCCAGTACACAGCAGACTGGCTGTGTTTCCTTCGGGAATAGCCCTGAAAGGCCAGTGGAAGAATATCTCCCTGGGGAGGTTTCCCTTCCAGGTGCTGATGCAACCATTACTAAAGAATCAGAGGCGCTTTTTTGCCAGTAAATATTTTTATGGCAGTAGTAACATTGTTGAAGCCTTGATGAAAGGATACAGGCCAGTCAAGGTTTGTAGGGAGAGATAACATCTTTTATTAGAGTAGCTAATACTGTAGGAAAAACCAGACACACTTTTGGAAGCAATATTATCCTTTATTATCTCACTGCTCCCCCTCCCCTGTGACCCCCAACCATCCTTCATCTGAAACAATAAATACTTATAGAGTGGAAGGAAACTCGACCCTCTGGGGCAGGTAAGAGACAAAGGCTTGTGTCTGACTCCTGATCCCTGTACCTCTCCCACTGGTAAGGGTAAGGAATCGCCCAATGCTCAAGGGCATTGCATGGCCCCCGCCTGCCCTGCTGCTCTGTGCCAGAAACAACAACAAGGAGAAAACCCTCTCACAGTGGCGTCAGTAACGAGCATTTCTGATTAGGGTCCCTAGCCTGGCCTCTTTGTGCCCCTCTGTCAGCACCTTGTGGGTCAGCAAGAGCCCAACAGCAGCTGAAAGTTAAGGCTTGTAATATTCTCAACACGCAGTGAAAGGATTTTATGTTTGATATTAGGAAATCTTTTGGGGGCATGGTTACTGACACACTAGGAAGGGTCTGTCTGGAGTCATTGCAGGATCTCCTTTGCTGAAGAGCCTCAAGAACTTAGGGGAACATTTGTAAAAAATGACATTACATGAAAGTACCTTGTGCTGCCTGAGTGCAGGGAGAGAGACCAAGTAAAGGTGATGATGGCTCCTTCCCTGAGAGCCTATTTTTGTTTTGGAGTTTTCCTTTCCCTCCCAGACTTTTGCAGGCCAGTCTCATCTCTGCAGTCTGGGTCTGTTGATATGGCACAGGGCCCATGGAGCAGATAACAGTGCTCTATGAATGCAGGGTTGCATGCTTTCCACCTGGATGTCCTGTAGGGAAAATCATCACTGAGAAGGACAGCCACATTTACCGTGGCCAGAGCATTTTTTTGGCCTTCCTATGGCTGTCACTCAAGTGACACTCAAGTGAGGCATCTCTAGCTCAAGATCATGTAGTCACCAAGCCCTTTCTCAGAAAAATACAGAAAGGAATTTCTCCACAGACCACCATCCCCTCACTCTTCACTAATTGCCCAGAGATTTCAGAAGCAGGTCCCAGAGCAGCAGAGGCAGCAACAGGGGGCAGAGGAAGGAGAGAATCAGAATGTGGGTTTAAATAACACTTTTCAAAACCAACAGAAGAGTATAATAGAGACCAGGCCTTGAGTAATTTGCTTAGACTAGGAATAACACCTACAGAGGATGGTGCAGAGTCTGGAGTGGCAGTTGGATGCCAATGAGAATGCATCTTGTTTAAATTAATCAATACCAGGGTTTTGAGAATGGGGAAGACCTTGGTCTTGTGCTGATGGGGATGGAGGGACTGCCAAACTTGTTCAGAGTGGACTCTCAGCTGCCTGAATGACCACATGCCATGTTATCCCCATGTTCTTTCACAGCACAGTAATCCCCTACACACTCTGCTGCCCTGGGCAGAAATTACCTGGGAAGTCTATTCAAGCTGGAGAATATTACCCCATTTCAGGAGCCAGGGACAGCAGATATAGATGAGGACAGGCTACCCAGCTTTGCTTGTAAATGGAGCTGGCTGTCACTTAAAGGTTTTCCTTCTCTAGAGAATATGGCTGTCTGGAAAATGCTGAGCAGAAAAATTTCTGGTTGGATGAGAGGAAGGAGAAAGGGGAGGAAGAAGGCAGGCAGTGATGGAGGGGTTGTGAAAACATGTCAATTTAAACAGAAACTTGTTTGCAATGGTGTCAGAGTTTCTTTTAGCTCTTGTTCTGATTCATATCAGCTTTTTTATTACATTACAAATCTAGATTAATTTCATATTAGTGTTTTAGGTTAAGTTGGTGTTATTTAATCTGTAAAATGTTTTAAAAGGAAAAAAACCCAACAGCTACTTGCCCTCTCTTGGGATGTTATTGTTACCCTAACTTCTTGCAGTTACTGGTTTTAATTCCTTTCAGGTTAAGTAAAATGTCCAGCTTTACCAGGACAATGAGTATAGAACAGCTTGGTTTCCTGCCAGTTCCCTCTTACAGACTCTGTAAAAGTCAGTCCTATCTGGTCCTTCACTTGTGAATTTTCATAGTGCTCTTCGTGAAGAAGATGGGCTTCACTAGGGGCTGTCATCTTGTCCTGCAGGCCCCTGGGGCTGAGCAGATGCTGCTTGCGAAAGGATTTTGAAAGGCTTTTGAATAAGGAGCTAATCCATAAGATAAAATAAAGAAATAAAATTTCAAAATGGTTCAGAGGAAACACTTTTTTATCCAATTTGTGATCAAGCTACAAAAATAATTTCCCATAATATTGTTACACATAAATAAAAAAAAAGATACTTAGCAAGATCTTAAAATGAATGGATTTCTCTACAGATAACAAGCATATCCAACGTTGTAAATAATGAATTATTTAAGGGTTTATTAAAACCACTGTTTCAACATGGTCTTCTCAGAGCAGATAGTTTCATTATCTCCTGCTTTGGAGTATATCTTTCCAAAAAGAACTGGTGCCTACTCGCTACATGAACTTTCTTTAGTGATGTCGTGTTCATACTCTCTAAAACTGAGTAGACATTGAGATAAAACATTTGGCAGTATTTAAGAAGCAGTGGAAAATCTCTAGATAACAAAAATATCCTAACTGTAACTGAGGGTAAAGCTAAGACCTCTCTTTTGAGGGCTGTGATTCTGCACTAGATAAATCAAGATCTTCATTTTTTTTTTTAATTTTTTTTTCCTAGAGTAAAAGACTTCTTAAGAACCTCAAGGATGGTCTGTGAGTTTGCAGAGCCATGTGACAGTCTATCTTTCCAATATATAGGGAAAGCAATTGCAGCAAGAACAATTTATGATTTAAGCCTGAAGGGGGATTTAATTTTTTGCACCATGTATCCCAAACATCAGGAAAACTATAGGAAAGACTAATTTCTTTCCATGGATTTTGACCCAATAAAATCTTGTCACCAAAATGACCTGCAGGATGTTCCAGCCCATTCTCCCTGACACTGCATGTCTCCTCTGGCAGAGCTGCTATGCTGATAGGCCTTATATTATTTTATGTTATCTCTAATGTCATCTGGCTGGTGTAATTGGAGCTGACTGGGTCTCTGATCTATTCGGCCTACACTTCTCTGTCTTCACACCTCTCTTGGCCACAGTAGCTGCTAAAAAGAGCCCTGGGGACAACTGACATTCTTGACTGCCAGCCCAAATATGTCAGCTGGAAGGAAGGCTATTTCCCAAATGACATCCCCTCTCCCACGGTGCTTTTGGCAGTCACCCCAGTGCCATCTCCAGTCAGGAATATCTGGCTCTCTGGGTGGATCACACAGAGACAGTGCTCTCTGTGACCCCTGATCCTGGCTGCCCTGTCCCTACCCCTAAAGGGGGGCTGCCATTGTCTACCAAAGTGGTCAGTGGCCTCAGGCTGGTTCTCATGACCGTCCTTCCACGTGGGGCTGAGAGGGGCACAGAGCCACCCACGGGGCAGCATCTCCTCCAGGATTCTCTCCAGGTCATCCTCCCAGGTTTTTGATGGGAATTGTACACAGCCCATGCTGCAGCTGTCCCTGTGCTGCAGCCAGATGGTCCCAGGGGCTCTTGTCCTGGCCGAAACATCAGTGGCCACGTAACACTTTACAGGGAAAAATGTGACACTGGGTTAAACTCGGCTGTTGGTGGTGCTGGCAAAAAGCCAGGCTGACTGCACTAAGGGCACAGAAGTCCATTCCTGTATAACTGAGAAGTAGGGCTAATATGCCTGGACTTGTGTTCTCATCACAGAGAAGTTTCTGGTTTTGCTTTCCCACCCAGAAATATGAGACAAAGGAATTAATGTCACTTTCCAGGTGGCTAACAGAAAGCAAAAATCCCTAGTATAGCTTAGCTTTCAGCCAAACTGAACTTAAGCTGTTATTCAACAGCAAAAAAAAGTCTGCTTGGAGTCCACAGCCACAAAGTTTCCTCCAGAGCCCTTTCCATTGTGTGCTGGGAGCTCTGCACCTCCCCCATCTCCTTGCCTTCATTGAAACTGAAGTTCATCTGCTCCGTCCAGCCTGCTGCAGCTCAGGGAATTTCACATCACTCCTGTCTCAGCTAGTGATGAGCCTGAGCTACACATTTTTGGATGAAGATGCCTGTGTTTGTTTTCCAGTTGCAGATTTATGGGAAGAGTGGGGGTAGTCTTCTCAACTTTGCCCCAGTTCCTTATGAACAAAAAGCCAGTAAGGACAGCCAGCTGCTCTTGAGGACTGGGTGCCACCTCGGCTCCCCATGGCCATGGGATGCTGCGTTATTCCCAGGGAGCTATAACATTGCAACAGGTAAATGGGGAGTGAGGCTTTCCTCACAAAAGGGCAGCTCATGATGAAGGCATCAGATCTCCACTGCACTGCCTCTCCTGCCTGCAGTACCTGGGGCTGGGGAGGCCAGGAGAGAGGCAGATGCCCTGGCAGACAGCCACAAGAGCCAAGGTGAGGTAGGATGATTGGATGGATGGATGGATGGATGGATGGATGGATGGATGGATGGATGACTCAAGACCCCAGCACAAAGGCTGGAGACAGGCCAGGGAGGCAGTGTCCTCCCTAGTTCCACCAGAGGCTGGGTGTCTGGGGCACAGGGGTACCCCCTGTCCCCAGTTTCTGGTAGCACACCTTCTGCCCACTGTGCTGGGCCCTGTCTTCAGAAGGGCATAAAACAGGGGGGGAAAGCATTCCAAAGAGTGGATCAGTCCAAGAAACTGCTGCAAAGTAGATGTCTGGGAATCATTAGGAGAACACTCTCAATCTTCCCAGAGCAGCTGAAAGCTTTACTGCCAACAGCACTTGGCTGCCAGTCTCCTATTGCTGTATAAATGATGATAATGGTCTTTGCTACTTCTTCTCCACACATTCTCCTCCTCTCTGGGGGGGTGGGCTCTCCTTGGCAACCACAAAGCTCTTGTTGTATGCAAGGAGCTGTTGGCAGTGAGGACTGGAATTGAACAGAAGAAGGAGAGGGGTAAGATCCCTCTTCAAGTTAATAAACACCAGTGATGGGCCCCCACTGTGGCACTTTGTGCACATTCCATGGCTACTCTGGTCACCTTTGATAGACAGCACTGAATTTTGATAACAGGCACTGAATTTTGATAGGGGCAGAAGAAGCATCCAGTGCTTATAGGAGAAAAGCCGTGAACCTCTTTCCTTGTAGTAGCACTGACAAAGTCCAGTTACTCAGCCCCTGGTACAAAGGTCTAAGAGACAGGTGCCATCTACCATGGTCCAGTGCCGACCTTTCAAGGACCACATTCCTACAGTCAGTCCTCTGGTTACTCAAGGCCTGCCTCCTTTTGCAAAGAGTTCCACCTCCTGGACTTAAATCCATCACTTTCCTCACTTTGTATTTCTTTCGGTGGTCCTTAGCTGAGGCTCAAGTATTTGCTCTGCAGCAGCTGCAAAGAGCCCTTTCTAAGTGGTATTTTGCTCACGAAGGGCTGTCTGCTCAGCACCGAGTTCTCTGCAGCACACTGAGCAGTAGCAACACAAACCTACCAAGTAAAGCCTTTGCTGCCACAGAAATATCCCTTAATACAAAACAATAAAGAAGAGCTCCTGGTCCTGCAGCGCCTCTTCCTCTGGGAGCATGTGAAATTAAAAAGACCCACCAAGCTTCCTAGGGGGGAGCCTCTCCCTGCAGCAATAGTGTTCTCATACTTGCCTGATGTATGTATAGACAGCTTTTCCACCTCTAGGGTTTCAGGCTGTAGTGTTTATATTTCAGACACGAAGCTTGAAAAATAATGGTGAGAAATAAAAGCAACATATAATCAAATGCACAGAGATTTGTAAATATATTTAGATTGTGCCCCAGCCTATGTGCCTGGCAGACCTGGCCCAGTCCAGAGCAACCCATATTGGCACCTCTGAAGATGTGTTTTCTCTGTCTAGAGACTGCATAGACACACAGGTATTTCGCTTTGAGGAGGATAAGGTAGACTCTGTCTTCCAGATACAAACTCAAGAAATGGATGTTCCAAGTTTGCCATTTTCTTGGAATAAAAAATCCCGGGCTTCTCCAGAAAATTTCAATGTTCATACACGTCTGTTGAGCACATATGATAGCTCTAGCATCAGCCCTACTGAATATACAGAAAATTAGTATCAGAGCTGCTAAGCAGAAACCTGGCAGATCCATTTGTCTCGCTGGCAAATAGCAAGAAAGGGACAAACCAGCAAACCCCAAAATATCTTTCACAGTAGCCTTCTACTTAGTTCGCTCTTGGGGTTTTCTGCATGCAGTTTCCTCTGTCAGCCACCCAGTCTTGAACACTGGCCCTGGCTCCCTCTGGGATGCAGGAATGTTGGATTTCAGTAGACTCTGACATGAATAAAAGGCAAGTGATCCCTCCTTTGACTTACTCAGAAATGAGAAGCAGACACACGCAGGCTTGCACCAGCCAGGAAACATTTCTCTGTAAACCTCCTTGTGCCTATTTGTTGGGATTACTGACAACACAGATCTGTTTCACAGCACAAGTGCTCATGTACTCATGTGGGCTTCTTCCAAGCACCAAAAACATGCATTCGACTCCATGAGCTTCAGAGAAAAACAGATTTGATGCAATTACTGGGCTTCTTCAAGATCAAAACAGTGCAGTGCAGCAAACAGATCAACTTTATGCCAAAGCATTTCCTAAAGAAAGTTTTATTATATCAAGTCTCCATTCTCAGAGGCCTTTCATGTAATTTGTATTGCACAGTTGTGGGCTGACTTACCCAAAATGACTTGCATTCTAAAACTGAGCTGCTTCTCTTTTGCTCTTTCATTCTAAAACTTTGAGTTTCCTAAATCTCCTCAATGAAAGTTCTCAAGGGGTTGACTGGAACAGATGGGAGAAGTTAGCCAAATGCAACGTTCCAGGACCAGCTCTCTATGCAGGGAAAGACTTAGAAACTGAGGTCAGTGGTCTGGCTTGGGTCTGACCTGTATGACCAAAGGTCTACTACACCTCGTGCTCCTGTCTCCTGACACCCCCTGCTCTCCCCCTGTGCCAAGTCCATCCTTACTCAGTGCTGACTAGGTTCTGAGCACAGCATCTTTTGTCTAAAGGCCAAAAAAATATAGTTTTTACTGAAGCCATGGGAGGAACTCATTAGTTCAGTTTGCAAGGGAAATATTCCTTTAATGATAAACAGGTAAATTAATTGCCCAAAAGCAAGACCACTACTCATCTGAAAAGCTATGATTCAGCCTTACAGGAACAGCAGCTAAAATGCTTCATGCTGCTCCTCTCCTCTTCACAGACTGAGACATGTGGGCAGATTAGATCCCTCCGGCTGCAAGGGAACATGGGCTCCCATCCCCATCAAGGAAGCTGCACAACCAAATATGAGCAGTGGCACGTGGGTTCATTTCTGAAGACTGAAAGGACAACAAAAGGCAGGGGAGTCGAAGGAAAGGCAGGTGGGTCACAAGCAGTGGTGATGCTACACCCGTTGTTTTGCCTTCCCATGAAAACCCTCAAATTTTGCTGGAACACAGAATGGCACAGTACAACCCAGGAGTAGGAAATAATCTGTTTTTAGATGTCTATGTTTTCCTATTGTTTATTGAGCCTCATTTCCCTTCTCTGGCTGCCTGGACCTAAATAAAGCACATTAAACTACAGACAATGCATATTGCACATGTTGAGGCTGTATTAGATCATCCCACGTGGCTCTACCAGAGAAGCAATGAGGCTGCCTGTCCTGGGGGGTCAGCCCCAGGGCTTGCTCCTCCCCTCCACTGACTCTCCTTGCACCAGCAGTGATGTGCATCATGGCACAGTCCCATGGGTGCTCAGAAAGGCAGATAAATGCACACAAAGAACAGGAAAGGAGAAAGAAAGCCAGGGGAATACAGTGGAGCACAGAGCTGCCTGACAATCCTTCTGGGGGCTTTAAGTCTTTTGTTTCAAATATGGGCTTTCTTTGAACGACAATGTCTAGGCCAGTTATCTAATACACAGGTGTAATAACCTCAGCAAGAACATATAAGGTATAAAAGACAAGCCCTGCGTCCCTCGGGACTGTGAGTAAACCTATGACCATGTAATTGTAAGGCTTTTCTGCCAAGAAACACTGGGGAAAGTCTTGTTTTGTTCAATGGGGGAAATGCAGGAGAAATGGTTTTCTCATACATCCAACACACTTGAAGGTCCCAAGGTGGAACTCCCTGGTCTCGCCAAATGTGTGAAAAATGCAACACCAGAAGTGCACCCTGAGCTGAAAGGTGACAACCAGCGAAGCAGCAAAGGGAGAGGGAGAAGTGGAGAAGTTTTGCCATTCCACATTGGTATGGCTCCTCACACTGCAGGGTGGCACTGCTTTACAGCAGCTGTGGGAGCAGCAGGGCTGTGGGAGGGTGTGGTTGAATGCTAGCTTTCCATTTGAGGTTTTAGAGGTTTGCATGCTTTACATTTGCTGGTGGTGGTGAATAGTCAGGTTTGGCCTGATCTTTAATGAAATGGTGTCCAAAATATTTGGCAAACTGAAAAAGAAATTAATTCCTGTTTTAAAGGATATTTTCAATCATTTTCTAAAAGAAATCAGGCTGTTTCCACATGAAAGGTCCTTTTGGATTACTTTCTGGTTTGAAAATTAAAACAATTACTGACTTTGTTATGAGTCACTTTTTAGAATTGACCAATTCTGTGATCATTTTCTTGAAATATTTTGGTACTACTGAGCATACGTGTTTTGCCTCTTGCAGAAACGAGCCAAAAACTTTCCCACTACGGGGATAATCTGTGAGTATTTCATAAACAGATCATTCATTTGATCTGATACTACTCAGAAAACTGTGCAGGCTCCACTAAGACTTAAACAGACATTGCGGAAAAAATAAGGTGTTTCCAGACTGACACTTCTCACATTAGAACAGCCACTCCAGCCCTCAAAGTACTGTCTTCACATGTGTGGCGTCCAAGAGCAGCACCTCACTGCACCACAACGGTTTCAGAAAACAGTTGGGCTCATTGTGCTCCACACATTGCCTATAGTTTTTTTCTAGCCAGAACATCACTTGTTGCATTCAAGACATCAACATTTTGATTCATTGCTTCATATTTATGTCTCATTTAACCCCGTTTTTCCCAGCTGACTCCCACTCGCAGGTGCTGCAATAGATGCACAATTGAAAAATCACTGTCAGAGAAAGCTGTCAACAAGTCTCAGGTTTTTGTGTCATCAGAAAACAGCATTTTACTCCCTGCACTGGGCTCTAACAAGCCTTTACCACTGTTTCAGCACTCCTGTTTGGTGTCTACACTTACCTCCGCCTCCAATATCTCTGATCTGATCCCAAATTTTTTACTACAATCAACTGACCTGCCAAGCACATTCTAAAGTGCTGACGCTCTTTAAAAAGTTTCTAGGCCAAAAAGGTCTGTATTCTCTCTCATTTAAGTTATCAATGTTCGGTTGTTCAGAGATTTCAATTGGAGGTCTTTTGACCCTCTTTTTGGTTTTATTTATCCTTAGTGTAGTTTTTGGTTTCCGGCGAGATTTCAAAGTTTTCTTGGCAGTAGTAGCTAGAAATTTTTCACAGTTACCCACCCACGCTAAAACTCTTGTGACCCAGACACTGATTGGACAGATAATGGCTTTTATTTTGCATTTCAGTGCTCCATTTGTGTAGTGAGGAGAAAAGCAATTCTCTGGATGATGGAGAATAATCTGAAAAGCATATTAAATATATACAGCCCTAGGTCTGCTTTCTTGTACACACACTCTGTCCTCTCAGTTCACATGTGGTCTCGTTCACAACCTTTGCTCAAAATCATATTGTGTGATATCTTCTAGAGCTGGATCCTGGCCAGATTCATGCTGAACTCAAAGCATGTTAAGTCCAGCCCTGTTTTTTCCTATTGCCTTGTTCCTCTGCTGCAGGTTTTGCAGATCAGGCTTTTGCTCAAGTGCTCCACTGTGCAGTGCTCATGCATGGGTCACTGAGGCATTGTTAGTACAGATACCTTGCTGCCTGATGACAGATCTAATGCTGGAGCACTCGGCATGAGAAGGATTGCCTGGGGAAGGGGACCACACTGGGACTAGGAAAAACTGTATTCAATTCCTTACGGAGCAGTCACAAACTTCCTTCCTTCAGCTAAATCACTTCAACTGGCACGTGCTTCAGTTCCCGTTCTGTGCAGGGTGGATAATGTTTCCTGCTAACTCCAATGAACAGAATCATCTCAAGCTTTGCAAGTCTGGGATATTTTTATATCATGAGAATGACAACAAGGACCAGGGGCCTACAGACTCAGATTGCTTTCAGTGAAATACCCAAGTAACCTGTAAAATACGGAATTGATAAATACCACAAAAGGAAGATGCAACTGATAACTGGGTGCATCCGAGCACTGTGTACATGTTTCCCAAGTGTGAGAAATTACTAAATATTTGAAAGGGGGAGGAAAATCTCTGTTAGAAAGCAAGGGCTTTATAGAATCTCCTATCTTCAGTTTCCTGGAGAGACATTTAGCTTAAACAATTATAAAAGCTTTTCCTGGGCCTGGAGGCATGTGAAAGCAAGAAAAAATCCCCCCCATATCAATTTTTGGGACTTAATTTTCACATTAACACTTCTCCCCCTTCTAGAGAAACCCAGCCCCTCTGGTTTGTATACATCATGGGCACACATCTTGGTGCTGTGACAATTTCTCTGGAGAGCCTGTTTCAGTGCCCCTGGGTGAGAAACCTTTTCCTAACATCTAACTAAACCTCCCCTGACTCAACTTCATGCCATTCCCTGCGGTCCTGTCACTGGTCCCCAGAGAGAAGAGATCAGTGCCTGCCCCCTGTGCAGGACTTTGAAAATTCCCTCTCAGGATGTTCTATTCTATAACAGAATATAATTATCGTTTTATTTATTTATCTTTTTTTATTTATATCATTTTATATAATTATGGTTTTATTACCATTAATTACCACATGCTGTTGAATTTCCAGTGCTGTGTGAGATATGGGCTTGCCAAAGAGTGAGACCTCCTGCAGGCCCCACTGGCCTCAGAAGGATTCAGCTGTTACCTTACACTGCAGTGGATAATTTACTGGGAGGAGATGGTGACATGCTCAGCAAATGGAAGATTGGGGCCCTAGGAACCCCTTTCCTAACCAACCCCACATCCCATCATGTAATCTCTGAATTATTGTTAGGGCTAATTT
Source organism: Vireo altiloquus (assembly GCA_013396875.1). Lineage (NCBI taxonomy): Eukaryota > Metazoa > Chordata > Aves > Passeriformes > Vireonidae > Vireo > Vireo altiloquus. Next base: position 497,296 of record VZRF01001712.1, read on the forward strand.
TCCATAGTTTCACATCAATAAATATCTCACAACTATAAAGTATAGCAAATTCTTCACTGCTTCAACCTCTTAGAAATAAAGCATAATCTTTTGCAGTGACCTGTCGTTTTTCTCATAGTGAAATTTCTGCCTTTATTGTGCCTGTAGTGGCTTTGCCTGAACTGCCTGTCAACTAACAATGGTGCCTACAAAAGAGGAGATTTATACATGGAGTTAAAACAGAGCCATCAGGAGTGGGGTGCTGACTCTCTCCTTGGGTTTCTGTACAAGTAACATGAGGTGAAAGTGGAAGGAAAGGATGCTCTCGTGGCAGGGGGGGTGGAGTGGGCAGCCAAGAGAAAAGTCTTCATTTAACACCATTTAAATGTAAATTATAATGCAACATGTTAGTGACAGAAGGGAGGTTATGACTGATCAGATAGGAGGTTTTGAATCTTTGCCAAACAAAACTTCTAGGTATTTTGCTTCTTTCTTTTTTTCTTCTCCTCTCACCACTTTTGATCAGTGACATATACAGAGATGGCTGCTATCAGGGAGTCAAGTAACAAAACTGCCCAGAGCAGGAGCAGGAATATGGGATTCAAAAGGAAACTTCAGCATATCAAAGATACTCAAGGACAGGGAGAACATCAAGGGTTTCCTTCCAGAGATAATGAGCAGGCTAATGCAAGGTGAAAATGAAGACGAGGAAAGGAAGTGAGAAAGAGATCCGAGAGTATTTTGGCAGGGGAGGAAAAGAGTTTTGTTGAATGAAAAAGAGATCAAATAACAAAACTCTCACAGCAGAAAGACCAAACCCAGGAGATTCTTTCATTTTCTTCTATTCACTTCTGATGCAGGCCTGGAGCTTGGATGAGATCTTGAGTTAAATTCTGACAGAAGGAAATGCAGGGGGTTCATGCAGTGGGGAAGATCTGTTCCACCAAACAAGATGATCTGCTGATGACAGCATGGAAAGTAAAATCATTCAGATTTAGAATTAAAGACTGAGAAAGTGGGGTTACAAATGTCAAGTTTTGAAGAAAATATAGATTGTTTTTTCTTCATTGTGTCATCATAAATCCTATTTACCCTAGTAATTTCGCCAGGGGAAATCTAGAACCTGCCCTAGTTTAAATCAGAGGATTTTTTACAATGAAAATTTTTAAGAGCTCTGCATGTAATTAGTGAGACCACCTTGCTAATTTGCACAAGTCACTCTGTCACTGTCCTTGTTCAGAGAACAAGGTCTAAGCTAAAATCTTCTGTGAGTTACTAATATTTTTCATGATATTTACACAAGAGAGAGATATCTGAAGAAAAAATGTTAGTTTAGGAGGTACATATAGATATAAGGCTAAAGGGTAGGTTTGGATCTCTTTGGAATGTAGACATGACTTTCCAAAGTTTTTATTCCTCCATTTACTTGCACCGAAGGACAACAGACATAATGGAAAACAGAGATCTAGGACTTCCCCCATCATCCAGTCTACAAAAGGGAAGCAAAACCTAACTGGCAGCTCTAATTCAGTGAATTGTGTGAAGGGCTGTCAGGAACATTTTGTTAGCAGAGAACTGAAATCTCTTCTACAAAATGCAGTAATCCTGTAGGCACAATGGATCTGAAAGTGAGGTCCTCCAAGGCCCATCTATCTGCCTGTCCTGTTGAGCTGCCTGGGGCTCAAGTGGCACCTCATGTGCTCTCGCTGAATTTTCAATGCCAAGACATAAATTCAGGCCCCCAGATGACTCCCTGGAGAACCTGGTTTATTCCATTGTTAAAAAAAAGATTCAGGATACAGAAGTCCTGAATAATCAGCATTCACTTGCTGTTTCCTTGAACACAGACATCTCTGTGAGACATGTTAGGACACTCATCCCCGAGTGCTGATGTTATGCATAGATTGATCTAAAAGTCCTTTTATTTTTACTCATTCAGTAAATAATAAATTCCAGTGACAAAATCCATGAGCCATGGGGTGAACCAGGCTTCACTGAAATCCATGGAATTTTTCTATATTTGTGCATGTACATAAGATTAGGTCTTAGATCTTGAGTACTCTTGGCTAAGCCCTTAAAGTTTTGGCACATTTATCTGCCACCATTTCAATTCAGGTGCCCAGTTGCTGATTCATTGCCAGGTTCCTAAATCTCACAGTCACATACTTTTGTGACGGCTTCAGGTTACAAAGCCACCAAAGTCCTGTTACTGGACAGCGTCTAGTTCTCAAATCACGGCTCTAAATCATTAAAAAATTCCAATTCTGATCACACATAAGCTTTTAGGGTATTCAGTTAAATGGGACTGTCCCTGAAGAGAACGGATTCGCAATTACGTATGTTATTCCTGAGCTGGGAAGATTTTCAAACTTCCATTGATCAGTTGTAATAAAATGCAGTAGAAGGTAATGTTCTGCAGTCAAAACATGAAACCTGGCACAGAACAATGCAAACCCTACCTTCCCCATGAAATAATGCTAAAAACACCTTATCAAATTCTGACCCAGAAACACACATGTAGCAAGATAACAAATACTTTGTTCTTGGAGAAAGGCCAGTACTGATTTATATCTTGCAACCCAAATAAATATAAAAAGCCTGCCAGAGCTGACCATGTAAATCTTAACCACCTCATATGGTTTCATTCTATGAAGTGAAAAATATGAGGAAGAAGGTGTTTTTGTACTGTGAATGAGCTATTCAGGAGAAGTGTTATTTATTGAACTCTATGGGAGGGAAGTTAATTTCAGAAGTTATAAATGTGATGAATTATAGCCAATATCTTGGAGGAATTAAATGGAAATGAAAGGAAAAAGTCCCGATTTTCATTTAAATAACAATTGGGACTGGGTAATGTTAAATATAGGCTTACACCTGCCAGGAACTGGCTGACTAGAAATCTCTGAAACCATCACTGGTTAATCAGAGTGGATACTGTCCCACAAAACAGTGGCACTCGTGTTTGTGTGCTCAGTCTTCATGGGGATCCATGGGGCAGTGCCGGATAATAATTTCAGCCTGGGGGTGGCTTGTGACATATTTGCTTCACTCTCTGCTATTCCTACGGTGTGGATGATTGCCTAAGGAACATGGCAGAGTCCTTGTTCCCAAAGTGAACACTTTCCATCTAGGAGCTGGAGGGAGGTGGGAGAAGAACCATCCCATGGTTGCTGTCAGGCTGAGTGCAGTGCGGTTTGGTGCCCTGAATTCAAGAATACAGGACCCAAGGCCACCAGGGTGGGTCACCCCATTTCTGAAGTTCCCCCTCAGCTCAGACACCTGGTTTAAGACACTTTGGGCACTGCTTTCAAGGGGTCTGAGTACTTGCAAGTCCCCACACACATCAGTCTCACAGACTGAGAAGGGCAAAAGAGATTGAATATCTTGATGTGGGAGTAAGGATTTTGCATTAGGAAAGTGGAAAAGTGACATGGAAAAGCAAAGGAAAAGCACTAGAGGAGGAAAGTAGGGCAGTATGGTCTGTGTGGCAGGACAAGGCAGAGGACATTGTGGGATATTGTGGATGGTGCTGAAGGTAGGTTGTGTGAGGGGGTAAAGCACTGCAGCTGAAAGGTAGATGATAGCTAGGTGTGGAAAAAAATCATGAAATACCCACTCACTCACTGATTTTGTGAGCTGCTGGTCTTGTATTCAGGCTGGACTGTGTTAGCATCTCCGATTTACTTTCCCTTGTCCTTTCACATCACCTCGTCTGTGTCCAGCACTGGGCACATGCACAGGTACCTCTCTGTTCAGACACCCCACATGCACCCTGCACATATCCCCCAGGATTCCATCAGCAGGCACCAATGTGCAGGTGTTTGTTGTAACTTTACTGCCTTAAACATCAACTTTCTGTGGCTCACAACACACAAAGATGTCTCAGCCTTGCATAACCTTGAAGTTGTGAGCCTATGCTAATAAATCTGAATAAGTTATAGACAGATACAAATCTGGGTAATAGAGTTAAATATCCCTTCTTAAGTCAAACACAAACCAGATGTTTCCCATCTACCAGCAGGCCTCCACAATTATCCACACTGCCCATGCTGTCCCCCCAGCTCCCTGCCGGCTCCTTTCTCCTGGATGATGAATAAGATGCATCACCATAGCTAACCCAGGGATCAGGTTGCTTTAATTCAACAAAACTTTATCAGGCAGGTTTGTTGTGTGTCTTTATTCAGCTGCTTTAGAGCACGTCCTGTTTTGCTCTGTTTTATTTTGCTCCCCACAATCACAGTTGTGGGAAGCCCTGGAGTCAGGGCTTTGCTGGGGAGCTCCGCTCAGTCACCCGCACAGAGGCTGAAATAATATTTGGTGGTTTTTTTCACAGTGCAGTAAGTGATCCTTGCGAGTGGTATAGGAGCAGTAATTAACACTTGACACATCCTGTGAGGGCGAGCTGGGCTGGCAGGGATCGAGGCCAGGTGCTGCTGTCACAGCCCTTTGGGAGGAATGGGGATCTGGATCTGTGCTCCCCGGCACGGCCCTTCCTGCCATTCCAGCAGCTCAGAAGCAGGTGAAAACTGACAGGCAGAGGGTTATATGTAGAGAACAATCAAAGCCCCCTATTTTTTACTGTATAACTAGGTTATAATCAACAGTGGGTTCTCATAATGTTCTTATAAACTACTGTGCTGAAACCCACCACTGAGCACCCCCGAGCAGCACTCGGAGAGCCTTGGTCCCTTGAGGAACAGCCTCACAGGCAGGGCTTGTGGGGTATTTCCACTCAGCTCATGCCTGAGGCCAAGAGGCCAACTGTACTTGCTGAAGGGGAGGAAATTTATTGATCTATCTATCCGAGATCACCACAAAGCAGATGAAAATGTAATGCTGAGCTAAGCAATAATCAGGATGAGCCTAAAGTTAGTCTGACTTATTTGTTTCCAATTGAGAAAACACTTTTTCTCCTGCTTTTTTCTCGATCTGGAGCAAATTGAGAGCAGTCCAATCTTGTAATTGTATTTCCACCACAATGTGCCAAGGCAATCACAGTTGTCAGGACTAAGCTCTCTTCTTTGAGAGTTAAATTTTATCAACAAGCTTGCTTGCAAGTCAGCTACATGAACTCCAATTTGTCCCTTGGATCTCTGCAGCAGAGCCCCAGCATGAACCTCTTAGTTTTTCTACATAGAGAACCCTCCCAGCAGGTTGATTAGAATAATGTGTGCAAAGATAGCTTCAAAATTCAATTAAAAATGGCACTTTTTGTTGGAAATAGACTAGGGAGAGCAGCTCACATCTCAAAAGCCAGCTTGCATCACTGAGCCAGAAAGCATGGGTTTACAGGAAAGGTCTGTTATGGGGATTGCGATACTTGGACATTTGACACTGGCAGATACGAGCTCTAAAATCTGGTATACACAGAACATTTGCTACCAAACTAGTTTTTGGCTTTCCAACACTGTCATTGCCTACTTCCCGACTTCCCCCCTGAAATTCTTTGGAACTAAAGGAGTAATCTGAAATGACCTTTAACCATGAAATGTTGGCGGGCAGTACAGCCAATGCCTTCAGAAGGTCAGAGCTGGTTGGATACAAACCAGATCCTAGAGCTCTGACCTCGTCATACTTAACAATCTCTAAAGAGAGTCCAAGAAAAAGTGAAGAGTGAACATACTCTTCTCCAAACAGAAATTCCCTCCAGGGCAGGATTTAAGAGAAAATTTTCCATCGCTGCAGCCCGAGTTGGACTTGATCAGTGAATATTTAAAAATTCAGGGAAGATTTCTGACTTCAGTTTGACTGAAGTTTGATCAGGGTTTCTATCCTGGGGATTTCAGAAATTTCTTTCCTAGCACAAAGTCCAAAGAAATGGATAGCATTCACATTAAAAATGAGAAAAAAATAAATGAAAGAACATGAACATCTGGAAGTCAGCCCTCTAAATGGCTGTGTATAATCAGGATTAAGCCATTACATGTCTTGCTTCTTAAATGATGGAAAATTGAATTGTTCTGAATTACAGTTCTTTCGGCTAAGAACCTGCTACAGGCAGGAAAGAAAAGCAACCATTGCTTAAACAGCAGCAGGAGAATTCCAGCTTTTGAAAAACTCAGCTTTCCCCTTCACAAACCATTCAAACTGGAATGTAAAGTAGTGATGAAAAATGAAAACCATGTCAGCCCAGAAAGCGATATATTAAAGCAAAGTGTTTGGGAGTCAAAGGCCCTTAAATAAATCTAAAATACATACTTTATTTTAAGCCCTAAATCTGCTGCTGCTAATCCTCATATTTAAAGCCAGAAATCCATTTTCCTGGAAAGCAGCTGAAGTGAGATGGAATTTGACATGGCTAGCACCATACTGTTATTGTCTTGGATATTTGTTGTGTCCATCACTACCAGCAATATCTCTCTGTCTTATTTCAAAAGTTCTCTCGTACTTAATGTACTCCAGTGAGTGGAAAATAGCACTGGCACCAAAAGCCCAATCCCCTGCCCTCTGCTGCAGTAAATACAGAAATTGTAGGTGGTATCCCAACCTGCTAAACTACCCCATTTCCTTTGCTGACAGCAGCCAGTATTCACACCTTGTCTTTTCATCAAACTTTGCACACATTTAATCCTGAGCCAACTGTGGGGCTGGCAAGAATTTTTGTCACCCTTTTAGAGTGCAAGGAACTGGAAAAGGGTGGTTCAGTGAGCTGCCCAGGGACCTAGAGGTATGTGATGCTATAATAAAACTTAGAAACTGGAGGTGGTGTGGTGCCATGGCTATGGCACATGCTGCTGGGAGCCAGGAAATCTGAATTTGGTGCTCACTGCAGCACAGAGGAGGACGAGAATCCCTGTGATCTCTCCTCCCTCTGAACATCAGTTTTCACATTGGCATCTGCCTCTTCCAGGAGTCCTTGGACAGAAGGGGTCATAGCACAGTGAAACTTTTCTCCAAGTGCCTCTGGGTACTTCTGTGGTATGGATGCAGAAGTGAGAATGGATGCAGAAGTGAGAATACATGCAGTGGGAAGATTTATAAATTATTACTATAATCTAATATATTGTTACTCAAAGATTTATAAATTTTCTTCTCTAATGTGTGAGAAGCAAGTAGAAAAATTTTGATGTGTTACTGTGAGATTCTGGGACCTGAATTTTGGGCTCTTCTCTGCCAATGAATTCAAGCATAAGCCTGGGGCAGAGCTGTCCATAGGCCTGTGCAGCCCACGGCCAGCGAGGGCAGCAGGGACCCCTCCAGTCCTCAGTGCAAAATAAATAAATACTTGTCTGCAACATGAACCTCCGAATACATCACCCAGCTTGCTCCCAGCAGAGAGGGAGCTTCTAAATTTCTGCTGGCAGGAGCTTTGTGGGGAAGAAGAGCCCAGTCCTTCTGCAAGCACCGCAGGCCCTCCTCCCGCCAGGGCTGATGCCTCCAGCTTCAGGCCACAGGCTACAGCCTTGCCAGATTTTTCAACCCCTGTCTCCCCCTTTTTTAAAGAGAAAATCCTATTGTTTTAGGTTAAAATCAGAAAACCTCAAGAGGTTCAGTGGAATGGGACTAATTAGCCAGCACGGACATAATCTGGTCTACACAATCAGGGACTAACTCCTAACATACCTAATGAACAGACCTGACAAATAAATGAAACAGGGCGAAGTTTTCTCCTGCCAAGTAACACATTTTTCTGCCAAATATATTTGAATCAAAATAATCCAAGTAATTCTGTTGATTTTTAATCCCAGCGTTTGATTTTCACTTTGTTTTTAAACTTCTCTGATCTTTGTGAAGGGGAGGTGGAGGGACAAAGGCTCATATTTCTATTCTTTTTTTTTCCACGGACAGAGGAAATGGAGAGGAGAGAAATGGGAGGAAAAATGCTAGTGTTCAGTCTCTCTCCATATCTCCTCAGATATTTTATTTCTCCCACTGTTCTGGCTGTGGACTACAACTAGAGAAAAAGAGAAGACAATATGTGAAATCAGGAAGAATCAAAGATTTCTTTTTTTATTTCTTCTTGTTTGTTTTCTTTTCCCTCTTTTTTTACAAGAAGTTAAGAGATTGGATGAAATTATATGAAAAATTCACAAATTGAAATACTGAAAAGTTAAATCCAGTCAAAGACTTGTTGTGCAACACTGAATTAAAAAGTTGAATTTTGATTTACTGAAGGTTTTTAATAGAATTAAATACTTACAAAAAGTTGATTCATAATAAAGTTCATACTCCAATGGTAGGAGAATACAATTGATAAAGGAAGGGTAAAAATAGAGACTACGTAGGGAAACCTAAAATGCAGAGACAAATTATTTCAGGTCATGATTCTGGATCCTGTGACATTTCCCATAATATATAGAACATTATAGAAATATCAGTCAGTCTTAACCTTTAAGGCACTGAGTTTTCTCAGCACCTTGTCACTCCCACTGAAGTGAAACATCTTCAGTATCTCACAGTATCTGCTCCCCACTCCCATATGTCTGGTGTGAAATTTCCCCAGACTGCCTCCATATGGGACTGCTCTGGTCGCGGAAAAGCTGCTCCCTGTCTCCAGCCTTGCTATGTCACTTGCTGTAATCATGACTTATGGATGAGTGTTGTCGCTGCATGAGAAACTCAGCCATCCCCAGCCAAGCAGTGAGAACCGCAAACCTCGGAATAAAATAAACCAACATACAGTTATTGCCACTGTTGCTTTTGTTATAGCCAAGGGAGTCTTCAAAATATGTTTCCAAGTACATTTCCCAACATCTCACCTCCAGAGCTTTGTTTCACAGGCCTCAGCTACAAATCACAGCCCTCCACCCAGGGATGCTGATGGTCTGTTCTACACTGAGCCTTCGTCACTGAGTGTCTGAGAGCCTCTGTCACACACACCGTGCCAGCAATGCTCCACATGGTTAGAGAAGCCTGAGCTGTTCTTCCATATGACCTCACTCTGACAAAAACTACTCTTTTTGTTCTTGAACCATCCAGCTGATATTCTTCATGCTGAGGAGATAAATACCAGATCAGGATAGTGTTTCTTTTTCTTTTTTTTTTTTAATAATAGTGGGGATTAAATCTGAAAATATCTAATTATTAAAATATGAAGAAAGGGGAAGAAATGAGTGGTTTAGACACTCCTACCAAAAGACAACTTTGTTGCTCAGCATCTCCCTCTTTGGAGGCAAGGTCTCAAAACTGGACTGCCCACTCCCCACAGATACTGGGAAGCAACTTTTTGTGTTCTCAGGGAGATTTTGCCTATATTGGGCAAGCTAGCCTTAACTTCCCTAACATTACATTCTTACCCCAGAGGTTTTGCCTGCGCTGAGCACCTGTCAGTCACTCTGGGGCAAGAGGAGAGGAGCCAAACTGTCTTCACTATTACTCCCCAGCTTCCCTGCCATGCTGTCCCTCATGTTGGACCAAGCACACTGGCTTTCTGTCCTCTTTCCAAAGGAGCCTTTTACTGGCAGCTTGGACTGAGCTCTTTCTTTTTGGGAGGTCTTCGTAATCAAACACCACTAGAGGACTTGAAACAAGCCAGGGAGATTTCATGGTCTCCTTTCCAAGGACTTGTGTGCCAGCAATCAGCAGCGTCTCTGTGGAGCTGCATTCACGGGGAGCTGGGGAAGCCAAGCCCAGGGTGGCAGCCTGACAAAGAGACCTGAGTTGTGTGGACTCTCCGTGGGTATCTGTGCTGCATGGGAAGTGCCCCTGAGTAAAGGATACGCCTTCCTGTGTGCTGAAACCAGCAGGAGATGCTGTGTGATATAATGGCAACTTCTTTATGCCAGGACTGCATGACTTGCAGCTTGAGCCCTTGGGGTGTCCTGAGAGACACCTCCCCAGCACTGCCCCTTTCTGCTGATGTGTCACCTTGGCTGCTCCCATGGGGGTCAGGGCTCTGTACTGCAAACACAGAAACTGTGGAAAAAGTATCCCCCGGTGGCGTCTGCACCGAGGAGAAGCACTGCCTCGCTGCAGCTCTCCTGGCAGTGGTGCCAGCCTCTGTGGAGCAGAAACCACTCTCTGTTCACTGCTTATACAGCTGCTGAGCACCCAAGGTGCAGAGGTGATGCAAGGACTAGCAACTAAGGCACACTAATGCACTTTCCCACCCCACTTAGCTTTCCTGAAATCCGGTTTCCAAAAGAAACGGTTGCCTTCTTCGCTTGCCTCCCTAGAAGGCCATTTCAGGGACTGGCAGGCCTGTGCCAGCCTCTCTCCATCAGGAGCCACTCAGGAGAGCCTGTATGGCAGTGCTGGTCCCACTCACTCTACAGGGGAATAAGGGGAAAGAGCCCTCCTTAGATTTTTATATTTTTTTTTAAATAGAAATGGGAAAAGATCCCTACTCTTAGTGAAAACAATGGGAAAAATGAAATGAATACATATTCCTTCACCTCCTTCCCTACTTCCATACATTCCTGATCCGAGCCAGGGAACTAGGAGACCTAGAGCTTAACCTAAAGCCCTCCACTTTGTTTCAATGCTGCTTTCTTTTAGATATTTTTGGAGGGAGATGTTGCAGGTGGCTTTCTCAAACATTTTTACTGCGTGTAAGGGGGAAAAGTGGGGAAAAGCCATGACTAGACTTTCAGAAAGAAATCAGTAGTCTTCTGGAGGTATACTGCAGGTGTGAGTATTGCAGCCCTCTAGCCAAGACAGAAACAGCACAGAAACAGGTGTGTGACTCAGACACCACCGTCCTGAGCAGCCAAGGAGGGCTTCATGAGTCAGTGCAGTGCAGCTCCATGAGAAATGCAGTGTGCTGGCAGCAAGCAGCCTCAGCTCACAAACAGCAAAGGGACAGAGAAGAAATGGTCCCATTTATTCCAGATGCCAGGCTTCTGACTGTGCTGTCACTTCCATCTGCCCTCGTACTGTGGCAATGCACCTGACTATGCAAAGGCAGCGAGAGCTAGGCCTGTGCTCTCAGGGAGTAGTGTGGCCATTTCAGCCAGCCCTGCACAGCACAGAGCACCTGCTGAAGGTGTGTAACTCTGCAAAGCTGCTCAGCACGGGCAGAGAGAGGGAACATCATGTCTTTTCCAGCTGCAGCTCTTGCAAATCCGTGGGAAACTTTTCCTCTCAAATATCACTGTTAGTTTGCTATATTCATTCCTGTTGTCTGGCTTGTATTTCTGTGTGCAGATAATTCCAATGCAGTTGCTTAAAGCTGTCCTCCATTTTGCTATCAAGCCACATATTTTCAACCCTCTAATATTTGTCATTAATATAAGCATCTATTTATATGTGTTAAATGCCAAATTGGCACATGATCTCTTGGCTGAGCCAGGGCCTGGAGACTTCTCCACATGGCATCCCTCCAGGCTACAGGGACTGCTTCCACTTCAAATAACAACTTTTCCCTGAAAGCTTCTGTGGCACCTGTGTTAACAACAGCAAGAGACCCTGAGGACCATGTCAAAGCACACTTGGCAGCTGCATAGCAGGGAGGGAGCACTGACTTTTGTCTCGCTGTGCCTCAAACCTGCCTGTACTGTGAAAGCAGAGCCATGTGTGCAGCCTGCTGGCAAAGCCTTCCCATGCCACAGACTCCTGTTCACCACAGCCCAGCTCCTGAACTCCCACCAGGTCCCATCTACAAGGTGTTCTCACTTCCAAGCCCAGAATAGCTGTGCCTGTGCTGGGATGCTGCTTCAGTACTCAAGATAGCCTTACCTCTTCTCTCTCTCCCTCTTTCTTTATCAGTCCTGCTCTGGCTTCCCCTGCCAAGGTGCTCAAGCACCTCTCAAACCAAACAGCTCCCTGAAAAGCCTTCTCCTCAGGGCTGCCAGGCTGCTCTGGATCCACTTTCTCATTCTGTATTGCTTCTCGCACATCATCTCATAGTAGCAGGCTCCCTGAATCCAGCACTCCAGCAGTAAGTGACAAAGAAGTTGATTGCAAACAGATATTTTTGGTATGCACACATGCGAATGCATACTTATGTTCAAGACTGGAAATCTTAAAATTGTTTTATTTCCTTGTATTCTCCCCACTCATTTCATGTTCCATTTTCAGCTGTGCTTGCAATTTACTTGGAACCTGCCCTCTTCAGTCAGATGGATGAATTATTGCTTTGTTTTTTCTGGGAAAATAATACTATAGAACGGTCACTCCAGCATACACAAGTATTACTGGCAAAGAATATGTAGGTAGTTTAGATTTATAAGGCTGTAACTGAAAGCAGAACTTGGCTCTGCTCTGCCTGACTGTCATGAAAAGAGATAGTCACAATGGGCTTTAGCATGAACTTGGCTCCCAGAAATTACAGCAATAAAAATAGCAATGCCATCATTTGTTAATTCTAATTATTCCAAAGCTAAGACATACAGTCCTGTTCTTAAAGGGATGTGCTGAACTGAAATGCCTGAAAAGAAAGTAATAGTTCTTTTACCAGAATAGTACAGACAACAGAGAACCCTCTAGGAACTTGTATCATGACCATCAGCACATGGTTTGAATACTACAGGTTCTTCCAGGCAAAAAAAAAATATTTCTTTTCCAACATCCTTTTTTTTCATATTTTCAGAGTTTCTGAAGCAAGTTTCTGTTTCTGAGGTGAATTGTATGCAAATGTAGAGGGAAATTATGGTGGCTGACCCATGCCTTGCACACCTGCACACAGAAATGCCACCACCCAAGCTGTGATACTCATATCCTAGCAAAATATGGTCAGTAGACCACAGCCAACAGGAATCAGAAGCAAGAAAGCAGTTATAAGACTTTTTTTTTTTTATTAGAATTTTTCCACAGGGCCTTGGGACTTTTCTCACAGCTCTGATGAGTGTCCAGCCTTATCCATCTCCTGTTCTTTTTGTCTTACAGATGGTACTGATTTACCTTTTTGTGTCTGTCAATGTCCAGTTAACAGCATTTCAGATCTAAGCAATTCAAGCAGATCCTGCTTCACATTCTATCCATTAAAAGCTCAGAAACAGAACAAAATATTTCACTCAAATGTCACATACAACTGTTATATCTTGTTCATTTCTTGAATGGATGTGCTAACTTTCAAGTTCATTTAGGGCTGATGACAAGTGCCGTAATGACAAGCCAAAAGTTTTCCACATGTTCCTCATATCTTCATGGTATTGCAACCTGGGCATCTCCCAGCGGGCCATGAATTTGTGTGGCATATCCATCCCATGTGAGGTATCTTCCTTCACATCCTCTTGCGGGGGGAAAGTTGTGCACACGGAGCCAGCATGTTCGGGCAGTATTTTTCTGAAGATGTGAAACTTTGCAGCCAGTTGTGCCGCAGTTGTCACACTGCACACCCTCTTAGGTAGTTCCTTCCTCCCTCACTTGCAAGCTCCCCTACAGGTTCTGAGTCCACTGGCCACTTTCCATCACATTGGATAGAATGGAAGAGATATCAAAGAAAAGAGGTTCCTATAAAGCAGTGAAAACCAGGCCTTGGGTAGAGGATGGAGACTCCAATGAGTGTTCTGAGTGAGGGAAGGACTGCAAGGTGACAGCAGAAATTACCTATCCTGTTTGATTGCCAGCTGGCAAGGAATGAATGTATCTGAGAGCCAGTCAGTGCCACATGGCTCAAAACAGTCAGTGGAACATACTTCTTTTGGTTTCCCTGGAGTTGGAGAGTCATTGGAGAAGAGACGAGAGTCTGTGATGCATTTCAGGCAGTGCATGGAAAAGTGAGGCCATGGGAAATGCTTACATTGGTTGTCAATATGCTGATGACATCCAGAAATCCCATAGAAAAACAGGCTGCATCAATTTGTACGATCAGGAAATAACTTGTTTTAATATTTGCCTGCTCATTGTTCCCTGCAGAAGAGATGGGTTATGCCAAATGCCTGGCACTGGGAGACAGAAAATTCTGAGCTGCAGAATGTCCCCAGAGAACTGGTGGAGAACAGCTTGTCCTCTGTACAGTTGGGTTTCCATGTGCAGAGCTGTCACAGACCTCAGAGTCCCCAGCAGATACAAGCAACTGAAATTAGTTTAGCTCCTAAGACAGAAAACTCACTCAAATTACCTGCTAATGTGGCAAAGAGAGCACATGTCCACAAGCTGCTGCCACAGGCAGTTTTGTTAACCTGCAGTCAGCGAGTTAGTCTGACTTCACTGTGTGCTGCAAGACAGAGCCAAGATTAACTAGAATGGAAGTTTAGCAAGAAGAGCACTTCTACAGGACCATTAATCACAATACCACTGCAGCTTCTCTTCTCTTTTGGTACAAAATTATCTATTCCCAGTAATGACACACTCTTTTACTGATGAGCTTAGCTTGTTTTTCCTCATACATTTCCCCATGCAAAGAGTAGCAACTGCAATGAAATGAGGGGAGAATCAGGAGAGGAGGATGAGGGTATCAATACACATATATACTGTGGCATTATGTCTTTCATCAAACGAAAAGAAACATTCCTCTAAAGCAATCATGCTGTGCTCAGATACACAGGTTGCCCCATCATGGAGTCCTTCTGAGTGGTCATTAGTCAAAATCAGAGCTCTTTCCTTTCCTACCTCTGTTTCTATATGGAGCAGACACGTTGGTAATGAAGATGACTGCCTGCTTGGGCTTTGCACGTGACCTTTCTCCAAAGGCAATTATTTTCCATCAGTTTTCCATCAAAATCCTCCTGTCCAGCTAATTCCTATGAGGCATCTTTAGGCCTCCCAGCTGGATGGCTAAAGCATTGACCTATTCCCTGACCTTGGCATACATTTTACAATTAAACTTGCAAAAGCAAGCAATTCTTCAGACTGCCAGGCCAGGCAAGAAACCCAGGTTCTAAGAAGCCACACACTATGCACATGTTTTGTTTTACTGAGATCACTGGATTTGGCCAGCTGCTGACTCCTGGATTAATGACCAATACCTCCTCCCCTCAGGTGTCCCACTTAGCTTTTCCCTGGAGAAATGGGGCAACCATCAGACCTGCTGGGATTTGAATCCCAAATTACTTTGGACATTGACCTTTCCAACACTGCATGAATTTTTTTAAACAGTTACTGAAATCTCAATTAATGATTTATTTATTTTATAATTAATCAACCCAATGGAGGAAAAAGAGATAGATTCTGACAGCTCCTTAGTCCCAGAACTGCTTATCAGCATTTGCAGTAAACAGGGAGAAAAATCATAAATATTTCATTATTCCTCATGATAAGGGATTTCAGAGCGAAAAATTTCTTCCCAATAGCAAAGTTCAGGGCAATGTCATGAAAATGGGTCACAGATTCCTAGAATGTAAAGTCTGTCATGGGTCTTCCCTGGAGCAAAGGATTCCCTCCTGCTCCCACACAGCTCCCTTAGGGCTCCCAGGCAGCTTCACTTCAGCATGGAAGTTCAGGGCTGCCCCCGAAGGCATCTGCACTATCACCTGCATTTGTGACCTTTAGGAATGGAGTGGAACCCATTTGGCTTCTCATTTCAGAGGAACGTGGAGTGTCCCAGCACAACTGCTGTTTAGGTCTTCTGCCTGTGTGGAGATGAAGTATTTTTGCTGGCTTGGTGAAAAAGGGTGTCCTGCAGGCTGAAGGAACCATGGTCCCCACGGCCCATGCGGCCCCTGACTCTGCCAGGGGGTCTCTCCAGCACTGGCCACTGCAGTGGGAACTCAGCACAGCCTGGACCAAGCCCGTGAAACTCAGCCAAGTGGGAGAGAGGAGCCTCCAAAGCCCACCACGGGGCCCTCTGGGCAGGGATCCTGGAGCTGACAACAGGAGGTGGGTGATGGACTCCTTCTGAGAGAGAAATGATGTTCCCTCATCCCTGCAGGAAGCTGCTCTGGTTCCTGGCTCTATTTAGCATTCACAGTGATGACTTGGCATGTTTTCTACATAAATCCTGATAAACTCCTAACCTCAAAAACATCCTGTAACTAGGGGCTGCCGTGTCTAGTTGCCATATGGTGTGAAAAAGTGCTTCCCCTTATCACTATCACATTTGCTCCTGCTGCTGAGTTTCACTGAACCTCTTATTTTAAAGACAACGTGAATTTTAATTCCTCCCTCTCTTATCTATCCCACCCACTCTCTTCATACATTTCTCATGTCCACTCTTGTTAATCTCCTCTTCAATGTGAATTCTTCCAACTGTTTTCAGTTTCTTTTTAAAAAAGTCTTGCTTCTCCACATCACTAATGGCATCGGTCACTACCTGCCTACTTTGAATAGGGACCAAAAGAATAGCAGCCAAAATACCTAGGCAGCTGTAACCCATTATTCAAAAATTAGGTCAAGAACCACTTCTTTTAATAAAACTACAGAAATAATTTAAGGTCTTAGAACAACATCTTTTGTCTCTGTTTGTGGCATTATTTTACTATTATTATATTCTGTACAGTAAGGCATATGTTTTATTAATTTTCAAAAGCATAAATAGCTTTTTAAGCTTCTATTTAAAGAGCTCTTGGCAAACTGTATAAGGGCTAAAAGGGCTTTTTTTATATGTTTTTAATCCCTTCCCTAAACAAATCCTCTGACTTGAATATTTTGCATTTTGAAGGCACTTGGGTTTATGATTTGCTGCGTGATGCTCGCTGTTAATGGTTTCCATCACAATTTTGGGGTATCTACATTATCTCTTTTCTGTAAGTATGCCATCATAATTCAAAACAGCAGCTTTCAAATACATTTTGCCTCTGCCCAAGGGAGATCACATCACTTTTTTTTAACACTTCCAGTGCAATTACAATAACCAGTCTAGTTTGCATGGCCCTTCCAGTCTTTAATGTTTAACCTAAGTGCCCTGGAATTGTTTAAATATCTATTAATTATTAAATATCTATTACATTAAATATCTATTAATTCTCCTAATATTCAGCCTGACTGTGAAGGAATCTGTGCATCTCCTTTATGAAAAGCCTGTGCTTCAGCCTCTTAATGGGAAAAGATATATGCCTGGACCACAGTTTGCAGACACATCTTGTCTGTTCCACCACAATCCTCCCCTAAAGCTTCCCCTTTAGACAGGGAGAGAGGAATCTGAGAAAATTGTTACTGTTCTTCTCTCTTCATTATGAAAACAAGAGTCTCCCTTCCTCCTCCATCCCTTCCAGTCCCTTCCCAGCACAAACATCTCTTCCACTTCAGAGACATGACATAAGGCAGAAGAGCCTCAGTTTATGTGTGAACATCAATTGCAATGAGACAGTGTAGTTTAATGGTGTAAAAGAAAATTAAGTATTTATAGGTTTTTGCATGATGTTCAATGCTAGTTCTGCAGTAAGGGAGAACCCCTGAATATCTTAGTTGTCCTCTCAAAAGTAACCTTCTTCCCTTTAAAATAATGGTCCTTGTGAGTTCCTGATAAGAGTATTTTCATTCCCAGAAGTCACACCAGGACTACAGCTGTTAATCAAACAATTTCTAGGCAAAGCTGTCATCTTGAAATCCGTGTTTTTATCAGTCAGTACTCATACTAAAAGCAGTCCCTTGACCTGATTTTGTTGATCCACATTCTATAACCCAAGGGAGTTTATTTTTATTGTTTCTCTAAAATAAAAAAAGCACAATTAAAAATAATTATATATGAAAACACAGCAAAGAGGAAATGAATAAGCATTAAGTTCAGAACAATGGGATGGGTCACAAATGACACACCAGGCCAAACACGAACTGCAGCCTTGGCTCCAGCTCTTCAAGGGCTTCTGAATGTCCTTAACTCTATTTCCCCTGGCCTGATCCTGCATTGATTGTGCCATTAGGGCCCCAAGTTCAGTAAGAGCAAGGGCAAGCCCTAAAGAAACCTTCTTGCCTGGGCATGTCTGTAAACTGAGGAGAAGAAAGTACCTCTCAAGTCATGCTGGTGTCGTGCCGAGGTAGAACGTTTTCTCCATGGGCTTGGTGATGACATGGGAGATGACCTTCCAGAAAGGGGCTGGTGGGAGTGAGGTGGTCATTGTGTCTCTCTGAGATCAAAAAGAGTTAATGTTCCAGCAGAGCATCGGGGCGTATTATGATGGGTATCAGATCTTCCAGTGTCATGGTGTCTCTGCATGTCTTTGTTTAAAGTGAGACCACTATGTGCTGAGAGGGGGGTTCTCTTTGGTTTATCAACAGACAGGTTACATCCCTTTCTAGGAGACTGTTTATCTTGTTTCAGTTTCAGAAGGCATTTGTCCAAATTGCCTTCAACTCATTCAGGCTGAAGCAAAATATCCCCACAGAGGTGTGGAGAAATGCCTGTGGCTGAGATTGTACCAAAGTTGTGTCAAGTTATCCCAAACTATTAAATAATCTGGCAGTGGCCTCTTAAGCAGACCCAGAGCAGTATGGTTGAAGAAGCCTGCAGCTCACTGAGAAATGTGTTGTTCTAAGCTGCAGCCAGAGAATTGGAAACATTAATTATAAAGTAGACAAAAATGTAAATAGAGGATCGATGTGCTGACCACTGCAGGCAAACACAAGGAGCCAGGGGAACAGAAAGAACTGTAAGTCTTTGTTCAGATGCTGTGACACAGCTGACCCCAGGGTGGCTCAGGACAGGGATCTGCTACAGGCCATCCAATCAGTCATAGGAAGTAGAAGAAGCTTTAACAAGTATTTGTACAAGATATCCAAACAAGGAGATACGGTGGCAATAGGATATTTTAGTTACCCAAAACTGTGTTGAAAAAAAAATAGGATAACTTAGAAACTCTAGTAAATAACCAAGGTTTTCCACAGGAGTAGAAGAGTAAAGAGATTCTGAAAGTTTTCTGTGTTAGAAACATTAAAGCAAGCTACCCGTGTGCAGAAGAACACCAGGCACATGGAGATGTCATCTTACTATTCCAGATGCAGCAGCTGTCTGAGGACTTTGAAATGTGTAACGCAAACCCCTAGCTAAGGATAAGTACGAGGGAGTAAGACAAACAATTGGGTACAGAAGCAAATCTGCTACAGCACAGAAGGCAGTTCAACTTAGGAAAGACATCAACGGGAACTGGGAAAAGTTCTATAAATACATTTTAATTAGAGGAAGAAAAAGGAAAGTCTTGGTCCATTGCTAAACAGGAAAAGAGAGCAAGTAACAAATTTTGCAGAGAAGCCTGGCATGTGTCTTTATCCAGACCTTGTTTTTAAAAAATAAAAAAAAGCTGTTTGTGACCAGCTAATTAACCAAATTATTTTTAAAATTAGTCAGAACTGCAGGTCAAAACAGGAAAAGACCAAGTTTAAGAATACTTGGATGAGCTAACTGCACACAAGCCAGCAGGACCTCATAGAGTTCACTTGAACTTATTCAAGAAATAAAATGAAGTAATCTGTGAATAACTAACAATTATTTTAAAGCAATTATTGTAAAGTATTCTTATAGAACAGAATGAGCCCTGGAGCACAGGAGAAGGGTGACTATAGTGCTGAAATTAAAAAAGGAATAATGAGACCCCAGGAAGCTATAAACCACTCATCCCAGTTTCCCAAAAATCTGGAACGAGTTATTAAACAATCAGTATTTTTAAATACCTAGAATTACGGTATGGTGATAAAAAGCAGTCCACCTGAGTTTGTCAAGAACAAATCATGTCAAACCTGTCCATTTTTCCCCTTTTTAACAGAGTAGCTGCCTTAGTGAATAAAGAAGAGCAAGTGGATGTGATTTATCTTATCGCCTGATATGGTCGCATTAGGTATGAGCTAAAATGTAATCACAAGAAGACGGGTGCACACCTGGGTCAACTTTGCTCCAAAACAACAGTTATCAATTGTTCTATCAAATAGGAAGTTGTTCAAGTGGGGTTCCTCTGGGATGTTTTCTGGGCCTGTTTCCATTCTTTTCACTAATGATGCAGAGGATGAAATCTGTGGTTACCATTAAAATTGGAGAGGCTACAAGAGAATCAAAGTCAGAGGATCAAAGCACAGAAATTATCTGGAAAGATGGTCCACAGCCAACCTGATTAAGTAACCACTAGGAAATAGTGCTACTTTCAGAGAGAAGAAAACAGCTGTAAAGCTGGAAGAAATTTGTAAGCAGTGGCATGGCAAAAGAAGGTCTGAGGGATGTAGCAAATGACAGGCTGGATTTGAGCTGGCAAAAAAAAATAAATACCTGAGTTGTATATATGAAGCACCACGCATAAGACAAATAAAGCAATTATTCTGCTCTGCACTTTGGTATGGAGGTATCAGTTGAAAGATTTTGTCAAGTTCGGGACATTGTACTTTAATAAAGCTATAGATATACTGGAGACAATCCAGAGGAGATCAGCAAGCATGATCAGAGCTTTGGAAAATGCAGCTAGTGAGATAGAAAGAATTGCACTTGTTTAGTCTATAGAAGATTGTTTAGTTTAGAGAAGATGAAGGTGAGGCAAGACTAATTCCTAAATGCATAAAAATCTCCAGCAAAGATGACAGTAAGCAATTCTTCTTTTTGAAAGTAAGGACAAGAAGAAATCAACTAAACACTCAGCAAAGGCTGCTAGGACTGGAGCTTGGAGAAAGCTTTCCATCCGTGGGTGCAGCAGAGCAGAAGATTGTCCAACCTCCTTCACTGGAGAGGCCTAGGTAGAGGTAGGTGAAATCCATTCTGGAAAGGGAGAAAACACACTACTCTGAGCCCCAAGAGTTCTCTCTCATCAGAGACCCTTCCCTGCCTGAGGTTCCTTAGCAGCTGAGGGTGCAAGTGTATAATTTCTGGTATTATAATGCAGTGACTGTGTTAGAACTTTAATAGCGATGACTTTATATATAGTAATCATCAGCCTAAACAGCCCTGGTCCTGGCTGCCAAATGCTCTTGCCTATCAAATTTCTTCTGCTGCTGGGGTGGTAAGACAGACACAGTGAAATAAGTTAATGTTCACTGGTATTGTTAGATTAGCACAAGCAGGTCCTGGCAGAAATAAAATCAGCATTGATCACTGTATAAGCACTGAGTGCATGTCGATTTTTGTGGTCCCAGGTACAGAGCCCATCAGTGTGCCCAATCTGTATGAGGGCACAGCCCAGGTGCACTGCTGCCTCCACTTTTCCCAAATGCAATAAGATAGATTTGGCTGCATCCGGGCCAAGATTCACAGGATGCTCAGCCAGGACACCCATCTGTTCTAGCAGAACCCCAGGGGGACTTGATGGAAGCACTTGAGTCACATCTGGGTCCGGGGCATAATCTCACTGGGTTGCAGCCTTTCATATCGGCCTGGCCTCTCTGACCCTCTGAGAGGAACAGAGACTCCCTGAGATCCCATCCCTCCCAGAGGCTCTGTCACTCACATCCCACCATTTGGAAAGGGCTCACTGCTCCCCAGCCACACTCTACTTTACAGGATGGCACCTTTCCTGCCTAATTAACTGCACACAGGAGGGTCTATAAATGAATGCCAACTTCCAGACAGGACAAAAGGGGAAGGGGGTTGAAGAGAAGTCCTGTCAGAATCATCCACCTTCAATTATCTTTAATTAATGCACACAGCCAGGCATAATTTTTCTCCACCAATTGCAATTCCCTATTTCAGAAAAACAGTGTTCAGAAAACCTAGTCTAAATTAAATCAATTAACTGAAACTGTGTTCCCCTTTTTTTTTTCAATATGCTTTTATGTATCTCTTTAAAATTTATAACCTAATTTTTTTTTTTTAATTTTAACATTTCAGAGGTGGGATTTTGCTGCTCATTTATTTTAGTGCCACATTTTGTTTTCTTAACTGCTTGGGTCTTGCACATCTGGTGAACCAGCAACGTTTTGTGGGGGCCCAGCTATTTCCTGTGAGGCTCTGATGTGTTTTGTCCTATCACTGCACTGGTCTGCAAGTGACACCAAGTTAAGGTACTCGGGCTGCTTTCCTGTCTTGAATGCTGTAAATCAGTGCCAAAAAAATAAAGGCGTCAGGAAACTAACGAAGACAAGGAATGGCAGAAGTCATCAGAACAGATGCCTCCAGGTGATGGCCAAAGATAGTATTAGGGAAATGATGGAAATCACTTCAAGGGACTCAAATTGGATGGTATCATCAGCAGATAATTGAATTTTATAGTTAAATTAGAGCTGTTCTAATATAGACACAATTTTGGATTTCGCAGTTAAAGCACAGTTCCGTTTTGCACTGAAAACAGGAATTCAGCTTCTTTGTTATGTTCAAAAAATACAATCTCCTCCTCAAATTGGCAGCATTTATCCCTCTGGGTACAAGATGAGTGGTCTGGTAATTTGTTAGTGTGTGATTTGCAATTAATTAGGAACTTGGTCCTTTAAGAAATCTGTTAGAATTGTTCCTTTGTTTGAAACATCTCAACAATGAAATAATGCAGACCACAAAAATGCTCCATCTAGTCAAAATTCCCTGAAACTGCATACAGGCAATAGCTAAATAAATTAGTTTGCAATTAAAAAATTTTAACTAATTGCAGACAGGGAATACAGCGACTTCAGTGAAAGCTCATCCAATCATCTGGTTTCCTCCAGGAGTAATCTACACATGCTGATCCCACTGGTGGTAAGGATTTACATTGATTAATCCCAGTGAATTGGCCATGGGTAAATGTATCAAGAAGACATTACTTGGACTGTTCTTTTAACTTTTTACATTCTGATTTGGTGCACAGAATGCTCCCGTCAGCACTGCTGATCCAGTGCATATTTGAAAGGCATTGCTCAGGAACACGAGGCAGTAGAGCTCTGGAGAATATTGAAGTAGTGGCACCCTGTGCCCCTGTCACTCAAATACCACCCTCAGTTCCATCACTAAACTGCAGGTTTCAGCACGTGGCCTAGAAATCTCTAAGGTGCTTAAGAAAAAGTTTCAAAAGGGTCCCCAAACAGTAATTAGTAATTAACCTGTTGCAGAAGACCTAGACTTCTTACACAGGAGTATATGCTTCCTGTGGAATTTTTGTAGTGGGTCCAAAGTGAATAGAAAATTAAATCATCCAGTAGCAGGTTTGATCCATGTGTCCTCATTATCTGTTTGGTGTAGCTCTGGTAGCCTACTTTGGCTGTAAAATCCTGGCACGAGCTAGATAAAGAAAGCAGGAGCAAAAAACAAGATATGTTAAAAAAAACAGAGGTGTACAAGGGATGTGAGCAGAAAGAAAAAAAGAGATAACAAACCAACAAGAAAAATTCCATCATACTATCCCTGGAGAAGAAATTAAATTAGTTCCTTTCATACCAGCTATGGCTGACCATATCTTCAGAGGAGGACAGAATTTTCCTTGAACCATGGTCAGTGCAGCCATAAAGACTGTCCCTCTGTCACATGCTAAGGAAGAGTTAATGGAACAGATGCCAAGGCCAAGAAAGCTGCTGTTGCAAGCACGGGAACACCTCTTCACACCACAGCAATTTGCAAACCCCAGAACCAAGGGCTTGCATGAGTTCTGGTGAGAAACCTTAACAAAAATTTTAGAAAATCACAAAGATTCTGACTAAACCAAAAATGGCTCATTGAGGTAGTTTCATGAACACTGTTAAAAATATTTCTATGACTGTTGCAAATTTATAAATGAAAATGTAGTTCAGAAGCAGAAGAATTCTTCTGTTTAGAAGAAGATGAAACCAAATATTGTTTAATATTTAAAAAGAGTCGTTTTTTCCTTAAGGAAAACAATCTTTTGGTGTTTGTCCCAAATTCATAAATATCTCTGATTCTCCCTTATTTGAACAGTGGGACGATATCATTTGCAAAAAAAAAAATAAAAAGTTATCTTGCTAAATCTTAAAATGACATCCAAAAACATCAAACAAAGTGGGCACTCAGACATGAGCTACATCCAAAGACTTAACAGAGAACTAATACAGGAATTACCCAATGCCTGGGAAAGAAAGCGGTCACTGGAACAGGCAGGATCCCTGCCAATCCCAGAGCACAAGCACCTGACAGTGAGCCTCACCAGGGAGCAAGGCAGCCTGCACGGCCTGGAAACTCCAGCCAGGAGAGGGAATCAGGAGGGAAATGAAGAGCTGCAAATCTCCCGTGACAGAGAGAAGAATCCCAGAGCTGCTGTAGCTGTTGGGGGATTACAATTGGACTTCTCTGCATTAACTGTCAGGAAAACACTGCCCAGTAGAAAGTGTGGGAGGAAGGATGTAGGCACCATGGCACAGGGCTAGCTGCAGGGAGCTGATCCTGACCTCTGGGATGTGGCCCTTTGACGCAGCGAGGGCTGGCAGAAAAGATGGGGATCGAGAAGTCCCAAGTGGCAGAGAGGCAGCACATGCAGGTGAGAAGTAGTTGGGACACAAGCGGAAGATCTGCCCTGGGAAATGCCACTGCCGGGAGAGCTGTTTAGGGTGTCCTGCTCATGGGTGTGGGGATGCAGGCTCGGGTTGGGAACCTCGGGAGCGCTCATTTTCGTCCGGTTTAACATCGTTCTGGAAATGTTTATCCTGGGGACTAAAACAAAGAGGTTTGTTTTTTCTCCATGCTTCTGTTAGGAATTCCTCTGGATTTCCTATCCAAAAATAATAAGAGGTTACAGAGGATAAGACATGAATGCTGTTTCGGCTCTGAGGCAGGGGAGGAGAGGGCTGATGGAGAGCACTGAGCCAGCAGGAGCTGTGAGCCCCCCAGGGCTTCCTCCCACCACCTCCTTGACTGGACATTCCCAGAACTGAACTTCCCGCTTCTTGGAGGACAGGGTGGCAAAGGCAGGTGGTCCTCAGGTTGCCCTGTGGGAACACAAAGCTGCATCCAAGAGTTAGACGAGTGATCTAGGCAGTCAGTCCCTGTGTGTGCAGGTCTGGCAGCAATTCCAATCTGCACAGAATTCAAGGTTACGGTGCTGAGCAAGGCACTATAAAGACTCGCATGCAAGACCACTCAAACCCAGGAGATTATAAAATAATGTAATAATATAAAATAATCTCCTGCAAACAAACCGTGGTCTGATGTGACTCTGTCTTTGAGTCTGGCAGCTGGACCAGTGTTGAGGAATCATGCAATAAAGTAGGTCACAGGTTTCCAAAAGACCTTTTTTTTCCTTTAAGCTTATGAGAAAATGATGATTTATGAAAATCAGCTTGAAGCAAGGGAGTCATTCTGATAATAAAACCTCAAAAGAGTATGGAGGGCTCTGTCATTACAGTAATGGGCCCCAGATAAGTGCTTCATCGAGAAGACTATACATCACTACTACTTACAGTGTGCTGAAAAGATGGGGCAGGCAGAGAATGAATGGCATCTGCTACAAAAATAAACTACAGCAGAAATGGTGCTTGATGTTTTTATGTTTCATATCACAAAATACTTCATTTTGGAATTCAGTTAAGCCAAACGTGCATTTTCCACCTCCTCTCGTCACCTCGGAGTGCAACTAAAACGCGAAGACCTGAGTGCAGCCTGCAGGTCAAGCCTCCTGCCGGGGAGGAGGCTGCCCAGCCCCGGTGAGTGCTGTGGCCATCCCTGGGGAGCGTGCCCAAGGCACCCAGCAGCCCCAGGCAGTGCTGGAGGTCTTGCTACCACGAGCTGCAGAGAGAAGCAGTTTCCTGCCTTGTTTAAAAGCACTGAGGAGGCCAGCGAGATGCTGAAGAAAAGCAAACACAGCCTTGCCTGGCACAGTACGAACAGAATTTGGTCCCTGGCCTCGTTTTTTTCCCTCTGCCCGTGCCTGCAGCTCAGCCAAGCTGTGGGAGAGGTCAGGATGTGACAAACTGCTGAACAGCTTTGCTTTGCTCAGGTGTTTTGTCAGATTTATGCAAAGGAAAACACTTTTTCTTGGATTTCTGCATGGCTGCCGCAATTGCTGCAAGCTTTCCCCAACAAAGTGAAAAAATTTTCTCAACTTAACTATGGAAAGGTGCTCAGTCATGAAAATGGAGGAAAAGCAGAGCCTGGACTGTGGGAAGGACATGCTGGGGAGGGCAGGCTGCTGGGAAGCCCAGCTGGGAGGTAAAGGGGTCCCAGCCCTCCTGGGACCTCTGACCACCCTGGGACCTCTGACCATGCTGGGAGACAACCAGGACATGGAAGAGCCAGTGGCTCCAGCCGTCCCTGAAACCCTGAGGACTCCTTGCTCATGAGGCCATAGTGGTGTACTCAAATAAGTGGATAAAGGCAAATGAAGCATGAGCTCAGGCTCTGAGCCAGACTGTTTCAGTGCTGCCTTCTTGTGTTTGCATTGGCCTGGCAGCAAGGGAAGGGGAAAGCTTGGAGGAACAACCACAGTGGGTGCTCATTCTGTTACCAGGTACCACATAAACTAGGCACAGGTTCTCTTGCTAGGCTGCACACTCGCTTGTATGTACAACTACTTCTGGCTTGTGGCTGTCTAAAATGTTTCTTACAATTGGTCATCTTCACTAGCAGAAAATTTTTATCCATAATTTATGCAGTGCTTTTGCAACTTTCATCCAAAGTAAAATAAATGTAACAGCTGGTGCGTCTGTAGCTGAAGAGGACGATAAAAAGAGGGATAAACTATCTCTGAAATGAAATTTCCTTTCCAGCACAGGCACTGGGTCCAACATAAAAGACACCACAGAAAGTTTAATTTAAAACTAATTTATTGGTGAAATGTTATCAGAAGCCCAATGAAGACAAATAAATCAACATGACACTGGGAAAAAGATCAGCTGGTGGGGATGAAAGCTACCAACATAACAATCCACAGATGGGGGAAGACCTACACAAACTGGAGTACATCAGCAAAGCCAGAATAAAATGCTCCCTCCACAACTTTGCATTCCAAAATTAAATCATTTGAGGTTGAAATGCTGATGTGTGCAAATATTTATTCCTTTCATGAGAAGAAAATCCTGAATTTTTGACCATGAAATCTCCCTTGGCCCGATGCTTCTGTTTCCACCCCCCACCTTCTTCTGCAAAAACACCGAGTTACAAGCAAGGAACAGAGAAAAGAGAAGTGACACTTTTGGGGTATGTTGAACAAATTTCGCTAACGCCAGGTTTATATGTTCTTCTTATTATGGCAAGGCAGACAGAAATTGGATGGCTCCTTGGCTGCTGTAAATCAGAAGGCTGTGAATATTGTTTTGCTTTTCTGGAAGGGAAGGTCTGGATAAATAAGAAGCACGAAACAAAAGGGTGACAAAAACGTTATTTCTGGCTCAAAGTTTGTCCAGATACTGTCTCAAGAGAAGAGCTTGGCTTTTGGCTGAGGACTTTGCCAGAAGTCCAGGGACTGCACACAGAGATCTTTCCTTCAGTGGTCTGATTCCTCTTGCACCCAAGGCAGCAGGGCTTGTGTGCTCTTTTACAGATGTGCCTGAATCCATTGCTGATCTCTGCTTGTAACATCCAGTGAGTCCTGTAATTTGGGTGACTGTTTTACATTACAAGTTTTGCTCGCTCTTTGTGGATGTTTCATTGTAGAAGAGTCAGAGTGTCCAAGAAAACAATTTACTCACTATTCTCTTTAGAACCAGAGGCATGAGATGCTGGACCTCTTTGAGGAGCCCCTGCTGTCACAAAGCTTACAGCTTACACTTGAGAGAAGGTTTTAATTTTACATGAAGCACAGTCACTTAGTGAGGCATTGCACAGCCTGGATTTTGAAGGATGCATTTTGTTTTAATGACCACAGTGTTATGAATAGCAGCTCCAAGTCAGCTCATGCACGATCAGACACAATTGTATTTAATCAATTATTTCACTCCTGCCTGAACTAGGTCTCCAATCTGCCCTATTTTCTTTTCTATACTGTAACAAATTATTCCTATTGACTAAATAGACTGTGCCAAAACTCCTTATGCTCTGATTTATGTGAAAGAATTAGCACGATATTGTCTGGATTTGAGGTCACTCTGCTCTTTCTCTTGTACTTCAGCATCCGCATTTATTCCCATTCTGTACCAATTAGCACAGGGGCAGAAGAATCCAGCCATAAAGGACAGACACTCTGCTTCGCATCATCCACTTCATCCAGACTCTTCTTACAGAGCTTCTTACTTTCCAGAAATGACACTAAACCCCTCCTGAAAACAACCAACAAACAAGAAAAAGCAACAAAATCCGCCACCTGATGCTTTGGTTTCAGAGCAGCAAAAACACAGAACAAAAAGAAGAATTCTGCAGAGAACAAGACTTCCAATTAAAGTAGAAGGGCTGGTTTGTTCTAAAAACAAACTGCCCAACCTTGTTGAACAAACAAAAGGAGGAAAAGAAAATACTCCATTACCTATTTATTGAGAAACTATTTAATCAGTCCTAAGGGGGAGTAACTGTCCAGGGCAGCTGTTCAGCCAGGGCAGATCAGCAGCTCCCCACTGCTGATTTCTACCAACTGAACTATTTATGGAGCTCACTGGGCTCAGAGGTGAAAGAGGGGAAGTTGCCACTGACAGGAGTGTGAGATGAAAGAGATGCAGATTGATAAAGGGCAGAGTCCTTGAGGCTTCTTGGGTTTTATTTGGTTTTTTTTGATGAAATATCTCTTTTCCAGGTAGGCTGTATTACTATTGCTCTGTTGTAAGAGCTTATGAAAAGTTTTCAACAACAAATACTACTCTAGGCTAAAAGGAGTTACAGGGTCTTCTCTGCAAGATTTCCTCGGTCTGCTAGCCTTTCCTTGGCACCATGCATCCTGTGTGGTGGCCCTTGGGATCTCATTGCAAACCCTGCTTGTCTACCTAGACGTCTAGGAAAAGCTAAAAAACGCTGCAATTAAAGTTGTGTTTGCAGCGTGGTGAGGTGCCTCGGGCAGGGAAAGGAGCACATCTGCTGCACACAGTGAGGTGTCTGCACCAGCTAACCAGGCTCTGTGTCCTTGGCACCACTTCTGCCAGGGAGCTGTCCCCTTTCAGCACACACTGAAGAATTTTGAGGAGCCAGAGGAGTAAGGACATGTCCAGACCTGGGAGACCTGGTCTGGAGCTGTAGTAGGGCAGATTTCACTCCAGGAGAGAAATGGCACCCTTTGTACCTGGGACCCACCTTGGCAGGAGAAGATAGTGTTCAGCATAGCTCGTGTACATCCCAAAGAACAAGTGAAAGAGGCTTTTCCTCCAAATTCCTGTTTTTGTAAGTCAGTAGCAAGAATAAGCCTGGGAAAAACACTGTTTTTCTTCCCAAAACCAATAAATCTTAAATCTAAGAGCTGCAATTTGTCTAAATCTGTGGTTGTAGTTTGGTTTATTCATTAAGTAAACAGCACCAACCACCTTTCACTATAGTTCTAGCACAACACCCTGCTGAACACAAAGTCTGACCAAAGCAATCTTTTGTCTGTTTTTTTAATAAACATGATTTTGTCTAAAAATGAAAAGACAAAAAATATGCCAGAAAAGCTAATGCCAGACTATGCTGCAAATACTGAGCCTGAGCAGTTCCTGGAAGCTCAAGTTTGCTGGAAATAGCAACGTGAAATATTTCAGTTCAAGGAACCAGCTTCAAAATCTCTCCCCTGATCAACATCTTCATCAAACCTTTTCAGTAAAATTACTACTGGGTTGTAAAAATGTTGTGTGCTTGTTTCTGGATCTAAGAAATTAGGTAACAGGTGAAGGAAGACACCTTCTGTTTTTCAGCTGTTTTGTACAAAAGTCAGCCAAAGGGTGATGCTGAGGTGAGATAGCAGGTGTGAATCACAGATATTAAGCATACCATGTTATTAGCAGTCCACATCTATCCTCACCACCCTTGATTAAATTTCATTCTTACCTCTGGAGTAATTTCCAGATTTCGCCGACTGCCTGGTCATTGCTTTCCAAACTCATTACAGTAGTGAAGTGTCCCAGGAGCGTGGACAGGCTTTTCATCTGTTGTGATGGAAAATGTGGTATAATTGCAAGCAATTAAAGAAAGACATTCTTTTAGTGGGGCTGAGGGGCTTGCGTCCCACTTTTAGTCATTTATCTCTCAATTTTCACATCTTTTGTGACACCATTGCTACAAGGAAGATTGATGGATCACAGACAGCTTTGCTGGCCACTTACTCTATACTGGCATTTTCCCAAGGAGGAGCAGGTGGCACTTTTGATGTTACAATAATTCACAGTGAAAAAGAGAAGCCTGCAGATGGACCTGTTGAGGCACTAGTAAATTGCCTGCTAACAGATTCATGTTCTCCAAGCATTACCCGGACACATGATAAAGAGAAATGCAGGATCAGGTTGCAAAGCAGCCTCTTATCAGGTGATGCCTCCTACGGATATCACACAAGACACCAGCTTATTAGTCTTCAGCTAATTTGTGCTTGATGTTACATGTCTGATGAGGTTTAAACACTGCATTCTAGGTGAGCTGCTCTGCACACCTGTCACAAGCTGGACACACTGTGGTGGGAGGAGAGCTGCCCGCTGTGTTTGTTCTCCTAATGTGTAACATGTTAGAGAACACATACAGGGGCCATAAGTCTCTTTAATTTCAGAGTTTTCTATTGTACTTTATGGGACAAACATATTTTATTTCAAACAAAAAATGAGCCTGAAGAGGATTTCAGCTCCAGATGCTGCTGTGGCAAAGATTAAATGCTGATCTGAGTCTGGGCTCTTCAGAGTAGATTAAGGTACTCCCACACTGTGAAGGCATGAAGTTCAACCCAGGAATCAGATTTGTCCCTCCCAGACAGGATTTCTACACTGGTGTAATTTCATTTCATTGACCGACTGCAGTTCTATTTTGTGAAATGCAGAGTATAAGGGGAACAAGGTCCTGGTTCTGAATGCCATGATTTAGATGGGTCTTAATATCCAACCTTTTTCTCAGGGCTTTCTCTAAGAAGATCTCTTTGGCCATTCTGCCATCAGCAGAAAGTTTATACATGTATCCAAGGGTAAGGTTTAGCCTTACTGGTTTTTAAAGACTGGGATAACAATAGGAGTTTATTTTAAATCCTACAGCCAGACTAAGAGCATTCTTATCATGCTGCTTATGATAGCAAATCTCCATACATACAAGGTTTAGACGAGGGACCAACATTCTACTCTGTTTCTCAGACTCTCCTGCTACTATGAAAACCAACAAAAATAAGGAATGGCAGAGAGCCATGCCCAGAGCCTGGCAGCTCTGCACTACTTTCTGTCATCAAAAGTCTCAAATGGCCCTACCATAACCCTTTAATGCTCTCCATAAACACCATGTAGTGCTCTGGAATGGTTGTTCTAACTGGGACAGTGGGAAGGCAGTGAGAGGAAAAAATAATGCTACTATATTAGCAGTAGCCAGTGATGCAAAACAGCAGAAGGAACCAGTTGTCTCTTCCAGGATTTGCATCTACTCATAGAAAGCAGAAAAATGTGTTCCATTCACAAGGTTGATCATGTGATGCTTCACAGTCCTCCAACACATCTCTCATGGGAAAGAGAAGACCATCTTTAACAATTGAAGGCTCAGAGGTCTTTTCCTAACCCATGGCCCAGCAGCCCAGAGAGGTCACCCACCCCTGCTCGGTGTGAGTGAATTTACTGTGAAGAAATCAGGGATGTTGGCTCCAACAAGCAGCGGGAAATTTCCGTGGAATGTATGCAAATCCTAACACTGGCAGGCAATGTCTGCTCAATGCAATTTGCATGAGGTAGCTGTGTCTCATTTTCTGACCTTACCTGCCCTGGATTCTGCACCTGGAATCTTCTGGAGAGACCAGGAGGGCACTCACTCTCCCCTCAAGGCATAGGAAGACCTCACATTCCCTGATTATCATTACCCAAATTGCCCAGTTTCTATGTGTACACTGCTTTCACTGCCGCTGCAGCAAACCGAGCTTCTGCAGAGCCCAGGCTCCACACACGTGATGCCAGTTTGTCACTGTCACTGGTACCCCACCACCTACTCCCTTCAGGCTTTCTGCATCTGTCCCTGGTGATTTACTGCACCAGAGCATCTCAGGAGGCCCCACAACTCCTTTCCCTGCGATTCTCTTAAGGTCATGAAATTAGAGCATCCCAAAAACTAGGAAAGGAGGATTTTCCCTTTGATTGTGAGAAAGTCACAGCACTGACCCAGCTCATTTGTATCACACATGCATTAGGTCTAGGACTGTCCCGGACCAGAGATGTGGGAAATGGTACCAAAGTGACAAAAAGCTCTTCCTCATCTGCAGATGAGCCACTTGCAGAGCTTGGCCATCGTAGGGGTTAGGACTGGGAAAGAGACTCCACACATGTGCACCATCCAAGCACAGCACCAGGCTGCCAGTTTCTAACTGGTCTCTTCAAAACATCCTTGTAACCTTGTTAGTGGCCAGGGCCACTGGGGATCCTGCCCTCGGAGAATTGAGTGGGGCCTTTTCCTGCCTGGCAATAAAATCTATTCTAATTATAATTCCCTGCACATATATTCTCTGAAGGACAGGAAAAAGCTTCTGCTGCTTGAGGTCAGGACTGAAAAATTAGCTGGTGGGCTGTGGGAACACCTGCTGTAGGAGGCTTTCAGAGGAGCAGAGATGGCAGGGAGATTGATGACGACCTTGCAGCACACACCTAGAGAAGGGACCTAGGGATAAGCCCGTGGTCTGGATTTGGAGCTTGCAGAACCTGCAGCAAGTTCAGCACCCTGTCTCCACCCAGCTTTGGTGGTGTACAAGGAGGCAACAGTCCCGTGGTTCCATGGGAGGAATTTTCTGATCAGGGTGCACCTCCACAGAGCTCTGCACACCCAAAACCACTGCAGGGACAGGTCCCACCCCCCAGTGCTGGGGCTCCTTCTCCCTCTCCCTGCATCAGCAGGTCCCAAGGGAACAGACACAGCATTTTTCTATTCTACACACTGAAAGACTTTTAAACTCAGAAAATTTCCTTTTCCCTTTAAATTCTAATGGGAAATCCAGACGCTACATTCATATTACGTTCTAAACAATTACAACCCCCCTAAATTTTAGGGTTTTTTAAAAACATTTTTCCTTTGACAAATTTCTACTTTGGAGTATATATAATGGAGAAAATAGGGGAAATTAAATTAGAGCCCCTCAGTCATATTTATTCCATTGGAATTAATGTTAAGGAAATGAAAGAAAAAACTAATTTTGAAATATAAAAATACTTTGAATCTTTTCAAAAAGAGGGATAAAACTACATATAGTGTGGTGCAGATTTACATCAAAGTCAAGATATTGTCAGCAGATCAGAAAAAATATTTAGGAAATTTTCGCAATGAAAAAAGTTGTAAGTTTGCAATTTCTACTATTATTTGGATATGTATATGCTTGGTCATATGAATTATTCTTCAAGCAAGGAAAGGAGGCACACACTGTATTAGCAGCTCTCACAGTAGCCCCAGAAGTCATTTTCAGCTGAACAACCCTGCAGCTTCTGAAAACATTTCAAGGTATTTTTACAGAAAATATGTCTAAGTATTTATTATCCTAAACCAAGGTAAACAGAAATTCTATATAAATGATCACTACACAGGGAAAAACCCTGAAACATCTATAGTTTTTCTCCTTATGTCATGTATCATTCCCAGACTGGAAGTCAGTTGTGCAGTGGTTTTCTAGTGGTGAGAGCAGGATATTGGGTTTCAGGACTCTTGGGTTAAATTATTGAATCTGCCATTGATTTGCAGTGTGACCTTGGGCAAGTAATTTAAAGGGAAATATGTAATTATTAGTTTCATTTGGCCAGGCTGACTTACTGTCTATGGCTTTAGAGCAATTGCTACTTCCTTTTAGACTGAATGGGAGGGAGGAGGTCTCCTTTTTGCAGATGCTTTTTCCTGTTTCAAAGGATTTGAGGGTTTTTAATATCTCTATTAATTTATGGAATACCCAAACAATCCAACAGAGAAAACAAATAATCTGGGTTCTGCAAGTGGTTTTGCGTGTACTGCGAGCTGCGTTCTTGAGCACTCAGTTTGAAGAGCATCCCTTTGGTTACAGCAGTGCACAATTGTGTGTGTGCGTCGCTGGGAGATGAGTGCTCACAGAAACAGCACAGGAGGAGAAAATCACACAAACACACGACAAGATGAGGAGCTTTGCCCTGTGTAACACTTGAAATAGATATAGTACAAAACAACTCTCAGGGATCTGGAGGTGAGAGGAGTTAACTGGGAAAGGATTTGTTTTAACAGATAACTTTGTCCAAAATGAAGTGGTTAAGCAGAAATCATCTTCAGATTTTTTAAAAACTTAAACTTTCAAAAAATCCTAAATAAAAGTGTTTGCTGGATTAAAATATTTGCTCACATGTGGGTTCAAGCATTTTGTTATTTAGCACAGTAACAGTGTTTCAAAAATAAGAAAAGTGCCATTTTTTACACCTTCAAGTATGTTGAGAACAATGTAAGAAAGGTTGAGGGGGTTTCCCACATATTCTCATATTTTCTGGCTAATCTTTAGACTTTTTCAGAATATTTCAAGATGGAAATTTTAATTCTGAAAAGCATTGGGGGATAAAGTCTTCATTTTTTAACAACATGGTTAAAAGAAAGTTTAAAGTTAAGGTAGTCTATAAGTTAGGAATTGTTCTATCTTTTCTGTAGCCTCATGGGACCATGCAAAATACAATATAGTACTTATATGTCCTGCAGGATTATTTATTTTGAAGCTTATCTGTAGTTTATAAAGTGCTCAGAGATCCTCTGATGAAAATGTAATAACTATGTCATCATCATCATCATTGTTATTATTACAAATATCATTATTTTTATTCCCCTGGTGAAATAAGAAATCAGTTTGTAAAAATTACAACAGCTGCAGGGAATGTGCCTCAATAACTTCTCTGTGTTTTGTACTGCTGCCAAGAGAGGTTTATAAAATGCTGCAGGAGTAACCGTGTTCCGAGCTAACAGGAGGAATTTGCTTGGACCGTCAAATGTTTGCCCAATATGACAAATAAAACTAACGAGTACGCCGTGCATCATTTTCCTTTCAAGGGATGCATAAAAGTCTTTATGTAAATGCCCTTTTTAACCTCAGACAAGCATTTATATTTTTTAGGGGCATGCAAGGTGCTGTTATTACAGGCAACGTGTGAGCTGTTAAGGGTGAGGTCTGGCAAATGCCATAACGAAGAGGTCCCATAATGAGAGCACCAGCTCATGGCTTGTTACTAACCTTAAACCTGGGCAGGGGGAGTGACAGAAGCCACAGCTGTCACAATAAATCTGTCTCACCAGCAACCTGAGGGGGTGTGTTTGTCTCACAGGAGGGTAGGCATGGCTGTCCTTGTCAGGAGAAGGGGTCTTGAGCACTCTTGTCGGAATGAAGAGAGTACTTAATTTCCCGGGGTAATTTTCCCATAAACTCTCCATGGTTTAAGTGTCACATCCTGAACTTCTCACTCGCAATTAGCTGCTACTTGAGTGGACATTTATCTGACAAGTTAATCCAGTCACTATTTCATGGGAGGAAAAGGCAGCAATGGCTGAGGATATGAAGAAGAAAAGGTGACCAGAAGTGAGGGCAGTAATCTGAATCTCTAAAGACAACCTATGCTCTGCCACAGACTCACCATATGACCTTGGTCAAGTTCCTTAATCACTGGGGGCACCAATTGTCCAAGCATGAATTGGAACTAAAAAGCTGCCTGGCTTCCCTTCCAAGTGAGGATCAATGCAAGACACTTCGGGAGGAGTTCATAGAAACTCTTACATGGAGAGAGATTTTCTCACCAGGTATCTGAATCAGAGGACAGTCCTGAAAAGAGGCCAGTGGGATTCATTGAGGTGAAGGATTGTTTTAGTGTCGGCAGATGGAAAATTCTCCATCTCTTTCTAAATTAGATGTCACAAACAAGGGGAAAATTAAATCCACTTCCCAGGATATGTCCCTGCACAGGAAATTCATTGGAGGGGTGTTTCCCTGATAAGAGCTTTCCCTGGGAAGAAACTGGGTCTGCCTTTTGTAAGTGGCTCTGAAAAATAACTCCCAGAATCCAGATCCTGTCAAAATTATGTGAGAACATGAGACATTTTACTATCAAAATATTTTGGCTTCAGAAACTAACAAATCTTTCTGCCTCGCTATGAAAAGATGCAGGGAGATGGAGTGGTTTCCCCAGTGCAACAGACTGTGGTGGCAGTGAGCAATCACTTAATTTCCCTCTGTCACTGAGACCTCACAGGCTCCTGGCACCTCGCCCACGCTCCCACAACTGCCTCCTGCCTGCTGCTCCAGCTCACTGGCCAGCTCACAGATCCTCGCTGGAGCATTCCTCTTTCATCCCTAAATTTCTCCTGGTAAAATTATGCCCCATTGTCTCTATAAAAAATAAGGTTTTACTGGGGACATGGCTTATAGACTTATGTCACCTCCTGGGTTCAGTGGCAGTGATGGGACCTGAGGTGAACGTATGGTGATGTGCCAGCATCTCACCTAAGCATGTACACTGGAGCTCATCTGATATCTCTGATATTATCTGACATGTGGTCTGCCCTACACTGCCTCAAAAATAATTTACACATTTCTGACTTGTTTCGACACACTAATTTGCTGCTTTTAAATGGGAGGTTTCTTAATTTCTTGCTAGCATTTGAAAGTTTTTCTGCATTAGCAGAAAGTTAGAGCTATAGTTTCTCCCAAATCCTTCTGCTTGAAATAGCATAGCCAGATGATTTTTTCTGAAGAAGTTCCAGTGGTCTTTCCATGACAAAATTGTTCCCAGCACATTGTAACATGTGAGCTCTGTGGAAGAGGGGAGTACTGCATTGTGTTTCTTCCCTCTGGGACCACCACCCTCACCAGACCCGGGAAGTGGCTCAGGCATAGCTCTGCAGCTGCACTGGACACCTCCCCGTGCTGCTGTGGGTGCCATAGCAGGCGCAGCCCTGCACAGGGGCTGCAGGGTGGGAGGGGAGTGAGGCAGTGTTTGTGCAGCCCACAAGAGGATGTACTCTCACCCAGGTGGCACCAGGACAGCTGCAAAACACACAGAGCTAAACACAGGCTTTTGTGAATGCTTCAAACTTCTGTCCCTAAGACCTTTGAAACCCCCAGCTTCAATTAAACTGCTAATACAATTGCTATTTCCCAGAGTGAGCAGGTAGCTGCAGAGGCTTCCTGATGCTGCAGCCTGTGCATTAGCCCAGAGCTGCCTGAGGGCTCCTGGTGCCCTGAGGAGCAGGGATGGGGACCCTGCCCATGCAGCCCCAGGGCTGAGACCACCTCTGCCTGCCCAAATATGCCCAGTGCCCTCATTCTTTTTGGGGTGAGCACGTAAGGGTCTCCCACTCAGGTCTGCTTCCAATCACCGAGCTGTGCTGAATGAAAGGCTGCTCACATCGGAGCCAGTGCGGGTCAGGGGTGGCCAGGGCAGAGTGCATGAGAACTTCCCTCCATCCGGGAAAACACTTTTAATAGAACAAATCTGGCTCCTCACAGCAAGCAGCTAGCCCACGGCAGAGGGGAGGGAGGCAAAAGCAGAGGCTTCTCCAGCAGCTGTCAGCCTGTCTGTACAGCAGCAGCTATTACAGCTGCTTAATAGGAGCTGCCCTCCCACGCGACACTCTGTGCTCTCTGGCAGGTTGGAGACAAGGGAGCCAACCAGGGGCACAGACCAGCCACCCTACACACCAGTGTGAATAGGGAAAGAGGTTGGTATCACTAGGGGCCACAGTTTTGCCCTCTGCCAGACAAGGGCAGATCTATACTGGCATCCTCTGTGAAGATATGGCAGCGCTAAGAGCCTAGAGAATTTATGGGATGACAGATTCCAGGACCAGATTTGCTCTGATTGGAGTTAAATCCCCAGCCCTATATTAAAAATCATGTGGTCTTCAGAGCAAATCCTGCCTGGCAGGATGTGAGCAAGCTCCAGCCCAAGTCTCCAAGCTCCACTTCCCAGGGTAAATTCCGTGAAAACCACCAGCTGCTCTAGCTCTGGGCCCCCTCTCTGCTGCCAGCCTGCAGCCAGGCAGAGCCAGGGCAGCTGCCAATGGACCATCTCCTGCACAGGGCAGGAGGCTGAATAAAGGCCACAGATCTTCTTTGAGAAGTGAAAACTAGAAGAAAAAGTGTGGCCAACTACAGAGGGTGTTGGTACCTACTTTCCTGTTTGTGTCACACTTTTTTCCTCACTTTTTGGAAGGGCAGCCTTTTTGGCTCCGGGACTCAGCCCAGAGTTGCAATCAACCATTCATTCTTAGGTGGTGCTGCTTCTCACCCACCAGACACAAGCTATTGCCTGAAGCTTAGGGGACAGTAGGATTTTTTTGATCCTTTGGAAGGTAGGGAGGCACCATGGTCAAAGGGAGTGGGACACCACCAGGACATGGGTCTTCCAGGGCCCAGTCAAGTGATGCAATTACATTTCCAATTTGTTCCTAAATAAACATTCACCTGGGATCTCTTGAACCTGTAAGTTATAGGTGTTGATTTGCTTGGACCTACCCTGATCAGGCAGCTGAGCCACTCCAAGCTACTTATGAGGCCTAAGGCATCACTTACACCCCACCAGTGTGGCAGTCCAGCAGTTGATCCTGGACATGTGAAATCAAAGGGTAAATGCACTCCATGGGACTTTTCATCTCAGCTCCAGTGGCATGCTGGACATGTTGTATCATCTGGCTGTTGAGAGCACCAAGGTGTTGAGATAAAGGACTAAGGCTGGGTGAGTTCTGTCCATCTCTAAAAGCATTGCTACTCTTATTTTAAAAGACTCTTTCTCATCATCTGAAGTAAAATGATGAACGCTCCATCTGAACTAAATTTCTAGTGGCCGCCCTGTTTTATCTAGGTTTGGGGAATTTTTCATTTTAGATAAACAAATGTTTTGTGGCTTCTTATTCACAGCAGCTGGACTTTATCAGCAGGTCACCACAGGGAGAAGATAAGGCGTCTCCTTCACTTGGCACCCGAGTAGGAGTCTCACAATCCCAAGTTGGCTTATATGGCCATTAAAAAACCCTCTAAAATGATTTTGATCTCAGTACCTTTCCAAAAGCTCTATGGTTCAGAGAGCTCCTGTGGTAACAGAGGAAATGGGACTTTTGGGGCTCGATCATGGATTAAAGTTCAGCCATACAGATACACCCTTAAAACTGCTTTTATTGTCCTTCACATAAATTTACAAGGTGGGACCTCATAAATTTGCTGTCACTTACTCCTGTTCCCACCTTTCTTGCACCACCTTGCAGCATGCAGTCCATCTCCAGCAAAGGACTTCTTGCTCCAGTCAAAACGGAAACTTAGGTCAGAGAAGTATTTCAAGAACCCTCAGTGATTAAGGCAAATTGTTTCTCTAAAATGAAAGGAAATCACAGTAGAAGGAAGAAGTAAAAATGAGAAGGGAAAGGAGGAGAAGGAAAAAAGTAGGAAAAGGAAAGATTTTCCTGTCTCCTCCAACTTCAAGACTTGAAATACCTTTGAAATCAAATCATAAGGAAATTTCATCCTCAATTGAAAACATGGGGAGTTTTAGAACTTTACTTACGAGAGATAATATTTCAAACTAATATATTGGCTTTTGAAAATGCAAACAAGGTGTTATATTGCTGGATATTTTTAACGCTGCGCAGTTCGAGTTCCCAAAACATCTCAGAAATGTTTCTGCACGAAACACATTCTTACCCCTGTGAGCTGTTTGTGTCCCACCGGGGGGATGTGAAAAGGTCTGTCCTGTCTCCGTGTGGCCGGGACAGGCAGCGAGGCCTGTCCTCCCCCCGTGCTCACTGGGACCGGCGCTGGCACCGGCAGGACCAGTCCCTGTGCCCCGCGCGGCTCTGCACTGCCGGCAGAGGGGAACCAGCCCCAGGGGAAAACCATGGGCTCACCCCCGTGAAATGAGGGTTACAGCTATCATATGCCTTTTAGCTGGAGACCTGCACGCAAAGCTTTTAGTAAGATGAGGTGAGATAAGGTACAGTTGGGCAAAGGTTTCCCGGTAGTTTCTCTCCTTCCTTCTCTTTTTTTTTTACAGCACACCTTCCAAAAATCATCACTGTGCTCAGAAGTTAGGGTATTAGGAAACAAATTCCTTCTTGCAGAGGAAATACTGATTTTGCAGTAAAAAAATTAAACGTTAACTCAAGAGCCTGTGGAAGATGACAGAAAGTGACTAAATCCTTCCTACTCTCTCACATCTCAGGGAAAAGGAAAGGAAAAAAGAAACTCCTATTATACTGGAGAAATTGGGGCAGACATTTTGAGGGTTTCCAGTTTTCTGACAAAAAAATAGCACACGTCCTAAGAAAGCACATGCTTTCTTCAAAACATCAGTGCCAGCAAATGCCAGCCTCTGTTCCTTTTCCCATGAAGCAGGCAGGGGGTGACAGCCCAGCACCAGCACCCAGGCAGCAGGCAGGGAGCTGGGCAGGGGCAGGAGAGCTGCTGTCAGGTGTGACTGAGAACATCCAAACTGCTCTTGCCTTGCTCCTCTGTGCAGCCTGGAGAACGTGGGCGAGCAAGAGCTGGCCTGCTGTGGGCCCACTGGGATTGCAAAAGTGTGTGGGACAAAGACAACTGCAGCCTTATAGATACCGTTTCTGCTGGCTCAAACACCATCTGCGTTCCCTGTACATATGCACCGATAGTCCCTCCGTACTTGTGCTCCTCTGTGGAAAACTCTGTTTCTAGGGAAAGTTCATCTTGACTCTTGTCTGTCAAAATACTTCCTTGTTCCATTTATAGCAACTATAAGAATGTTTACACAGCAGCTAGCATTTGCAAAATGTTTTACCCATTAATATGTACCCTAATTATTCACAGAAAATTATTTCTTTACCCAAAATTAGCCCTTTTTGTTTCCCTGACCTGTTTCCAATCAGATGATGATTACAGCAAACTTAATGAAACCTCTACACAGGCACACTTCATCCTGTGGCTGGCTGGTGACTGTGTGATTGCTGTGAGTTTCACAGCTTTCCAAAATCAAAGCACTTTCGGCAGGACAAATAAATCACTGGTATATCTCTGTTATGTCTTTTTTTTTTTTTTAAAGGCAGATAATTTGGAATTGAAAACTGACTTTTCATGACTATTATGTAATCTTCAGATGCTTTTTATTGCTTGGCCACCTTTCCTGACTGTAAAACCTTGTTTTTTCCCTCAAATGCCCAATACAGATTCAACCACATATACACACATTTTATATATACTTAGAACAGTCACAGGAAGAAAAAAGCAGCACAAAGCTCATCGTGGGGTAAAGACCATAATGGCATCTGTTCACTTGCTAAAGTGGAAGGCAATGTGTTTAATTCCAAGGTGCCCTGAAAATACTCCAGTCAAAGGGCAAGAGTGTTTGGTGAAGCAGTGCATTGCTGACAGTTTAGGCTGAAATTTGCCCCACATGGTGAAGCCAAGACTGAAATGCTGCCTCTAAAGCCTATGGGGATTCCCATTTGTGCATGCTACCTAAAATGTGCCTTGCCAGCAGAGCTCCATGTGCTGGATGGACAGGCTGCTTGCATTGCCCCACAAACCGTGCTGCAGAGCCTATTGTGCAGGAACTGCAGAAACAGGGCTTTAGTAAAGGGCACACGTCTGCTATTCCCCCAGAGGAGGGAGCTTTGAAGACATTCTTTCCAGAGATTTTCAGCCTCTCCACAGAGTTATAATGGAGATGTGAGAAGGAGAAACGACGAAAGGGGAGAAGACAAGGGAATAAACTCAGATGGAAACATGGCCTTGCATGCTGACACTGCTGAAAAACACCTTATGTGAAGTCAACAACAGGCAGAGCTAATGCTTTCAGCCCAGCAGGAGCAGCAGAAAGATGCATATATGCAGCCACTCTACATAAAAATCCCCACAGCTCCCAGCTTTCCACCACAGCAGCTCTCAAACTGCATTGTACATGAGGATGCTGCTGCCAGTGAAGGGAGACAAAAGGACTAAAAAAGCCACCATCCCTCAAAACCCCTTCATGCAAGGAAAAGGGGCGACAAGCGTGTCACACTGCACCTGGAGGCAATCCAAGCCTGCCACCTCCTAAATGAAGTTGGAGAGGACCAGGCTCACTCCATTGAGAGCAGCTCTCAAGGGACAGCAGTCACAGGACAAAGCATATTGTTTAGCTGTTTGACTGGGCTTGTACCATCTATTCTTGTGTCCCTGACATACAAAGCCACAGGCACCCTGTGGAACTCAGCCACGCCAGCCCTGGTGGGACCTGCACATGGGCACATCTCCAGCCAGGGAGGGCACGAGGGGACGAGGCGGCCACGGCATGCGCACTCCCGTGCCCAGCCCTCCGGAAGAGAAGGAAACCAGCAGAGACAGGCAGCTAAGGGACAGGCAGGAGACAGGAACAAGGTCAGCACAAATGCAGGAACCCCGGTCTGAGCTGCAGACAAAGGTAATTCGACAAGCAGCTCTAAACTCCCGAGTGAGCAAGGGTTTTATTGGGAGAGCTCCCAGCAGGAAGTAAGCAGTGGCTCCAGGTCTGGCACCACTCAGGCCGTCAAGGCTGGGTGTTGTCCAGACTTGCAGAGGGAGATCCCAAGATCAGGCTTTGGGTGGCCAGGTGGAGCCAAGCCTTGGGAAAATGGCGACACCGTCATCGGGATGTCTGGTGTGTCCCAAAGTGATTTAGATGCTTGTCAGCAGGAAAAAATAGACTTTCCTTGAATTGGGCAAACACGCCTTTCATCTGGACACTGGCTGCTAAAAACAGGCAGCTTTTGGAGCAGTAAGGGTTGGATTTACTGTAAAGCTGTCCCCTCCCTGCTCCCAATAAAAGCAAACACCCACATTTGTACGGGACCATCATATGCGGAGCCAGAGCAGCTGCACAGCTGTGCAGCCCCTGGGCTGTGCCAGACAGCCCTGGGATTAAACCCCCACTCTCCCACCTAGGATTAAGCCCACCATTTATCAGTGGTTAATTAACAGATTACTGGGAGGCTGAGGGAGTCTTTTTAGATAGATTGCACACTGGCCTGTTTGGCCTACAGACATAAAGCCATTGGATTCACTCTGGATCCAGTCCTATTTTGCAGGGCGGTGGGAAGTACACATAATCACCGAAACTTGACAATTGCACCATTTTTCACAGATATTTCCCACCAGAAAACATTATGTGGGCTCTAAAGGTCTCCTCTCTGAAAGGCTTAGAGTAGAACAGACACAAAACTGTTGATACTGAGGTTTTACTGGAAACATGGTTTGCAATTAATTGAAATTTTTTATGAAAACTGTTTACTTTCTTTGGAAAAGTTTGGCTTCCAGTCAAAAGTGAATGGAAAGTTTTCCCGTCTTTCTTTTTTTTCCTCCCCCCGCAACAGAAAAGGTTATTTGTGTGTATTCTGGGTACTCCAGTACCTCCTGGGAAATGAAGCTGAACATCTCTGGTGGGGAGGTGGCTGAGGGGTAGCATGGCAGGCATTGCCCTGGCTGGAGGTCACTGAGGAGGTTCCTGGAATGCCAGCGTGACTCTGGGTGACATCAGAAAAATGAACCAGCTGGGATACAGCTTAATATCTTTCTATGGCGTTTCAAAATTTTCTCTGGAAAGGGAGGAAAAATGGCCAAAGTATCTATGAAAAACAATAACGAGCCTTGTCTTCCCCTAATTTTCTTAATGTAGGCCAGAAATTTCTGTCACTGGAAGATAATTATAGCAAGCGAAATGCCTTCTCCTTTCCCTG
This sequence comes from Vireo altiloquus, assembly GCA_013396875.1. Classification (NCBI taxonomy): domain Eukaryota; kingdom Metazoa; phylum Chordata; class Aves; order Passeriformes; family Vireonidae; genus Vireo; species Vireo altiloquus. The sequence continues at coordinate 540,536 of VZRF01001712.1, forward strand.
CTTTGTCCAGTCTGCCCACCTGAGGAGCTGGACAGACAGAGTCAAGTAAGCCACCCAGAAAATTGGTGTTCCAGCGCTTCTGTACCTCCTGGCAGTTAACTGAAAACTAGTTTTCAATTGACATCCTAGGCTACTCAAAAAAGAACAAACCAGCCTGGAAACACATGTGCTCCAAGCACCACAGGAAAACAAGATCTGAACCCCATTAAAAGACAAGAGGGGAGGTTTCCCTGATTTCAGCAGCTCTAACACGCAGCTCAGAACGAGCACAGACTTCACAGAAGCTGCAAAGAGTCACATGCAAATTATATCCTGAACTCTGATCCAGGGATGAGAGTTAATCAGTGCTGTAAAGGATCAATCTCCTTATTACTTTTATGCAGGACCCCACTGAGGACATAGCTGTAAAATACAAGTCATAGCTCCCCCAGGTGAAAGGGAAATCCTCAAGCCCTGCAAACATTCAATTTCTTACAGCAGAAGGGCTGTGAGGGGGATCCCCAGGCACCCTGAAGCTCTGGCAGTGATGACTGAGCCCCCGAGATGGGGAGGGAGCCGCAGGGTGGGTCCACAGCTGGGCCAGCCCATCCCAGCAGCCCACTCCTCTTCAGGAAAGGCTACCATGGAGAAGGAGCCCCTTTGAGAAAGGGGGAAACTTCTGCACTGGTCTACAAGGAAGAAACCTGGCCCAAGGCAGGATTACTTCACATTCAAAATCACATTCTCATTAAAGTGGGAATAAGATCCTCTCTGATCTCTAGAATTCCCTTATCCCTCTCCTTCTTCCCCTTTCTTTTTTTTTCTACTTTTGATCCCCCATTTATATTTTCTGAAACTTTTTCCCACTGCAAAGCCACACAGCAAACACATGAGCTCAGGTATTGTTCCTGCAGACTTGGTCTCATGCTCAGGAGTGGTCCTGTGGTGTCTCTGGGCCAGCCATCATTGCTGCAGGGCTCTGCAGGCTGAATCCACCTTCTGGTGCCAGTGGGCTTAAAGCATCCTTTGCTCCCTCCAGCACCCTCCAGCCAGCCTGGCTGTGCACACAGACACATCCTTGCAGTTCCAAGGACAACCACGGGGCAGGACTGGCCAAGGACATCCTCCTGCTACAGAATCACCAGGGCTGTGACCTGAAGAATTCAGCCTTCGGGGGTTTCCGTACACACTGAGGCAACACACTCAGCCATGAGGCAGGCAAGGAGCAGGGAAAGACAAGACAGTCATTCCACAGGGGACCAACAGGCTCATTCCACAGATGCAAAGAGAACTCTCACTGCTCCCAGAAGACAGCACCAACATTTTGCAGAGCATGGGCACCAATTCATGTAACAAAGGTGACTTGAAGTAGCGGAGTAAGTAAGTCAGTCTGGAAGCATTACACGAGCTGGCTGTACTAAAATTTCAGTCATTCCTCATGCAAGGCAGAGTTCATATGTAGAATTCCATAAAATAGGTTGAATCCTCTTCTACAGAAAAAACATGGTTTTGGAGTCCACAAACTGCTTTGCTAACTCACGATAATTCTGTTGCAACAGTTATTTAGGAAGGAGTGCTGCAAAAGACACAGAGAGAAATAGAAGCACTCCAATTAATTCCTTTCTATAGAAGCCATTTGTGACTTTTGGAGCAAAATGGCTTGTCGTTTTCAAAATTCTATTAGTAATTTTATGCCACCATATTTTTATAATTTCAAAATTATGAAGTACTGCAGAAAGTCACTGCAGGGATGCTCTATTTCATCCTCCAAAATTCTCATTTCTCTGTTTCATGACTTTGAGAGATCAATCTGTGCTTCTCCAGACATAAATTGCTTGTTTTAATGGATGAAACTCACTACATTCTCGCTTGTCATGCACTGGCTTCCCCTCCAGTGGTGTTGATTCTGCACCCAGAGATTTCCCTGAAAACAAGTTCTCCCTGCACTTGGCACCATGCTGGTTAAAATTAAGCAGCATTGGAGTTAGCTGCTAACAAGCAAACTAGCACAAAACAGGACTGCTGAAAAAAAACCCCAAACCTGTTTATTTTATAGAGTCGAATTTTGGAAATTCTGTCCTGGTTTCCCCTGGCTATTCCTTAAAAAGAACAAAAAGGAGGGTGGAGGTAGAGGCAGGGGGAAGAATGTATCAGCTATGGAGTAAACAGTTTGGAAGCCAAACATAATTGGCTGGTGACTGCATATTGTGATTCACAGAGGGAAGGCTTTTTTTAAACTCCAGGAGCCGTGGAGCAAGGACAGCCATGCAGTCATCTTCCTGTGCGAAACAAAAGCTGCGGGCCCGCGAGGTGCAGCACGGCGTGTGGGGACAATGGGGACACAGAGCATTACCTCAGGCCTGCAGCGTGCCACACGGGGACTGCCCTGATCTTTGCGAGCCAGGGCATTGCTTTTAATATCAGCGTTTGGTGATTCAAGCCCTGCTCCCTCTCAGGGGCTCTGAGCACTGCAGATCATTCCTATTTGGGGATCATACCTTATCTAAGTCCATTATTGCCTATGCCTAATATAAACAGTGTCTCACTCCGTACAAGGTCTGTGCATTGAAAGTTCTCTTAAACCAAGGAAACCTGGAATAAATACCTCATTGTCTTGAGGACTTTATCACAGTGGTATGAAAGAAAATCAGTGTGTGACTGTTTTCCAGCAATAAAGTCCTTTTAGTCTCAGGAAGGATAGTTTTTATTTGTAAATTCATTGCTCACACAGTCAGGACTTCACACTTGACTGGAGTAGGTGATATACTGTGAGGACTCTGATCTGGCATGCAGTCTGCAAACAGTCTGTCTGACATAAAAGGAAGAGAGAGACACTTCACCCATGTTTTTTATATCTTTAACTGAGAAAGATCTAAAAGTTTAAAACTTTGTCTTTTGAAACAGGGAAAAAAAGTAAGATTAAACATCACCAATAAGTTTCACAAACTTGTCTCCAAACTGCCACAGTACTGCTGTCCAGGGAAATTAATTCTGTTCTTGAAAAAGTCAAACACTGGGTTTTGAATGAGAAATTACTCTTACGAAATGTCCTTTGCTTCTTTCTTTTTTAAAAAGTCCTTAAAAATTGACTGAATCTGAATGGAATGCTTTATTTCATTCAAAACTTTCGTCTTTCTCGTTTTACTTTGTGGCTTGCAGTTTTGGAAGTGATGACATGCTCAGAGCTGTAGCAGTGGAGAGCTGCAGGATTTCCCATGTCTCTGGCAGCACACATTACTGTGCTAAATCTCAGCTAAGCGCACCGCCTGCTTCTCTGCGCTGCCAAGGGGCAGGATACCAGGCTAGGAGGGCCTCTGGCTTTTCTCTCCCACCCACATCCCTCCCCTCTGCCTTGCTGACAGCTAAATCGATATTTTCATCCCTGCTCAGGAGTGTGGGCAGGTACAGGTTCACTGTCAGCCAGGAGCCCCTGAGCTCCAGCAGGATGGAACAAAGTGGGAACAGCCAGACCATCCCAGGCTTTGCCTCCCTCCCACACTGACAGATTGGACTCCTGGCCCAAACTCTGCTCAAGGGGAGTGATGCCTTATCCGGCTACCTAGGAGCAGAGACTAGAGAGGAGAAAAGGAAAAAAAGGTGGTATTTTATTTGAAAGGCCTTCAGGTGCACACTTCGGGCTCTAGAGGGTTCTGCCTCAGTGAATCTCAAAATGGACGATCGGTCAGGAGTTCTTCACACTTTTATATCAGCATAAATTCACCAACCAGAACCCAGCAATGATGTAATTTCTCCAAGCTTTCTCCCCTTTTCCCAAGGTGATGGTTTACAGTTCTTGTTCTGGGTGTCTTCTTCTTGGAGAGCAAGTTAGAGAGGCTTTGTTATGTCTATCTTAGCATAGAGAACAGCACTTAACAAGCTACAGAAAACTTCAGAGCTACACTAGCAGTACAGGATTTGAAAAATAGAAAAGCTAAAACCTAAGGCATCAGGAGAGAGGTGACAAGGGCATTGAGCACTGTTAAGATCTGGCATTACTTAGGAGAGTTTCTGGACAGCCTGAAGCTTGAGTACCCAGCACAGGGACTGTGCTGTCTGCACCATCTCTTGAGCAACAAACCGAGCAACCTCTGCTGACTGGTGAGTGGGACAAAGAGCAGATTAAGTCGCTAGATAAAAGATTCACAGGTTCTTGCCTGAAAACCACTGTACTCCGAAATGCCCAGGCCAGAAGCTCATTCTGATTCAAACCACAAGTCATCCACTGGAGATAGAGCCAAAGGGATTCCCAAGCATCTTGCCCATCAGCCATTCTATGATATGTGCCATGTGTAACTAACATTGTGCATACTTCAGCTTTTGCCATGGCCTGACTGACCCCAGCAAGAGCAGTGTCTGAAGCTCCACATCGCTAGGGCAAATTGCAAATAGCCAAACATCCTAAATTGCGTCTGAGCTGGGAGCAGTAAAATCCCACCCAAGCAGGATCCATCTGTCAGGTTTCCAGCCCAAACAGGAATGCTGGCTGGGCAGATTGGGTTTTAGCTGAAAGATGTATCTCGGCAGTGCGGACAAACACGAGCAGTCCCTGGAGCAGGCGGAAGCAGCGGGCGGAAAGGCTCGGGAGCGCTGGTCCTGCTGAGGATGGACCTGTGACACGAAACAACAAACACCGTGTCTGGTGAGCTTGGCATAACAACCCAGGCACATGTGAAGGAAGAATCACTCTAAACACAAGAATGGGACCAGATGAGTTGATTTCAATGGTTTATTGTAAGAAAGCTCCTTAGATTACGCAGATTAAAATCTTCGTGGAAACACTTCTGAAGATTCTGTGTTGCTCAGCTTCCTGCACAAGGCACTGCTTGGTCATGACAACGTGGAATAGCAAACTTAGAAGAGGGGGAGTTCATTAGTTTATTATTATTACAAGAATACAGACCTCGTGTATCTCTATATTGGTTACTCTTACATTGGAAGAAAGTAAATCTCCGCTTCAGGGAAACCCACAAGTGAAGGAAAAGATGGAGTAAAGTGAGGAGTAGGCATTCAGCAGAGCTCTTCCCCTCAGCCCCTGAAAAACACAGCCCAGGTCTGTCAAGCTGGAGAAGGGAAACAGCCAGGCTCCAGGTTTTCCTAGCTCTAGGGCTCCACAATAAAACTGAATAATCTGTATTATTCAGATGTGGGATCAGGGAGGGAGTTAAGACTCCATACATCAGCCTGGTCCTTAGTAGGATTCCTTCACCCCAGCAGTACAGAAGCCAGAAGATGAACGACTGGTGCTGAGGTTGCATGTGATGGCAGAAGTTCTCAGTGTGTGCTTGAAGCTCTTCTATGATACCCCTGAGATCCTTCTAGGGAAGAGGAGTTCTGCTCACTGTGGTCTGCTTGGTGAAAAAGCTTTAAATTTTTTGTGACTACAATGTGCCCTGTGAGTGTAATTTTGTTGAATTCCACCACTGCTTTCACCCGGAGCAAGACTGCAGATTGAGCTATGAACACTAGAAGTAAAAACCCAGTGCCTCATACTTAATGTACTCACTGCACTGAGTTTCCATAAGCCACAGGGACACAGGGGCATGTCCTCCCATTGCAGCTGGGACAGGGAAAAGGAAACCACTCTCTGGAGAAGCTTCTCTCTCCTCAGTGGCTGTAGAAGGAGCCAAGAACAACCAGTTCACATGAGATGTTTAGTTTTCAGAGAGCCAAGGTCAGTCAGGGAGCATACTGGGTGTGCTGGCTTGTGACCACTGCTTCTCCTGGATGGAGTGTCCACAGCGGAGCTGTGCTAAACTCAGCTGAGAGGCCACAGAGAGCTGAGTGAGGGGTCATCTGGTGAGCAACTGGGAATTCACGGGCAGGGAAAAAAGACAGGGGGAGTGGCAGACTTAGACCAAAGCAAAAAGCAAAGAATGTGATAAATGGAGGGAGGAAATAATTTCTACTAAATCTTAAATCCAGGGTTTCCTTTTGCTTTTATGTTCTTTAACTCTGCAATTATGGCTTTTTATCATGCCTGTTACTAAATGAAAAATCTCCTTTCAAAGTGAAAAGCCAAAAACCTTCAGTTTGCAGCTATCCAGGGGAAAAGGCCTGGTGCATTAAAATCCCACACTGTTGTTTGTCTTCCAAACGACTTATCAAATTTTGCATTGTTCTGGAAATCAGTCTAGCCACCCTGAAACTTCCTATTTCATTTATCTTCCCCACCCTAGAGTGGGGAATTCCCCTTCCCCATTTCTCTCATCCTTTTGTTCTGCTTTCCAGAAATGCAGCTCCATGGGGCTGCAATTCACACTCCCCAGGTATCCCCCAACAAGGAGGGCTCAATCTTAACAATATCTGTAGGTATTTATCAACATCTTTGGTCACAGTGTAACGTTGAAAATGTTTCTGCTGTGACTCAGGATATTGAAAAGCCATTTGCAGCAGCATGTGAGAGGAACGTAAGTAATTATGTATTTGTACAGGTTTTCTGTTGCTCCAACATTATTATATCCTAGCATGTGACTTACATATTCTTGTAATTGTCTTTTTAGACAGTTTGAGTTCCCAATAGCACCTATGCTGCAGTTTTTAAGATGTTTGCTTTGGAAGGAACCATGGGACACAAAAACATATGGATCGCTATATCATATATCAAAAGCATACAGTAAAATGTTGCCTTTCACTACTGCATTAGCATGGATCTAGATATGCACTCAGTGCTGAGACTTGGTCATTCATGTGTTTATGACATTCAGAGCTGCTTTGTATTAGTGTGGATATACATTCACCCTGCTGGACATACAACACAGCTCGCCACTGAATATTCCTTCTGGTAAATACAGTGAGACCCAGGATAACTGAACCCAGGGCTTGTTTCTGGTGAAATAAATATGCTTCCAGACAGCTAGTTCCCCACCATCTCTCCACTTCACATGTCTCCTCCATTCCACAGTTCTGCACTGTGGTAGCGTCGTGCTGCTTTGATTGGGTGACTGAGACTTCCGTAACACAGTGACATAAATCCAGACAGATGAGGATAGCAAGGACGGAAAACCCTCTTGGAAGACTCCTGTTTTTCACTAATGGAAATGCTCCAGCACTATGGGTAGGATTTAGTTAGCACTAGGAAATGTCTTCTCGCATGAAAAGGACACATGACACTGTGGGTGCACAGTGGGAGTAAATGGAAGCTCGGCATGGGTGAGTGCAGCTGGTGTGGGTGAGGATTGCTTCTCTCATGGCCAGGGCACCTCGCTGCAATGGAGTCATGCCTGGTACACAAAACAGAGAGTCTGACTGTAAGCAAAATGTATGAACTTTGTCATCATTCCCTCTAGTGGCTAAATCCACATAACGCTGAAAATGTTTAAGCATTAAGCTTCATCTCTCCTCTCAAACAAGACAGACTCATGTTTTCTGCACTGAAGGTCATGGTACCAATCCCTCTGATGGTTCAAGCAGCATCATTTACAGGAACACGCTGCCCTAAGAAATCTCCTGTATTCTTCTAGATTCCTGATAATATTCAGATATTGAATGCCATATATTGCATTACAACACCAGCCTTCGTGATGGCCTAGAAAGATTCTTCCAGGGATACTTCCAGGGTGAAGCTGGATTTTGCAGAGGAGGCAAAAAGCTCAGCAAGTGAGAGTTTATTTGGCGATGAACACACTTCCATAGCCAGACTGGAGCAGAAGCATTTCTGGTCACAGCTCAAGGAAAAGCTGCTGAGGCTGTGTGGCAAAGCACTATGCTGGTCATCACCTTTTCTGCCACAAATGCTTTCACCAGCCAAGCCCACTGCACCAAACACTTTGTTTGAAGGGCTGCAGCTGCCTCAATTTCCCAGCATGTTTACACGGTGGTGACAACAGCATATGGTCACCTCCAGTGAGAGCACCTCTCACTGGTGACTGCTGGCAGGGAGGCACCACAGCTGGTGGTCTCTGTGTTAAGCAAAGCAGTCAGGATGGAGAGATGCTGAGGTCTGAATTTGTCCCTGGAGGCACAGTGACAGCTTCTTCCTGAGCTGCTGACATTACCCTTCCCATAGCTCTTTCACCCACAACAAAAAGAAACAGTTGCTGTTGAGTATAATTACAATTGGATATTTCCAAACACAGCATGTTGACAAGTTCCCATAAATCTGAAATTTTGAGAGTTGGGCATCCTTACATTGTTAGCAACGTTTAGGAAAAACAAAATTTGTAGGTACTACACATGTAATGGAACCAAATTTTAATAACTTCTATCTTATAAACTATTCAACAGATTCACTTGTAAGTTCTCGAGAAGAACATCCTTTGCCTGTAAGAATAATGCTGAATTTGCAGAGGATGTGCTATATTGCTCTAGAGGGCTCAGACCATAATTTTAGGTACAAAATAAAACTCTCTCTCCATGTGGAGCCCCAGCCAAGATCTTCGTGACACTCCTGTTACCAATGGTGCATAATGATGGTAAAATGGTCTTAGCCCTACTGACATCAGGGGCCACCAGCAGTGGTCTGTAAATCACAGGTATTTATCTTGTGCCTGACAGAACATGTCTAATAAAACCCCACAGCCATATTTAGAAACCTAATTAACTCTGTATAGACTTCAGTCAAGGAGTGAGGACAATATCACGCTGAGTGGGTACCCCATCAACACAAACCAGTGGTCCCTGATGGGATTTGTTCCATTGATAAGGCCAGGATTCATTTTCACCCAGTCAGCTGCTCTTTGCTTGATTTGGGAAGAAAGTTTTTATTCCCAACAGAGCCTTTCTGGTGACAGCATACCTCCTCAGAGAGCTTCAGTGTGCAGCTCTGCTTCCTCCTTTAATCACAAAATAAATTTCTTTTTGGAGAGCTTTAAAAGCAAGATAAAGTGAGCTTACTGTCAGTCCCTTTGCAGCCCAGGGGAATTGCGTGGGACCATTTCTTCTGCGCAATTTTGAGAAACATCAGAGGTTTTGACCTCAGAAGAATTGTCTTCTTTCCTCTACTTCTGTTGCCTTTATTGAAACAAAATTAAAAGCTTTAACCCCCTGAGAATTCAGTGATTTCACACAGTTTGGCCCACTCTGATTTATACCTTTGCTAATGCAATAAACATTTTTCCTGCTGTATGACTGTTCTGGCCTGATTTTCATCTCCCACTTAGCTGTCCCAGAGTAACCATCAATGACAAACGCTTTGAAAATTGGCCCCAAGTTCCCTCTGCCTCTTGCCTCAAGTGCAGATTTGGTCTATTTGGTAAAAGGAGAAAGACACAATGGACAAGTGGACTTGTACCACTTTCCTGTGTCATATGAAGTAATTCTGAGAAGACTTTGCACAAAATCAGTAAATAACAGACTTTTAGTTCACTTGTTGGTCCAGTAGATAATTTACTACATTTTTTGAACATGATGTGGATCCACCTGATAAAAAATACTTTCATTTAATTTTTTATGAGATGAAAATTAAAAATAAAAAAAATTTGTGGGGATTGACCCCAAATCACCTTTTTTTAATTTTTATGGGGTTTTTAAAGCATTTATTTTACAGCAAAATAAATTAAACATTTACATAGAACATTTATAAGGAAGGAACTAAAATATATTTCTCAGAAAATGCCAAAAGAAGATGATTTCCATTTTTATGAAAAGAGGGACTTGGGCAAAAGAAGCCTGTAAATCTGATACCAATTTATATGTTTCAGTCACTCCAAGCCTGTGAAAAAATGCAACTGTTTGAAAAGTTCACATGGGTCTATTTACACATCCATTCTGGTGACAATTTTACCCCCCATCTTGGGCTTCTGTTATTTGAAAGATCTTAGCCATGACAGAAGAAACAACGACCCTGAAGTTCACCACAAAGACCCACAGTCTTTGCTAGTCTGAAATCTGCCCCCATTCATAATTTATCTTACCCTCAAGTCCACTAATTTGTAAACTGCAAAAACAAAGACGGTGCCCAAGAGCTGTGCAAGAGATTCCAGCTCTCCGGCATGCAGGAGTTCACAGAGTCCCCTGAGATTGCCTGTGAACTCAGCAGCACAAGTTTAATGTTGCCCAATAGCTTTTATAACTTACTTTCATGATCTTTTTTCAATGGCAATATAATAAATAATGTCAGTTTGGGATTTTTTTCCTTCTCTTTTTTTTTTTTTTTTTTTGCAACAGACATAGAGAAAATCCCTGATAAGCATCTGTTGTGGAGAAAAATTAAGTACAGTATGCATACACAGAACACATATTAGTTTCCCAAATCGTCTTAATGATGGGCTATAAATATGTTTTTGGCCTGCCTGCAGGCATAGTACTTTTGGCCGTGATCATCTCAGCTTCCATTAACAGAGCTGGATCTGTATTTTTAATGGAAAAGTAACATAAATGTAGCCACAAAACAAGAGCTCTTTTTTCTGTGCACTGATCATAAGCTCCACCATATTTCATAAGGGTGGAGTATTACCGAAGAGTCACCTGTCTGACAGGGGCAAAAAGCAGATGTCTTAATTGCTCTGAGGATCTTGTGGCATTATCTTGTGAGTGCTGCAGGAGCGGGATGTTCTACCCTAAATGTAACTCAAGATGTTAAATGCCTCTACTCTCCCTCCTTAATGTCTCTACTATGGCTTAGTTAGGTCCATGTCCTGTATTTCCAATGACTGACTGCCAAATACACTTATCCAGCTGCTATCCTCCTCACCAGGAGTGGCCACATTGCTGCACCACAGTGAATAACCTGTAACCCATCACAAAGTGAGGCTATGAAGCTTATGTAGGTAAAACTCTTTAGGGTAATCAGATGAAATTTATGCAGCAGGAACTATCTGCAATAGTCAGAGTTAATTATATCATTAAATATTTGACCACAGCTGGATTAAGCAGTTGGACAGACTTTAGATAAAGGGGAACTCCAGAAAAGTATTGTAAACATTTTGTTCCAACAGCATTTCTTCAAATTCCCAGCTCCCAAGCAAGCCTAAGCTAACTGCACTTAAGAGCACAAAATGTAGATGTTGCTAATTCTTGAACAAAAGGTGAACTACAGGGAGCAGCGCTGGAATTTCAGAGGGTCGAAGGTGGAAGAGGAATGAATTGTGGAGGAGAGGGATAAAGTCTGTGCAGCAAGGCAGCACTGGAAATGAATGGATACCATGCAGCAAGAAGGGCAAGAGAAAATAAAGAAAATTAATTATTCAAAGGAAACAGGGACAGAAACAAGAAACAAATTAAATATGTTTAATAATTTTTTCATTTGACAAGACTGGGTTCGGATTTCAGTTTGGCAAGAAATGTGCCTGCAGTACAGAGCATATAGCTTCAAGTCTTACTAACTTCAGTAGGACTATGCTTACATTTCGATGTAGTACCTAATTATTAGTCTGCTGAGACAAAGGCTCAATGCAGAGTCTTTATCAATGGCAAACTCTTGCTATCTGCCACAAATTTGGGCAAACAAGCCCAGGTAAAGCAAAGATTCAACATTGAACTTTACACAAAGTTTGGATGATAAGAATCCACGTTCATAGTTTATTAATAAACTTTGTAACTTTCAAAATACCTTTACCAAATACTGGTTAATTAAAAGTCCTATGATCACAGTATAGGTAATTATGTGGTGGTTTGGGGTAGGGAAAGAAGAAAGCAAGTTTGGATTAGCCAATCCCACCTAGTGACCTTAGCTGGAGGCACCTTCCTTGCCTGCAGGGCCTGGATTAAGCTGACTTGAGCAAGGGTCCAAGTTCCCTTTTCCCACACTGAAGGGGAATCTGAAATATGTCAACAATATCCGAGGAAAATTGGGGAAGAGAAAAGAGAGAACTGTTGATCTGGAGGAGCTGCGTGCAGGGGTGAGGCAGAAAGCACCAGGAGGCTGCTGATGTGACCAGCCCAACGCTGAGCCTGGGCTGCTCCATCCCTTCTCAGACAATTTTCTCGCTGAAGGACACCCCAGAGTGATTTCCACAAAACCCATCCAATTTCAGCTCAGCATCTGTGTGTTCTTATCAACAAGAAAGTACTTGTAAACCACATATTTACTATGAGAAAGTTGCAACTTTTACTAGGCCAGTTATGATTCCAGACAAATTGCCTTTCAGAAGGAGGATGTGGTAATAACAGGCAAGGAATCACATGGGCTCATATGCCATATACTGGGCTCCTTGCAAAAGAAGTTCAGAATTGCTGTCCCTGCTGGCAGTGTACGAAGCAGAAAAAGCCCAGCCCTACTCTGAAATAGGAGGCTGACGTGCCTGGGTTGGGAAGAATTTTATCAAACTTCAGAATCCTGTTGTCCACTTTGGTGGCAGATTCAAATAACAGGCTGTGCCTGTCTTGACTGAGGGACAGAGGTGGAGAAATGCCATTTTCATTAGTTGGATGCTATGCTAACAGCATCCTTGTGCCTTGATAACTGGACATGCTGTTAAGGTGCTCTGGGAGCTAATGTTGAGAGCCAAGGGTACGGGAAACCCAGAAGGGACATCAAGGACAATATCTTGATCCTGGTGGAAAATGCTAAGTGCAGCAAAGATTTGGCCTTATCTGGAATGACCTAAAGTAATTCTGGCTCCAATTCTGGCATTAGAGAAAGAGGGTTTTCATGCCAACATCCAGTAAGGAGCTTTGAGGGGAATTAAACTGTAAGGAGGGGGAGAAAGGCAGTGAACAAACCATCTGTGAGTGATTGAAAATCAAGCAGTGCCTTGGGCAGGGGGTAAATCATCAGGGTAGGGAGTCCCCCTGTTTTCTTGCAGGTACAGAGCGTGCCTGCAGCGGCCATGAGGGTGTGCAGACCCAGTGCAGAGGTGTGAATGCTGGAGGCAGCCAGGAGCCAGCCCTGTCCCCAGGGCTTTGACTGGCTTGGGGACAAGCACTTAGAATAAACTGGCTCCCTCACACCCTCAAAGCTCTGAATGGGTTGAAAGGCAGCAGGAAATCCTGCCCAATTCCTATGCTGGAAGGCTCTCAGGAAGGGAGAGATGATGGGGGATGCCATGGCCACAACAAAAGCAGAGGAGCACCGTGGGCAGATACCAAAGACCACACAGGAAAAAGCTTCCCAAGTTTGGAAACCATGCGGAGGCCAGGGTGATGGACACCCCAGAGGAGTGTGAGATGTGCAGATGTGCAGTGGTTTTTGAAATGTGCTTTCCCAGCTAAATATTAAGCAGTGTTTTGATGCATAAAATTTAGTTGGATGCTATGTTAACAGCATCCTTGTGCCTTGAAAACTGGACATGCTGTTAAGGTGCTCTGGGAGCTAATGTTGAGAGCCAAGGGTACGGCAAACCCAGAAGGGACATCAGGGACAATATCTTGATCCTGGTGGAAAATGCTAAGTGCAGCAAAGATTTGGCCTTATCTGGAATGACCTAAAGTCATCCTGGCTCCAAGTCAGACCTGATAAAGCTGACTATTGCTACAGACAGTGGATCTGATTTCCCAATGAATTCTTGCCTCCCCACCAAAAAAAATGGGACAATATCTATATGAGGCTGAGGGGCAGGAGAGGGCAGCCAGCCTCCTAGAAGGCCAGAGCTTGCCACATTAAGATGAACAAACATAGCTTTTATTCTCTTTTCTGCTTCAGGAGTTTTCCCAATCATAGCAGGTGTGTACATCCATCTATGTCTGGACCCTGTTGTAGGAGTAGCCCAGAGGACAAGCTCTGGAGGGGAGCCCAGAGAGGCCCTGGAATCACTATCGCTGGAGTTCTTCAGGACTCACCTGCTCTAGATGATCTCCAGAGGTTTTTTATGAATCTAATAATCACCATGCTGGCGGATGTTAAATGAGCCTCCTCACTTAAGCCAAGCCCAAAGACAACACTGAGTCTGGAGCACCAAGGTTTCTTCTACAACTTTGGACACTTGAGTTAAAAAAAAACCGCTTGAACTCCTGGAAGGGTGGTGGAGCCCAGCTAGAAGCTGTGGCATGCTGCTGCTCAGTGTTCCCTCCCTTCCCGAGCAGCTGCTAATGACTCACTCACCTCAGAAATGCTGCCAAGAGCCATAGGAGCCATGGAGACTGGGGGAGAATTCCTTTCTCTTCTGCATCCAATAGTGTTTATTGAATAACAGTGCTACCAGCTCTGAATCCCATTCCTGTCAGTAGGCAGGGGGTGCACAGATGTGCTCCTCCACTGCTTCCAAACCCACCTCCTTGGCACAATGCTGGTGTTAAAGGGCTTGATGATTGAAGCCCTTTAGTCAAAAATCCATCCAGAGATTAAATCTAGAGCTGAGTGATGGTCCTATTTCAGATACTGAGCACATGAGGAACTTGGCGAGGTGGAGGCTTGAACAGAAGCGAAGCTGTCTGGACTGTGAAAAGAGGCCCTTTGTCAGAAGGCATTTTGCTGGGGCCTTGAACAGCAAAATGTTGTACATGTGATGGCTTTGGTGATACACACTACCAGCACAGGAAAACAATCATCTGTTTTTTTTAAACGACTCTAAGATAAATCACAAGTAGTGTACTATTATTGATTTATTTTTATCTCGATGGAATATTTGAGCTATAAATTACGGTTGGATAAACACAAACTGTGCAGAATTTTGCATTGTTTGAACTTGTCAATGGCAGGCCTTTCTCATGTTTTCATTTTAATGTAAATCAAACTGTGAAATGTATGGATGCAATTTATTTCCAGTTATGTTTATTGGACTTGGGAAAGACTTATTAACCAGGGGCTTTACTCAAATTCTCATTTGATTTCCGTGGATTTGACTGCCCAGCCGCTGTGGAGCTTTCATGGCTTGAGCACTGCAGGCTCTAAATCTGATGTAAGAGACAACAGTGGTTTTCTCACAGTGCCCTCGTGGAGTCCTGGAGTGAGGCTGTAATGGAAAGAATACATCCTGCAGAGCAGAGCGCTCAGAAGAAAGGGCTGGTGTCTGGGTGAAATCCCTGCTTGGCTGCCAATTCTTCCCTTCATTGCAAGAGGGACAGGAGTTCAGTTTCTACATGAAATTTAACTCTGTGGGGAGACTCACCCTCTACAGCATACAGTAGAATCCTCTGGTGTCAAGGAAGAGACTGCAAGGATTCAAGAGAAGATCGTATTTAGAAATAAGATGAAATTTTGAAATAAGAGAAACAAACCCTAATAATACTAACCAAATCCAGACCAGTGAGGACAAAAACAGTCAGTTCCTGGCCTGTAAATGCAGCAGAGGTGTTATCAGCCAAGGTAGCCCATGCCTGGTCATGCCATGGCTAACACCAACCTCTTCCTAAAGTGGAACAGACAGAGAAGCAGAAGCGAAAAGGCAAAAAGGACCCAGGTTTTTCAGTCCTCCTTTGAACCCAACTGAAAAATCCTGACCTGACATCTTGACAGTAGCTGCGCTGATGATTCCTCTCTAAATCAACACTTCCCTGAGACCTCGATGGAGCCTGGGGAAATCTTGGCCATGGTGAAGTCAATAAGAATTCTACCCTCACCCTACATAACAGGCTGCCCTTGGTGACTCTGAGGAAGTCTCTCAACACCACGTACCTCAGTTTCCCCAGAGAATATACTGATTTCCTGTTTGACTGAGGTGTCATGAGGACAAACTCCTGCTGCCTGGGGAGCACTAGCTGTGACGCTGATAACAGGCACAGGAAAGTCTGCGTGGGTCACTGGACACATTCCATTCTTATGACACGTGGATCCAAAAGAGCATTTAAATCAAAATATCACTGGTTAAACTCAATCCGTAGTGAACGTCAGCCTGTAAATTTCTTAGTCTAAATTATTAAGAGAACATTGCATACTTTATAACTGCACGTTTGAAAATACTCATGGGGTCAGGCTCTCCTTTTAGCCCCAGAAACATAAAGTTGGAGACATTGCCTGACTCCAAGGCAGTTACTCCAGATTTATTTCAGGGTAACTCTGAGCAGGATCCTGGGTTTTGTTTATGACTTTTCATTTGTATTCTATGAAAACTTAATAAAAATCTTTTAAAACTGAAAAACATGGTTCCATAAACCCCCCATATGGGATCTTTAAACTCAACCAACTTATGAACTTAACCCTGACTTGTCTTCGTCCTCTTGGCCTTTTCAGCAACTAGTGCTCTTTAGCCATGTATGTATTTGCAGACATCAGAAAACCCTTAGACAGCCACCTCTTGCTTTTGCCTAAAACAATAACAGGAACGCATGACAAAACTGAACCACACCAATAATGTCCTGAAATGGGAAAAAAATGCTGAAAATGGGGATAGAGAGCTGAGACAATCCAACTTAATGCCTGCAAAGCAGAGCCTTCCCAGGCTGGTAGGACATGACTTTAGGTAACACTAGAAGTTATTGAGGTGTGCTGGTACAACTAGCACCATTTTGTTAGAGATTCTATTAACACACTGGAAAAATTACACATCCTGTCCTAGAGGTCTTTCACTCAAAATTCTGCTTCAGAGTAGCTCTATCCATGCAACTGTCTGTTATCTAGAGATTTTAAGGCATAGGATTTTATAATAGCTTGTTCTCAACTGCTTGAAGCTGGCCACGGATTTTTCTACAGAGATTTCTGTATTCAACTTACCTACATGTGGCTGATGCAGGGCACATGTAATGCAAGGTACCTGCTTTCAATTCAAACACTTTGAGGAACTGACAGTTTACAAGTTCCTACATCAACTAGAAAATTTTTCTAACATTTGATAATCCTCCCTGCTAGAAATCGTGTTTCTGAATATCTCAGTGCAATTCCATTGATTACTGTCCCTCCTGGTTGAAAGAATCTTTGAAGAATGCGAGAAAACTTGGTTTAGATTCAGCCCTGGGATAAGAGCCTCTGGTTTAGACTTAGTATGTGTGACACTTCTTATCTCCTGAGAATCTGCCTCCTAACTTTGCTTCTGAGGAAAAAAAAAATGTGCTTTGGACTGAAATGTCAAAACTGCCTAGGAAAAATTTAATTGCAAAATGAGCAAACAAATCTCTCCAGGGGCTTTGAAAATCTTCATTTCAGCTGTAGCAGAGTTAAGAGTGAAAGGAGTAATTAAGGACCTGATCTATATCCCTGGAAGCCCAGCAGCAACATATCCTAAGGAAATCAACATCAGATTTGGAAATGAAGGAGAAAAAATAATATGAAAAAGAGTAACTAGAGATACTAGTCAAATGCAGAGAGTGCTTTGAGTTATTCCTCAGTCAGCATCAATAGAAAAGCATTGCTCTAACCCACAGGGAAAGCCCCCAGAGCAGCACTGAGAGCCACAGGAGAGCAGCACCCTGCTTGCCTTCTGCAGGCTCCCCTCGGTGCTCCTGGGCAGGCTCCCAGCACACCACAACCCCCACCGGGGCTGGCAGCTTTGCCGCTGCTCTTTGGGGATGCTCTGAGTCGTGCAGACTGCCCAGTGTAACTCTTTGACAGCTGCAGCCAAAGGTCAGACAAATAGAAGGAGTAATCTCCTCAGTGTTGCAGATGGCTGCGTCTGCCCAGGAAACCAAGGTCTTGAACTCCTTGGGTAATGCAGGCAAGTGCTTCCCAAACTCTGGTACATCTTACTGCAAGCTCCTCAGGCACCAGTTTCTTCTTTAAAGGAAGGTCTGGCACAACGGGACCCTAATGTACTTTAGCACCACAAAAACACATTTTAAATGGCTGGAGGAATGGAGAATTGCCTCTTTAGGGAAGTTGTTAACATCAGATAAACACCAGCCTAGGTATGACGGGGGGCAGGGGGTAGGTGCCCCAATAATATTGGTCTGGGCATCAGTAAGCACTTTCCTTAATGAACTGAAAATAAAGACATGAAAAATTGGATCAATTGTTAAGGTGGAACAATTTAAACAAAACAGAGATGAATAGAGATAACAAAGATGTCTAGGGAAAATGCAATTATTTGAGAACTGAGTGACGGGCATTTCCTGAGAGCCTGGAAATCTCAGACGTGTTCGACAGATTGGAAGAAGGCAGGCAAGCAGAGCAATAAACTGAATTATACAGTCAGAGAGACAATACAGCCTACGCTCCAAGCGTGCTGCTCTGGCAAATTAGAGCAAATGCCATGGCTCAAAGTGCAGCTGGAGGACATGGGAGACAGAAGAGAAACGATTTTCCCCATGTCTGCAAAAGGTGCATGCTGGATCATTGCTACAAATTTGGGTGACTTTTAGAAAATGTTGATGAATTTGGGAAGGAAATAGAAAGGAACCACTGGAATGGTTTAAGGGCTGAAGAAAACAGGTCTTGAGAGATGTCAAGAGAAAAGGACCTCAGGCTGCTGCCACCAGCATGTCATCAGTAAATATTCTCCCGTAGCAAGGCATCTAAAGAAGTTCACATACTCAACTTCTCAAAAAGAATGTTTAGCCGTGATTTGGTTTTGGTGCCTGAATATCCTCAAATATATTAGTCACTGACTGATTCTTTTAATCTAGAAAAGATAACAGGAACATAGACTAATAGCTGATTTTGACAAATCAGCTAGAAATGCAGCAATATTTTTTTTGTTTTAAAATCCATGTCTGTCCTTAGATGTTGAAGAAAATTACCGACAAAATTGGAGGATGTCTCCATGTCTTGGAGTTCTCAGATCATTGCTGAAGCCCACCCTGGAGGAGACAGTTTTTCCTACCACACCTTATTGAACTCCATCCAGGTGTAACTTTGCAAAATGGAGTGGCCCATGATAAACAAGTCAGACTCAACAGCTACCTTGCAAGTTCAGCAGTGTTGCAGTAATACCAGTGAAGTAAAGACAATTGGTTTAGTCTTTGGTAGGCAACAGCAGGCAGTCAAGCACCCCCATGCTGCCTGGTTGGTGGGGTCAAGATTTCCCCAGAGGATGGCCTTCCCAATAACTACCCCAATGCTACCATAATGCTCCTCCTGGGCCTTCTGGAAAGTCAGTTTCAAGCTACAGTAGACTGATTTTGAGGGACAAGTAATTGCTTCTGCAGGCTGTGGTCTGCGGTCTGGTTTTCAATCAATCAGTGCAGCACACAGGTGGGGCAGGGAAGCGTTCTAGCCCGCAGCAGGAGGACTTGGTGAGAGCAGCCAAAACAAGCTTTTATGTCCCAGCTGACATCTGTGGGAATGGGCAGGTCTTTCACTGTGTGGAACATACACGATTTATACAAAGGGATCCCTAAACTCTTTAGTATTCACTGTTTTTAAAAGAGGTTGGATTTTGCGAAGAGGAGGGGATGTGTTTTCATACCTTGAGAACATTACTCCCTTGCATGACACCAATGTTTTAATGACTCGTTTATTTTCTCTGTCTAGTGGAACTGAAAAAAGGAGAGTGAAGCATTTATTTACCAGAAAATTCTTACCACTTTTCTAGGGAATCAGAGAAGACTAACATTTCTTACTTTTGTTGATTTTGTAAAATGCTCTGTTCATGCTGTCTTTTGAGAAAATACATATAATTTTTTACAAACACTGGTTCACGGACACCAAATCCTCAGCAGAATCTATAATGGTCTCATAGAGCTGCTGGGTGACATGGTCCAGACCTTAAACACTCAGACCCATTGCTGATTGAAGGTCTCTAGCTGCGATTTATTTTGTACATGCAAATTAAGAATACAAGAAGAACATTTAAATTATGAGGCTGATTAAGGGAACACCCTTTTTACAGATGGCTATTTCTGCCAGCGGGCAATTTGTTCTCCTCATATAAACATTAGGAAAATGTAAGCATCTGCTTCTAATTAGTTCCCTTGCACAAGTTACTGATGCGCATAACTCACACTTCCCCACACTCATTGCTAAGATCTCAGATGATTAGTTTGTTTGCACACTGGTCCTTGGAATTAGACAAAGCTGAAGTCCTGGAATCACAGCTGTTCTCTCTGCACCAGAAATCAAACCCAATTTTATTGGAATGATGAAAATTGCCAAGATCACATGACTCCAGGAAGCAAACACAAGTTAATTGGGCCCCAGTTGACCTTAATGTAACCATGTGAATTCAGGGGGAATTTGGCCAGTATTTGATTAATTTGTTTAAAGAACATGTTAGAATGATTTTCCTATACTAAAAATAAGTAAATTTTCTTACTCAGAAAATTGCATATTTTATACCTCAAGTCATTGTGGCCTCCTCACCAGAGCTGGGACAAAGCCATGGTATATCTTTCAGAGTATATTCATCCCTAACCCTCCTCTGCCATGTAACATCTGAGCTTTAGGTCCAGAGAAAATTAGGTTTGGGTTCTGGCTACGCTACGAAAGTCTTCACATTCAAGTGACATGGAGAATCAACAGGGCCATCCAGCAACTCTTGCTCTATAACTGACTAGAGCATTGCACAGTTTAAACCTTTCCAAAACCCCCTACTCAAACACATCTTTAATGTTTTCAATGATGTCATCAAAGCTTTATGTGTTCCTTAAAAGCTCACAGAAATTTTAGCTCTGGAAAAAATTTTCCTCAAACCTTTTTTTCAAACAAAAGAAATTATTAGACCGATTTGGAGAGACATAAAACACAGAGCCCCAGGCCTCCCTCTATTTTAATATCTGACAGAAATATATGCCTTTTACCAATACATATCCAGTTAGCAGAAGTGTGGCAAAGCCCAAAATCTCTCCTGTTTTTAAGACCATACAGCCACATTCATCCACTGTACAGGATCATACAGATCAGCAACATATCCAAACTTCTCTTGCTTAACAGCTAGACCAAAACGTTCCCTATGCCTTGCTTGTTCAGTATCTTTTGAGTTTATTCTTCATAAATTAATACAAAGGAGAGCATTATGAGAAGTTCACTCTTTTTGTGAGTACTCAAGTTTTAGCATCAATTAAAGTGACTACTCTTGTATATATTAAAAAAATGTGGAACTCGAAGATCTTACAGTCAAATGCCATAGCAGTAAGAAACAAGAGTTTAAAGTCCATGCAGCTTTTAATTACTCTTATCTCAGGGATCATTTCTTTGCAGTGGGCAAAAAACATTCCAAGGCACTTAAGTATCATGTACTTCACTTTTAAAACAGACAATAACCCCAAGAGTGGAAGAACAGAAGATATTTACCCAGTATTCTCCAGCACACCATTGCTGGATCCCAGTTATTCAGAACCTGTTTCAGTTCTCTGTTAATAGAAAACACTGCTCTTTTTAAAAGGATCCATACTCACTCATACATTTAAGTTCTTTAGTTTTTTTCCATAAAAGGGTATTTTCTTATTTTTATCCTAATACTTGAATCCAAAATTAGGTGTGCTGAACAAACAAAAGCACTAGGATCAATGAAATCAGATTCCTTTAGATTTGTGTCTGATGGATGAGTGACTTTGATATCTAAAATTTTTTTGCAACTGAGACATCTGTAAGGGTTTTTCCCCATATGGATTCTCTCATTTCTAATAAAGTGCACTCTGTTTCTGCTCTTTTCCCTACTGTCAGGTCCTCCCAACCAAATTTTTTTTCACCTAGCCATCTGCTTTCAGAGGCTTACATATTTTAGACATCTATATTTCTCTTACAAATCTGGTGGAAGTCAGCCAATGAATTCAAAAGGTGTCAGGGACACACACAGACATACACATGTACACAAAGTCCTCTTTTCTGTAAGAAATCAGGACTCATTTCGCTAGATTCAAGTGAAAAATCTAAAAAATTATACACAAATAAACTTGCCTCCTACAATTATTAAATCACTGTAATAGCAGGTATTTCAAAGATCCCAGCATCTTCTAAGTATTCATAGCATCTAGATTTAATTCCATTAACACACTAGTTTAATACTGATGTGAACTTCACTGACATCACAGCAGTTATATACAGTCCATGAACACAAAATCAGCCCTGTTTGCTTCACTTAATATAGATGGCAGGACAGTGACTGCAGCGTGTAGACGTCTACTAAATATTTGGAATAGCAAGGAAAATGTACTATTCTTCCTCCTCAACAGACCAGGGAAAAGACCACCAAGTTTGTTTTTCAAGGATCTAAATAGTCACGTGCTATTTATTTTCTCAGCAATGAGTTTCATCCTTACTGTGTGGTCAAGTCTGCCTGGTTATGAAAAAGAAAACTGGTTCTGATGGAAAACTGGTTCTACATCAGTTCTTAAAGTGTTCTTTGATTGTGAAATCCAAGGGACAACATGGCAAACACCTTCAAAAAGGGTCAGAATTTCAAATTTCATATTCAGCTTTGTACTATATAGCAAGTGAAGATGTTCAGATGTGATCTGGACTGTGTCTGTTAGTGATCAGTGGATGTTTCTCTTACAAGAACTTCATTTTAAAACACCAGTTAACTGTGCATAAAGTACTACGTATTACATCCTTCCAGCTTAAAGACTTTTGCCCAAACATGCGTACTTGATCCATCTGGGCTCAGATTTCCACAACTGCTCAGTGAAGTGGATTCTCTCACCAGTTTCACAGGTAGATTGTCAGCAAAAATAACAGAGCCTGTCAGTTTTGGTGAGCAGCTTCTACAAATCACTGGAAATGCCACTTAATTTGGGTTTTAGTTTGGTTTAGACTGAAATCAACTTTAAAAAAAAATAAACATTTTGCCGAACTGGAGAAGAGTGTTCAGCTCTAGTGCCCACTTCTACCATGGGCTGGGCAAGCTTTGTGTTAAAAATATCTCATCAAAGGCAACATCAGTGTGCCCATTACCTCTTTCAGAGAAAATAAAATATTTGCTGCTGCAAGCCATTATTCTGCAGCCAAGAAATGCCCCCCACCTTCACACTTGGTTTTCACACAGTGCTTGCTCAGTCAAAGGTCCCATTGACTTTCGGTGGGTGACTGGTACACAAGTAGGAACTTCAAGATTCGGCCGACATATGTTTTGTAAGTGAATGTTGAGGGAAAAGCAATTTGATCTCATTTCAAAGCCTGGCAGAACACAATATAGCATAATCACTAAAAAATCTAAGACAGAATTTCATCAAGCAAAAACAAACACGGTTCAGAAACTCAGCAGGAGACAGCCAGCCCTGAGCCTACAGTAATTGCAACATTGAGAATAGGAGTGAATTCCCTGAAGATGCTCCACACAGTAGCAAACCATCTGTCTAAACACTTGCAGAAAAGGCTCATGTTCGAAAACCCTGGATCTCGCCAAGGTCTTTGCCATTGGCTTTGGAAGTGTAACGACATGGGATACTCACAGATGTTCTTTCTGAATGTCCCCCACTCCCTGTAAGCAGATGGATCTTGGAGACTGCAAAATGAACTACCAGGAAAGACAACAAAACCTTTTTCCACCTCCTGTTGCCTTCCTCTGTGGCAGGGACTGAGGCCTCAAAAATCAATTAGCATTTTTCTGCTGGTGGGCAACAGTAAGGAAAATGCTTCTTTCTAACACTGAGCATCACTGAAACTGACCCGCACGTAGAGTTTCATCAAAATGCCCTTACACACGGCCCTGGACCACCAATATCCTTCAGAACAAACATCTGTGATTCACAGCAACTCCAGAGAACATTTCTCGAGTACCTTGGGGAAAAGATAACAGCTGTTGAGACCTAGAAAAAACTCGAGTCTTGGGATTTTGCAGAACAAGTACAATTTGTCACTAATATATATGAAAAAATCCAGTCCATGGCAGGGTGAATGACATAAGCCTGTAAAACAGAAAATAATTCATATTGCAGTATAAAAGCAATGACATTTGAAGTTAAGGGTCAGCTGCCAATTCTCTTGTGAGGTCTATTTTTCAGGGCTTTAGAACTTGCATAACTACACACAACATCAAGTTGACAGTCTCAATGATTTTTCAAACAATGGATTAACTTTCTTAAACTGATTTCAATACTTACAGTAATGTTTAATTGGAATTTTAAGAGTTGTGAAAAGAAAGCCCACTGGGAGGCATACAAATTGGAATCTGCTTACCCCTACCCTCAGTGCAGTGTTCAGCACAAGATGAGGCTTCCTCTGCTGCTGCACCACTGAGCTTCACCCCACCAAAGAAAAAGCTAAGAGCAGCAGTTTCTTGCCTATGGCATTCTGCAAGTGGCTCTAACAAGCAGATAGATGAAGATTGACACTACGGGAATTTCATGCTGCGGAAAATCTAAACAGAATAATTCACTCATTCAGCTCTCTTCTCAGCATCTGGCAGAACTCCTTGAGTTG
This sequence comes from Vireo altiloquus, assembly GCA_013396875.1. Classification (NCBI taxonomy): domain Eukaryota; kingdom Metazoa; phylum Chordata; class Aves; order Passeriformes; family Vireonidae; genus Vireo; species Vireo altiloquus. The sequence continues at coordinate 564,498 of VZRF01001712.1, forward strand.
GGTTTTTAAGCCCCACCTGCACTGGCCTTCCTCAGATGCTGCATCATGCTCTATCCCTGCAGTTAAGCTGATGATTTTCAAGATACTCCATTCTATGTTTTTCCCCATCAACGAAACAAAGCTGTTGACAAACACAGAGGCCTTGGCTCGGGAAGAAATTCCAAACATATTTTTGCACTTCATCACAGGCATGTGAGTAAAGGAAGAAGAGTTTACCTCCCATTGTCTCCTGGCTCCTGTCTGGCTAAACACGCCCTGCAAGACCCACCTCCACCTCTGCTTGCTGCAGTGCAGTTGTTTGGTTCAGGACATATGGCACCTGTGTGTCAGTGACTGGTGGAGACAAACGTTCCCCACATCAGCATCTGTATTTCATAAAGGAACATGAGGATCTGATAAAGCCAGCCTGCAGGACCTCCCAGAAACCTGATAAGAACCATCTCAGCTCCCCGTGGGCCTCTAGGTAATGGCACCACAGCATTTCCCCCACCTTGACAACAGGGAGCTGCCACAGCTGCTTTATGGCCCTTCTCCACTTACTACCTCACTGCATCCCAGGTTTTGCTTATTGCTTCTTCAAAACAACTGCTTTGAGGCAAGGAAATCTTATGTCCCTATTCACACACCTGGACAGCGAGGCCCGAGTCTGGTGGAGAGAGAACACCAGGAACCCAAAGGCCACATCCACACGTGTGTCAGTCAGCTGCCTGAGCCAGCACCAGCTGTGACCTGGCAGGGAGCACCAGTCCCATCAGTGCCTGTGGCAGCCACAGGAAGGCTGAAAGGTGTCTGACAAGTGGTGGGAACCATGGCCAAGACTGTCTCTCCTCTAAAGGCTGGCCTGAGCTTCTTCCCAGCTTTACTCAGGAGTGCTTTTAAACCTGTTCCCAGACAGTTTGGACACTGGATAAGTCTGGGTTTAAATGCATGCTCAAATTGGTGCTAAAAATCTAAGGCAGAGAGTCATTCAATAATGTTCTCTTGGAAGGTGTGTAGCAGAGCTGGGATCTGGACCCAGGCTTCTCTCCTGTAACTGGTCTTTTTCCCTTAATAGTTCTTTACTTTCAGAGGTCTTTCCCCCCACTATTTGGGGTTTTACAGTGATGAAAAAAAAAGCAGAAGAAGATGGAGGAGGAAAATTGGAATAGAAAACAGGACAAGAAAGGAAAAAAATATTTCAAACTATATTATTTCTAGATAATGTTAACTGAAAAATTCTAAATAACCAAAAACTATAAAAATCTTGAAGAAAATAGCACAAGTACCCTAATATTTTCACTACAGCTTTTGGGTTAAAATAAAAGTGGGAAAGAGAACTGTGACCAGCTCCCACCAAGAACCTTTAAAAACTTCTCATGACAAGGATTACAGCACATTTATGAGGTGGCCATTCCATGTGCAATCAAGCCAAACGGCTTTTTGTGTTACCAAAAATGAAAAAGAGGTGCTGCTACACTAGTGTAATATTACTGATGAGAGTGTTGAGATAAGTTTCCGTGCAGTCAGGCCTTTCTCAAATAAATTTTATAAGCTATGCTTGCCCCTTTTATACCAAACCGCATGATCTGCTTTATGTCTGCAATGGAAAACGTGGTTATAAAAGTCTTCTTTACTCTTGTTTTTATTTAACATGATATCAGAATCAGTAGCATGGAAACGAAGGACCCAGGTTACATGCCAGGAGCCTTGGAACATAAAACCTTGCTGTGGGCTGATAATATCTCACTGATTCTTACCAGTCTCCAAGACTCTGTCCACGACCCTTCTGCAAAATAAACTTTACGAAATCAAAACTTGCACCCTTCTCAGAAGTCCAGTCCCTTCCTGTGGTGAACACTGCTTTTGTGATAACCAAAGGAATTTTATATTTAGGGACAGCACTTGCTCTTGACCTTCAGAGGACTGTTTCCATTGACACATGCTGAAAAGAAAAGGGATAAAAAATCCCTTTGGGATTTCAGTTCAGATAGTACAGTTCTAATAAGAAATTTAAACTGCCCCAAGCTGCTAGTGTTAGAATACCACCTGCTAAGTATAAAGCAGAAAGGGAGAAGTCCAGAAGACAATACTTCATTACATGGAAATTCTTTGAATCCTAAAGCCATATGGAATATTAAAAGCTTTCCCCAAATCCCTCTCAGACCAACGGAATTTAATTGTTGTACAAAACTGATGTTTAGAAGAAGAGGAAGAAAATTCTGATTTTCTGCATCTCTGGGAGCTGGCTGAGACTCATCTATGACTAGAAAAATAGCTTCCACGCAAGTAAAAAAGCCAGGAAACAAAATGTACTTTAATAATTTAATCAGTATCTTTCTCAGTGAATTAGGCCGTGTGCCTCCTCCAGTTCGGAGATCAATGCTTCTCAGTCATAAAAGATCCTTTAAGACCTTCTGTGAATCCTGCATTTTATGAGTAAAGTTTCACAAACAGGTCTGTTCTGTGAGCATCCCTACAATAGCACATTATGGGCAGCCATGCTCACAGTTTCTTGTGGGTTTTGCCTTCTGAAGAAGAGTAGCTCTAACAACCCTATCAAAAAAGTCACACAACTCACCAGATGTAAGGGGCAAATTCCTTCATGGACATACACAGGAGGTAGTTCATACACAAATGAATTTGCATATGTTTATGTGCAAACACTAACAAATGAGAAATTAACAAATGAGAAATTAACAAATGAGAAATTAACAAATCTACTGAGATAATGACCTTGATCTTGGAAAAGTCATGGTCAGAAAAAGAGTCTGCCTTTGAGAAATGCGCTGTTGTTTTCCTATCACCACCCTGAGTTCAAGAGCCTTTTCTGCTGGGCTGGGAAAAGGATGTGATCCCAAGTTCCCAGATCAGCACCTGTTCCACAGGACACAACTCAGAATTAGGGCTCTCTTGAAGAATAAATTTGAAAAAAAAATTTTTTTCCCATGTCATCCTCAAAAGCTGGTAGGTTTTTAACATTAATTTTCTTGGAATACACTGGTTGTTTTCCATCCAGGCAACAGAAGCCAAGATTTGGTAAAATACCATAGCAACGTACTAACTTCCCTGGCAATGTGAGTGACCCACTCTTCACCACAAAAGACATTAAAATGGCATGACATTTTAATGAAACTCTCAGAGCACCTCTCAAGTTGTTCAGGGGAGAGCGTGCTGCAGTTTTTGCTTCCTCTTAGCTGGAACAGCTCGCTCAGAGGAATAGCACGCTGTGCTTGTTGGCCTCCTTCCACTCAAGGTTATGAATCAGAGCTGTGTTAACGAACCCAGAGAAACCTCGTCCATGCTGAGCGCAGCAGAAGGCCAACCAAGATGAAATTGTCCTTGCCATTGCTCTCCTTTGCTAGGCTCAAGGCTGAGGCTTCAAGCCCTGGGGGGCATGGCTATTCCCACAGCACATTCCCCGTTTGCACAGAGCCCATGCCCAGCACAAAGGCAGAATGGAGCATGATCAGAGAGTGTGAAGCAAGGTCTTTGCTTGCCATCACCTTGACTTTGCAATGCACCGCAGAGAGATGTTATCCATCCATCCTATTGCACCCCGTGGGCTTGCATACACCCACCATCACTGTGCCATCTGGTAGTGATTTACTGCAAACAGCAACATCATCTATTTTTGCCAGGAGTTTGTATGGGCTACATGGCTCTTGCTGCTCCCCATTCAGGAAATACCTTCTCTTTGGTAAGATCAGTGGGCCAAACTTTGATGTCAACATTCAACTCCTTTTTGTTGTGCAGAACTCTGGTTAGCCACGTAACATCTGTCGCAGCCAAGGTGAAGTAAAATTCAATCACAAGACCCTCTCAAATTGAATAATAAATGGTTCTCCTTTTATGTCAAACATCTTCGTAGCAGTTTTTCCTTAAAAATCAAGGGATGAAATGCAAATAGCTGTATGTGTGAAATATTCCCTGTGCAAAACTGTGACTTTTAGGAGAGAAGACTGTGTAAGTATGTTCTAGTTTTGTGGTCCTTTTTCAGTGGGGTGTATCAGGATCAGTTTCCCATCATGTCTGGCTGGACACTGAGTGAGCAGGAAGCACTGTGGCTGTCCAAAGCTTTCATTCTGTTTTGATCACCCCAGATACAAAAGCAGCATTCACTTTGCAATAGCACAGCTGGCAGTGCAGCAAGTGAGGCTGAGGAGAGACAGGCACACCAAACCCACTTCATGCCATGGGGGCAGAGGCCAATCATGAGGAGCCGTGAGCAGAATGATGTATGCTCAGGCAGATAAAGGTAATTAACCCTTGGCTAGTCTAACCCAAGGACTTATGGGTCTTCTGTCTCTTGAAGACTTTGAATCAATATATGATATCTCTTTTTTTAAAAAAAATGAACTTTGACTCTGCCACAACTCAGACCTCATAGATGAATCACAGGGCATGCAAGATGTATGCTATGCAAAGAGTCCATCCAGACAACCACACAAATCCCTATGGACTTAAATGCAATGAATCAGGCCTTGTTTAACCAATACCTATGTTATTTCTATGGCCAAAACCAAACCTCTTGCACAGCTCCAATGCATTTGAGCAGAGTTGTGCCTGCTTTCATCACAGGCCTCCATCCCATGTCCACACAAATATCTGCTGTGTCTTTAACATTTTCCAAGCTTCTTAAAAACCTACAGGCACTACTAAGCTTCACTTCTTCCAACTGAATTAGTGACTAATTAATCCTGGCCAGAACCTCTCCATTAAACATCCAGATTTTTTGATTGTGCTGACCTGTGTACACCCAAGAGTTTATTTTAAAACAGGATTTTTTCCTCTCCTTCTCAAATTTCTTTTTTAACAGAATTTAAGAAAATGCAAGAAAGTCTTTGCTGATATTTGGTTACTCACCACATGCTGAGTTGAGTTTCCTGTTTAAAGGAGAGAGAGCCTGAGTGTGTATGTGTGTGTGTATGAGTGTGTGCGAGCCAACAGGCTTAGAAGCACCAATACCCAGCCATGAGATTTTTCTGATCTATCTTGACCCAACTAGCACCAAACACGGTTTGTGCACTGCAAGCAGCACTGGGCAGTGGTCCCAACAAATGCAAAACAATATTTTTAATTCATCTGGGGGATTTCCTGAAGCAAACCTTGGCATGGAAAGAGCAAATTGCATTCAGCTAGAGCGGCAATGTTTTAGAAGGATTTAGCCAGCGATAGATGCCTTTAGTGGAGTGCAAGTCCCTCTCAAAGTCTGTCCCTGAAGCGGGGGTGTGCGAGGGGCAGTGAGGGAGTTAGAGAGCATGAGAGAGAGGCAATTAATAGCAGATGGGGGAATAAAGAACTGCTTTCAACAAGCCTCTGAAACTGTACAGAAAGAGGTGGGAAAGAAGGGCTACAGAGAAAGCTGTCCTGCTCCTTTTAAGAGCTGCAGGAAAAGTGGCAAGGGAGAGTAGTGTGCCCTGAAAAATAGATTTCCCAATATACAACACATACAATATATACATGACCCTGAAAACGAGGGTCACGTGGAAGAGAAGGAAAATACCCAAACAAAGAGTCAACAGAGACAATCCTGAAAAAAATCCTTTCTGATCCAAAGGGTCACCATCCCTCACATTCCGACTGTGGGTATTGTGAAATCGGGTGGATTTTTTAAAAGTCCAGCTTGTGAAATCTCAGTATTTATGTGTGAACCTCATCCAGCATTCTCTCTCCACTTCATGGGGACTTCTTACCCCTGTGCATAGAAACGTGACTTGCAGATTTACCTAAAGGCTCAGAAATTAGCTGCGAGAAACAGAAATGTCTCCACTAGTATAGTTTGTTTTAAGCCAAGCTCAACAATTTGCTAGGATCAATTTTTAGTTCATGGAAAATTGGAAGCTGAACTTTGCTCCCTTTTGACAGTAAGGGACTTGCATATCACTTCAGCAAAACAAAACAAGCCTGCAAACAATATGATTAGGTAAAGCCTTTTCTATTAATGTCCTAGCAAGAAATCCTTTATAGCACAAACAATGTACTAATCTCCAATCCGCCTATAACTCTATAATATCACTCCAGGCACTATATTAAGCCTTATTGTTCCCCTCAGAAAAAGGCAGTCCTGAGGCTGCCTTTCTGGGGACAGCTTCACACAATTAGAGACTGAATAGCTGTAAGCATGACTCCTGCAACTGAGAGGAATGATCATTTAATACAGCCCTTCCTAAAATACAGAAGATATGAGGATAAAGGTCAAGTGCTTTGAACCAAAGGCTGGGAAAGAAAACCAGCTTCTTGCTACTCTAGGCAATGGCACTGTATGTCTGTTTAATTGATCTGCTGAGCTCTCTCAGAAGTGAATGCACAGCGCATGTGAGACCTTGCATGACATTTCCTTATGATGTCCCAGCTTGCTTTCTGTGGTACTTAAGATTGCAACTGCAGTCCAAAGAGTTGGAGAGCCACAGATCCTAAAGTGTGCTTCCACATTCTGAAATGTACATTTCTTGTGAAGCGCAGGGGAAAGAGCATTATGAGTTACAAAACAAGGGGCTAGCCCTCCCAGTTCCACAGCCTTGCTCTGCCTTTCACAGCTGCCTGCAGTAAGGCATATCACTCCCTTGGTGCCTTAGTTTCCTCGGGAATAATTGTGCTTCAGTGTTAGGAAGAACATTGAATTTGGCTATTGCTTGCAACCTGCCAAGTACATGTGAGATACTTTAGTAAGCAATATTTACTATTCATTGTATTTGAAAATACAAAGTAATTTTCAGAAGCATGCGAGGCCATTGTCATTTGATCCAGACTCCTCTGAAGGCACCAAAAAATATTCCATTTTGATGTGAATATCAGCAGGATTTGGTCAAACAGCCTTCCCCACAAGACACCAATCCTTTCCTGGTGCTGACTGCCAATCTGGTCTTGATTCAGGGCATGTCTAACCTTCAGACTTTTTAATCACAGCACTACTGGGTTTTGCACATGTATTTTCAAAGAAAAAAAAAGAATATGTTCACTCTTTCAAGGTGCACCTGCCTTGAAGGAAGCACAGAGAGGAAGAGGCTCACAGGATTAAGGCTCATCCATTTCATAGAATCATGAATGGTTAGGGTTGGAAAGGACCTTTAAAGCTTATCCAGTCCAACTTCCCTGCAATGGGCAGGGACACCTTCAGCTAGATCAGGTCGCTGAAAGCCCTGTCCAACCTTACTTGGAACATTTCCAGGAATGGAACATTCTCTGGGCAACCAGCACTAATGTTCCAGCAGCCTCATTGTATAAAGCTTTTCTCTTATATCCAATCTAAAATTACCCTTTTTTAATATAAAAGCATTACTCCTTGTCCTATCACAACAGGCTAAAAAGTCTGTCCTCATCTTTCAAGTAATAAATTCTAGTTTGGGTCCCCTCTGGAGGCTCTGGAGAAGGAGTTTTGGCAGGTAACATGAGATTAAAGTTATTTCCCTGGCTGGCAAGAGCCAACTCTCTGTTCTATGGGAGTGACCAGAAGGGTGACAAAGAGCCTCAAAACTTGCTGAAATTAACTGGAATTGGGGACCATTGCAAAGTTCCTCAAGTTCTTAATTTTCAATGCAAATTGGTCCAGTGTTGCCCCTTCAGCTGAAGGGATTTCCTATTTCTAATCAAATGAAAATATGCTGAACTAAAGCAGAGCAAAAATCTGCCAATCCACAGCTGCCTTTTTCCTGCAGCTTCATCCAAGTCTCCTATGGAGTAATTGAAATATCACTGTGTAATGAAACTTATAAAACTTTAATATAGAATTTATATTTTTTCATGTCTATTATTTCCAAAGCTAGCCTCCATACCCTGTCCATGGATTTCCTCAAGGGTATGGGTAAGGATCTCAGCTGCATCTGATTTGACTGCATCGTAATGAAAATGGTGAGTTGTTCAGTATCGGATACATCTGAACATTCTCCCAAAATTGCATCTGACATTTACAAGGAAATAAGACTGTAAATTCAGCCTTAGGATCTAGTAGTTGCTTGTAAAGCAAGAATTGGCACTGGCAGGCTCATGTTGATCTAGAAATTTCAGGGAATATAAGAATTCCTTCAGCAGAACAAAACCTGTGCCTATATTGGCAGTAAATTTTAAGCATCCAGTGTCAATCAGAAATGAAATGCAATGTGATTCAGCATCCCCCCTCGAGATATGGCCAAAAAGGAAAACTCTCACAAGTTGAGGAGGAGATAGTAACCCATCCTCCCATATTGCATAATGCAACCCAGCTCACACATGGTTTTGCTCAGTGTTTATCAGACAACACAAACACTTCCACAAGCGGGTGTTAGACAGCAGGAAAGAAAGTCCTGGGGACAGACTGGGGCAGTAAAATGGAGATCTGACACAAGCTACATTGCCTCAAGATGAACCCTTGGAAGTATAGGGCTGAACGCCATCCTTTTCCAGAGCCAGCTGTTGGGCAGGGAGGATCAGGTTTTTTGAGGGGTTTCTTAATGCAATGCCATTCCACTATAACTGTTTTTCTCTCTGGGAAAAAGGGTTTTTTTTTGTAAAGTTTCCAGTTTGAAGTTTCTTACTCCAAATTGCTCAAACTTCTACTTTTCAAAGTATCTTTTATTTTCTAAATTTAAGATAATTGTAGTGGCTAGAAACCATCTAGAACTATTCAGAACTAAACCAAAACATTTGAAAATTATCTAAACAAAGTGCTGCACTTGACCCCTAACCTTACTGCTCTTTTCCAGATTTTCAGTTCACCAATATGTTTCAGATTTTGACTTTCCAGCCTCTGTCAGAACAAAAAAAAAAGTTTTTCCAGTGCTTTGAAACTCCTTGAAAAGTAAGAAAATAATTTCAAGCCTAGATCTAGTGCCATTCCTATGCCCTGCTCCCTATATAATGCTTAGTATTTCATCACTGGCACTGGCAGGATGTTTAAAAAATAAGAGTTTTGACATTCATAAGTGTGAAAAGACTGTAGCTGCAGTGGGGATAAAGAAGAGAGAAGAAGGGAGACGGCGTCAGACAGAGTGCATCTCCTGTGAACCTCAGTCTTACCCATTTCAGTTCCCACTCCACCCTCAGTAAGTTTTTGTTAGAGCCAGTATGAAAAACCTCCCAAGGCACTGTTGCTCCAGCCCACACGAGGTCCTGGTGGGCAGTTCCCTTTGTTTTTTTGCACTTGATCCCATGCATATCAGTCATGGAGTGCAGATCCCGGTTAGGGTCAGCCTCACCCACAGACTCATTACTTGCTCTGGGTCAGATCCAGAACTTTAATGCCAATTCTTACTCAACCAAAACTCCCAACTGACTCCCAGAAGACTTGACTGCAAAGCGTGTCTCTGCTGTCGCTCATAACTCTTGCAAAACATCCATGAGCTTAGAAAACATACTGGGTGTCTTTTTTGGATTTAGAGAAATCCCTCTTCAGAAGAGAGTTCTGATTCCCACCACGCTTGCCTCTCCAGCTGCAGCAGGACACCACAGCCAGCCTCTCCAGCTGCCGCAGGCCTGACTGAGAGCAGGAGAGGGTCACACAGCCACAAAAATGTGAAGTACCTCTCAGGCCAGTGGTATGCTGCCTCTGGTCCCCTCTCACTCTACTGCTGTGTAACAGGATGGAGAGCAATCTTCGAGACACACAAAGCAAGGAAATCATGCCGAGGTTGCTGTTCACACACGCCTCTCTGCTCAGGGCACTACTGACCCTTGAAATTGGCCGTGGCCAAAACCGGCAGAGGATTCAACTGACCTGGCTACAGCCATTTAGAATAAAGCAAATAACATAGGCTGTGTTTTCTCCCTCAGCAGTCAAAAGGGAGGTAACATTAGGTGAGCAGATACTTCATTTCAGAAGCACCATCTCCTTGTCCACATGTTGGCACATCTGGGAGGCCAGTGGAGTCAGGGCTGCAGTAACCCCTGACATCACAGTCTGGTGGGAACAGAGATGACACCAATGGTGTCTATGGTGCAGGCCTCCCGGGCTCCACTCCTTGCCCCTAGGTATGCCAAGAGACAGCAGCACAGCATGGAAACAAACCCAAATCCAGAGCAAGGGCAGGCTTTGGCACAAAAGCAGCCAGGCACAGAGGCTGGGGTGGGCTGCACTCCAGGAAGGCACACAAGGCACCTGCACACCCTACAGGCTGCACAGTGCAGGGCAGAGCAGGGCCATGGACATGGCTCGGACAGCTGCCAGCAGACCAGAGCTCATCTCTGAGCTGTCCTGAGGAAGATCTGCCACACCTACCTCCTCACTGAGCATGATTTTTGCTTACAAGCTCAGCTGAAAGCCCCGCATGCAATGGAACAGGGTGCAATGCAGCAAGGATGAGATCTGGAAACCATCTCATGTGAGCAGCTGCTCCAAGGCAGGACACACTGTTTCAGCAGCTGGATGTGAAGGGGAACAGCCTGTTTGCTCTGGCATCTGATGCACTTCATTAAGCCAAAGAAGCAGCAGACACTGGAAGTGACCTTAGCAGCTCCTTGGTGCCCACATTCCTCATCCTCCTTAGTGCCTCCAGTTCTCACCCTGATCTCTGTAATGACTAGAGCGGAGTCTTGGGCAGGCTGAATCTAAACAGACTGAGTTTCACCCCAGACTACAGCACATCTCAAGGCAGTGAGTGCCTGTGAGAGTTATGAAGCACCTGTGTGAGGTTGAGAAGGAAAGAGTTCTATGAGACCTGAACATGGAAGTATGTGTTTCTCACAAGTGTGGCCAACCATGCCCTCCTCAAACTATTCAAGAGATCCCTGAAGAAGGCAGCTTAAAAATCACTGGATTTATCAGCATAACAGTAATGTTTCTGGGATTATTTTTATTTGCCTTCTGGTTTGGGGGCTTTTTAGATCATATTTATGTGTGGGTTTTTTCTGCAACCATAAAACCTAAAAACTGTGTTGAAATTTTTATTGTTCCCATGTATCCAGGAGCTGGAAGTTCACATAATGTTCATGGGACTTATGGTAAAACTCATGAGCTAAGAACGCATGGGCTTGAATGCAGGAGGCTGTTGTGTTGTGCTAAGCATATTTAGTGTGTGTAACGATATGTGAAGGGAATTACATAAGGAGGATGTAAGTTAGTATGACATGTCTGTTGGGGAGATGATGTGCATATAGGGGATTCTTGCACTTTAGGATCGTAAGTACATCTCTGGCAATTGTGTTTTCTGAAATGTGCCTGGTATTTTATTTTTTTCAGAGTGCAGAAGTGCATCAACACAGTTTGCTAGTTATTTGCTGGCTGCATACAGGAGGTTTTAGAGAACACAGAAACATGGCCAGGTATTTGAGGACTACATGGTCCAGGCTGTGACCTAGAATAGACACAGCTGGACTTGGCCTTTGGGTTAATCCAGGCATAGACTTTTCTCTCGTGTGCTCACTGAATCCAAATCATAGAAAGGATGAAACATAGTTGAATCACAAAGTGCTGGCTGGTGGTCGATTAACTCCAGAGCTAGAAGGTAAAATAAAAGAATCAGCTATTTTTGACTATTCTGTACCTTTTTAGTCCTCAATTCTGGCAAGCTCATGGCTTCCTCTGGTAGGCCTGCCCACTAATAAGGACCCTGTGATGCAAATTCAAGGCACTTGGAGTCTTACAATATCTGACTTCAAGAGTTTCCAATGTGCAAATCACCCCTGTCTCCAGGGCCCTCCTCATTCAAGGAGCTTGCACGTGCTGTGTCCCATGCAGGCACACCCCTCACAATAGCACAGCATTTATCTGCAGGGCCAAATCCTGTCCCAGCCTCGCTGAGCTGCCAGAGCCAGCATTGTGCTGCTGGCAGGCAGCCTAGAGCGCCGTGCCAGGCTTCCCTGTGAGCCCAGAGACACAGTACAGCCAAGGCAGTGCTGGCGTGTCAGCTGCTCTGCGTCCCTGCCCGGGATCAGCCGTGCTGAATGGAAACACTCAGCAATCACAGCATATTGGAATTCTCCAGAGACCACTCCATCTTTCAAGTGAAACTGTCCAAGTGTTCAAGCCCCAGAGCCAGGTATCTGGTTACCCTTATCTCAGGGACATAACTGCCATGATATTAGCAACCATTAAATTGCGCAATCATTTTTTAATACGCCTCCAATACAATTGACCGCAGCACCAAACACCACAGGTAAAAAGCTCCAGGAAACCCTCAAGACACCCAGCTCTTGGTAAACTGTCACACTCTGGTTTTCTGGGCTAGCTCTACAGTTTAAACCACTCAGCTGTGTCAGGGCTTAGCTCTTTGTAAAACGTGTTCTCAAAAATGCCTGGCTTGTCATTCTATCAAGATAGAATACTTGGTCATTCATCATTTGTCTTCTCATGGTTTTCTGCCTGAGGCCCAGCAGCTCACTTGGAAGTTAAGTCCTAATTGTTTTCCATCTCAGGTTTCTCAGCTAGCTATCTTGGGGATTTTCACAGCAGCATATAGGAGTGACCACCAGGAACATAAAACACTGCAGGCTTTTCCATTACCCACCCAAGATTTAGTACTCTTCTAGGCATGTAATAAAAAGGACTCTCTTGCTAATTAATCACCTGATTAAGGTTCCGGGCTTGCAAGTCTCATTTTTTTTCTACTGAGACGTGCTTTCTTTCACTGCCTGTCAGCACAGCTGTACTTGCACCCTTGCCTGCATAAGCACAATAAGATTCTGTTCATGGGCATTGCTCTAGTGATCGTCAGTGAAATGGTGGCTTCAGATCCTGCTGACCTGGAGGATCACATGGTGAACCTCCCACGTGGTGAACTGATAGCAATGACTTGGAAATGTTGCAATAGATAAAGATAATTAGAAGAAATTAGACTTCTTCATATGCACAACATTCCCAGAAGCTTCATCAAGACTTTACACAGAGCTTGCAGGTCTGGTGGTGAAATATAACCTTTTTTTTTTCTTTAGGCCAAATATTCACTTTTAACCTTACATCAGGAGCTGAAGCAGAAATGTCAAAAAGAGCATGAAATTCTGCTTTGGGGCTGAGCATCTCGATAATGCAAGCAGAGTTGAAGAACTAGGGCTCTGCAGAGCTGAGCCACTGGTCCACTTTAGCTTAGCTCATCAAGTTCAGAGCTCAGTCTGCACCTTAATTACAAGGATGGCTGTGCCAAATATAGGGCGGAAGAGCTACATGCAGAAACAATTTTCCAGTGAGTTACTGTTTCAGTGATTCAATCATTTTACTGGTCAGTGCGGAGTGGCTCTCAAGTGCTCCCCTTAAACTGACAGGCAGCTGTTTTTCAGCATTCAAAAATTACAATTACAGCAAAATTCCAGGCATGACCCTTTCCACATGTATTTTAGCTCTTATATAAATCCTTTTGGCAGCACCAGACAGGAGGAAAAGGCTCTTTGGTCGAACAGTTTAAAACTTATTGTTTTTTTAAGTAAATACTTGATAACATCTATTTAACACAAGCTCTCTGTGAATACGTGTATAAGGAAAAAAAATCTGTGTGTGAGAGATATAAGACTATAACTAAATCTGGTTTGCAAATTTCCGACTAAACAAAGTTTCATCAGTAAACACTGCTTCCTTGAACATTTCATCTGAAGCATCTCACGTTTGATCAAGTTTTGCTGAAGTTGAGACAAAGCTAAGGTTTAATAGATTGACAATGAAATTTCTGCCCTGCTAAGCAGCTCAGTTGAGTTTCATTTCTCAGACTTGTTTTTCGAATTTCCATTACATAACAGTAAAGAACAAATTAGAATCTGAACATTTTCCCCAGAGCCAGTAATGCTGACTTTTGGTCACACTTACTGATCACATGTTCAGTTGTGATTTGAGAAGTTCCCTTCCTTGCTCTTGGCCCCTTAGAAAGGGGAGATTAAATATTACTAAACAAATATCAATTATAATAATAAAATAATTGTAAATTACGCCAGAAAAAAAAAAGTTAAGAGAAGCAACTGGGGAGGAGAAGGAACAAAAAAATTCCACAAGTAGTTTCAATTTTCACCTCTTCAGTATCACTGTGCAGACCCAACACAGACTCTGGTGTATTAAACGGAAATAGCTGCAAGCTCTTTGTTTATTTGTGTTTCTTATTTTTGACCTCTGACAAAGTGGTCACCAATCCCAAAGACGCCAAAGATCCCAAACAAGACACCATAGCTGCTTTTTTTAACAGTGACTGGGAATTTAGAGGAGCATGAAATTTAAAACATAATCCAAGGTGCCAACTTTCAGAAGTGCTGAGAAGTGATGCCCCAGAAATCAGCCTCACTGCAGTTTTCCGATTCAGAAACTCAAACGTCAAGGCATTCAAAATCACAGCCACATGGACTCTTTGTAGTCCTAAAAACTCAATCCCTAATTAGGCTGGTGGATAAAAAAGTGGTCATTTTTTGCTATTTTTAGAAACCATTTTCTAAATACTAATTCAGTTAATCGCCAAACCAGGCAGTGGGAAATCACCTCCCTCTTCCAAAACACCAGTAAAAACAACTTTGCAAGAACTTGCCTCAATCACTCTGGGAACTTTCAACACTATTTTATGGAAATCAGCCCCAATGCTACCTTTGTCACCCTGCATCATATATGCAAGTGTGTGTGTGTGTATTCATGTATGCTCATGTATGCATACAAGGTGCTTGAAAGAACCAAAATATGCCAAAAGACCATCCCGGCATTACAAATATTCTTAGAGAAATATGGAATAACTGTAAAACAGGAGAATTTCTCCTCTCAACATATCTCAGTACTTACATCTGCACTTAAGAACTATTTCAAGCACTGACCATGCCTGTTTGTGTGTACATATATTGAGCTTTGTTTCCTTCTCTATCTGAATCATTAACTGGAATAAGTCAGCTCATGTGCAAAACATCTGTTTTTCAGTAAAGTCCTGCTTTTCCTCAGCTTAACAGCTGCATTGATTGAAGCATAAAGCTGTTGCTGAATCGTTCACAAGCAGTGTGACACGGACAGAACAGCAACCTAGGCTCCTTCCCAACCTTGGTTGCTTTCTTTCTGATGCCAGTTCAGAAAAATTAGCATTATGAATGATTGATAGCATGCAATCAACTGCTTCCAGAACTATTACCATCTCTAATTCAGTGAGGGAGGAGGTGACTCAGCCTTGTTTATCCTATTGAAATCTGGCTGGAGGGCTTTGGCTTGGCTGCGAAGGCTCAGTTCAGTTCATCTGGGGATTTATGTCAGCATTTCACACGTTCTGGGAAACTTCACTCACCCTGTAGGCACTGCCTCTAGCTCTAGGAGGTAACCTGGGCCATAGAGGATCTATGACAACCATATCATTATCCAAAGTGGTTTCCATCTCCACTGTAGTTTATGTCTAATGTTTATTATTTCTGTGGCACCATAGGTGTGCACAGGAAGTTTTATGGCCACAGAAAACATGAATCTAAGGCCCAACTCCTGCAGTCAGGTCCACTGCTAGGATCCCTGGTGACCATGCTTTGGCTGGAGCATCTGGATGCACACTGGAGCATCAGCATGTGGGCCTCTGCATCCAGAGGCAGGACCAGGGAGACCACTAGGCAACCCACAGAAAAGTGTGGCTCAGGGTACAGGGAGGCTGAGATGTGAAATCCTGAAGTGCAAAACACTTTGCTTACAGGTGGTTTCAGATATTATTCTTCACTTAATTAGGTTTTAGTCGCACTACTGCCATTTGGGCCAAATAATATATGGACTCACCTTCTTTATGCCTGTCTCCCACCATGAATGAAAAAAGAGACAGAGGCAACAGAGATCCTAATTTCAGTGTCTCAATCAAGTGTCTTCATTTGGGCTGAATGGATATGGGATGTAGTATTGAGTAGCCTGAAGAAAGACTGGTTTCCTTCGAGAAAAATCAGTACAACTACAAATGATCCCAGTATAAATAGAAAGATGGGGTCAGGCACAGCCAGGGCACTCCCAGGACCTGTGAGTATCATAGGCAGAGATGTCATCATACCAGTATTTATTCTTGCCATGTCATCACACCAGTATTTATTGTTGCCATCCAGTCAACTCACATCAACCAAACCTGGCTGTTCGATCAAGGGCTTCTTGATGCCATGACATTAACACAGAGGTTTTTTTCTCAGATGAACCAGATTAACCAGAAGCTCTGTTTAGGCTGAATTTAAACCACACTGTTCCCTTCAATGCCAATATGAGCTAGCTGTCCCCTAACAGCAGAGCCGTAAACCTAGCAGGAAGCACAAGGCAGCTGCCATCTGGCTGGCCATCTGTCTTTCCAAAGGTGAGGAAGCAGGAAGACTGGGTGACATATAACAATGTTGAATTCCCAAAGTGTTGGTGACCTCAGTGCTTTACGATCTGGTTTTGCCCCACATGTATTCTGTCACTCTCCCTTTTTCGTGGGGTTAGCAGCCACAAACACAATTGCTGCTGGGCTGGGGCTCCTCCCCCCCTTTGTCTGACATTAATGAAATTGCAAGCAGATATGGCTGTACTTGCTGCCCCGCTTTGGCAATGTTTACAAAGCTGTTACCTTGCTGGGCTCCCCGTTCAGTGCCAAGTGGAAGAAAAGCCTTTGAGGTTGCATTTGCTATTTTACCTCCTTGGATGTTGTTATGTCTTCTGGCTGGGAGCTGGATACCCGCACAGACAGAACCAATTACCCAAGCCCCTCCACATCTGGCACACAAGTATCTGCATGCTGCCACAGCTAAATGGCATTTGACCCGGGAGCCTGATCTTCCATAGACAGCAACTTTATTAAGAACAGCTTAAGGAAATCCCCCATTCCCTCCACCCTAATCTGTGCTGTGCTAAGGTGCCCTCTGCTCAGTCACTCCTGTAAAACACTGGATTGCTTACGAGGCCTTGGGGCACTCACACAAAGCCAATGGATTTTACTGGCACACCAGCCTTCTCTGCTGCTGCCTATTGCCATCTTCCATCACAGTGTCACGGGGTGTTTGTGTTCAGGGCTTAAATATTCATTTCTCTTGAGGTTCATTTGCACTCTAATGTCTCAGACTTGGACTCTACCTTTTTTAATACATTCTGTAGGATTTGTAGTGTATACACCAACATAGAGAGGTTTATGAGAACTTTTCCTTCTGCAGCATGTACAGCCAAAGTTTCTTGGACCATGAGAATTTGTGCAGAGGGTGTCAGTTTTGCTTCTTGAAGAGTTTTTTGTTGTCATTCATAGCCTTGGCATTTTTCATCTGAGTGAAATGAAAGGTCCAAGATGAATCAAGACGGTTTAGTGGCAGGAGGAAAAACCCAACTATGTAGTTTTGATATGATTGCTAAGTATGACATTATCAGAAGGCCCAGGAGCTACACATCCAAGTCATGTTTAAAAATACCTAAATATGCATGACTGTGCTCATAAGAACTCTGTCATCATCTTCTCAGCTAAGACAGCTTTCCATATTATCCAACCATAAATGGCATACCAAAAAAACTATTTATTAAGAGGTTACCTATTCTAATTACTTATACAACTCAACAGTAACACATAAATGTTATAATTCCCAGCCTGTTCTGCTTGGATGACAAGTGCAAACTGGGACATATAAAAAGAAAAATGACACAGCCAAAGCCTCACAGATTGTTCAGGACAGAAATTTCAACTTGGAGGCTTAAAGAACTGGTCTAGTGTCCTTTGCACTGGACTGGATGTTGTCTCAAGAAGCTTCACCTGCAGATAAGGACATGCATTCTCTCTCTGTATGTACAAGAGATGATGAGTTTGCTCTACCATGAGGCTGGACGGTAAAGGATTCAAGATCTGGTGCTAAATCTCAACTACAAGGCCTGAAGTGAAACACCACCTGTCTTTTGGATTTTGCTTGTTCTACTAGGCTGCTACAACCCAATCAGTCACCCATTTCCAAGGCCATCTTAGTCTTCAAGTTCATGTTGTTCTCCTTACACAAAGTGAATTTACATTCTAAGAAGAGAGGAGAAGGTGTAGCACCCTCCTAACAATACTGTTTCAGTTGTTCCCTGCTGTGGGTGGACTAACTTATAAATACAGCAGTAAGAACTATTCATCATGAACTGTCATTGCAGCTGAGCTATAGATTCGTGATTTATATCAAGTTCCTCAAAGTTTGTAGGCATTTTCAAGGGACGACCCCCTCCCCCAAACCAGAGCTGAGTAAAACTGGATCAATTTGTAGCTCCAGGTCAGAACCATAAGAAATTCTCTCTTTTGACCTCAAAGCAGTGGATTTTGTGTACACATAACCCTCAGACCATGGATATGCAGTTCAAAACCGAAGAAAGCCCTTACAACAGAAACCCTTTTACCATGAATCTGCATAGCTTTCCCTGGGAACTGAAGGAAAGCAAGCTGCTGTTCTTTCAGCTTTGAAGTAAGAGCACAAATTGGTCAGGATCAACAGTTTTAGAGGAGCAGGGTGATGCAGTGGTTTATTAATCACCCTGGGATCCCAGACTTGTGCCTTCACTTCCCACTTGTAGAACTATATAATGGGATTTTCAACTAGTTCTTTAGATAAGAAAGAGATTATAAGTGTGGTGTACTCTGAATACAGAATTTGCCACTGGTGAAGGAGCATTTTAACATTGTTTAAAATCTGTAAGTGCTACAAGAGCAAAAATGGTTACAATCAAAAAAGGGACAATACCACATGAAAGTGCTATAACCTTTGTCTTCATTCATTCAAATTTTTCAGTTTAGAATATTAAGTCTATGAAAAACAGAAGGTGCAGAGGCTAATGAAAAGACCAAGGACACATATCTGGTGTTCAGAGGAAAGAAAATCACAACAGATGGGGGTTTTTCCCCACATTTAAATGACTTTGATTCTGCTTTGTACTCTGCTTTCTGTTTCTAATTGATTACAAAATTTACATGAGCTAGAAATTAAAAAAGCAGGTACATTTACTAAGACCACCTTTCTTCCAGATATAAAAATAACAAAACTAAACTGGCAGAGAAGCAGCAGCATCCAGAGACATCCTGACATCCAGTCTGTGGTTATTCTAATCCTACCTGGCATTGTCTAGTCTAGTTCAGGGCAGAGCAAGAGAACTGAGAGAGGGGCTCAGGTATCATTTTCACAGTTGCCTTTGGAATTCAAGTCTCACACATGTCCCAGTTTTAATTTCCCAGGAGGAATTTAAAGTTCTTAGGACATTTAGGATCTAATATTCAAGAAAAGATGAGCCTAAGTCACTGCAGAAAAACATTATTGGGAGGGTTTTCCACCTTCAGATCTAAGAGCCTTATGTCCTGGGAATCTTTGTCCCACCAGGTTTTCAGCAGCTCTCAGAAGCCTAGGAACAGAAGATCTCTCTATCCACCACCCCAGACAGAAAGACCTCCTCCTTTCAAGACTACAGCTTCCACGTGAGAGAAATAGTTTGAAGTGGAACCCACAACTCGAAGAAACCTCAACCTTCAAGACAGCTCTCTTAGGTCAATAGCAACATGGATGGAAGCAGTGGGAACCTGACCCTGTGTCATGGGAGCATCCTGTTATCCCTGGCAACTTTTGTAGAGAGATCAGGCTACCCTGGGTATCTGACAGCCCACAGAGAGAGTCCACTTACTTTGTGGGCTGCCTAACTGGCTGTATCCTCTGAAAACCCAGTATCTGTGCTCCTGAGGATCAGCCTTCCATCCCGACTCTGCTGTGTGGGAGAGAGGTCACCTCCAGATCTCATACCTCTGACAGACAAAACAAAGGAAGATGGAAGACTCAATAGGTTTGAATATATTTATAATTAAAAAAAAATTAAAAGAAAAAAACCACAACAAACCAAGCTGCAAAATGCAAATGCTGGATTTGAAAAGAAGGTATACTCTATTTTACCCAATCCAGAACTCTGTGAAACCTCTGGCAGCTTCTTTCAAGTCAGAGAGGCTATTCATTGGCATTTCCTGCAATTTCTGCTCCTAGAAAATAGAAAGAATAATTGGTCTTCTCTAGCTATCCAGCTCCCTTCAAGCTCTAAGAGAACTACACTCTAAGAACTAAGATCTTTCTCTTCCTGAAAACCACATATTTATCTGTGCTTTGCAACTGACACTGACTAAATGACTGGGAATGATGAAATCATTGAGTGGGCTAAATCTGTTTCCTCGCCTTGATTGAATGGGCATTACTTTAAATGTTAATGACTGCAGGAAAAAAACCTGGCTTGATTAGCTGTGATTGGGCAGAGAGCACTCAACCACTTTCTCACTGGTGGATACAAATTCTGCATATGCTGATCATTCATGGAGGGCAATATATTCTTTTGCAGGTGGATTTCACAAGCCGATGCCAGTGAAAATTGTGCGATTAAAAGCTCCTTGAAAGCTGAAAGCACCCAGCTGCTATCGTATGTCAAACAGTATTTAGCAAAGGCCTGTAAAATGATTGGTACAATCAACATCCCCATCATCACAATTGCCTAGCAGCATCCAGCTTGGAGAAGATCACTCATGCCAAGCATGCTCAATACTGTACAAAAAGAAATGGTTCCTGACTCAGAAATATTATCTTCAGTTGTGCTTCCAGTCCTTCTCTTGCCATGCTGTGGCTCTTAAATCTCCTTGATTGAAAGAGCTGATTGAATTCTGTTTCTAGATGAAAAATAGCTGGTATGGGATGGAAATTTAATAGACATTGCTCTTCCTCTCTTTTCTTTTGTATAATAGGACACCATTCAGAGTCACAGTGTTAATATCTAAAGACTAAAACACTCAAACCCAGTGTGGCTTGTGTGAGAACACCATAACATTTGTGTGGTATATCCCATAAAAGGTTGCTTTAAAGTGTAAGGCCAAAAAACTGAGTTAAAAATCAGGCAAGTTGTCTGAGAATTAAAGCAAAAAATTCTTCCTCTAAACCACTCTTTTTGGCCACTCTACCCCAGTTTTGGTCACCCCCACAGCTCCATGCTCCCATAAAACTCACCATCAGAGACAGAAGCTCATTTCTCACTGAAGTCAGGCAGGATGTGCCCATCACCCATCCCTCCCTGCCCTCCACCGGGTGCACCACGCAGAGCACCCCTTGAAGTGAACAAGAGTTTTGCCAAATTAAGATCTGCGGGTTCAAGCCCTGCACGCTGTAGATAATTAGCCTTAAAAACATCCCCACAAAAAAAAAATTCCCTGCCTGAGGACTTGTAAATGAACACAGTAAAAATAATTCTCTTGCTGTCTGTAAAATGTGTTCCTTGTTAGAGAACGCTCCTGACCCCAAGAGTGCCCACACTGTATTTCTCCCTCTGCCTCTCACTCTCACACGCATGCGCACGTGTGCTCGTACTTTGTTCTCTCCTAAAGCTGGCAGCTGTAGCAGGAACAGCAGTTGTAGACATTTTGAGTATTTATTCATCCCCCATATGTTGGGAAAGCCTTTGGGGATTCAAAATAAGATCCTTTGCCCTCATAGAAAGAAGAATAAATATATTTAAAAGAATGTTACAAATTTGGCAAACATCACATCACAGCATCAATCCAGACCCTCATCAGAGTGAAGAAAATAACAATGTGCAGATTTTATTAAAAGTACAGGAATGAAAAAACTGTTTCCCACAACTGAGGAACTTAAATTCAAAAATAAGCAAGCCTGAACTCTAGCTTTGCCTGCAGTAATGAGCTGTTTCTCCCCCAGCAGAGTGCAGATGAGAGTTTGCGTCACCCTGCACTGCACTCCTTTCTCTGAGGGTTGTCAGTTAAAAAATAGATTGCGCTGAACAAAAAAGAAAACATTTCCTTCAGTAGCCAATGAATCCTGATCCTCCCTCTGCCCTGGCTTTACATGTTCTCTAAAGCAAAAACAACGTTTTTCTGGATGAATGCTTTTCCATGCAAGGTGCCTTCTGTTCAGTTTCCCACCACACAATGGCTGCTCAGTCTCCACAAAGATGCAACATCGCTTGATTGTAATGATTCCTGATCAGAACTAAAGGCAATTTATCAGCACAATTGGACACATAACAAACATATGTAAGTGACCGTGTTCTGGGTGCAGTGAGAACCACAGCCTTCAGCACCACAGCTCAAAGCATTTTTTGAGGAGAAAGCAAATTGTTTTCGGTGTCATTGGGATTGTAATCACTGAGATCAGGCATAAGAGGGAGACGTGGTCACGTAACAGAGCAATTCAGAGTTTAGTTCCATTCTTTCTGCTCTTAAATTTCCTCAAATGAAAATATGGAATAACTATTGGTTCCACTGAGGCTGCTCTGATTTATGCTGAAGGAAACAAAACACTGTCTGGCCTTAGGGCCTTTAACTTTTAAAAGAGGCTTATTAGAATGCAGCCACAAGACATTAAAGAAATAGAAACAAATTCCCTGCTCTTCCAAAAACAAGAAGTTCTGGGATTGGTACTGAATGCATAGCATGAACTTTAAGACTGAAAGAGTCAGATTAGGTGATCACAGTGATTCCCTCTGGTCTTAAAACATCTAACATATATGATAAAAGTAGAGAAACCAAGGGAAACATTTTATGAAAGATCCTTTGCTTAGTTCCTCTGTATTCCTTTCTATTTCCTATTTGTTCACTTCATCACTGCTATACTTTGAATGAAATTAAATGTTCTGCAGCTCATGAAGGAAAGATCACTAAGGCATGGCTCTTTCTAATAATTACCAGCAGAACCCCTAGGTGGATAATGCCTATTTATCGAATTTGACATTGATTTGCATTTTCAACACTTGCAGTAATCTGATCTATGCAGAAACTGGCACCTTTACGTTGTCTTTGGAGCTGGAGGGTGTTTAGAATCATTCTTCAGACCCTATAAACCAAGATCCTTATCCCATAAGAGAATTTCACACAGAACTTTGACTGCACGTTTGAATCACTTATATTACATCTGAACACTTTTCAAGCAGTCAGACAAGTTTAAATTCCAGTGGAGCCAAAACATTTTCAGTCATATAACAACCAGGTTTTAGTGCTAATAAATGTCCTTTTCTCCTGTCTACAGGATGTCACTATGAAATGAAACTGCTCCTAAGGAATGTTAACAGAGACACACAATACATTTTACCTCCTTGGACTCCTACAGCTGTGCAGAAAGGGTAACTCAGGGCTACAGGGCTGCATTCCAATCACTCCAGCTTAGAAAGTAATTTTCCTTTGTCCTGAAGACCACGCTTGTCTCTAATGAGGTCAAAGACATGACTGGGATGGAGGGACTTATGAGTGCAGATCTCATTTCCATCATAGATGGAACTGGTAATTCTAGGCAGGTTTTGTATCCTGAGGGCTAAAATCAAAGTGAGAGTCTATGACATTGTAGTGACTATATTCCATAGCTTCTTTCAGCTCCTTCTGTCATTCCAAGCACTATTCCTCCAGCTTTGTCTAAACTTGGGCACACTTCCTGCCATGGAAATAGAACTCACCTTTACAGAACGTTGCTTGGTTGCATCCTTTCCCCTATACCTGTGTATGGATTCCTGCAAGCCAACAGGTCACACAAAGCACAGAGCAAAAACCAAGATGTAGAAAATTGCAAATTAAGAGACCTATTCAGATCAGTTTGCACCAAAGTAGATTTTCAACTGTATTCACTGAGGATAAACAGATCTGCAAGAAGGGATCTAAACCTTAATGTGCCATTTCCCTACAGAATGCAGCCAAAATTTATTTCCCAGTTTACTGCCTGTAGCCTGATGTGGTAAGAGAATATTACCTCAGAGTGAATTAATTACTTGGGCTGAGCTTGAACCCATGGAACCTCTTGGCAAGCTGTCAAGAGTGTTGCCCCAGATGTATTATCCTTTGTAACCCCATAAATGGAGAGTAAAAAGGGAGTGACCATATTGTCTCATAACAAGGCTCTAAATGCAGATGAAAAATCTCCTTGTATCCACCAAGAGCAGGCAAATTCTACTGATAAGATAATATAAGCTTCCAGGTGTGAATTCCCAGTAAAATATACTACAGGTTCTGAAACACTAATTGTAATGATTGAAATGTTTCAGGCTCAGTTGTTTTCCCAAAATCATTTAAAAGTTTGACCAAAATGGTTAAGCAGCTTCTAGAGCACAAGGATAATGAAAACTTTATACAAAGGTATTTTCATTATTGAAACAGGGGAGGAAGAGGAGATTTTTTTTTTTAATTAACTACAAATGCAATAAAAGTTTGCACCAAAATAACAAATGGAAATAATTAAAACTCCTCATTGGACATGTGTATTACAGATCCTACATTTGTTGTCCTCTCCTCCAGTCAGGCCCTGGGACACATGGGAAAAACAAAATTAAACCAGTCATATTAATAAAGCCATGAAGCATAATTGTTTATAGGCATGTAGCCAGTATCCACCTGCCATAACCTGGAACTGCACTATGCTCCCAGATAAGAATGTGAACCTTGATCAAGTACAATGAAGGTCACAGACAGCTTTGGGGGAAAAGGAAATCCAGCAATTTTGCTCCTGTTTAAATCTTCAAATTAAATAAAACTGTTCTAAACTGGGAAGATGTCTCTTTGGCAATGAGAGGGATGGCTGAGGTCACTGTGGAATTCAAGACCATGTGAAGGTAATAAATAGCATGAACAGTCCTGGGACTCTGGCTGGGTGCAGATCCCTCAGAAATGATGGTCCACAGAGCCTACAAGCAGCAGGGAAGCAGAGGAAGCAATACAAATAGAATTACAAAACCCTTAAACATTCTACACAGTTAGCCAGAGGGTGGAAGTTATGTTGATCTCGATGTCATGAAGTTCTGATTAGCTATTTCACACGTCACAGTGAGAGCTGTGGATTCAGGCAGACACATATTCTCAGCAATATTTTATTACTCATCTTATGATTTTGCCCTGCCTTCAGGCTCTGAAGTTGCAGTGCATGCATACATAACAGGAAGCTGCCTTTGTGTCATCTCTTGATCCTGCTGTATCACCTTGCTACTGATGGGGGGAAGCTCCTTTTGGGAACCACAACTAAGCCACACTAAGACATAAGCATGAGTTAGGATGAACCTGTGCTGGAGGCAATCAGACAGTGCAGTCAAAAGTAGTCCTTAAAAGTGGTCCTTGGCCATTTTAGCCCTTGATCGAAAACTTCTAAGTATGGAGAAATCTCAGACCCACCATTTCCTATTGAATGAAAGATTTCCCTGAGTGCTGTAATGGTCTCCTTGCTGCTGGGACTGGAGCAGGCAGAGGCTAAAATTCCAGTCCAGATTTATAATACGTGAAATGTGAGTATTGCGACACTGAGACAAAGACAGATGTTCAGTTCAAGAGTTCTGCATCCTAGTCCTTTAAACTAGTTTCACTTTCTTTCTGACATTCCCTTAGGTAAGAGAGCTACAAAGCAAATACAGCATGAGAGCTTTTACTGTCGGTTATTTACATCAAAACTTTTTCTGTGAACATTTGCAATTAAACAACATTTTTAGAAAATGTCTCATGTTTTACTTTTATTTTTCCTTCAAAACCTAGTAATTTAACAACTTTAAAGTGTTTGCCAAAATTTATTGATTGAAGAAGTTGGTAGAAAACAGCAAGGGAGGCACATAGTAATTCATAATGTCTGGGAGAGGGGAGCTATTTTCTGCCAAAAACTACTCAACTTTCAGAAAAAAAAATGTATTCTGAGTTTTGAGTTTGAGGCAGATTTCTGAAAGCAAAAGTTTCCATGTTGGGAAAGAGACATACTTTTTTTACTAGATGTGCATGATTCATCAGTATAGGATTTTCAGTTGTGCATTAGATGAACAAGCAGCCTGAAGATCACTGTGCTATTAATTAACCAGAGTAAGGGGGGAAGGCTGACCTTCTAAACTAAGCAAAACACAAGCAACAAAACACAACCTTCTAGGCTAAACAAAACACCAACTTTTGTAACAATATATTTGTGAAGGCCAGAACACTGCATATGGGCAGGGTGTAATAGAAAAAGGAAAGGTCACTGAGAAGTGATCTTCCATTTGATGGAATAATAAGGTATTATCAGACAGGTCTCATGGCAGTGGATTGGGCAGACAGGTAACTCACCAGAAGCTCGTGCAGCATCCACACAAGCCAGTAAATCCTGCCAACAGTTTGTATAACCAGGGGCAGCCCCACAAAGGCACTTTGCCTGCATACAGCGTGGAGCTGGACAGACTTCCATGAGAGATGGTGTCTCTGAGCCTGCTGCGACCACCCCAGTGTTATCCAAAGTAGGTTCCCATTCTCTGGAAATACCTAACTTTTCCTCTCTCCCCTTTTTGTCAAGGTGAAAAATCTTTCTTAACACATTCTGATCCCTTGAATAAACAAGCAGGTAACACAAGCATGTTGACATGGACTGAAAGCCTTGCTGGTCACTCTTGAGTCAATTGAATGAAAGAATTTCAGCGGGAAAAGGTACCTTAGTCAGGTCTGGAACGAAATATATCCTAAGAGGATATTTATATAATCAGTTCAGAATCTGAATCTCAATCTCTGAGATCCTAGAAACAAAATTCTATCATCTAGGAAAAAGATAATTTCCAAGAAATCTTCATTCCAGATTTCACCATCAAGAAATAATGGCTTCCCTGCAGGAAAATTAGGAAGAAAAACTGGGCACAGGCAGGGGGAAGGGTGAGAAAACAAAGACTCTCTTTGTTCTCCATCTTCTAACTGTCCTTAAGCTCTTGTCAGTTGAAAACCAGATAATTTTTTTATTCTAACTTTGCCAGTTGGAACAGAGCAGTGGAACTATGTGCAAGCATTACTTTCTGAGCAGAAGTAACACTTCCACATGGAAATGAAATTATTTTTTAAAAATCTATTCAAAAGAAACAAAACCTGCAATTACACCCTATTTCGTTCTGGCAAAAAAACTTCATTTTTGACAGAAAGCTTTTACTTTCATTTAAAAGGCGTTCTAACCAGCTCTGCCTACAGAAGATATTTTAAAGATCTGTTTCACAAATCAGCATGAGCCTTTCTAGGGCTCATCAGTGAGGCACACATTATTTTGTCCAAAGCTATTACCCTTGTCCAAAGCGATTACCCTTATCCAGAGCTTTCTGCCTCAGCTCTCAAGCTGATCAGCTTGCAACTGCCTCATTTTATACTTGAATGCCTCATTTACACCAATGAAAACATGTGAGAGCCATTTGTGTTGGCTCACATCATATTCTGCTCAGCACAAAAGAACCAAGGGCAATTTCACTAGAGGCACAACAATGGCCACTGTGCCTGTGAGCCCCACGGCAGCTCCAGCCTGCTTTATTTACAGCCCCACACACACTCCACCGCTGCTCTGGCAGGCAAAACCAGCCCTCCCGGTGGGGCTGTTTTGGTCTCTCCAGCAGGAGATCAGCAGCAAATCAAACACACAGGATCCTCCTGCTAAAGAGAGAAAGGGCGGGAATCACCACAAAGTCACTCTGCTGCTCTGACCTGGGTGGGAAATAGGCTCTGGGTATTTTCTCTGCAGTTATAAAAAGTCAGGAGCACAAAACATAAAGATATAAATGGAGCAGTTCATGTGACAACAAACAGAGTTTAAGTGACAAATTCCCAGGGCAGCAAAAATATAATTTTTTACTTCCCTAGCCTAAGACCAGATGGTACCCAAAGTAAGTCATGGCAGCTCTCTAGCAGTGCAAAGCTGGCTCCGAAATGTGAAATGTATTAACTACCTAGGAGTCAATCCACCTATATCCACAGGCTACGCAAAAGGCTTCGCTTTAAAGATCTCAGTTTCCAGCCATGTTGGAGAAGAGCCATGGGCGTGAAGCAGGGGATATGAAGAATGTGAAATCAGATCAAGTTCTCCTAAGAATAGCTGCTCTCCATGTCTCTGGTTGAATGGATGGATCAATATCTTTTTTCTACTGAAAAAAATCATTCCTCAGCCAAGACAGGGATTGTAAACTTTGCTTAATTCAGTCATGCCACTATTCACCACCTTCCTACCCTCTCTGCTCTGATATTCACAAGCTCTCAATCCTTCCTCTGTCAAAGGGCTGGAAAGGAAGATATTACACTGCAGTCTGAAACAACTCTACACACCAGCCTTTGTCCTTCTTTGTTTGCCCTTTGGCACAAGAAGTCATGTTGCAATTGTCTCCTACTTGTGAGAAATAGACAGGAAACACCTAAGGAAAATATCTAATTCCCTTCTTTTCTTTTCTTTTCTTTTCTTTTCTTTTCTTTTCTTTTCTTTTCTTTTCTTTTCTTTTCTTTTCTTTTCTTTTCTTTTCTTTTCTTTTCTTTTCTTTTCTTTTCTTTTCTTTTCTTTTCTTTTCTTTTCTTTTCTTTTCTTTTCTTTTCTTTTCTTTTCTTTTCTTTTCTTTTCTTTTCTTTTCTTTTCTTTTCTTTTCTTTTCTTTTCTTTTCTTTTCTTTTCTTTTCTTTTCTTTTCTTTTCTTTTCNCTCTTCTCTTCTCTTCCCTTTTTCTTTTCTTTTCTTTCTCCGAGGAGTGCAAGGAGGAGGAGGATTATGAAATTATCTATTTGCAGTGAATATTTTCTAAAACGTCTTATTTATAATCTACCTCCTTTCATAGCTGCTCTGCCAGGAAATTCTCTCAGGAATGCACATTCCTGAACTCAAGAATCTGCACTTGATACCTGTGTTGAGACTTATTTTTGGAGGAAACTAAATGGCAGGAACATCCTGGATGGATGCACCAGTGACCTGATTTCATTTCTTTCCTGTGGTGTAAGTCTCATTACCAAACACATCATTACCCTCTGGAACTAATTTCCACAGGAGCCTCAGGAGTGGAAGTCAGGAGCTAACTACACACACATACAAATGATGGGAACAACCACAGTCAGACTAGTTGGAAAGCACTTCAAGATGCAGAAAATATATGACTGACACTACTTTGGGGAATCAGTCGAGCACCATGTAACAGAAATTAGGACAATGCTATATCCTCTGGTAAAAAAGATCATTTTTGAGACAGAAATCCATATGCACAGAGCAATGCCATGAGCAGCTAGTATCAGCTGATTCCAAAACTGATGTAGAACAGGGTGTCATCTTCTTGGGGGCTGCTGAAAATGAGCTAGGGAGGCAAATACAAGTAAGATCTCTGTCTGGTCTATGAAAAGAGTTAGGAAAAGTTAGAAGAGGAAAGGGTGTCTCCACAGAGGAAAGATAGTGGTGACATCCAAACAAATCACACTCATGCCTGAATCAACCCCCCAGACCTAAATATTGCCAAGTTTTGGAGGGCACATCCCCAGAATCTGTGCCTTGCAAACACCCACTCGAAATATGGTGAACCAAAACTTTCATCTGACTTTCCCATGCTATGGGGTGGCCATATAGAAATGCCAGACTTAAATTCTAAGCTTGATCCTCTTTCACAGACTAGATCCCTTAGGGAAAACCAAAGGTTCAGCTTTGTTGCTTATCCCATCATCTGTACTTTGCACAGAGGCCTAGGAATAACAGCAAGCTTGGCTCCCCCTTGGCACTGCAAGATCTCTGCTAGAGCTAACACTGGAAAGCACCCAGAAATGGCCACAAACCAAAACCACAAAGGGGCTGCCGCAAGTCTCACAAACCTTGGGCTTGCACCGAATTAATAGCATCAACATCACCGAAGTTATGCATGATTTGTAGTCTGTAAGTGAGAACAGAAGCTGGCTGTCTGTGCAGAGAAGCTAAATCCCTTTAATTATTAAAACATATCCTACTGCTGTTGAAAATCCCATTGCCGTTGGAAAAAATACACTAGCAATAAATGTATGCTATACATCAAAGGCCTCTTTTGTAAATATAGTATTCAATTTTTTTTCTTTTTTCTAAAAAAACCCCTGGCCTTAGGACTAAATTAATGTTTGATATGTTATCTTAGAAACATTTTGGAGTGATGGATTTATCTACTGTTTACATTTTTCCTCCTAACACAGCAATGAATAATTCCTGTTGATAATGGGAAATTATTTAATATAAATGGTTGAGAAGCCCTCTTCTGAAGCCAGTGGGAAATTTGGCTGGGCAGGAAAGACATCATTGGAGGGGAGAGCAGAAAAACTGAGAGAGTCATTCCTGCAGTAGAGAGTGCCATGCCAGTTGTCCCATCCTGGCTCTCAGAGGGGAATAAACCTGCAGTCCCATCACCAACATGTACAGCCTTTGGGTTGTGAAGCGGCAGCTGTGCAGTTAACTCTTGCTTACATATGTTAGGAATTCCTGGCTTCTTTCCAAAGGAACCAATGTTCTGTACCAGTAAAAACACCAGAGCTAAGATTTGCTCTTACTCTGGTAAGAAAACGTGCCTTGGCTTAGAACTGCACAGAGGACCAGGCACGGGCAGCTGGGGTTCCCAGCTCCTTCCCAGCCAGTTCTGTAGGCAGCATTTCTGGCACACAGATCACAGACAGCTCTCCTGGCCCCAGAGTCGAGCTTGGCCTCCTGAGTGGGTGCAATTTGGCTGCAGGGACTGAAGAGCTGGTGAGGGCTTAGTCTGCAGCAGCACGGCCTTTGCTTTCCAAACTGCACCAATAATCTGGACTCTGAAGGGGAAACACAGTAAGAAAGGTGCCACTTTTACAAGCTGTGTCTGTCTTACCATGCCCTTGGATCCCCTGCAGGCAGCAGGCAGGCAGATTTTTGTCCCCATGTTCCACCATGGGTTTGCACACTTCATGCCATTGCTTCCTCTGCTGAAAGCAGGGTCCATTCCTGTGCACTGCCTGCTCTGCGCAGCG
Organism: Vireo altiloquus; assembly: GCA_013396875.1. NCBI lineage: Eukaryota > Metazoa > Chordata > Aves > Passeriformes > Vireonidae > Vireo > Vireo altiloquus. The sequence continues at coordinate 594,999 of VZRF01001712.1, forward strand.
CTGCTGCCACAGCAGGATGGAGCCACTGGCATGGTCCTGATCCCTCTGTGTGCTGCACCTCCCCACTCCATCCCTGCAGCCCTGGGCACAGAGCAAAAGTCCCACTTTCCCATCTGCAGCACACCACGGAGCCCTGGCCAGCACTGCAGTCATGTAATGCTTCACAAGCAAGGCTGTCTAAACAAGCAATGTGAGCACAACATCTGCTTCCCAGCCCTACCCACTGTTTGCATGGAAGGCTTCAACCAGCAGTTCCCTCCACCCAAATTCAAATTAATGCGAGGATATTGAGTCCACATTTCTGCTTGGACTATGTTTTACACTGCAAATTTGCAGGGCAGGAATTACAGACCAGCAGGATTGTAGAAGAGAAATATGTTCTTGGACGTCCCATGGGCCTTTAGCTCTGCAGCTTCTTGCTGGCTTCCAGCCCATCCATCTCCTCTCAGCAGAAGGCACTGACGTGGCCCTTTTCCAGGGTGTCTGAAGGGAAGGTGCCATCCTCCTCCACCCTCCCAAACCAGTGATGATGACTCCAGGGCACCATCCCCTATCCAGGGACTTCTGGAGTGCTCTGAGTTTTAGTCTCATGTACTCTGCTCCATCTACACTCGCAGGACATGTCTGTGATGCATCTTTTCAGTAAGATTTGCCAGGAAGGTCTCCAGCCATCGTAAGATGCTTGGCTTTGTCCTTGAGGGCTTCATCTCTCTGCCATGCTGGACCAGCACAAAGGGTCGGAGAACTCACCCCTTGCCTGACCCTCACCCCACCTGAGATGGATGAACTTGAAAAAACTATGACCTGTGAGCACATAGGCTATAAAAAAGCGTGGGGAAATGATTAATTAGTTCTCCAAATGGTAAATCTCCCATCTAGTTCTATCAGGCTGTGATGGAGCTTTAGGGTAGGGCAGGAATTCTCCTAAAGTAAGCCACTCAAAAACAAAATGTCACACCTGAAACATGTATTGAGGGTTTTCAAGAATCAGAGGAGGGCACAAGTGCTTCCTCTGCAGTCTATTCAGGTAATTGATAGCCAGGCACCTCTGACAGGACCTTTCTGGAGATGCTGGTATTCTTTCTTGTCTCACAGACTCAGTTACTACTATAGATTGGATGCCAGGGCTGAAAGTGGGAAAAAAAAAAGAAACACATATTGAAGCATGAGTCATGCTAAGCAAAGCTACCAGTTGCAGACAGCAGAAGCCCAGAAAGAAAACCCATATGAAGTTTCAAGCATCATGAGTGAATCCCCTCAAACCAAGCCCAGCTGTAAATGTTCCCCACTCAGGCCTTTCCATTTCACATTACTCAGAAAAATCTGCTACTCCCTGCCTGATCAGACCTGCAGATGAGGAAGCCCTCCTGTGTGTCTTTGCCAAGTATTTGTACATTTCCAGTCCCTGAATTTCAAGTCATTCAGGCAACTCTTAAATCAACCTATAATAAATCCAGTTTTGGTTGGCAGGGCTTTGCAAGTACTCGGTGAGCTTTCCTGGTACCCATGGGGCTGAACTGAAAGAAAACCCACAAACTGAGGGAGAAGAAACAAATTCAGAGATTGCTTTTGGGTAGCTGGGAGAGCAGGATCTATTTTGGGAGTAACTCAATGAGAAATTTGTTTATGAGACTCTGGGGAAGAATAGAAGTTATGTGTTATAAACCAAAATAGGTCCTTTACCCTCTTCCTAAATACAGAGTACTTGAAGACTGCTTTAGGGTGGAAACACATGCAATCCTTGGAGACAAACCACAGGAACATTAGCAAAAACAAAAATAGAGCTCTGCCCATGCACCCACCCGTGTAGCAACATCCCTCTGTGAGACACCTGGCACCACAGGGCAGTGGATAGAGGATCGCCCAAAGGGACTTTGGGCAGTGCAGATGCTGCTGTGTGTTGAAATACAGACCTGCAGGATGGAGCTCCAAGCAGAGGCAGTTGGTGCCTTGCGCTCCTGTTTTCCATGATTCCCAGGGTTGCTGGGGCCAGCTGCCTTCAGTCCTCTAGGACATGCATGCAGGGACAGCTGCAGGGCTCTGCCTTTGGATGATCAGGCTGTGAGCCATTTTGGCAGGCAGACTGTGCAATGATTTATGGTGCCAAATATTCACCACAGAGAATACAGTGAGGTCTTCCTGAGAGAACCAGTGGCTGAAAGTTTTGCTGAGGTTTCCACAACGCCTGGGTCTTTAGCTTCATTATTGCATATTGTATCTTCCTGAAGCCTTACAAAGCATCAAACTGGAAATCCAAAGTATTCATCCGCATGCAGTCTATACACATTTACATATTCTGCTTCATATTATTGACAGTAAAGAGACTCCAGTGCCAAGCTCTCTTATTCTAGACCAGGCCATATCTTTAAAGGACCTTCACAGATACTAGAAAAATTAAGTTAAACAGGTTGGATTCAGAAAAAGTCTTTAAATATAACTTTAAATATTCTAACGACAATTTTGAAAATTAAATACCTCATTTTGAAAATGCTGAAACATTTCATGTTAACTGTTTTAATTATATTTCAGTCAGAGTTTGTTTTCAAAATGGAAAATTTCATTTAAAAGGACCTACACTTACAATTAAATAAAAAGGGGAAAATGTTTTCATATGGGCAAATTACAGCAAGAGCAATTCTGTTGCAGCTAGATCTGAATTTTGATGTAAGTAAAATTCTCTCTTTTCTTCCCAATGTGTGTTTACTATACTCAATAGCTAAGTAATGGCATCAAAAAACCACTTGCTGCTCCAGCCCTAGGGGATGTTCATCCTTCAGCTATCAGTGAGATTCATTCTAGAGAAGCCACAGATGCTTCACAGAGTGAGGTCACAGCAGCCCCCTGTGAAGACCTGGGGATGTCCCAGCTCAGTGCTCTCACAATATACCATACACGATCTTCTGTCTTTTCCTCCCCAGCTTCCCCCAAGAGTAGCACAGCTATGGAAGGGAAATGCTGCAGATATGCAGAATACTGTGAAGGCCCTGATGGAATACTGGAATGGCCCCCAGTTGCAATAAGGTTTCCTTTCCATTGCACCAGTTATATCAATGACTACAGCTCAGGAAGAGCAGGAGCTGGACACGCTCCAAGCCTGCTGAACAGAGTACCAAAATGCTGATTACAATGGAAAGGACTCCTCATGGCCTTTACTTCAGCAGGACAGAGGCATCTGTGTGAAGGATCACACAGAAGGGTCTTACAGTCCCAGAACTGGAAGAGTTTGCACTCTGAGGTCCCTCTTCAGGCCCATCAATTACCCTTCATTAAAGGGGTGATGATTCTCCACAAAATCTGATCTGCCTCTCAGGAAAAGCAGAGCTGTAGCAGTTCTCTCCCAAATACATTTCCACCCTCTTACTTCATTTAGCCCTACACAACCAAACATGTAAAACTGTGCTAATGACTTAGCTAGCCCAGGAGCAGGCAACCTGGGGACTGTTCCTGCCTAGGCACTGGCGTGACATCTGTCTGTTAAGATGAAGGCACTCTTTGTGTGCGAGTTGCCAGCAGGCTTGATTCTCAGATTCCAGTTGGATCCACAGGGCAGGTGGCTGGAAAGGAACATCTTCCCAGTAAGGGGGGTGCATGTGAATCTGGCTTTCTGTGCAATGGTAACAGAGGCACAGCTTTGCTGTCTCACTTTTTAAAGAAGATCCACACTAAACCAGCAGATACTCAAGTTTGGGAGCAGGAAAGTAACTGAAAGCAGCCCTGATAACCTAATTATGGGCTGCTGGCTCTCCCAGCTGGGATAGCCACAGAAGGCCCTGCAGGAAGACCAGCCACCCCGCACACAGGGAGCTTGTCAGCGAGGGCCAGCTGCTCCCGGGGCCTGCCAATCCTGCTGTCATTCCTCGGCTGTGTTACAGAAGGCAGTCTCTGTCTGCTCCTCCACGCACTCTGTGCTGGGCTTCTGGCAACTTACCAGTTGAAGTCATGGTGGGAAAGCCTGAAATTCTTCCTTTCCGTCTACATTTCCTTTTCAGTTTCTCATGCTCTCCAGACAGCCACTCCTACAGCTCTCCTTCCCTCTTGCCCCGACCCGCTCAACACCCCGGCGAGGTGGTGACGGCGTTCTGCCAGATAAGCTGAACCTGAGAGCGTCCCCATCTTGCCCAGCAATCACCTGGGGAGGGAAGCAGCATTTATCACCACTCCGTCGTCTGCTGCCAGACACTCTTGCCATTAAGATGTCAAAACAGGTTTCTCTGTGGAAATGCAACAGCCCTGCAGACTTACCCTTGCCAGCAGCAGCCCCAGTTGGACATCTGTTCCCTTTCAACCTCACACATGCACTTAAAATGCCGGTACTGTCCACTTCTTTGGGGGATTAGGCTCCTATTAAAGCTGCCTTCTGCATGATTCATTGTTATCTCCTGGTGTTGATCTGATTTATGGATTGGCCTGTGTTAATTAAGGTCATAAAATTGGGAGTGGGAAAAGGCTTCCAGCACTGTGATGCTGTTTAATGTTGGGTCATTTTCCAGTGCCTATGTTATTTTTCAGGGGATAGGAGAGAGCACAGCTGATGTCCTGTGGTCAGAAATGAAATTTTACTGAGATGAGCCCTTGTTGTCCTCTCAGTCTTGGGAGAGGAGACAAGTCAGCGGAAAGGTGAAAGGATCTCTATTAAACACTGGAAATTCACAGACCCCAATGAACACACAGTCCAAGATGTTATTACCCAGATTAGGCTTGTGTCTACAACCCCATCTGAGACTGGAGCTCCATTCTGCTGAGCACCACACAGTATCTTGTAAAGATGATCCCTGTGCCATGAAATCTTGCTGAGAACTCTGCCATGGGCACATTGCACTCTTCTCTGTGACTACAGCAAAACAAAGACAGGCCTGAGACCACCTTTTTCAGCTCAGGAATCACCAGCAACATAACTCTGGCCAAACGCTGTTCTCTGCAGGTTGTTGCTGTCTCCCAGGTCACACAGAGTTCCAAGCCACTGTGGCAGCTCTGGGACTCCTTGCTGAGATACAAAGGTCCAAGGTGTCGAGCACCTAAGTCAGTGTGTGGATCAGGTTCTGTGCCACCAAAGCAGCACCCAGCCATGCAGGAACTCGCCATCGTGCCCAAGGTCACACCATGAGCTCACAGAAAAGCCAGAACCCAGGTGGGTGCAGCCACCATGGTCCTTCAGGCATCTGGCCACTTCCCTCAGGGCCCATGTGTCAGTCCAGTTGCAGGGGTGCTGCCCTGTCATTTCAACCTATATCTTTTCACATGCAACTCTGGGGTTTTCGTTTGGGATTAGGTTTTTGTGTTTGGGGAGTTTCGGTAACAAAATCTTCAAAGTCCAGAAACTGTTGTCGGTATAAAAATTACTGATGAGATTCACCTCTGATACAGTAGTACAGACCTGGTTGATGCAATTTTAGCCTCATGTGCTATAAAACAGGTAGATAAACGAACACAAAACCAGTGCTACACATTTATCTTTGCAAGCTGCTACCCCTTTTTTCAGGAATTTGTTACAACTTGTGATTTCTTAGTTTCACAACCTTCACTTATTTTACAACACACTTGCACCCATTGGTAGCCAAAGGTTTACCTTTTGCACGTGAACCTGACTTGTCTAGGGAAGGTGATTCCTTTCTCTGCTTCACTTTCCTCTTACAGCCAATTGCATCACAAGATTCCCATGAGCTGGCTCAGCAATTCACTGCTTGTGGCCATTTTAGCAACCGGGGACTTTATCAGTATATGCTTATTATACATTTATTTTAACTTCAGTGTTGGTTACTGTAAATCTGCTATGGCTCCACCATTAGCCACAGCAAAACGGTTTCCTTGATACAAACATGATGAAATATATATATTTCCAGTGCTAGTCAAAAATATTTTATGTAATAAAAATTAGAGACAGGACTAAATATTTCTACCTGGAAGTTTTGTTTAAATTAAAAAATCAAAAGCAACATAAAAATAAGCTTAATTCCTCTGTTAAGAAATTGCCTTTACCAGAGGAATATCCAAGTAGGAAAAAACTAAACATCATAAGTTCTTCATCACATAAAGTCTTTGCTTAAAGACTGCATATCTTTAATGTGTTAAAAAAAAAAAAAAGAAAAGAGGTACAATTTATAGCCTGGTTGAAGGAATTTCTGGTTGAGCTTCTGTGACCTTTGTTATGCATGAGGTCAGATCGATTATCATAATGGTCCCTTCTGGCAATGAGCTATGAATCTGTTAATTTTAGCTCAATATCCTCTTTCTCTAGGGGGGTAAGCTAACTGAAATTATATCACATTTTCCACTTAGGACTAAAGACACACACACAGTCCCTGAAGTGGAGCTGGCACATACTGCTGTACCATCACACACTAACTTCTGTGTGCATCTGAACTTTCGTTCAGATAGTTGATAAGTCACATTGTTCTCCTCAGATCATGAATTGTTACTGATATCCCTATGATCAAAATCAGACTGAGAGAGCTTTTCTGCTCCACCCTCCAAAAACCAGGATATTTTAAAACAATTCGAATATTCATCTTCCTTCTGACGCAAAAGTTTAAGTTCCTGCTTTGGAGTTCCTCTTGTATTCTATTCTATTTTATGTATTATCCAGCTCATTTATGTATTTTAAGAGGATCTGAAATTCACTCAGTTGCCCCGTTCCCATAGGTGGGGCTTTACACCAGAGTAAAGAGATCCTGAGATACTTCTCTGTGATGCAAAGAGCTCTGCAGTTGTGGGTTATCAGAAGACAGACTGAACAATTTCACAGTTAAGCAAGCTAATGTGTTTTACAGCACCAAGGCTTCTTGGTGGCCAAGGAAAAGCCACAAACTTCATCTCCAGATCCAGCTGTTCACATGATACAATGTTTAAAAAAGGTTCTTTTTCAACACAGATAATCCACCCGCAGTTAACTGAGAGCTGGCTATTCCACTTTGGGCTGCTTAAATTGAAATGAAAACATTTTGTCCTGGCCAGCCGAGCAGCAGCATTCTGCTCCAGGTCAGTTCAGTGCTCCTTTGCCTGTGGCCCTGGTGCCTCCCAGACACTGCAGAAAGTGAGGCACAGCACACCTAAATGCTTTTCAGGCTGCACCCCTCATCTGCTTTGAAATTTTTCATTCCACATTTTTCCTAACATTCTATGGGAAACAAATGAGTTATCTGGTCTCTTTCCCCCAGCTTGGAATGAAAACTAATAGTGATATATGCAGATTTCCCTTGAGAGAAAACATCCAATTTTTACACAGTGCCTATCCAAGTTGTTGAACTTGGATAGAGGAAAGTTTTGGTGAAAGCAGAGAGGAGGGTTTTAGCCCAGGAAAAATTACATAATATTTAATCCTGATAGGTTCCCCATTCCACTCCTCCATGGGGACATCCAAAGGGTTGTGCTGGTACAAAAAGGGAGAAAGAGGAGATGTTGGGGAGAGAAAACAATGGCATCCAGCCAGGGCAACTTAATCCAGCTCTCAGGAAACAACAACCTCAGAAAGGAAAGGTCAAAATGGGGTTTACAGCAGAAATGCAGACACAATATGATGATGGGGAGACAATCTGCTCTCCATAATATTCCTGTTATCCTAAGCAAACAGTAGAGGAGAATGAAAAGTACCACGGGGCTGTTCTGTTGTGTTTGTGTAAGAATGCTATTTTAATTCATTTTCACCAGTGCCTCTAAGTCAATACTTCTTCAGAGCTACATTCTCACGTGAAATCCATATCCCAGCAACTGGAATCAAGATTGCCCCAGGTCAGACACCTGTAAAGCTGAACTGCAACAGGAAAGAATGGCACTTTGTATTAACAGGCAAGAGAAAATTCAGTCATAGTTCTCCTGTTGGACCTTCAGAAGGCAGAAAGACCCATCCTGTGATTACAAATGTCCTCATTATTATGCAGTTTCTCTTAAACCTTCCCCTTCCACTTACCTCTACACCCACCTGTAGAAAGGCAACTCGAGGAGTCAGATTCCAGGGCAAATGGGCACACTACAGATCCATGCCAAGTCTGTCTACAAACAAACACTTTTTCAGATTTAGCTAGTTTTTAAAGACACAGACTCCAGCTTCTTTGCCTCTCCCAGACTTTGGTCTCTCAGATTTATCTAGTGAGATTCCTGTGACTTAGTCACTGAACTCTGCGCTCAGGGGATCAGGAGAAGGAGAAAGCCTGCTTGTTGCAGTTTATGCTAATATAGAACCTGTAGATGTCCTCAGCTATAAGTAAAAAGTTGGTTCTGCCTCCAAAAAACACAACTATTGACTTTTGCAATGAAAACTATGCTGTGAGTACCTAACCCTCTTCCTCCCAACCCAGCAACCAACCCTCAGAGGATGCTCCTCTATGTACCCACAGTCCCTAGATGCTTTGCCAGTTGAAGTTAAGAATGCAGATAATGACAGTAGTGAGGTGTCTGTATATCCTCCACCATCCCTGCTGCCTATGGTGAGAGCTGGAAGACTCAGAAGCAGCAGCTCAAGGGTTGGGGTGAGGCATTGTGTCCTCACCCTTCCCTTTACTGTTCTTTCAGAGGCTTCTGCCACCACAGCCTGGGAGGCTTTTTTTTTTGCTGGCCAGCCTTCGCGTACGAAGATCCGGGGAAGGCCTCTTTTTCCTTTCAGACCTTCCAGCCTGCGCACTGGATTTTTTAGGTGAGACACAGGGCGCGCAGATCTGAGCCCACCCTTTAATCCCAAGGTTCTTCTGCCGGGCCAAAGCGATTCTGGACAGTGGCAGCTGAGGTCCTCCTCAGGACGTAGGCAGATTGCCCCCTTGCAGGGCTAACGAGCAACTGCCTGCCCGGGGAGCATCCCGAGCCGGGAATCGAACCCGAGCCCCGGCAATCTGGGAGGCTTAACTGCTTGTGAAACTGCTCCTGCCTGCTCTCTCAAAGGCTTCACCAGATGTGCTGGAAACAACCTCTAAGAGAGGGACAGCACAAAGTGCTGGGGATACCAATGTCCATTCCAGCTGCATCCATGGGTGCCTGTGACTCAACACCCTCAAGCTCTTCAGCTTTGCTCAGAGGTTACAGTCTCCCAGCAGACACCTCACCTGTGCTTGGGTTGGAAGAAGATCAAGCACTAGCAGACCAGGCCTTGAGAATGCCTTCAGGAAGGGCAGCTTAGGGAAGTGCCAGGGACACCCTCCTTGTTCTGCAGCTTCCAGCGAACATCTAATTCTGTGCAGGTGGCAGCTGCAGGGGAAGGAGACGTTGATGCTCTGTATGTCTCTGCTGCTGCTGCAGCCTTGAGGGTGTCTTCTCCTGCAGCCAGCTGCTAGGAATTTTCAAGCAATTCTGCTATGATTTACAAGGGACCTACTAATTGCCTGGAAATGCTAAAGAATTATAGATCCTAAGGCATAAAATAGCTATCAACCTTAACTCGAACAAAATTGCTGAATATTATTACATAAACCTATTATTTTCCCCATTCTAAGTGCCTCTTAATTGAAATCCCCTGATTGTTTTTTCCAGGCCCCTCTCCAGCCCACCACCCAAAGATTAGTGATGCATGGAGCAAAGTGTTGTTAACATGCAACGATGTGTGGTAGGGAATGCCCATGATTATTTCACCAATTCCCTCTGTGGTCTGGTCTTTTTATTGAAGCAAAAGGGTCTTACCAGACTTAATTGAAGTTAAATAAGATGAAATTTTTCCAGGGGCCTCTCTCCACGAATTACAAATCATAGACATGACACTCAATTTTGCAGCCCATAATCACATTAGCAATTCCACTGAAGTGAACAGAGCTCCTTGGGTGAGTAAGAGTTACTCTCACAAAAACTTATTTCAGATTTGGTTACGGCCTAAGTTGGACTCACTCCAAACTGGAAGTTTCATTTGCCCTATTCTTGTTCATGATTTTGGGGCAAAGTTCATCCTTTTAAGAAATGATGCCAACTGCACATCAGATGAGTGTGGGGTTTTCTATTTAAAGAGCGGAATGCTTCTAACAATTTAATTCCACTGATACTTTATGACTATAATCCCAAATGCTGCTTTTGCAGCTGGCTGCTTAGAAGTGCAAAAAACTCATGGCACCTCTGTAAGAGCAAGCCTTTTATGCTGCACTGAATGGCAGGCAGGTACACCTCTGTGAGACACTCTAGGAGACCTATATGTTGAACGGGACAGGACAGAGCCAGTCTTGCATCAAATGGTATTTAATGTAGTTCAAATACATAGAAATTACCGTAATGGGATGTTCAAGCTGAGCAGAAAGTTGAGTACCTTGTTTCCAATGCAACTTTCAGAGAGTGGTGTGTCCTAGGGGCAAGGGTGAAAAGCTTCAAGCAAAAGCTGTACCTTCTGTAGGCAGGACAGAGCCTGTGGCACACTTCAGGCTCACACAGAGAGGCCATTCACACTGCCAGGAGACACAGCACAGCATTTCAGTGGCTAATGGATGCACTCATCTGGGGTTTGCTGATCCACTGAGCTCCTCTGGGTCTCTGGCAGGCTGCCTGGCAGCCCCAGCAGCGCTCCCATGCCACACCACTACAGAGTCACACCAGCACTGGGTCCGCCGGGAGCCATCATCTGCCTTCCTTGGAGTCCTTTTGTTCACAGACAATGCTGAAATCACTTCAGCCATTGTGGCCAATATCAGTGCCTGTACAGCTGTCCAGAAACAAACCCACAAGGTTTCAGACTGGCTTGAGTCTGCACAATGAATGTCTGCACCGCACGTACCCACAACAGGTCAGAAATAAAGGGCCCCTGGAGGCACATGAAACTCTCCCCTCCTCACAGACACATTTGGCTTTTGATCTTAATTCACTCTCTTGGGATAGATATGATTGTTTTCTGAGAGGGAAATCCAGCATCAGCTTGCTCTGAACCAGGCCCCCACAGCCTGGTCTCTTTTTCAGCATGAATTACACATTATGCTACAATTTTGACATTCCCTGTCCCTCTACCATGACATTTTATCTGAGGTGCCCTGGCCTTCAACAGGAAAGGGCTTTCTCCACTACAGAGGTGGCCAGAATGGCTAGGTGGAGATGCCAGAAAATGTACTCCCAGCAATGTCCTTCCCACACCCCAAACACCCTCCATAATACTGCAGGCAATAAGTAAAAGTTTGCTTCCTATGAAAGATCTTTGAAAGTCCTTAGGGACTACAGTACAGATCAGGACAATACAAGTCTTTGGGATCACAACGGCAGGAAGCAATGAAACAATGTTACATTTTTTTATTATTTTTAATAAAATGTATTCCATATTGTATTTCAATACTTCTATGAGACTTCTCTTCAGTCACTCGTGGCCCTTAGAACACCCTCTTCACCTTCCCTGGGGGCACCTGACATTTTTAACATCAGCAAATTTGAATGTGATTTATACAGTTTCTTAAATATAGCCCTTACCTAGTTATAAAATAGTGCCCCAATTCTTTTATATACAATAACCATTGTGCTTATGATGACTTAAGCCATGTGTATTATTTTTTAAAAGAATTATATTTACATGGAATGTTTAAGAAAAGAATTTTCCAGATTCCGGAAGTAGAACCTCCTTCAGAACAGGAAGGAAATAATTAATTTTTACATTAAAATCCAACCAGTGTAATGGTTTATTACCCAGCGGGAAAAGTGTGAGAGAGTTTCTTTTCAGCTTAATGAGGTGGATGTTTATATTAAGAGATTGTTCTGAAACTCTGGTGCCACCAGTAACTGAATAACAATACTCAGACCATGCTTCAATCTCAAAACATTTTAGAGATGAAGTCATTAACATTTTGGGATGGGGGGACACATGAGGCACAATGAAAGACAGGTGACTTGCTCAAGGCCACCTCAGAGGTCAGTAGCAGAGCTGACCTCTTTGAGCATTGAACTCAGGGCTCCAGTCCCTCTCTTCTGCTGGTCTGACCATGACTCCTTCCTTACTCCTAAAGCCTCAGCCACAAAGTCTTTTTCTGCAGTGATTAGTTCCTCCCCAGCAGGTAGGACCTTAGGGAGGCACTCTGTCATACTCTGAAGTTCTAATATGTCTTGTCTTGGATTTCGAGCTAAATGCAAGGAGTTTTGAGACAGTAACCCAGAACTTTACAGTATTTGGAAAATTCTATTTAGAAATTAAGAGAAGAGAATAAGCAAATCTGCAGCCTTGCTGGACCAGGATACAGCATATTCACATCTATTCATGTCTTCCACATGACCCCATTTCTGGTAATGTCCAGCATGGATGTGTAGGGATCTGAGGAGATCTGAGCAGCAAGTGTGTTTTCCCAAATAATTTCTGAATAAATCTACTTGCAAAGCTGAAGTGCCACAACTGTATAACAAATCAGGAGCAAAACCCCATTCCTCTTCAAACCTACAGGATCCTGCCCAACATTTGGGGATTTACACCACCTCAAGCATCTTCCTTCGGCCAAAACCTTAAGCATTTCTTTTGACACGTGTGAGTAGCACGACACCAACACTGATATCCTGGCCATGTGATGATCAGGGAAGTGCTGTCTAGTCCATTCCACATTCCTGCTGGTGATTCAGTTCCCTTTGTACCCTGCTTTGCTGCACAACCTTGACAATAAATAGGCTGCCCTGCTGTGTCCCAGCGGTGGGGCTGCCTTTCAACAGTAAAAGTAATGTGAAAGTAATTCCTGAACATAATAGTTTTCTGTTATTTCCAGGCTTCAAAGCACTTTGAGATCTCTCAGAAGCTGGGCAGATATTACACTTCTATAGAATATTACTCCTCCTACAAATATGCATGTACCCCTAGGACCCAAAGTCATACACGGGGGAACTTAAGTCCTAGAGCTGAACTCCAGCTGCATTCATCACCTCATCTGTTATTTGATGGACTCTTGCCAATGGGCATTGTCAACAGGAAAAAAAAAATAGGGGGAAAAAATACCCGAACAACTTTCCAGCTAGTATTTTAAGACTGTGAGTTACACACCATTTCCATTAAAGGAGAAATAAAGGTATTTTGAGCATGAGTTCTCTCTTTAGTTGGCTATGGGGAAAGTATGTTACTGTATGACTGGTCTTCCAGGATGAGTATCACATTAATCAGTGAGGAGAGCTGGGAGAGGGGACAGCTGCAGCCCCTTGAACCATCTCTTCTCCTTTGACCAATCCACCTTTCGTGAGAATACGGCAAAAAGATAACTAGTGGGAAAGAATATTTGATATTGGGGTCTCCATCACATCCACATGTCAATGAGTTTAAAGGATCTTCAGCTAATATGTCAGTGAAAGCAAGCTCCATGCTGGCAGTGCCCCAGCCCTGTGGGACACTGTGTGTGCCTCCACTAACACCCATTCACCTCTGGCTAGGAAAATGGTCTGCACAGCCCCTAATCCTTTATCTCAACTCTCAGGCATCACTCTTAGAGAAGTCTCTCCTTGTCTTTGGAGCAAAATTAACCCTAAAACCCAAACACATTCCTGAATGCTTGTGTTCTCTAAAACAGCACCTTCCCAACCTTTTCTATGCCTCACTTGCTTTATTTACTCACAGTTTGTCCCTTCATGACAGGGGACAGGCTGTGTTTAATCTGGTGGTTGGCAATGTGTGTATGCAGTGAGGCATGGTCGAGTTTCTGCACCCTGATCTGGACAAGATCAGGGCAGCAAAACTGCATGTCCTGGACCTTCTGTACTGCAAAGGATGTGTAAGACCTTGGGATTTGTACTTCTGGAGCAATATATTTATTTTTCTTGTTTCTGTGATGTAAGATGTAGCTACTGGCTGTGTAGCCAAAACAGGTATTGGAAGCCCATACACTGGTTACAATTCCTCTGTGGGATAACAGTACTCAGAACTGGACATGCCCAGCATGCCACAGGCCAGCAGCTGTGGGGTTTAGCTAACCTGTATCCTGCATACTTCTAACATCTGTCATTCAGTGCCCAAAAGATTCACCTTCCACAGGGACAGAATTTGCACATTTACCACTGCTTACTGTTGGGCTTCAAGAGGTAAAGCATCTCCAGCATTTGCTCCTCAAAGGATCAGAGCTGCAGATCCTCTTGCAGTGACTCAGAGCAACTTCAACCATCTCAGCTTGAAATTCTGCAAAACATTAGCAACAGACATACCAGTGTATGACTGGACAGTGATTCAGAGTTTTCGTCTGATCTTACTGTCAGTTCTTAGGAAAAAGAAGGGAAAGGGGGGAGGGAGAACTGGATTGAAGTCAAAGTCATTAATACCCTTCTACTTGAAGAATGAGCCTAGGGAGAAAAAGCAAGGTCAAATGTACATTGAAGTAGTGAGATACAATAGCACCAGGCACAGCTGAAGTCACAAAACAATAGTTGGCCTTCTTTTTCCACACTCTGAAATCAAAAATTCTTGTCTAAGCAAAATTAAGTATTGAGGCAAAGACAAATCCATATTTATGATTCTTGATTCTGATGTAGCAAACTGCAGGGTGGGAGCGGCTGAAAATGAGCTGCTCCAGGCCTTATAGATGTTATCAGTCCTGTGCCACAGAGTGTGTGCATTCTGTTAGAGCTGCACGAGTACTGTTGCAAGTGTGGTCACCTCTGGGCAACTTGTGACTTGCAGAGCATCCTTAAGCAGTAGAAAGTGAGATGTTCAGGATCACTGAACCAAGCTACTGTACTTGTCCTGTACTTGGTAAACAGAGACAGCTCAAAATGAGGAATTCTCCTAAAAGCTGCTCCTTATAACCTGTTACTAAATCAAGAACCCCTTTCCAATAGCACTCTCCAGATCCAACTCATTGTGAAACCACAGGGAAGAATATCTGCACTTTCATTGGCAGGTCCTTGAGAAACCAGTGGGAAACCCATTTCCATGAATACCTGCATTTTCACAACTGTGGGAGGGACATCTCCATCTGGTGGTCAGGCCAGGGAAGAGAGGCTTACAGACCAAGCTCCAGCTTGTCCAGTTCTGAGCGCGCCTGCTCTGCTTCAGGGGCTTTGGCTTCTCCAGCTGCACATTGATACAGCAACATTTCCCAAACTTCCAGGGGGTCCTGTTATGTCAGAGAAAGGCCTGGAGATTCTTGGCTGGACACTCCGCTGTGAGCTACAGCCCAGATTCCACCCACTCAGCTCAGCCAGAGCAGGAGGGGATCAAACTGTCATCTCAACATCTGGTTTGAATCCAGTAAGAGAGATGCTGTGGTGTCACACACACGCACACACATACACACACACTCAAGGGCTTACAAGTATCAGGTTGTGGTGACATCCCAGTGGTTTCAGAAGGTGGAGGTGTGAGTGAAGGGAAAATCTGGCTGTCCATCGACTCCCAACTACCATTTATTTGGCTTTCCTCAACAGTAAGTATAGCAAGTAATAGGAAGCCATGCCAACATTAATGCCTTTATCTCCTCAGCATCCCTAAGAGGCGAGGCAGAGCTGTCAGTCTCACTCTACACCTGGAGAACTAAAGGCCAGGAGTAGCCAAAGTGAGTCAACCCCAATCCTGCGCAGGCCAGAGGCAGAGTGAGGAGGCAAACTTAGGTCCTCCACCGTCCAGCATGGCCTGCTTGCTGACTCCACACTTTCTGACTCACCCTGGAGCCTGGCAGAGCATCCAGAGCAAAGCTACAGCCTAGTATAAATACTGCTACACAGCTTAATTCACCAAGCTCTGTGTAAAGAGGTATCTCAGCCAGGGGACACACTCAGATACCTCAACAGGAGAGCTCTGTGTTGTCACCAAGTACAGTGATGAATTACCTGCTAAAAGGCAGACTTCATCCTGCACGGCAGATGGGGAACAAGACACAAAGATAGCTCACAAAAGTATGGAGGGGAGAGGGGCTGGGTCCTCCTGCTGAGCAGGCACATTGCATCACCTGCCACAAGGTCCTGGCCCCAAACTGAGNCCTCACTTGCTTTATTTACTCACAGTTTGTCCCTTCATGACAGGGGACAGGCTATGTTTAATCTGGTGGTTGGTAATATGTGTATGCAGTGAGGCATGGTCGAGTTTCTGCACCCTGATCTGGACAAGATCAGGGCAGCAAAACTGCATGTCCTGGACCTTCTGTACTGCAAAGGATGTGTAAGACCTTGGGATTTGTACTTCTGGAGCAATATATTTATTTTTCTTGTTTCTGTGATGTAAGATGTAGCTACTGGCTGTGTAGCCAAAACAGGTATTGGAAGCCCATACACTGGTTACAATTCCTCTGTGGGATAACAGTACTCAGAACTGGACATGCCCAGCATGCCACAGGCCAGCAGCTGTGGGGTTTAGCTAACCTGTATCCTGCATACTTCTAACATCTGTCATTCAGTGCCCAAAAGATTCACCTTCCACAGGGACAGAATTTGCACATTNCACAGTTTGTCCCTTCATGACAGGGGACAGGCTGTGTTTAATCTGGTGGTTGGCAATGTGTGTATGCAGTGAGGCATGGTCAAGTGCCTGCACCCTGATCTGGATGAGATCAGGACAGCAAAACTGCGTGTCCTGGACCTTCTGTACTGCAAAGGATGTATAAGACCTTGGGATTTGTACTTCTGGAGCAATATATTTATTTTTCTTGTTTCTGTGATGTAAGATGTAGCTACTGGCTGTGTAGCCAAAACAGGTATTGGAAGCCCATACACTGGTTACAATTCCTCTGTGGGATAACAGTACTCAGAACTGGACATGCCCAGCATGCCACAGGCCAGCAGCTGTGGGGTTTAGCTAACCTGTATCCTGCATACTTCTAACATCTGTCATTCAGTGCCCAAAAGATTCACCTTCCACAGGGACAGAATTTGCACATTTACCACTGCTTACTGTTGGGCTTCAAGAGGTAAAGCACCTCCAGCATTTGCTCCTCAAAGGATCAGAGCTGCAGATCCTCTTGCAGTGACTCAGAGCAACTTCAACCATCTCAGCTTGAAATTCTGCAAAACATTAGCAACAGACATACCAGTGTATGACTGGACAGTGATTCAGAGTTTTCGTCTGATCTTACTGTCAGTTCTTAGGAAAAAGAAGGGAAAGGGGGGAGGGAGAACTGGATTGAAGTCAAAGTCATTAATACCCTTCTACTTGAAGAATGAGCCTAGGGAGAAAAAGCAAGGTCAAATGTACATTGAAGTAGTGAGATACAATAGCACCAGGCACAGCTGAAGTCACAAAACAATAGTTGGCCTTCTTTTTCCACACTCTGAAATCAAAAATTCTTGTCTAAGCAAAATTAAGTATTGAGGCAAAGACAAATCCATATTTATGATTCTTGATTCTGATGTAGCAAACTGCAGGGTGGAGCTGGCTGAAAATGAGCTGCTCCAGGCCTTATAGATGTTATCAGTCCTGTGCCACAGAGTGTGTGCATTCTGTTAGAGCTGCACGAGTACTGTTGCAAGTGTGGTCACCTCTGGGCAACTTGTGACTTGCAGAGCATCCTTAAGCAGTAGAAAGTGAGATGTTCAGGATCACTGAACCAAGCTACTGTACTTGTCCTGTACTTGGTAAACAGAGACAGCTCAAAATGAGGAATTCTCCTAAAAGCTGCTCCTTATAACCTGTTACTAAATCAAGAACCCCTTTCCAATAGCACTCTCCAGATCCGACTCGTTGTGAAACCACTGGGAAGAATATCTGCACTTTCATTGGCAGGTCCTTGAGAAACCAGTGGGAAACCCATTTTCATGAATACCTGCATTTTCACAACTGTGGGAGGGACATCTCCATCTGGTGGTCAGGCCAGGGAAGAGAGGCTTACAGACCAAGCTCCAGCTTGTCCAGTTCTGAGCGCGCCTGCTCTGCTTCAGGGGCTTTGGCTTCTCCAGCTGCACATTGATACAGCAACATTTCCCAAACTTCCAGGGGGTCCTGTTATGTCAGAGAAAGGCCTGGAGATTCTTGGCTGGACACTCCGCTGTGAGCTACAGCCCAGATTCCACCCACTCAGCTCAGCCAGAGCAGGAGGGGATCAAACTGTCATCTCAACATCTGGTTTGAATCCAGTAAGAGAGATGCTGTGGTGTCACACACACGCACACACATACACACACACTCAAGGGCTTACAAGTATCAGGTTGTGGTGACATCCCAGTGGTTTCAGAAGGTGGAGGTGTGAGTGAAGGGAAAATCTGGCTGTCCATCGACTCCCAACTACCATTTATTTGGCTTTCCTCAACAGTAAGTATAGCAAGTAATAGGAAGCCATGCCAACATTAATGCCTTTATCTCCTCAGCATCCCTAAGAGGCGAGGCAGAGCTGTCAGTCTCACTCTACACCTGGAGAACTAAAGGCCAGGAGTAGCCAAAGTGAGTCAACCCCAATCCTGCGCAGGCCAGAGGCAGAGTGAGGAGGCAAACTTAGGTCCTCCACCGTCCAGCATGGCCTGCTTGCTGACTCCACACTTTCTGACTCACCCTGGAGCCTGGCAGAGCATCCAGAGCAAAGCTACAGCCTAGTATAAATACTGCTACACAGCTTAATTCACCAAGCTCTGTGTAAAGAGGTATCTCAGCCAGGGGACACACTCAGATACCTCAACAGGAGAGCTCTGTGTTGTCACCAAGTACAGTGATGAATTACCTGCTAGAAGGCAGACTTCATCCTGCACGGCAGATGGGGAACAAGACACAAAGATAGCTCACAAAAGTATGGAGGGGAGAGGGGCTGGGTCCTCCTGCTGAGCAGGCACATTGCATCACCTGCCACAAGGTCCTGGCCCCAAACTGAGCGTTTTGAGGGGCAGCCAAAAGAGGAGAGTGGAAATGGATGAGAAGGTACAGAAAATGGCAGGATTTCACACAGTATAAGCAAACACATTTGGAATGGAAAAAGCAGCTCTAATCAAATGGAACTCTGAATTTCCCTCTAGACACAGGGTATTAAAAATAATCCCAACTGAATTTTACCCACCTCTCTCACAGCATCTCCCAGTTGCTTCAAAAATAAACAGCTCTGGCTGGGTGGAACTTCAGCCACACATAATTTTGGGCTCCCATCCTGAGGGCAGGAATGGTGAATAGTTTCCCTAGTCCTTCTGTCCGGGAGGGTCTGCCACACAGAGTTTGAAGATTTAGCATAAGTCATGTGAATTCCAGTGCCCATGGGACTCATTTTACCCTCAGGCTCTCCAAACCTGGGACAAAAGTTTAACAGGAGGGCATGGATGTCTCATGGAGCCAGAGACAGCATGGGCTGCAGGCTCACCAGGAGACCCAGGACACCTCAATGACCATGTTTAACCACAAACAGTTGTCACAGAATTTGCACCTCTCCTCTGGTGCCTGGTCAGCAGCATGTCTGGCAGCATGGGACTTGGAGAACACAAAGCTGAGGCTTTATGGCTGCCAGGGAATAGGACAGAGTTTTGGGTGCGAAACAGTTCCTGACTGGCTCTTGGGTTTTAAGTGATTTATGTTGCAACTTCTACATTTTTAAGTTATCTGAAGTCGGTCAGGCAAAATCTCCTGCACCAGGCTCCACTGATCTTCAGACACCAGAAAGCTTTTCATTTTTTAACAAATTTTCTCCCAGGGACTGCAAGATCTAATAGGTACCTGGCAGATGACAAATGAGCCCATCCCCGGCTGGAATGCTGCTCTTTGTCAGTTGTCTTTGTCCCCCTCTCAGTCTAAAGACCAGGATCCCTTCCAACCTTGAACCCTGCCAACTCCTAACACTGTGCAGAAATCCTCAGGGGAGGCGGAAACCGCTCTCTCCAGCAGACTCCAAGTCTCTAGCAAGTTCCGAATTTTTGAAGGTGTTAACCTTATTTGAAAGGGGAAGCAAGTAACAGGGTTAGTCCATGGCAAAAATAATCAGGCTGGGTGGGAATTACAGCTCCTTTTGACGGGGCCACACAATCGGCTCAGCAACAAACCCTTTGTTAATCTCCCACCTATTTCCTGCTGCAGAATTAATTGTCGGGCGCTCCTTGAGGGACGCAGCAGTCAGAGGCAGGCTTTCCCTTCCAGCCCAGCCAGGGCCACTGCACACCACGCCGCTCTAGTAAGCTCCTTTCTGAGGGACTTGGCCAAAGGACAGTTTCCAATTCTGGTTGCTCTATTTCAGGCAGAGCACGTACACCCACCCCGGGCTCTCTGCCTCATTGCAGGCTCGCCTTTTTACTTTCCTCAGATTCTGTTGAGGTAAATCCTCATTGACCTCCATCTTCTGGTACATCATCTTTGGAGAGCAAGTGTGGTGCTCAGCTGTGACAGCACAGAGCAGTCTGTGCCCTGCTCAGACCCTGACAGTCTCCAAGGCAGCCTGTGCCTGTGATGCCAGCACACCTGCCCCACCTGCCATGGGCTCAGAGGGACGCTCTCAGCAGGGAAACCCCCCAGAAGAAGCTGTTGCTGCTGTCCTTCCCAAGCTGCCCATTTGCTGGGGGGAAGAGGAGCATGGCTGGGTGCCTTCCTGCTCCCAGGAGAGGTTTCCCAGCATGGACATGGTGGGAACTCATCTGGGGTAGCAAGAGTCACCCGGTAAGAGTCACCCGGCAAGACTCACGCGCGTGCATAGAAGTACCCGCCCGGCACAGTTCCTCCCTGGTAATTTTAGAAATGTCTTTCTGGCACGAGTGAGAAGCTTTTCATAGGGGACACACAGGGCGTGGGAACAAAGAAGGCATGCACAAGAGAGAGCCTCAGGCAGTGCTAGACAAGGGGTTCAGAGAATGTGACAGAACTTCAAAATCTCCTGCTGGAGACTTCTCAAAGCAGCAGCAAACCATCACTAACAATCAGCTCCTTCCAGCCCAAGGCCTCATACATGCCCCTGAGCCTGTCACTCTTGCCAGTTGTATTCTGGTGTGACAAATCCAAATTTTTAACATACCAGCGTGCTTTCTCCACCTTTCCTATACGGATTGCTCATTGTTCTCTCACTCCTCACGGCTGGTGATTGTTTCTTGCAATGTAGATGTTAAAGAGTCACAGGTTTCCTGAAAACTGTAGCATGGGCTGTGAAACTAAACAACACGTGCTGTACAATAAGTCATAAAGCATGTGTGAAAAATAGTTGACACAGAAGCTGTCATGGAAACCAGTGCTACTAGAGAGCACACAGCCACAGAGCTCCCATTAAAGGCTGCAAAGTTGAACACAAATGCTAATGACTAAGGCAGAATATATTATATTTACCATCAGTAAATGCCATTCAGTCTTTACAGCAAGTCAGTTGAAAACTACAACCATTTCCGCTGGCAGTGCTGGATGGTAGTTAGTAGTAATTAAATTACCAGAAATCTTCTCACAGAGAAATTCTGTTCATCTTGTGTACCCTAGAAACTCTTTCTACTGACTAGGAACTGATTTTCTCCCAGGGAGTTAGTCTATTTAAAATAGACTATACACATTTCTCCAGCTTGGGTTACATTCTCCTACCAGCTCCCCTGAGCAACAATACCTTGCAAGCAAGAAAAAGCCCAGGCTGGAAAAAGAAACGTGGTGAAACCAGATTAAGCTGCTCAAGCAAGATAAAGAGAGACAGACTGAAAACTGCACAATACCCTGCAAGTATTACAGGCATATCCCACCCCGTGATCAAACCTGTGGTCCTTAGATACCAGCCAGAAGGAAGCTACTGACCTAAAAATATTCACATATATAGATACCTTTTGACAGCTCACAAGCAGAGAAGGGGTGGAGGAACCTTGCCCTCCGTTGTGGAAAAAGCTGTACAGCCTTTCCTCATTGCCCAACCTGGCACACTTCTCAGGTGGCCTCCCTGGTTGGGCTTCAGACATGGGTGTTGTGTGTTTTGCAGCCATGGGGACACACAGAACTCATCCCTGACAGCAGAATTTACAGACAAGAGCAATGCTGAGCTGTCTGGTGTGGCCCGGAGGATGGAGGTGCAGGATTTTATTTTTTCCCTCTACCACTTTGTTAAAAATATTTTGATGTATCCAAGGGCCAGAGCCGTGCATTTAAGTGTATTTTTCATGCTCTCTCTCAGGGCCTGGTCTTTATCTCAGTGACTTCAGAAAGCTTCACGATTGCACTGGTTCAGGCTATGAGGAAAGCCAGCTTTTTCTGCTGACTCTACAAACATATAACAAGGCTTTTACTGACCTATAAAGGAAGCGTCTAGGCCAGAGTTGTCAAAAGTAGGGCACCACCAAACTTATTTCACCTTATTTTTAATCCACCCAAATACCATAGGTTGGAAAGTTCATCTAGTGCTCAAATGTTTATAGGGATCTTATTTTGCTCAAGAGGCTATAGAAAGGGAAATTGTGGAGGAGAAAATAAAAACCTTATGAAGAAAAATTAGGACTGGTTGAGAAAATTTGTCAGAATTATTTTTCTGGACTGAAGTCAGATCCTTGAGTAAGTGAAATTTTTAGAGCATACAAAAAAACTTTCTATTTTCTGTAGAAAATAGAAAGTTTGTCATAACATTTTGACTGAAAAGTACATGATTCTGCCAGATGCTCCTGGCTAACTCTTCTTGGTTTATAGGTGAAAAGTTGCCTTATTTCATAGGGAGATGCAAGAGGAAGAGGTAGGGTCAGGTAGGAAGTGTCCAGTTACAGTCCTATGAACAGAGATTTTAAAATAAACTAGAGAATAAAACAAACTAGAGAATTAGACTACTAAATGAGAAAGACAGACGAATCCTAAAAAGGGCATGAAACAAGAAAGAGTGAAATGAAAGCACAGGTTCACATTTAATCAGGTACATAAGAAGGACAAAGTCAGTGCTCTTCTAATGCAGGAGTCAGAATGAGGTCATTGGCCAAGACTAGGGCCTTTTCCACACATTCATTGCCTTCTTTAATGGCAAGATCACAATCCATTTTTCCTACAGTTCCGTTCACTGCACATACCTTTTTATTATGCTCCAGCATATCAAACTACAATATGCCCGTTTTTTATGACACATAAAAGGTGCAAGCCTAGCTAACACAGATGGCTACATGACAGTCACGATGGGAAAAGGACAATATTCACCATTAAACAAAGACCCTTCAGTACATAAATATCGAAGTGTGACACAAGATCAAGCTGCAGCTCCTCAGATTTGGTGTAGCTTTCCCTTAGACTCACTGAAATCCAAAGTTCTGCTGCTGACCCCATGTCAACCCAGGCTCGTTTCTTCAAACGAAGGATGTCAGTGCTCTGGCTCCAAAGAAGCCATTATCTCTTCACTTGCTCCTTCCCCACATGGCAAGATAGGGAGGTGATTGTATTTCTGACACTTCCCATTTAAAGTTAAAATTCTTCTACTGATGCTGCCAGGAGCATATAGGGGAAATCACATTAGCTCTACTATGTCAATACAGTGGGACAAATTTATACCAGTGGAACTTTTGACCCAAAATGACACACACCTTAGCATTTTTTTCTATGAGGTAGACCCCAGAGATGCCAGTTTTATCTCCCAAGCTTGACAAAAGCAGCTTAAAGGCTTTCCCATCACACTCAAAGTGAGAGCTGATAAGGCTGAAAATCCAGAAATTGCTTACTTTACAACTCTGAGTCCCTTTCAAGCTGACCTCCTGCCCTGAAAGCCTAAAACTCCTCACAAACAGCTATATTTAGGCAACTAAAGGACTGGAACATCTGGGAATAATAACAGCAGTCACACTTGGAAATGGCATTTATATACCACTGTCTAGAAAATATCACCGTGCTGCAAAAGTTTTCCAAAGTCCACTTGGTAGATTTCAGACTCGAAAATTACCTGCTAGACAATCTGTGCAACACCAGAAGTGATAAGTCATATGTAGGAATTACCCAGTAATTAAAAAAAAAATTCTTAAACCAAAGCTCAGCAGAGTGACCTGGTAAAATAAAAAAACAATAATAAAAAAAACCTCTAAAAAGTGTCCCAAACTTTCTTCAACCAGAATGTTTTTCATGACCTCTTGGAGGTGTATTTCAACATTGCCCTTCCAGCACTGAAAATGCAAAGCCATCAAGAACTGGCCAACGTCTGAGAAAGAGGAAATCAAACTGCCGGGTATTTTCACCTCCCAAGCTGAGCAGCATGTGAAAAAACAAACAAGCAGCCTTCAGAATCTCACAGTGATTTCTTTTGATTGCTTCCTTTTAAAGGGGGTTGCAAAACTAAATGGAGCTCTGGGTCAATATCAGCAGCATTAGTTGTTTGTCCAGCCTGCTCTTCATCACAGCTTGCCTAAGGCTATTCATGGTCAGCACATAAGTAAGCAAAATAACTAATCTCAGGTAAAAGTTCCTTGCAGATATCCAGAATTCTGTCAGTTAACCCTCGGAGTCCTTGAGAATCCTTAAATGCTTTGGCAGTGTTGAAAAATAACTAACGAGCCTACTTCATACAGCCAGTGGAGCAGGAGTAAATGTGGGATCTTGCTTGTCCTGACACAGGACTGTGAGATGGATGCAGATATTAGCTGTTGTAAAGTCCTCTTTGCTAAACTGTTCTGTACCAGGAATTTGTTGGAGCCAGCAGCTAAGCTTGCAGTGAAGTGCAAAAATAGCAGGCTACAGTTACTCACATGGGGCTGAATATCTGTACCTGGAGAGACAGCCAGGACAAACCAGGCAATTTTAGTATGATGGACTGAGCCTAGTAAATATCTTCATGCTGAGGCCAGGAGGTGAGGTACAGACAGGCAAGAACTCATTTTCATCCAGACATACCAGTATTTAAAAGCATTTGATGTGTCACAGCAATATATGAGGCAATTAACTGCCTGTGGATGAGATACTCAGATTTGCATCTCTGGCTCTGCCTGCTTGCAGTCATAGCAGCCCCATGTGATAATTAAATGCCTGTTACACTAGTACTGATTCCTGGACTAGTAGGAGCATCCTAAATTTGGCAGCACACCATCAACACAGGCAGCAAACGGTGTAAAACTATGGCACTCATTCAGAAGTCAACACACAGGCACATACCAACCCCCTTCCAGAGCTGAAAGCAAAGCTGGGCTGGGCTCCTAAGCCAACAGCATGTCCACACTGAGTGCTGGGGTCAATGCCAAGGTCACTGTGAAGCTGTGATCCAGGGATCATCTGAGCTGCAAATCCCCTTACTCTTTGTCACCATCATCCAAAGCAGTTTCGCTGAACTCCCACACGTGAAGTCAACACCATCCTGCCTTCATCCTCTCTACTGGATATTTGGTCACCAATAAAGGATGTCATCTCAAGAAGATCCCATGTAACTCCAACTCCACTTGCACCACACTTAGTCTTCAATCTCCCCATAAATAGTAGCAAGTCTGCAAGGAAATGTAAAAGACTGTTTTAGATAAGGTTTTTTCCTTGAAGGGAACTCTGAAAGGAATCTGAAATATTTTTATTTTCACGGAGTTTAAAAAATTACCAAAAAAGCAGCACCCTCTGGACAGTCTTGGTGTGCACTGCAAGGTGCACAGCCTGCAGAGGAAGGGCAGATCACATATTCCTGATCTGGTGGATCCAGGTCCTCCCAGCAACCTTTGGCCATCTGCCATGTCACACTACCTCTTCAGCTCACCTGGGTGACTATAGAGTGTCTGTGTGCTTGCTCCATGCTTGGCAAGTGCTGAGGTCAAGCTGAATTCCCACCGCCTCTGATTTTGGCTCTAGGCTCACTTAAAAATCCAAAGCTGTATCACATAGCACGCATTCTTTAATTTTAAAATTAACTTCTGAGGGGACAAAAGGTGAAATAAAGTAGGGAAGTAGGACAGGGAAAGGCAAAGGAAATTGCTTTACTGAAACACATTTTATTAATTTTGGTACTGTCTCCTTTTCAGCTGGCCAAATAATTGTCAAGGCAGGAGGAGTTTGTGGAAACTGGAGTGATATGCACTTGTCACGACTCAGTCAATTTAAGGTTCCCATGCATCAGCCTCTGAGCCAGCAGGACACTTCATGACTCCACTAACAAAACCAATAATTAGAATTACAGAGAGTGACAGCTATGAAAAATAAACAGCAACAAAGATTAAAGACTCCAAAGCTGCCCAACCAATGGGAGCTAAAGTTTATGTACTCAGTTTAAGAAAGACCTTGTAGAGCTCCCCTGTGGTCTTTTGGCAATTTTATTTAATTTAGTCTGTTCCTCCAACAAATAATTTTTAAATTAAAAGAGAGGGGGAAAAAAGAAACCAACCCAAACACTGCAGTGCATTTGTCCAGTGCTCAGACTTGGTTGATTACAGCTCTCTAGCTTCCAGGAAATCTTGGAAAGCTTTAAAAGCCAGATGACTGTTACTGGCTCCACAAAATCTTCTTTTTTGCTATGTTTCTCCCTTTACTTGACCCCAGTAGGGCTCAGCACATCAGACATGGAAGCAGGAGCCCCTTGTCTCTGTAGAAGGTGACCATAACCATACACACAGCCAAGGTGTAAGTGCACAGGTCTCCATACAGGTAGAGCAGGATGAGGTAGATGTTCCTGGTAGAGCCCCTGCACCACTAAAGAAGTAAGAGGAAGATTTAAACCCATGCTTTCAACCCAAACAGTAAAGCCATTATTACTTTTAGCGTCTGTTACACACAGGTCAACTAAGAACACTGTTTTCTTCTGGACCTCTTCTTTGGGTGCTTGGGCTTGCCTTCCTCTGGTCTATACAGCCTCTGATCAGGCCACTCATCAGGAGCTTCCAAGGACATACTTCTTTCTTTTTTTGCCTACCTTTCATAGCCTGAAACCTTCACCTCCCTCCTCTGCAGAGGGGTGTGTGTGTCATCTGCCCCATCCCCTGACACCTCTCTTCAGTTCTGGTCATGCTAAGGACAATTTGCAAAGCCAGCCATGCAGACATCAGCTTTCCTCTGCTGCCCCTCAGGGTACAGTCCCAATTCACCTTTTTCCAGCCCAAGACTGCAGCAATTTTAACACAGAGATATGCACTGCAATCTGCCAAAAGGAATGAAAATCAAAGAGGTAGAACGAGCCAGAAAAGCAGATCCTATTCTGACACACATAGGGATCTCTGCAGCTGAACATCACACACTGCAATATGAAATGACATGTCTCCAGACACGTTCTCAGCCTAGAGGGTTACACTGCCAGAGCGCTGTTTCTCTTCTGAATCACAGAGCATTGCCATAGCTACAGTGCCAAAATCAAGAAAAAAACACATGAGAAAATTTACCAAAGCTTATTTGGCAAGGATGTCCAAACAAACAGAGTTATGATTTTAAAAAAAGGTTTCCTTTTACTAGAAAAACAAGACTTTGGTGTTTAAACCACCACCAAGCAACTTCAGTGGCACAGTGACTGTAGAACTTTGCTGTAACGTTGATTTAATAAATAAAATATCTCAATAAACCAAGACCATTTCATGAAACACCAGTTCTTGTCTGCTTCTTATACCAGTTTTGGCATGATTGAGTCTTTCTTAGCCTTGAGATCAGATGAAATCATAGCCTAAAGCATTATGTTGAGGATTAAAGGAATGAGTTAACCAGCATCATCAGAAGCCCTAAATTCTCATTCAAGTCAACTCTGGTGGGCTACATGCCCTTTGGAAGAAATTACTGTATATTTGTTGCAAAGCACTTAAGAAATCACATTTTGTCCTCCAATTCATTTTTATCAGGAAAATAACCAGACAAGGAACGAGTTTCAGGTTTCAATTTTTCTAAGTCACTTATCTTTTTCTATATTAAAATGGAATAAAAAGAGAAGCAGTCATTTTTGCAGTGCTTCGAAGGCTGCTCCATGCAGAAAAACCAATGCCAACATTTTGAGTCAATATTACAACCATCAAGTCCCTCGCTTTACTAATGATCTGCAAGTAAATATCACTTTACATCCTCCTTCATAAATTATCTCCCTGACACCTAATCAATCCCATTGTGATCTCAGTGTGATTTGTAGAATCCCTTATTATTTGTCGCTGGGAGGGAAGGGCCAGAGTCACTGGGGACTCCTCTATAAGCCAAAAGAGTATGCATCAATTGGTAACATTTAGAGCCTCCTGCAATCATTCTTTGTAAATTCCACTCTAATTGCGAGGCTGCCATGGACCGTGCTGCGTGCCAGCAGTTCCCAGTAATAGCCTTCTTCACATGAGGAGTGAAAGAGATCTGGCAGTAAGTGGTAGGTAGTGTCAGTGGCTTTCCTGAGTAATTTCCTGAGTTCCTACAGAAAATGAACCTGTAAGACAGCTGCCTCAGAGTTCAAGAGGCATAATCAGGCACAGATGTGAAACAAGAGCAGCTCTTTGAGCTCGGCGAGAGGAATACATAATTTTGAACACACTGCTGCATTGGTGGCTAATTAGTTTCAATAAAATTGGGTGTGTGCTGTTTGTCAGAGCTCTGAAGTCATTAACTCCCAGAACACAGATAACAAAACACTCTGCCTGACCCACCTGTGCTGTCATCAAAATAAAACTGCTCATGTTGAGATTATTTTTTAAAAGTGTCTTATCAAAACTACTGTTTCATATACTCTCTAGAAGTACTTCCATCACCTTTCTAGCCACACAAGTCCCTCTCTGACCACTAGGTACAGCCCTGTCCTGCTCCTGAGATCTGTCTGGAGGTGCAAAGGCCAGTCAAAGCTGAAATATGCAAGCCTAAGTCCAGGTTTTCTGCAAAGTCATCTCCCACCTCTTCCAGTGATGGAGCACTGGAGAGTCAAGTCTAAAAGCCTTGGAAGATGGAGCACCCACTCCTGGGCACAACTGAAGGCCACTGAGTAATTAATTAACTTCCATGCAAGTTGGATGTTCTCCAGTGAAGGCCAACCAGAAGAGCAGTAGAGGATCAGCTCAGACAGACAGAACATGCACCAACATCCATGGAATACTGCTGCTCCAGAAGGAACCCTGCTTATGACTTCAGATGGAGTCTCTTCAAGCAATTCAAGGGGCTGAGATAAGTATACTACAGTGTTGTAGTTTTGCACCAAGTTGACTGTTTCCAATGAGGTGTTTCTTATCTTGTCATTTTTCCCCTCCACTCTCAATTAAAAGAGCTAAGATTTTTTTCTAAGTCTTGTTCAATCAAGAGTGAGAGCACTGACCACACAGAATGGTGCATCAGTCTGTCTACAAGGACACCTCATTGCTTTGACTCCAGTAACATGAACAGATTGAAGTTGCTCACATAATATTTACAAACTGGTTAACTCCTTGGAAAAAATCCTAAATGAATCCTGTAACACTTCTCCTTTTTTGTGAATCTTAATGGTAACTTCTTTGACATAATTTAATAAAAATGGCGCTTTCTTACTAAAATAACCATATCCTTGAATAAGTACAGTGAATCTGTATTTGGCTAAGTGACAGATCTTACATGCTTTGCTCTTGCTCAGTGAGCACATTTTTCTGCAGCCTTCCTCCTCCCTCCCTCCAAGAGGAAGCTTATAAGTGCATCGTGGGATTTTTTTGCCAGGCTTTTGATTCACCAAACCAAGACAATGCTGTGTCCCAGTACCCCGACTGTCTGATATTTTCACCATAGCGGTAAATAAGAAGAGAAGCTGTTGGCCTTCTCTTTAGTCAGTACTGCACTCCCTGGAAAGGCCAGAAGGCAGCCAGGATCAGAAGAGAGAAGCTGTGGTCATCGCAGGTCATGGCTGTATTTTCTTTCTGGCTTCCTTCCAAAGTAATACCTTTTCTTGGATCAGAGTTTATTTTGCATTCTGAAAATATTCTCAACAACACCATTTCCTTTTTCAAGTTATTTTTTGCACAGCCCTTTGGGAACCTGTGCCGCAGGCTGGCCAGCATGTGTGCGTGAGCACGTGCATGCCTGGCTCTCTCACCACCACCCAGGGCAGCTCACAGCCTTCCCAACAGCTTCTGACCTCTGCAACCTCTAGTAAGTCTTGAGTGGTTACTCTGTGCCAGGCAGCTGCAAACATGTGAAAATAGAAACAATTACTGGTTTAATAAACCTAGGTCTGAAGCGTGTCTTGCTCTCTCACTCAAAACCATATCTTTTTTCTGAACACCACACAGAGCTCAGCCATGGCAACATCACATTGTGAAGTTAAACCACGCAGGACACCTCTCCAAGTGATTGAAACAGAAGCCACCATACTACCAACACCAGCAGCATTTCAGCCAGGCCTGCCTGGCCTTTCTGATACTGTTTTGTGTTCACAGACACCATGCACATATTAGCCAAGCTCCTCTCCCAGAGGTCAGAATGTAGATATCATAAAGGCAATTGCAGAGAAGAGCTGCATTCCCATCTGGCATCCTCTGACCTAGGATCTCCAGTTCAGCTGTCCTAACTCTGCTCTTGCTAAAGCCGAAGAAGATCCAGTTTGCACAGTATATCTTTCACTTGCAGTTCGGACACCAGACTTAGCAAACAGCCTCAAACCTTCCAGATGACAGTAACACTGGGTCACTGCTGACCACTTCTGCATGTAGGAAATGGAAGATTAAACAGCTCTCTGGTTTCCCCAGCAACAAAAACACGGGGCATTTCCTTCAGCCCCATGCTTTAGCTTCTCAGAGGATGTTTACCTACACACTGCCAGAGCTAATGATGTACTGCAGGTTTGGAGACTTGTCATGAACCAGCCGGGGGATGAATCGAGGAGCAGATTGCAACCGCATGGTGTTTCTGAAGGTGGAGAATGGCTCAGTGAGTAGGAGCAAAGGACGTTGATTAATCTCACTTTAAAATTACACTGCTTACTTGTCCCCACAGAGTATTTCTATTGCACCAGAAAAAAATGCCGTTTGAAACATATGAGACATCATATTCTGTATTTAAAAAAAGCCTCTGTATTTTCTTAGCCACCATGGAGCTAGGTCAGGCAATGCTTTCTATGGATGCTGGACTGAATGTAAAAAGACAAGGCTGGTGACTTAGTTGCTGCCTTCTGAACAACAACCTGTTCCCCTTTTAGGAAAAAAAAAGTTGAACTTGAGCCAAAAAATTTACAGTGATACAGTGGACTCTGACTCTGGTTTTTGGGTCAAGTTGCAGAGGCAGCCAGGCCACTATTCAGTATCCTAATTTTGGAAAATGTAGTTTTCTTGAACTTCAGATTTTCTGTTAGACTGTAGTAGAATTGTACTGGGCTAGAGGACGGAAGCACGCAGGGAATCAAGAAGAAGCATTACACTTCAAAATATTCACTTAATCTACTCAGTTCCTCATATCCCCCTTTTCGCCAACAGATCACACTAACCTCCCAACTGTCTCTTAATTTACTTAAATAGAGGCACTCTGAGCTGCACCTTCCCTTATTCTTCCCTATCTAAATGCCCTCTCTAAGGCATAGCTGGGATATATGACTGACTATACTTGCATGGTGGTTTCTGTCTAGCACTAACCTGAGCCACTGTACTGAATTAAAGCACAGACTCTCTCAGCAGTTCAGGACACTGGATGGTCTCTGCTTGTGTTACAGACGTCAATATCAGAGTGTTCCCTGGACACAGCTCTCATCCCAGTCTGCTCTCAACTGCAGGTCACTCAGGTTTTATTTCTGCTCTCAACTCTACCTTAAACACAAACTCTCCTGAAAAATTATTTCCAAACAACTTTGAAGTACAACTGTAGCAAAGGGTACTAAGTGAATGTACAGGGTTGTTTAGATGCTCAGAGTGCCCCAGCTGAGACAGACCAAAGCAAAAGAGAATGATGATTTCATCAAATGAGCCACACAGAATTACCACACCTCTTTGAATGAGGCCATTCTTATCACAACAGGCAAATCCCACTAAAAAATTTAATTTCCTATGTGTGTGGGCAGCTTCTCAGCAATATTAGAAATCTTTTGGTTTCTTTCCCAAAGAGTGGACAGACAAAGTGGGGAAAATGCAATTTCAAGAAACAAATCTTCAGGATCACTGCAGAATCTGTAATCTATGAAGCTTTCTAAAAACCACTTTCACAGCATGCATCATTCAATTGCCATTACACACTGCAGAAAATGTCTCCCCCACCATGCAGAATGCCCACAGATAAATGCCATGTCTCCTTCACTTCCCACCCTCCCTGTCTTTGCATCCACACTGTGCTGCACAGGGAGCAGCAGAAAAAGCTGCTACAGGAGTGAAAGGATCACACTCCTTGCCTGGAGCAGCTCTGACTTCTCAGGATCTGAGGGACAGTGAATTCCTTTTGTTTGATACCTATTTCTTGAGCTGTCACTTCAAATGTACTGTAGAAGGTGGCTTTACAGTAAAAGCTCGTTTTCCATAGCACTCCTAAAGCTCCTTTACCTAGATTTATGTTCCTCCTGTTAAATAAATATAATAGCCTGTACTGCTAATGGTGAATAAGCCATGGTTGGTTTGTGTTTCAGTGAAAGTTTAGCTCTTGAGAAATAGAGATGGTCAGATTATTATATATATGATGTGAACTGGAGAGTAATGCAATGCTAAATGGTTTAATGAGCTGGAAGAAAGCAAGCTCTGCTTAACCATTGTTTTTGCAGGCTTACTAACATCTATAATTCATCCAAATAATTGGCAAATGGAAGATCTGAAGCTGCCAAGTAATCCTGGCCACTCCCACCTGTCTAGCAAAAAAATATTGATGTTTAAACAAAATGTCTGAATCTGTTGGTACCAATAAAACCTTGGGAGTTGAGACAGGATCTCAGCTAGTGGAGTCCATGGAGACCAGGAATGCTCTATGCTGACTAGATCCCACCAGGACAAATTGTGGTTGGGTTAGATGGAGATGCTGTGGCAGAAAATAAAATTGCTGGTTTTAAATGATCTGCTGCTATTGTTTATATACAGCTTTCTGGAAGGCAGAGTTCTGTAGCCTTCTTGGCCAGTCCGTGTCAACCATCAAGTGAATTTCTGTCAAGGCTGAGGTTCATGAAAAGATGGATGTGCCCCCATGCCTCCCAACTATATTCCAGTGAGAGGAGTTTTTAGACTCTTGAATTAGACATGAGAAAGAAGTATGCCAGAAAAACATAAAACCACTCTGATTTCAGTGAAGCCTCTTTCTTATGGCTACCACCCACTCAGCTTCACAGAAATAAACATTGCAAAGTGGACACTCAGCCTCCAGTGCCCAGACACTGATGGGGTGCTCTGGTATGTATTAAACTTTCTGACACAGAACAGCAGCACCACTGAACTTGTAAGGTAACAGCAAATACACACAGAGCTAAGCACTGGTCACATGTGCTGCTAGAGAACCAGAGCTGGGGTTCCCTTTCTGGCATCAATCCAATACTTTTGAAAAATTCTGCTGTTAGGAGCAACCCCAAGTCAGCTGTCAACACCCTCTGGCTTCTGGGCCTACAAACTGCTGTTAACATCTGCCTCTGAACAGATGATCTGAGCCTCCCCAGATTCTCTTGCTTCTAGTGACCAGCCTTGTGCTTCAGACCAGTGCACAGCTGCAGTGAATGGAAACTCTAATGTGCAATTGCACCAAGAGCAGGCTTTGCCATTAGCAAGGCTCTGTGCTTTAGATTCTTCCAGGATATGTTACTGATGCTCTCTAACACAGAAACCATAACACAAGCAAGACTTGACAGTGTAGAGAATTTTCCCTCTTCACTCAATAAACTCATATTCTTGGTCCTTGAATCATTCAAATTACTTCCAGGACATCACCAAGTAATGAGGTGGATGCAATCCTTCTGGCCATGAAAAGAAGTAGACAACATCCTGGAGAAAAAAAATCAAGAATAACAATTTGATATCCTTGTGATCTATTACTTTTGCAAACATATGGAAATTAAGGTATAAATCTGTGCCTTGACTGAATTCATCATTTAACACAGGCTACAAGAACCAGAAGCAGTCTTGGAAAACCCAAGACTGACTATTCCTTATTGACGATTTCCTTATTGACTCTTGAGTTAAGAGGGGGAAAATCAGCAGTGTTTATCTGTGTGTTTATCTGGCTTATAAGAGCTGCTAGAAAAGCCCATTCCAGAAATATAATGGTGCAATCCAACCACCTCCATGTGCTCCCACACATGCTGTTCAAAGCAAGGCTTTTCCCTGCTCTCAGCAGTGCATAACTGTGCTTTCACAGTGAAAGAAGAAAGCACCATGGATTTGAAGAGCACTTTCAACATACATTAGTTTTAAAGAAAAATCAGCACAAGAAACCTCAAGCACTTCTTCAATAATTTGCAATTCTGTTCTCTCTGCATCTGGTTTAATCTCACTTTCATTCCAACTTATTTCAAGTTAAGCCTCCTGGTTATTAACCAGAACAAATTGCTGTCATGTTCCCTTCAGTTCAGTAATCAGGGGAAGATTTTATATCCATAAAAAATGCATTAGATGGTTGTGACAACACTTTTGGGGGAAGGGGAGTTAATACAAAACTCCTGCCAGATTGAGCACATTGGATACTTTCTCTTGAGCTAACACAGGAGGATATGCTCCACACCTCCAGCAGAGTGACTCAAGTGAGTGCTGTCCACATAAACCTCAAGCAATGCATACAGAAATGTGCTGTCATACTTCCCAGGTCTGCGTTAATCAGGTCCTTTTGACGAGGAAGAGCAAAGGAAGGAAGTTGCAGCTCGCATGCCCTTGATTATAAGTAAATCAAGAGACGGCTGGGAAGTTAATCTCAGATGTAGCATTTGCTGAGCATTGTCTTTGATGCAATGCTCCTCTCTCTTGTGATATACTGCCTTCCCATAAGCAGCTGTGTGTCCTCTAAAGTATTACTTTCTTAAGGGTGAAATTCACAGACAACAGGTAGCTAATTGAAGCACACATTGGTATGCTTAACACCAACAGGGCCCAAAACCTACACCTGGGCTGTTTCACACAACCATGTGCAAAACCAGAGCCCAGAGACTGCTCCTGTGGCATCCATGCCAGGTGGAATTCTGCTGTCAATCTCAGTGTGAATAACATCAGGTTTCTGAAGTCTCTGACTGCAGTTCCCTCAGCAAACTAAGCTGATTCCTGGGCTCATTGTTGCTGAAGGAGTGAAAGGGTCTTGCTGACACTCTCCACTGATAATTTTCACCAACAGTAGTGAACTGAATCACGTCACAGATGAACCCAACAAGCAGTAGAGTTGGCAGAAGAAAGCAGATGGGATGACACAGCCAGGATCAAGAGCAAAGGACCGTTCTCAACAAAAGTGTGTTAAACAAAATACCGTCAAAGAAAACTTTATAAAATAAGGTAAAACTAAGAAGCAGTTGCATAACAACCGCAGACACCCAGTTGGCAGCAGAGGGGTGCAGAACAGCACCCTGTTCACCCACAGCACAGCTGCCAGGTAGCTTAATTCAGCAGTGAAACTCCATCTCCAATACCAGGGTCCCAAGTGCCAGGAAGGAGCTATCCTGCTCTGATCTACTCACCACCTGGCTGTATTAGTTTGTCACAATGCGATTATTCAAGGCTTCAGGGAGCTTAAAAGCATGCTGTGTTCCTAGCTGATAGCATGTTTATGAACATGCTCTGTTCCTATTTGGCACTGGGTCATCACTGTATAATTTAGGAGTCATAAGCTGTCAGGCTGCCAGCAGCACACTGTACATGCAGCACGATGGGTTTTGTTGTTTCACCATTGTTTAAGTTTATATAAAATCTTAATTGCAAATGGAAAAAAATCTGCCTCGTCAATCAGGACTGTTCTGAAGAGAGTTTCCAAAAGCCTGCTCTGAGTTTCATAACTGGGAAGGTCAACCCACTCCAGAAAAGATTTACTGGAGTTAAAAATAAGAAAGGGCTTGCTTGAAACTGTTGCCAAACTCCAACTCAAGACAGAAAATCAGCTGGAGAGCACCATCTATTGGGCAGAAGAATGGCTGGATTGCCGTCTTTTTGCTCTTTGAAGCCAAATGGGAGGCAGCTCCCCAGCTCTGCACCGCAGGATGTGCCCGGCGCACACAGCCCTGCAGGGAGAGGGACTCTCCATCCATCGCACACCCATAGACCCTTCCAGGGACAGCTCTTCCACATGTCCGACAGAAATTTTGGCTTGAAAGAATGTGACCCAAGGGACCAGCTGCTGAGGGGAGGGCAGTACAAGAGGCCAAATCCTTTATTTCAGTGCCATTTTCCTCCCCGCCAATGAGCTCTTGGTCTGGTGGTTTTATGGCACAACCAAGCTACCAGTGATTTCTGATTCTGGCTTTAGACCACCACTGGCCCCTCACCCGAAGGTTCATCCCACAAATGAGCAGCGTCCCACAGTGGTGAAACCAGTGTCAAACTGGCACCTGGCAGCAGTCTGTGCATGGCACCGA
Source organism: Vireo altiloquus (assembly GCA_013396875.1). Taxonomy (NCBI): domain Eukaryota; kingdom Metazoa; phylum Chordata; class Aves; order Passeriformes; family Vireonidae; genus Vireo; species Vireo altiloquus. The sequence continues at coordinate 630,995 of VZRF01001712.1, forward strand.
GTGAATTCATCAGCCCTGCAGCCTCTTTCTCTCCCTGCACACAAATCCTTGTCCTGGATGTCTCTGTAAAGAAGGGACAGGAGAGGGTTAGCTTACAACTGTGCCTTATTTCTATGACACTCTGTCAGCAGCCCCATAGATGACTGGTTTATCCATGAAGTCTTTCTGACTGCAGGATTATGTTTCTGAGGATTCCTACTCTAAGATGGTCTTATCTTTAGGCTATCTGTATCTCTACTTTAGATGCCCAAGTTTAGATTTCAAGGATTGGCCTAAAAATCCTGCTTTTAACTGCAAAACACATCTCCCTGGGGAACACTTTCATTAGAGCTGGCTAACACTTTTGGCCAGAGAAACAGGAAAGAAACCTTAAGCAGCTTTTCACTGCCTTTTGCCTAATTGCCAGTTGTGTTTATTAGAAACACCAAGAAGGCATAAAACCTAAATTAATGCTATCCTTTTGCCCAGGGAGGCTGACCAAACCCTGTGGCACTGGTGCTCTCCTGGAAACGCTCATTAGAAGTCAAATAGGTTGAAAGGTCCACCTTTTCAGTGTCTACCTCCAGCAAGGGCAGAGGGACCTGGCTGTGGTACAAACATGGAAGAGGCACACAGCCCCACAGCAAAGACACTGCTGCAGGTAGCCCAGTTCAGATTTCCAAAGCAAAGCCAGTGATTCAGGTCCTGACTGGACACGAGAAAGGCTCTTAACTGCCCAAGCAGTGAGTCACAGGAGGATCACTTCTATCACATGTGGTCTCTGGAGCATTTCCAGCTCCAGTAGTTTTCCAAAGACTTTTGCAGAAGCTGTACAAAGTCAGATAAATAAAACTTATCAGCCATAATTGTTAACTAATTATCTGTGATATAAATCAATTAAGTAACCAGTATAGCCTGTATTTTGGTTTGAGCTAATGGAAGTTTCCAAAGAAACAGAAAAGCTGTTCTGGTCAATTGCAAATATTTAGTACATGTGTTTTCTAGAAAGAAATATGTTAATGGTTGTGCTTGGACTTTAATTTTGCTTTTTCAGGAGGGGAGCTAATTTTGGAGTGAATACAAATGCCAATCTCCACAACAACCAAAATCCAGATTCCAATCAGAATATCTTAGCTCAAATCAAACATTGGATGAGAAACTAAATCTGACAGTGGCAACAACTGCAGTCCCAAAGGCCTGCCCACTTTAGCAATTTTCCTGATTTAAAAGCACAAGAAACAATACAAAACTAACTGAATTTCATAGGAGAGAGAAGGGTCCTCTTTTGCTGGGGCTCTTCCCCATGATCCCCATTCAAACTGGCTCAGAACACAGTAAGGGATGTGGCAGTGCAGGAATGGAAAGGTGAGCCACGGTAAACTGCAACAAGTGTTAAAATAAATCAGCACCAGTAAGGTAAACTCTATGGCAAATTTCTGCTGTGGGGCAGAGAGGAGACAATTAAACCAGAAGCAAAAGTTCTGACTGACAAATAACTTGACACAATTAGGAGAAAGATAAATCAGCCTGTAAGTTACACCAAAAGAGGCAGGCAAGGGAATGTCCAGCAAAAAGCACCCTGTCTGAGCTGCCTAAGTGGAATTCCACTGGGAGAAGGCCAGCAGGTCTGAGGTCTCAGAGCCCAGAGCACAAATTGGAAAATAATGAAGCTGGTCTGCTGCAGTTGCTATAGAGGTGACAGCACTGCAAAACAAAGGGATTCTGGAGCCTGAGTTAGGGCAGTGGGAGAGATCAGCTTGCACGCACGGCAAGGGGTTGGGTTACACGTAATTGCTCCTGTGAAGAGTGGGTGGTTTGCAAGTGTTATGACAGCTGCAAAGCAGAGGATGTCTCTGCTATGAGACAACACAAAGCTAGACCAGAAGACAGGGAAGCACAAGTCACCGAACTTTCTAACCCAGGGCAAGTACTCCGTCCCAAGGCACTTGCACTATGCAGGGACTACAGGAGCAGGAAAGTTTATCAGCACTCACATTCATCCATTCTTTCCCTCCAAGGAGCACAGAGTGGCTCTACAAAGACTAAGAAATGAACTTCAGGTTATCTAACCAATCCCTTCACTGCACAAATCCATGTGTTAAGCAAATAAGTTGGACTTTCTTCTCACAACTTGGCAGGCCAAGTCTGGGCGATGGTGATTTTTCCATCCAGACCTACCATATTTGTCATGTTTTCATCCTCATTACTTGAAGACAAAAAGGCTTTAATTGCATGTTCTTAACATGACAGGTCATCTTGCCAATATAATCTGTATTCAGAAGTTCCTGGAACTGCATAACCAATTACAGCATGATTTTAGCCTTCAAATGACTGATACACAACCTTACCTTTAAGTCCATCTTCACATCTTTTATCTAGCAATGCGTTTGGCAGCCAGTCCCTCTTGTCTGCATTTTCCATTTAGAATGCTTAATATGAATGAGTGAGCAGCAGACAGCTAGCACATTCCTACACCAACAGCTCCCCCACACAAGAGCTCACCTTAAGGCTTGCTGTTTTATAAAGCTCTCTATCTGCATGCCAGTTTGGGTGCAGTGCTCACAAAGCATCCCCTTGCATCCAACTACACTGGGCACTGGTGCCTTGTAAATGCACGTGCGGGGAGCGCGCCTGGCACTCTGCCACAGCCGAAACACGAGCAGGCCCTCGGGCTCAGGCTGGCCAGCTGGCTGGGGCTGCTCCTACCACTGGCTCATCTGCCAGCCCTGCTGCACCTTACACCTCTTCCCTCATCCTTACCAGCAGCAATATCCAAAACCCTTTTGAAATACTTCACATGATGAGTTTGTGGTGCAAGCAGGGTATACTTTCCGCTTCTGATTTTATTCCACTGAGTCCTATTTTGCCTGTGCAGTCATTGATCTCTAAATTGTGTAAGGGTACCACTTTGCTTTTCTGTTCCGGGGAAACTTGCAAGTGAAAAACGTATTTGAACAAAAAGGGAAAATGTCCTGAAGTGTTAGCCCTCCCTCTGCCAGAGAGGAGCAGGACAGTATTTTTATCACAGAGAGCAAGACAAAATCGCAGCTTAACAGCTTGGGTTTGATACTGCAGCAACAAATTTTCTTCCACAGTGCTTTACATATCATACAAATTAAATGGGGACCCCTATCCACCCACCCTCCTGTCCTGGTGCCCAGTATTCTCAACACTTGACACCTGTGTGGCCACTTCAACTGCTTGGCCAGCCTTTGTTCATCTGTCCTGAACCCTGTGGTCATTTCCCCAGGGGTATAAGCCATTACAAACCTTAATTGCAGAGCCCACTTTAGCTCAATCTGGACAGACCCAAGTGCTTTCAGCACAGGAGGTCTCTCATTTCAGTCCTGGGGGAACCTGCCTAGACAACTGCTGCCACAAACTAACAGAGCCAGATTGTGCCTTGAAGGCTTGGGCCCATGTGGGAGCACCACTGAGCTGCATGATCTGCAGAGAAGTTCAAAACATGAGTCTCCAGGAGGGAGTGCAGTCCTTCCATCAACTGACAGTCATCTCTTCTATGCTGAAAGCACTGCCCCCTTTCTTATCAACACTGAGGGTGGCTTGTGCCTGACAAGTCCACTAAGCTCTGAAAGTAAGACCCAGTAAACTGATGGCAGAAGGAACCAGTGGGAAAAAAGCAATAAACAGATAGAGACCTTGTATATGTCCCATTCAACATACTCTTTAAAAAAAAGCAAGACTAGGAATCTCTGTCTAATGTGCTGAAATAACACCTTTTGGTTCTGCTGATGTGCTTTCTTCTGGACCCCATTGAGAGCTGTCCTTGATGCATAGCAAAAACATGTCCAGTCCATCGAAAAGTTTGACTGTGCCAAGAAATCTAGGAATGAAACAGAGAACAATGCTTCAGAAACCCGTTTTCTGCCCTCCATGCCCCCCTGTCCTTGCAGAAAGGGCAGACAGCTAACACAGTGGTTTGCTGCAAGGGGAGGCAAAGCCATCACTGCTCAGCACACACGAGACGAGGCATTTCTGCATCAGGTCACTTCTGCACATGGTACAGGAAGGGGAGGTGAGCTGGGAACCTGCAGCCTGGGGGCCTCAACTGCACACTCAGGCACATTCTGCTTCCTTCTCCACAGTCCCCTCATTATTCAGTCTCACAATGGCAGCTCACAAAAACCTATTAGACCATCACTGAGGAAAATATCTCTTGCTTCTGATTTAACAGATCTAGCATTTTCAGCAGAGAGAGGCTCTTTGTCCCATCATCATTCCTTCTTAGTTCTCAGAGAGTTTACCTCAGAAAAGGCTGAGAAATTCTACCCTTCCACTGTAAACCAGTATGTACAAACAGTGTCCAGGACCTGACCCTGCTAAAAGCCACAGAAGCATTGTCACTGATTTTACTTGGGCCATGATTTCACACATAGTTTTCTATTGAGAGAGGAAAGAGAAGCCCCCACTCCTGCCCCTGCCCCCATTCTCTCTAGTGCTTCCCAGTTATCCAAATCTACAGCATAATTTGCACAAGAGATTCTTTGCTATTTTCCTTTCCTGTAGTAGCACAAATTTAACATGCAACAACCTTTGCCTTTTTGATGTCAGATATGACTCATGAGATAGATGCTGGCTTTACTGATTAATCTTACTTATGCACATGTCTTATTCCTCCCCTATGACTTGCCAAGAGCATTTATTTCTGCTACACTAGGAACAAAATCTCAGCTATGTCTCTGGAGCATTACATATTGCAGACTCTGTCTCTTTGGCCCCCTGCATTAATTTTCTTCAAATGACACCAAGGGGCCAATATGTTAAGTTTGCACTATAGGTCTGACAAAATTTTGGCTTCTATTTATAATCATTTGTATAAAAAGCATTGGTTTGGGTTAGCTTAGGCCTATTGTGGAGGGAATCACCCTAGCACAGATCATTCCGAAACTGCTTTCACTTTCTGTACTTGCTGAGGTTTGTGTTTTTGAGGCAGTGCAAATTTTATCAGGGATACTGACAACTCTCTGATGTGCAATTGGAAGTGTACACTGGAAGTCTCTATTAATCCCAGCTTTGGTCTCTTGCCCTTTTTAAGAGGATTTCTTTATGGAACTAAGTATTGATCCTACTCTAGTTATTGGAGTTGATTCACAGCTGCATGACTCTGTGGCCTGCTGGCATAAAGAGTCTAAAATCAGATGAATATTATGAGCAGCAATACACAAGGTACAACAAGGGCAATTCTAATTACATACTAAGGATGGAGATGTCTGAACTCCTCTGGACCTCTGCCCCAGTATTTTACTTTCCTTACTGTTCTTCTTCTTTAAGATACAAGAATCTAAGATTATTCCTCACGTTATTCTCCCAGGTTTGGGTATATCATATTTTTACGTAACCCATAGTTGTATGCTACAGGCCTTCTGATGTTTCTTTAGGCTGACTTAACTGTAATAAATTTAGCTGTCATTAAGTTCTTTATAATTTAGTCTAAATTTTAGGGTTTGTCATAAGACTTATTGTCATAAGACTTCCAGTTATAAATGAATGTTGTTCCCAGCAACTCCACAGAGAGAAGGACTGTAAAACAGTATATCTTTATCCAAAACATTCAGAGAATACAAAGGTTTCCCTAACAGTGAGAAGTGGATCCCACACAATCAAAGGAATTCTCTCACCTTCACTCCACGATTGTTCATGAACATGTTGAAAAAATTCTTGCAAGCTTCCTTCTGATGCAGGAGCTATGAGTTCCTTGATCTAGGAACTAGCTAGCTCAGCCTGCTCATCTTGAAAGTATGCTGAATGCTGACAAGGTCCTATTGTGTCAGCAGCCTACCCCCAGGCACCTCTTGTCCAGCCTGACAGTGCATTGTGTGCTGCAGCCATCTGCCCTCACCCAGCAGTTCTGGGAGGGCATGTTCCCTACACTGATAGTGATACACAGCAAGACAGACATGTCCAGGAGTATCACACATCCTGCCTGACCATGAGGGAGAAGCTGCACCATGCCAACATTCCCATACAGGGAAAGGACACAAAGCTTTCACCAGGAAAATCCTTGGGCTCTGTGAACCAATCCTTGATCTACTTCATCTTATTCTTGCAGCAAGATACAGGAATGGGGAAGAAGTGTGCCAACATCCTGACAAGACTGAGCAAGGACATATATTTTAATGCAGGACTTATTGGCTCACAGTTCCTACTCTGCCCTGAAGGAAAGCATTGCAATACCTTTTGTAGACACCTAAACAAAGGTATTGCTGCCTAACCACGTGGCAAAACACAAGCCAGAGCTCAGTAAAGTATACACTGTATACCCTACACTGTAGCAAACATTAAACTCAACAAACCTGAGTTAAAAACATAGAAGTATTCACCAAGGAATCTTGATCTGAAGTTCTGCCTCTTGAGCACTTGAAAATTGACTAAGAAAATAAACCAAAAATGTAACAGATTGAACCATATTTGGAAAAAAATTGTTTGATATATACAGCAAGAGAATATAGCTAATTAGAACTATCCCTTGCAAAAACAGACCAGCATGGACAGGGTCCCAAACACCTCATGTCTGCCTGTTTCTAGCTACATTCTGATCATATTTGTCAGCCTCTGGATTTTAGGAAATAAAAGTTTTTACATGTGTTCTTATGAAAAGCCCAACAAACTTTTGCAACCTTAACTTCATATTGTCATAATGAAAAGCATCTTAGCAGAGGCTCTACAGAGCCTGGATCTGCTCTAGTGCAGTCTAGGGAAAGCTGCTTACAGATTTCAACCTTTTAGGCTCAAATCTAAAAAAGTTCATTCACACGAAGCAGTTCAGTGAAGCCAAATAACTAGGCTTAGCCTAGGCTGCCCTGAGATATTTTATTACAGATGAAACCTATTCCCTTTGAAGATAAGGGAATGCTTTAGTCAATGGACTCTATTTTGCTTTTTGGCAAGATCTATGTAGATTTGGAGCAATGCCATTAACTTCATAAAAACCTCACCCCAGATTTACAGTGATGTCACCTGGAGCAGGATCCAAGCCCTGGTTGATTGAAAAACAGTACCAAACACTTTAATTGAAACTGAATCTTAAAGTAACCAGTGGGAAGATATTTTCTCAATAGCACTTGTGATTATTGTTAATTTGTAGTGAGTTATTAATGTACCCATTAAAGTTGAAGAACTCACATAAATCAGTATAATTTATGAGAGGAATTGAGTATGCCTAATTAACTCTAATTGTTGGTTATTCATTTTTATTTTTTTAAACCAAGTCACCAAGGCTCTTAATGCTATAGTCTAAGCCATAAAATCTAGTCTGTTTTGACAATGTACAGATATTTGGGATTTAGAGCACAATTGAATGGCCCACATTTTCTTTAGTATAATTTCCCTCAACTCAAACACATTCAAAGTGATATGGAGGGAGAATTAAGCTCTTTCTTAGTTAGTTTCTCAATGTTTTGCTTCCAAAATATTTGAATTTTGGACCAAAATAACCCAAAAACATATATGGGAAAAGAAAATTTTAAGTAAAACCCCACCATATTCTTCAAAATCTTTTCTTGGGAAAGAAATGCATTTTTGAGACTCCTTTTTCCATACAACTCTTAATGTCAAAGCATTAAGCCGATGGTGAACAGGTTAGAGTTACGCCATACTTTTAAATGATATTTCATATAACATTAGGAAATCATTTGAGTTCCTGGCAAAGTCTATTTATTCCTTTATAAATGTTTAAGGCTCAGGGGGAGCATTGTCGTAATCTGACCTGATCTTCCGCTAAACCAGCAGCCAAGCATTGAGAAGGAATATATTGTGTATATTGTTAGTAGTGAGGCTTTGTATATCCAGTCCGGACATGGAAGACTCCATAGTGCCACTCGGAAGTTTACTGTTCTTCCCATCTTGACCTACCAGGCTAAATTGGTGGAAATTCTCAATATTGATTCAGCCATCATAAGAAATTTCATGATACAGAGCTAGGATTATACAACAGCATAGACACCTCATGGATGATTTTCACCTTTTCACCCCATTCTAACTTGCATCCAGTACTGCCTACCATTAGATCATGGCCTCTAGAGGCATTTGACTGAGGTTTGGCACCTTTTAAACCTCCCAACACACATAGTTAAATCCCTACACTGAGTAAGGTCCCTCACTGATGCTCACCTTGGGTCATTCTGACACAGAAAGCAGGCTGAGGGGGCATTACTATTTCATCAGCCATGTCAGCAGCCAGGACATTTATCCAGATCCTATTTCATGTTCCAACAGGCTCCTTGCCTCAGAAGATGTCATCAGGTCAGCAGAATAGATCTGGGGAAAAGCCCAGAGATGAGAAGGAGAGCACCAACCTCAGAGTAAGTCACAGAGGGGTGGTATAAAGCACATCGTACCGCAGGCAACAGCAAGCCATTGTAAAGCAGAAAGATGAAAGATGTTTTCATATTATTCTGAGAATGTATATTCAGGGTCTAGCATGTAATCTCAAGCTTTACAACAGTCTGATCAGCCCTTCATCTCATCTTTCTAATTCTCACCTCATGCCCCCTGGATCTATTTAAAACAGTCCAGTTAAAATTATTTTCTTGGCCAGGTATTTGACCACGTCATATAAACCAAATCTGAGCCAGAGGCAAATCCAGTTCAGCTTGTGGTTCAGGTTTGGGTTTAAATCAAAAGGATGTTTGTGATTTGAGTAGATGGAACATTAACAAGTAACAATAATATAATAGCCTGTAATAATAAGTTTACTTTGCAAGAAGAGAGTCACAGATGAGTCAAAAGAGGAAACTAATCCCCTGGGTAATATGATTGTAGGATTAATATGGTATGAACACAGTTAGATCTTCAGAGACATGCAAACCAATTCAAAATGCAGTAGGGTTTGTTTGGCACCAAGCTTCCAGCTTTGACTCCAACCTAATAAAAAGCAGAGTTGAATGTATTTTTTTATTTTCCCCTAACTTATATAAGCGTATTTCAACCAATTTAAAGAGCAAAACCTTCCCAAACTACCAAAGTCCAGGGGCCTCTATTTTTGCAGCTCTAACAATTTTACTAAGACATCTCCTACTCTGTGACATTTTAATTATTCATAGCACCAGTGCACTACAAGTGAAACATGCTGTGTATTCTCCATTCACTCATTCATTAGTTTTAATTAAACCCTCTAATTTTATTTATGCTGTCATGGACTGATTAACAATTTGCAGCACAAACCAGGAAGTTTTAAACAGCACCTTGAGAAATCTTCCTTGCTCTAAACAGGGATCTGCTATAATAACTACAAATCTGCTGGATTATGTTCTGAAAGGCAAAAGGAGCTACATCAGCAGCTTTCCCAATGTAATTTTCTTTTAGCTGTTTAACAAAACATACCTCAAGGCCTTTGGTGAGAAACACAGATGATGAGATATCTAAGGGATTTAACAGAATGAAACTGCAGACAGACACTGTGAAAGTTCCTTTATTAGAAGAAGTCTACGGCTGAGATGGAGCAGCATGATGCAATAGGAACAGTGCATCAAGTCCTACTCCAGTAGAGACTCAGGACACCTTAAGTGTTGCCAAAAGGACAAGAGGCACTGCCTGGAACTTTTTAAAGGATAAGCTCATGGAACACTTTAACTCTAAACAGTCTTTATAGCTGTAATTTACACATTTTATTCTTACTTTAAATTCCTGTTATCCATTTGAAGTGTCTATAACTTGCATCCTCTGACCTGCCTCTCAAGACCTCCATATCAGTGATCTTTGAGCACCTGACCTCATCAGCAGGTGTGCTACACCTCAAAATACAAAGATTTAAGTTCACTCAAGCAGTCACCCATACACCTCTGCAGAGTCCTGCTCAGCAATTAATTCTGGTCCAGAGATTTCATAACAGCCCTCCCCTCACTCTTCATATCTGTTCTTTCCTGTCTGGTCCCCATCTACACATCTCCTTCTCACATTTCTTTCTGTCCCCACCTGCACATCCCAGCTCTACCTCTCTCGTTCCTTCAGGAGTGTTTCATTCCCTCCTACCTGACTGGAAAAGATTACCTAAGACCACTTTTTCCACCTTTGCCCATTAGGTGCAGCTGCACGCACCAACGGAGTCAAGGCAGATAAAATTCTAGGAGAAGAAATAAGCACCTCCACTGAACAGGACTCATTGAAATATTTGGGAAGGATATCAAGAGCTCCTGGGCCCTTTCTCTTACCCCACTTTTCTTCTCAATCCTCTGCTCAGTACAATATATGCTTCATACAACTCTGAGTTACACAGAGCTGCTGTGGAGCCCACAAATAAGTATTCCCATTCTTCCATGGTCTTTTTGTGTAACATAGAAAAATGCAGTTTACAGATATTGAAGTCCTACCATGAAGAAGGTAGCTGTGCACTACCTCCCATTTTTATGGTACAGGATCCAGGCTGCAACAGGACAAGCTAATGGAGTAAAGAAGGAGAGGGGAAACCTCCTCAGGGACAACAACCATTCCTACATACCATTCCACCATTAAGTCAATCCCTATTACTTTTCTTATAGGCTTGAAATTAGGTAAAAATGAATACAAAGTGAAGCACTGACATTTCATCTTCCTGACCTCTGCCCTGAGTACAAACTGAGGCCAGACAGCAAAATTTGTTTGAGTGTGTCAGTCTGATGTGAACTAAAACAACACAATTCTTTATACTTTGGCACACCCTCCAAAATCTGCTCACACAACAATTCAGCAGTGGGCTATTTATAGAGGCTGCACTACCTCCAGGCCTGGAGCAAAGCGTTGTCCCAGGAGAGTTCAGCTAAGACAAAGCAGAGCAGTGCAGGCTGAATCTGCCCACCTCATCAGGAGGGTTGGATTTCACTCTGGCCAAGAGCATTCTCGGCAACAAATGAGGCCTCCCATAATGTATTCCAATAAAAACAGAGGCTTTAAAAAGAAATCTGAGTTTTGTTCTCTTCCAAGGCATATAAATCGTTTTAAATTGTGCTATTTTGGAAGCATTTGTGATTTCTTTTAGGCGATGCCTCCCTCTAGTGTTAAAGCCGGCAGGTGGCCACCACTGGGTCTCTGGCAGCCTAATTTTTGAGGAGGTGAAAGATCTTCAAGTACTCAAATATTCGTGGCACCATCAACAGTTCAAACACGGCCTGAGCAGGACTCTGCTAGCAAGCTTTGGGAATCATCATAGGTGCTAGTAGTCATTGCAAGGAGACCTACACAGGTTGACAGCAGATGGAGAGCAGCAGCCTCTGGCAGCCAGGGTCAGGCGGCCATAGAAGATCCTGGTTCTGGAATACAAGAGCCAGAGTCCTGTCCTAAGCTTTTCGATGAACAACTATGAAGTACTCAAAATGTGAAAGGCTGGTTTGAAAAGACAATAAACACCCAGGTTCGTCTTCCCTCTTCACCTGCAGGAGACTTATGCCAATATCCTATTAGATGCTCACTCAGTTCTGAAAATTTCTATAATTTTTTTCTCCTTTTTATACAGGACCTTGAAAAAACATTGTGCACACACACCTATAAGAAATACATAGCAAAGACACACATGAAGCAATGATCTGGCTACAAACTCAGAAAAAGGCTTTCAACAAGCTGCAGCAGATTCACCTATAAAGTCAATTTTAAATTCCTTTGGAGAATACAGCCCAAATAACGACAAACACAGAGTTTTCCTAAAAAATTTGTATTATCAAGAGCTTCCTTACATGCGAGTCATTGTCTAGCAATATTTGTTGGAAATACAAAAGGTGAGCAATCTAACCACAGAAAAGTAGTGGGAGAAACCTTCACTTCTGGAATTTGTTCCCATTTTCAGTCATTAGTTTTCCAACCTAGTAGTGCATTAGGAGTAGATTTCTGCATTTAATTTCTTAAATGCACCACAGCAGAGAGAGTGAGGGAAGAAAAAAACAATTTTATTTCTCTGCAATATAAAGAGTAACAGTTATTGCTTGCCAACTACACAATTATTTTCAAAGAGCTTAGCATCTCTCTTAGGTTGATATATTAGCTTTATTACACTGGCATGGCTCTGAGAGATATTTGCCACTCAACTCGTTGGTACAACGAGATACAGATGCTTTATTACTGTGGATGGAATTCCCATTTCTGCCAATGCTGCTGGCAATTCTGTGCCCTCCTGAGAAGTAATGCAGCCTTTAAATCATTTATTATCTATTCTCATCACAACTTCACAGTTTTGGCATTTTGTTTTAAAAGTATCAGTGTGCCTCAGCGTATAGCATTTTCGACACTAGCACAGAAATCTCCTAGGGTGTTGGCTCAGACCCACAGCTGATACTTCATCAGAAAAGGATGGAAAAATAGAGAAGCTAAACTGATATGCATTAAAATCTGCCACTGCCATCTGTTTTTTAGCAAAACAGGGCTGCCTGTGGGCACTAGGACACCCCATACCTGACTAACTGACCCCTCTAGAATAGTGTTGGGATTTTCAGCTTCTAAGCTGGCCTCCAGCAGGATGAGTGCAGCCATCTGATAAGCTCAGCCACAAAAACAGTATTTCTAGGAACAGCTGTAGCACAGGGAAGCACAAAACTGCTCAGGGCAGTTTTAGGGGAAACCTCTAGCGTCCAGCCCATTGCAGAACTCTAAGCAGGTAAGGGAGAGTTTATTCTTCTGAAATTCAGCCTCAAGATTTTACAAAGTTGTGTTTGAGGCTTATTCTAAAATTCTTTTGAAGTATTTTCTTCCTCTGTGTTGAACAGATCAGCCTCTCTTTTAAGCACACGGCTTTTTTTTTTTTTTTAAGCTAGCGTGTTTCAGGTTATATGAAAGACAGCAAGAAGGATCAGCTCCTGGAACAATCTACCAAGTCATGTAGTGGATTTTCTACTGTTCAGTATATTTAAATCAAAATGTGATGTCCTGCTAAGCTATCTGTGCCACCTCACCCCCAAGACTTAGGCCTGATGTAGAAGTTACTGAGTGAGTATTTTCAGTGTCATACAGGAGGTCAGAAAGAATGATCTAATGGTCCTGTCTGGCCTTAAGCTCTATGAATAAATGAAAATCTTAGGCCTAAGCACTTTGGGACAAAGGAACATCTTTAAATATTTAGCAAAGCACTCCATCCACTGGGATTGCTTCATAAATAAAAGTAACAGTTACATGCCTGAGGCTCAGCCGTCTCAGGTCACTTTAATGCATGTAAACACTAGTGTGATGAGAGCTCAAAGATGCTCAAATCCCATGGTCACTTAGCTTCAAAAATGTAATGGTTTGGATTATTTTTCTCTAGACCGACAGTGCAAGGCTTTCTATGTGGTTGCTCCATTGCGATCAGTCATAGTTCATGTACAGCATTTCCTCAGAACAAAATCCATAAGTATGTTCTGTCACAAAGTCCTTCCTTAGCCTCCAGTCTGGCAAAATACATACTAAAACCCGTGCAGAAAAGGCCTGCTTGAAAAGCAAGAATGAAGATTTGGCCAACTGCCAGCAGGTCACACCCTTAACAGCACAACAGGCTCTCCAACACAAAGGGCTTGAGAGGATCATCTCCCACTAACCAGGACTTAGACACAGTAGGTTATTACTGGTTATACTGAGTGCATCACCGGGATATGTTTATCATAGTTAGATGGATAACTTTAGAGCAGGAAACTGAAAAAACGATGGACTAAAAATTAAATCACTGCCCCTTTCCCCCTAATCACTGACTGTAATTTCCAGAACCTAATTTTTTACTACCCAATTCAGAGTCACAGAAACAAACTGCTTCCTTTCCAAGTTGTTACTCTGTTTGTGCTCCCTTGGGAGTCTCTGAGTTTTTTCACATCCCTCCAGATCCAACAGCTGAGTTCTGAGCTGCTGCTTCACATGGTCTGCCAGGATTCTTCCCAGGAACCCCACAAGGCTGATAGAAAGGGAAGATATGCAGTTCAGTTTCCCAACCTTGCTAATTCAGGTAAAAGAGCATAATATCTGCATGTCAAAACTTGCCAGAACCAGCTCCAGTAAGAATTTTTTTCACTAACACTTACATACAAGGCGGGGTGACTGTGGCTATGTTACAATATTTGAAAAAAACCAAACAAACCAAAGAAGCATAACTTGTCCTGCCCAGGAAACCCCACTGCCAATGGTTTAGTAGAGGTAGCTGCATCGCAGCAAGCAGTTATCTATACATAGAAAAATAAAAAAAGGAAAACAAAATTAACATAAATGCAATTAAATGCTTAAGTAAAAGATAAACATGCATGCATATGTGCTATATGAAAATATCAGAAGCCATATGCATATGTAGCAGAAACCAGAACTGAACATTTGGTTCATTAGAAGTTAATTTTCTGTGTGAAAATGACTGCACTGAAAATACAGCTTCAAAGACATTCTGTTTTATAATACAGATTTTGTACTTTTACAGCCTTTGTAATGCACCATTCCAGGCAATAGGTGCGGCTGAGAACAGAGAGAAACAATGGATCACCCCTGCTTAGGTAAAACTGTGTTTGGAGGTTGAAGAGTTAAAGAAAGGTGTAATGTTGCAAATGTATCAAGGATGGACCACCACCGAAGAGCTTTAAAGGCCCATGGCATCCTTCTCTGCTATGACTTTAATGCAGCCATGTAGATTTTCAACTGCTGCAGGATCTGGCTTCAGCAGACTTCAGTCGAACAGCCTCCATTCTCACGAGCTGTGAGCCTGACCCAGTCTGCCCAGGCTATTTGTACCATTTGCTCTGTGGTATTTCACAGACAGATGTCATTGATGAGTCTCCAAAAGGAACTCCCACATTTTTATATCATGGTTTCAGAACACTCCCAGAAAGACCTTCTTCCGTCCCATATACGCCTTTACATACAGAGCACAATACAGATCTTTACCAGCAAGCTCTGCCTGGGATCTTTGGAATCACAGACAGGATACAGTGTAACTGTTTTCTTTTGCAAGTACCTGCTTTGAAGAAATATTTAATGTTGGATTATACCACTCCTTCCGATCTTAGTAGCGACCATCTCTCACATTAGCGATCTCTTAACCCACAGAAGTCTGTAGGAAATGTAGGAAAATCTTAAATTTCCACCTGAGCTTAGGAAAGAAGCAGCCTGTCATTTGTAAACTTCTCTCCTAGCAATTAATACAATGCTCTTTTTTTCTGCTTCTAGGACAATTTATCTTTCGACCCTCATTAATCAGTTTCTGGAAAATGGAGCCTACCCCTCCATGCCATAGTTTAGACAACAGCTTGGTGTTGCTCTGTCCCTAAATGCCCCCGGTTGCTGCCTTTCTCAGTCTGCTGAAAGACTTTGCACTTCACATTTAAATTGCTTCAGTAGTTAGAAAACATCACTCCTTTTACTTAGAACATGGAAATGAAGATTTTAAAAAGAGCTTCCTTATTGTACTCACTGAATACTAAAGGACATTTGCAGTAATAGTGTATTTCAGAGCAAACGAAACAGACGAGTTTATCAACATAGCACTGCTTTATTTGCCTGATGACTTCTGATGACTTTTCGGGTCTTAGAGATATTAGAGAACACATTCTGTGTTTTCCTGAGACTCGTAGACATTACAAGGTAAGAACAAGTTAATGAGAAAAAAGGAACATCTTCAGTCAAGGACCTGAAATTGTCATTCAGAAAAAAGCCGAGAAAAAGCCATCAACATCTCTGGGAATTATTCACTAACATCTATGTATTCTGCTATATATTTATCCTCTCACAGTTGGCGCAAGGCTGCCAAGAAATAAATTCAGTTCTGCTGCCCAAAAGAGGGGGAGCCGGATGCAGGAGTTTCATGACGCTGAGACGGGGAGACAGAAGGGTGGGTAAGAAGCCGAGGAAGCGCAGGCCAGCCCCGGAGCAGGTACCGTGCTCTCCGTCCCAGCACAGCCCGGAGGACGCCAGGCCAGCCCCGGCCCCGCCTGGCGCCGGTGCGGAAGTGACGCAGCGGCGGGCCCGGCGCGGTGCCGCGCAGGCGCGGTGCGGGATCCGTGCCGGTCGGAGCGGTGCGGTGCGGCCCGGCCTGGCCCGNCTTGCCGTCCGCCGCGGCGGAGACAGCCTTCGGCCGCCGGCCCCGTGCCAGCCCGGCGCTCGCTCGCACACGGAGGTGGGTGAAGCACCCGCTCTGCCCGAGCGCCGCTTGGTGCAGGCGGGGCAGAGGGCCGCGGGGTTCCTCGGAGGGGGCGGGCCTGGCGCGCTGTGGTACCTGTTGCCTGAATGCGGGGCCAAGCCCGGTGCGGGTGTGTTCCGAGCGGACGGGATAGGACACCTGTGGGGTGAGGCTGAGATCTGTGCTGATCTGCTGAGGCTGCCGTGCTAGGAGAGGTTGCTGAACCATACCAGCTCCAGACTTGAGTTAGTAAGTTAGTCCAGCATTAATTTCATGAGAACTAAGATGCTTTGTGTTCCAGTTTAAAGCTGAATTGTCAAACTAAAGCTTACGGCTAACTACACTCATTAGTGTTTTCAATGGCAAGTCTTAACCTGTTTCAGAAAGTTGTATTTTTGGGGTAAGGATATATTAAGTTGCGTATGTTTTTGTTATGTCACAGTCTGGACCACGAGCATTGACACACAAGACTGAGTTCAATGTCTGGCAAGGAGAGTAATGTTTGCATGTTGTCTTATTTATTCTCATATCAACATCTTCCAGGAGGAAAGAGGGGTTCTTCTCTTTGAGGGGTTTTGGCCACTCTTTTGATTGTGGAAGTTGGTGTGGAGATCCTCTGCAGGGAGGACTCATGGAGAAGTAGACTACCAGGTGTTTTGAAACAAGAATTTATCATAAACATGTATATCGGTTTGCTTACTTTTTGGGGAGGCAAAGTCTTCCCGAGGAGCTTTGTTATATACGTATATTCTTATGATAATGTGTTTCTTCTTTGTTGCCTTTGAGCAGAGGATGCCAGCAGACAAGAGTCACCTGCCTGACAGTATCCAAGAGCAAGAGACTGCCACTACTTCAAGCAATAATTGCCTGCATAATGATGAGGAATTGGGAATTGAACAGGGAAATGGCATTTGTGACAGTGGTGTGGGTAATAGTATCGGAATTCCCAACTCTGACAGCCAGGCTTCCACTTCCATGGCTGTTCCTTTGGAGGTGCCCAGAAGAGGACATCCACTTTTACAGATCAACAGGCAGCAGATTCAGTCTGTCTCGTGTAGTGCACATGCTGCTGAGCTCAAAGATTTAGGAGTTGATGTCTATGACCAGGATGTGTTGGAGCAAGGAGTTCTTCAGCAAGTAGATAATGCAATTAATGAAGCAAGTAAAGCAGCAAAAATAGCTAATGCATCAAAAGAATATGAGTCAGTACTGGAGGATTTAAGGTAAATTGTGTTTTTCTTACTGTTCCATTCTGCTGTTGATAATCTAGTATTAGAGACTTGGTGTCTCATCTTTTTAAAATCTGAAAGAGGAAAAGATGTTTTGAAAGCACTAGATCACATGTACTTGTTGGAGTCACTCACCTTTTAAAAATGAAGAAAATATTTTTCACATCAGACAATGCTTCATTGCTCTTATTTGACTAATCTAGTCATGCATCAAGGTGACAGAGTGCATCTCCTTTTTCTGCTTTGTCTCTTACCTCACCAAGATGCATCTGTTTTCTGGGCAGTGGTGAATGGCATTATACTCTGTTATTCAAAGTTACACTCAGAAAAAGTGTCACTTCCTCAGTTCTGTGTGTTGGATTGGGTTACCTGCCGTGGGTTATGTTCATTCTCTAACTTAGATTACTCCATCTCATGCATGTCCTACAACCAAAACAACCTTATCACAAGTGTTTGTAAGAACTACTTAATGGTACCTTAAAAGAACCAAATGCTTAAGTAACATCAATACTACTGGTAGTAGAAGACTTTGAGGAATAGGAGCTGCTAATCTTGTAAATTTCGATCTCCCTTTCTGTTTCTAGTCTCATTGTAGAGTTAATGTGTTGTCTATTGCAGGTAAATTATTCTGCCTGTGTATGTTTCACTGTATTGCATTAATGGTGTTTTCTTAGTGCCCAGGAGTGCTGTAGGCCTCAATTACCTGTGTGAGCTCGCACAGCTCTCTTGTGCTTAATGTTATGCACTTCATTAAATTTCCAGTTTGGGTGTGGAGATATGAAATTAAATAAGTTTGCAACGCTGAAGTCTTAATTTCAGGTGTTATGGAGCAGAAGAACATGAGTAAGATGGTATTGAGAGGAAGAATGGAGCAGCATAACCATTACAATTAGATTATGTGGTTATTGAAAGAGTGGTGCACAGCACTGTTAATTAGTTTATGTTTTCCTATTTTTCTTCCAGAAGCATCCTATGATTTTTCTTACCCCTCTATTTTCACCTTTTATTTCAAGTCATAAAATAAGATTTACAAGAGAGAATGCAAATGGTTTATGCAGATTTGCAGAACCTTCTCTGCATAAGATGTTATGTGAGAATCTGAAAGTTGATTTTTGAGAAAATTGACAGATACAGCTGACTTTGAGCAGAGATACTAACAAAACTTAGACATGAGTAAAGGATGATAGTAAAGGATGATAAAATCCTGTAGCAGAGTGAATGCGTGACTAGAGAAAAAATCAGGCAAGAGTGTTTTTTGAGTACTTGGCAAAGAGTTCATGGTAGAAGCTGCATCATTCTATAATAGACGCACAAATTTAAGTGGAAGAAGGAGAATAAAAATGTTTGAAGTTAAATCCTGTTTAAATCCCAAAGTCCTGTTAATTAAAGTTTTGTGGAAGAAGATAGTGTCAAGAGGGCCAAGGAAGCAAGGGCCAAATTAGGAGATGTGCAGGAGGGTGCAGGTGTGCTGCAAAGCAGCTAAACTGGAGAGTGAGAAAGGGGATGGGGTGGTTCAAAAGTGTTGAAAGAGAATGGAGAAGTGAAGATGGCAGTGATTGCTGGGAAGCTGGTAGAATATGTCTCCTAGGAAGGATAACAGCTGTAGAAGCCACGTTAGAGCTGGAGGTAAGTGTGGCCAACAGTTTTGTCCTTGACAACTGTGGAGACTTCCTTAGTGCGCCTCTTTGCATTTGGGGGGAATAATGGCTGCTTTGCAGGTGCTGTGAACAGTTCTCTTTGACTTTTTTCATAATGCTTTGAGATTCTAATTTGTGTATCCTTATGAAATATTCTGATATGTGAATTAACAAACCTAGGTTTGTTGCTTCTGGTGGTCAGGCAGTTCCTTCTTCCTAGCAAATGAATTCAGCAGCAGAAGCATCATACTAGGTTGTAGCATGTAGTTCTACTTGAATTTTATATTGTATATGGAAACACGAAAAATGGTAGTGTGCAAAGAAGGGAAGTTTAATGTTGATGTGCTGTTAATTCTTTGAGCTAGTCTGTCTCATGAAATTGTGTAAAAAAACTACATGTTTCCTTATATATTGGCATCAAACCATTAAAACCATTTTAGAAAATGAAAACATGGGGTTTCCCATTTAGATTTTTTTTGTGTTTTGTTTACCTTGAATAATGAAAACAACCACTCTCTCACCTGTCATCATCAGACTTGTAAATTTTGAGTACTAAATATTACAGTGGTTGTTCAGTTAATGTTCTTCTGGAATTTTACTACTAGCAAAGTTTTGGTTTAAAAATATTTTATGGTGTACAACTTTTTAAAATGTTTAGTATTTCCAGTGTTGTTTAAATATATTATGCTTATTCAGAACCTTACCTTTAGACATTTTTAAGTCTTCCCTTGAATCCCGTGGAATTTCTAAGTTGGCTGAATCAAGAATGTGCTGTTTTTCTTTCTAGAATTTACCAGGTCATTGCCATCTTATTGTTTTTTCAGATCGTGTACAACATCTCTGAGACATATAAATAAAATTATTGAGGAACTTTCACCTCAAGCTGCTGACAACAAAAATATTAACAGAAAACTAGATTCTGTAAAACGGCAAAAATATAACAAGGTAATTGGATTACAGTAATTTCCTGTTTACAATACTTAGTTTGTACTTTGTCTTAAGGTTTGGATTTTGTGATATAATTCTTAATTATTTAGTTTGGAGTCAGTCTAGAACTGCTGCTCCTTTCCTTTGAAATGGTTTCATGCTAATTTAACTGCTGAATTTTTTTTTATTCTAAGTTTTGGAACAAGATGTAAAACTGAAGTTCCAGGACCTGCTCAGAAGACTGATTTGCATTAATTTAATTGAAACTCTCCAAGTAATATTGGAATTAACAAAGCCTTGTTTAGGGCATGACTCAGTAGTTTATATAAATCTCAGTTCTCATGGTCTTCCTTTTCCTTCATCCTGTTTCATTATCTGTATCTCGTCAGTACACACAGTTTCCTTCTGTGAACCTGTTTAACTCATTGATTTGTCAAAAACTGCTCCAGCTCTTTTCTGCCAGAGCAGTGAGTTAAGGGAGCTGTAGAGCAATCTAGCTGGCATCAGAGTAGTGTAGGCAATAGACCTCTACAGCTGTGAGTAGGAAGAGATTTGAGAAAAGAGAATTTTCTTCTACTCTGGAGTGTAGCACCTTTGATCAGCTCACTATCTGCTGGAAATTCACACTAATACTTTCTCTAATGATAAACCTGACTGTGAAACTTACTGTCCTTTGCCCTCAGACAGGCTAGTCTTAGGTCATTTGCCACTGACTCATTCACTTGTAGTTTTTTAACCTTGGTAGTTTCAGCAACTTGGATAACACTGTGCTCATCGTTTAGCCTATTAAGAGAGTGGTGGGGCAGTACTGAGCCAATGGCAAAGGACTAGTAAAAGGTAGCTGAAAGTAGTAGGAAGAAATGCATTAAACCAGACTTACCATTAATGAATGATCACTATTCTGCATGTTTTCGTATTGCTTGAAGAGATTTACACATGTTAGTTGCAGGGGAAGTTCAGACCTCCTTGCAAGTTTGTTGTTAACCATCTTTGAAGTGAAAGAAAAAATATCCTTTTGGGAAATATAAGCCAGTGGTCTTAATAGCCTGAAGAATGTTTTGGAGGCAGGCAGTGTACTTAAAGCTGGTCTTGAGCTACTTGTTGCATGGAAAGTGCTTTTTAATACTCTTCCTTTTGTAGTATTTAAAGAAAATTGCTAAAGATGACTGAATTCTTCTGTTTTTGAGACAAATTGAAAACTATGTGACTGGTACAAGACAGCTGTTTCCTTAGAGCTGACATACAGGGCGTGTTTTATGATATAAAGTACTCTGGTAGCAAGGAAAGTCATGCATGCACAAGAGATACTCTATTGTACCATACATGAATATAGTTGCTCTTTGTGTTTTGAGAAGTGCTATGTGAAGGCAGGGGCAGGATAGTGAACTGTTCTTCATCAGAAAAAAAAAAAATTGGTCATTTTGCAATGGACTTGATTTTTGCTGAAGCATGTGCCTCTCTAGGTAAGGAAATACTTCCAAAGTGTAGAGTTACAAATGTGGAAGGTTACATTGTCTGCATCTTTGTTTTACAAATATTTGGAATATTTTGTTTCAAAATGGAAGTTAGCAACACCAAGAAATCATAACATCGCAAGTAGATCCACTATTGAGGATATTACAATCACATAAAAGGGGTAACAGAAGAATTATTAGCTAAGTATTCTTTTCCTAGCAGTAATAAACTGTACTTAGTACATCATCTGTAACATTGATCTTTTGAAGCAATTTCACTTTTTATTTTTTGCTGTTGAATTAGCCATGACCACTCCTGAACTAACCATGTTCCAACACCTATCAGGATGTTGGACTCACTTACAATTTCAGTTTCAATGTAACAAAATATTCCAAAACTTCTGGGTTGATAAATAAATCTTAGTAAATCTTACAGCTGTTATTTGTGGCTTAGTAATCATGAAATCAGTCTCGCTGTCATGAACAAATCTCTTGGTGTTCTCTGTGCGTCTTGGCAATCTGCTTTGATGGGCTTCCTTCCCTAGAATCAACACATTCATAAAATGACCTTAAGAAATGTGCATAAAAATACAGCGTGCACATGAATTTTGTGTGTGTAAATGTGTAAACAGTCTGATATTACTATACACATATGATGAGATAATCACACACCCAAAATGGTGCGTCTCCTGTGGGTTGGAGCTGTACAGGTATCGTGGTGGCACTTTTTTGCACTTTTTTTTTGTTTCAAGTATGATACTGTAAACATTTGGATATGACATTCTGGTTGAAAATACTGTAAATATGTTGATTTAAGTGTTGTTCAAAGGGTTAGCAAGTTTATAAACCAGATTAAAAATTAAATTACTTATCTAATTATTGTTGAAGGAGCAACAGCTGAAGAAGATAAAAGCAAAACAGAAACGTCTCCAAGGAATACTTGGTTTAACAGAGTTTACTGGTGAAGCAAATGATACTGAATATGAGGAAGATGAAGGTATGTATAGAAGAAGGCTGAAAGTTCTACTTTGATGTAATGCCTTTTTTTTTGTTTGAAGCTATTTTGTAAGATTTTTGCCAGTAAGGAAATAAATTTCAGTGGTTAGCTTTCAAAGAGAGAGTTAGGAACATTTATTCTGTACACCTGCAGATTTGCAAATCTTGGCATATTCATGCGGGAAGTTTTAAAAACTGGATGTTAATCTGTGTTCAGCTGAGTAGGGATGGCTGAGGCACATTAGAGTATTGGGCTTAATAAATTGGAAATCCTGACTTTTTTTCACAGCTAATTTGATAAAGATGACTAACATCATGATTGAATTACATTTTATATGCTGGATGCTATCAATCAGCATTAACAAAATTGTTTTTTCTTACTGTTGGGAAGTATGACTAGAAATGGAAGGGGGAAGTGCTTCTTCTTTTCAGGCTGCAGTGTGGTTTTTAAAATTAAACGTAAGGTTTCTTCCAGAGCAGGATATATGTTATCTCAGTGTTTTACTAGGTGTTCTTTCTGCTGTCTGCAAACTAAGCTTAGCCACAGTCAGTAACCTGCAGTATTCTACAGGGCAGGTTTCGGTCCCATTGGTGTCTGTGCATCACCTTTGGGTTTTATTGTTGTTTGCAGAGGTGAAAACTCTTAGTGCTGTTTGTCCCTTGCACATGTGGCTGGAGTGGATTCCCATCTCGCAAAGCTCATCCTTCTCTCCTGATTCAACAAAACTTGAAGGAGTCAAAGCCTCAGTTAACATTTCTCAATAGAAAAGCTTATTAAATCCTTTTTCTTTGAATGGCTTCATTGCAGTGAAACTCAGGCATAGTGTGTTGAAATGTAACTAAGAAGGAAGTGGAGCCCAACAGAAGAAATGGAGTGGTTCTGGTAGGAGGGGCTGGAGGTAGAGGGATTTCACTCCTGATACACTGCCATTACTCATTAAATGTATGATAGATACAGTGCTTTAAAATGGGACAGTTAAAGCTGTGCTGGAAATTCTGATAGACTTATTTTGGAGCCTAATAATAGGTTTCAGGCCAGAACTCCCCTTCGGCTTCTTCAATTTGAGAGCTTTTCTTTCTCTTTGGTTTCAAACACCCATTACAGATTGTGTATAGTAACTAAGTGCACCTAAAAGTGCTCTGTGCAGCCAATCTGACTTTCAAAGTCATCATCTTCATATTAATATTGTGGACTAGGGAGACAGGTTTTAGGGTTTTTTTTTGGTTTGGTTTTATTTTTTGTTGATTTTTTGTTGGTTTTTTTTTTGAAGCATATGGTAGGACAGTCTGTGTTTTGTGAGACTTGTATCTGTTCTGTTGTGGTAATCAAAATGTGAAATTTCAAGCTTATGAGTAGGACTGAAAAATCAATAATAAAATTGAAATGGGCAGTGTTGCTGGAGATGGGAACGCAATAGTTCCTTGGACTGAACATGGTGACATGGGTGGAATTGACAGCATAGGTAGTACATTAGCGTTCTTGTATCATTGGGAATTGTAATTTTATGGTAGTTCTTGCTCCTGTGTGTTGGTTCAGAGGTATTTGCATTTTGGTAGTGTGTGTAACACCCTGGTTCCTGTGTTTGAGTTATACAGAAGTTGTTAAAGGCATGCTATATGTTCTGACTTCTGTTGCAGAACCTGGTCCATCATCTCTTGGCAGTATGCTTATGCCTGCTCAGGAAACAGAGTGGGCAGAGCTCATTCGAACTGGTCAGATGACTCCATTTGGAACTAAAATACCTCAGAAGCCAGAGAGGAAGGCACGACAGTTAAGACTAAATGAAGCATCTGATTTTGAGAAGTACTTAGCTGACCAAGCTAAGCTGTCATCTGAGAGAAAGAAGTTATCCCGTTGCAAAGGAGCAAAGAAGAAAACACAAGCCAAAAATGTTGACTGCACAGCTCCTGCAGCTGCTACAAAGGAAAAAAGTGGTAAAGCCCTCTCAAAAACAGATAAGCGCTTAAAAAAACACTTGAGAGAGCTTCAGAAACATGCCCTTCAGATTCACTCAAAGGCCAGGATTCCAAAGGAAAAGAAGTATCCTGAGGCCAAGAAGTTCAGGCATGAACAAGAGGATGATAGTGGGGAGTCTGAGTGTGTGCCCGATGAGGAAATCTTTGATCCAGAAGCAGCAGAAGAGGAAGAAGAACAGGCATCTTCTCTTGCTGAGAATGATTCTGATTATGAACTTAAGAATTTTTCAAGTAAAAGAAAACATTTGGTGAAGAAGGGTTTTAAGGAAGCTGAAAATGATGCTGACTACATTCCAAGCTCTGAGGAAGAAGAGCATACACCAGGGAAGCACAAAGTGAGACGATGGAGAGATGATGGAGATGTGGACTATTATAAACAGAGACTAAGGTTAGTCCTAGACATTTTTATTAGTAATACTTAGAAATTAGTATGTTGAACATGCAAAGGACAATGTCTATTATAGACTGCTAGGGCGTGTATTGAAGTAAGGGAAATGAGGCAGGAGGATCATAGCCTTCTAGAAGGATTCAGATGTGGAGCTCAATTACAAGAACTTTGCTGTTAAATTTTTCTAGTTGTTATAGGTCCTTATTTGTGTATCACCTGTGCTAATCTGTGATTTATGAAATTTGCATATCCTACGTGTTGATCTCTGCAGCTACAATGTGCTGTTGAGATGTTTTCTTTACTGATAGCATAGTTTTTGAACTCCTAACAATAAGACTGAGCAATGTTTCCATTTTTCACAACTTACTGGGAAAGTTATTTTGAAGGGGCAGTGAAATGACATGCAATTTGTTAGACTGTTAGAATGCTAACTAGACATGCCAGTGAAGTTATGAGACTTCTGCACGTATGCTGGGAGTCAAAAGATCAAAATCACTAAAATGGTTGTTTTGTTGTAATTGTTCTCTAACCACTGGTATGTTATCTCTTTTCTAGTACAGGGGTTGAGCTTCATATAATAAACTTCAGCTTGTTGATGGCATGTGTACTTTCAGTTAGTTACCTTTACTGAATATCCTTCAGGAAGTTGAAAAACCATGAAACTTGAAAACAGCTTCTCTAGAGTGAAAGGAAGAACATGTATTAGGACCGTCAGTGAAGGGTGATTGCTGTAGTGATAAACCCTAGCATAGGAACTTGATTAATGCTTGGGTGCCTCAAATTTTACACTTCTATGGAAATATAAAACCTTGTGGATTTAAATGGTGCTGTGGCAGAGAAGGAACCAAGAAGTAGAGGTATAAACACCATCTCTCCTGTGGTGATAGCCTGAGTTGCTGTGGAGGAAGAGGTATCTTCTGGTAGCAGAAGTGCCCTCAGCTGTAGAAAATCTCATGTAGGAGGAGCCCAACTTCACTTTCATATCCCATGTTACAGAGACAGATCAGGAGCTGATATAAGGCAATAGGTTTGCAATCCCAGGATGTTGCTTTTCGAAATTAAAGCATAGTTTATTGCTGTTGAGTAGAAATTTCACCTAGAGGCTAATCTGAACAATGTCCAAAGGGTCAAAAAGAAGTATGTTTTCTACTGGATGCATTAACAAAAATTAATTGTTCTTAATTGGTAAAATATTTACTGTTTTATTGAATAAAACTGTATTCTTCACATTTAAAGTAGACCAATATTAAATCATTTTTAATTCAGTGTTTTCATCAAGAGTAATTTATTTTGATTGAAAGTTTTAATATGACTCACAGTTTAAATTCATTCAAAAACGTTTTTTAATAACGTTAAGATTGTGACAATTTATCCTTAGCAAAGTCATATCATAGACTACATTTCTTTTGGTTACTGAAGTTACAATAAAAGTCTAAATGAATTTTAGAAATATCAATAACTGTAATTGCTACCAAAACACTACATCTCTTAAAAATTTCATAGCTACAGTTATTGTGGCTGTTAAGCTGCAGCTGTCCACATTGATGTTTTTATGCTGACACCCCCAGGTAATCTTCATTATGGGAAATGCCATGAGAAAATAAAATGTAGTGAATTAAGAAACATATTAAGAATGCTATAGAAATGCTGTCATTTGCTTACATTTATATCTTGTTTCATGTCAGTTTTACTTTTGAATGCAAACAAATGGGTGAGATTATGGTATATTTTACCCATGAGAGAGGCAGAGGAAAATCCTTCAGGATTACTTTATTCTTCTGAACATCTAGTCTTGTGCTTGGCAATGAATTCAGTCCTACACTCTTAGAGATTGAAAATGAGTTTCCTTAACATTAAAACTTTTCAGAGATGGGACTTCAAGAGATTGGTCTGTGTCAAGGGGAAACTACATTGATGTTGTTAAAGCATGATAATTAGCTAACTGCGTGACTGCAGAGCATCTCTAGAACAACAGCTCCTGTTTTCAGAACAGGAGCTGTTATCGGTAGGAAATGTCAGGTAGGAGAGCAGCTGACTCTTCCCTGTCCTTCTAAAGGCTACTTCCAGAGGTTGGCCTAGTCACTCAAAGAAAGGTGGAACATGAAAAAGTAATATTTAGCTATGCAGAATTCAGCTTAGGCTATCAGGAATTTCACGTTTTTCCCTTGTGTGGGTCTTGCCTTTCTCTAGTTACTGTTAGTGGAGCCATGTTGTTGTGTAGACATGCAGATGAAAAAAATCTTCCGTTCTGAATAGTCAATGCCTAAGATGAGCTCATAGCTTGCTAGAATAGTGAACAATACCAAGGAGCATCAGGGTTATGCAGAGTAAGGTAAATGAGCAGGATACTGTTGTGCACCTATAAGATGATTTAAATATTCAGTGAAAATTAGTGTATTGTCATTCCCAGCTATATATCATACTGGCTATTACCAGCTGAACCCAGAGGCTTAGGTAATCAGTCTCTAGGATGGTACTGGAATGTCTCAGAGATTTGATCCCCATCAACAGGTATATTATTAACATCTATTTTGTCATACTCAGAAGTGACCATCTTCATCTAGATGTGTTCAGAATTGGAGCTGGTGGGATCTAAACCTGTTCCCTCCTGTGCAGTGGAATGCTCAAGTGTCGTGGTTTAACCCCAGCCAGCAGCCAAGCCCCACGCAGCCACTCACTCCAGGAGAGAATCAGAAGGGTAGAAGCTGGAAAACTTGTGGGCTGAGATAAATACAGTTTAATAGGGAAGGCAAAAGCCACACACGTAAGCAAAGCAAACCAAGGAATTAATTCACTGCTTCCCCTGGGCAGGCAGGTGTTCAGCCATCCCCAGGAGAGCAGGGCCCCATCTCAGATAACAGTGACTTGGGAAGACAAACTTCATCACTACAAATGTTCCACCGTTCCTCCTCCTTCCCCCCACTCTATGCACTGACCATGATGCCATCTGGTCTGGAATATCCCTTTGGTCAGTTGGGGTCACTGTCCTGGCTGTGTCTCCCCCCAGCCTCCTCACCAGTGTGGCAGCACAGAAAGGCCTTGGCTCTGTGTAAGCCCTGCTCAGCAGTGACAACAACATCTGTGTATTATCAGCCTGTGTGCAGCACAGATCCAAAACACAGCCCCATGCCAGCCACTGTGAAAATTAACTCCATTCAAAACCAGCCCATCAGGTCATGGCAGAGTCAGTTTCTTTGAATACTATGGAAAGGATGAAAATGGACTTGTTTTCCAATTTCTTTTACGTAGAATCGCAAAACAAAAGTGACCTTGAATGAATTTTAAATTTGTAGGAAAAATAACTTGTTTGTTTTTTTCTCAACAAGAAAACTGCTAAATGTTTTTCTTGTATTTTTCTCTAGCTTCACAGATGTGGAAACTGCAGATTATCAAGATGTTGTTTATATTATTTAAAGTTTTCGTTTGCTTGTCTTAAAATGCCAAGCATAAGTATAAAAAAGTAATTTTTTTCTGTTTATATGTAGTTATTAAGTTACATTGTTGACATCAGTAAGGTGCCAATGTAAGGTAATAACTTGGAGTCAAAATAAACTGTAGCATTCTTATGGACACTCTTCCCATTCCAATTGTCAGTATGTATCTGCCTGTTGCTTCAAGGAAGGAATTACCTGTCATATTATGGGAGATCAGTGCCATATCTATGTTTTATTGAATATTCTTTATTGTTTGTGGAGTACAGTATTTGACTTCTATTGCTGTCAAGTGCATGGAAGCAAGGCTAGGAAAACTACTTCTTTTCATGTCTTTCAAGTGATATCTGGGCAGTTGAGTAGCAGGAAGTTTTGGCTGTCAGTATACAAAGCAGTTGATTTAAAAAAAAAATGGTTTAAATTAAATTGGTTTTCATAGATCAGCTTTCATGTTAGCTTTCTTTGATGTATCCGAGTTACTGAATCTCTTGATGTTTCAAAGTTATAAATTTAAAAAGGATTAAGTACTACCTTTCCTGAAAGACACTTTCTTAAAGCATGCTTACTGCTCTTTAAAGTGACAAAGCCAGGACACAAATGAAGATATATTTTGTCTCACTTGCTGAGTACACCTTTCATTCAAAACTCAAGTGTGTAATTGTCTACATCAGTCTTAATTTACTTACGGAGGCTTGTGGTACTAACTGCATGTATTTCATCTGCTAGGACACACCAATTAAATCCACCCATATAGACCATAAAAAGTTAGATCAAAAAAGTAATACTAAATGCGTCAGTTTAGCAAATTAGAATAATCTATAAGGGATTCTTAGCTGTATAAAATATAAAACATTATGCTTCACAAATGCAAACTATATTAAATACTCAGCTTGGTTTCTGACTGTATTTTTTTTAAAAAAAAGTCAAATTGTGCTTATTACTGTTTTGGGTGCAGAATTTCTTTCTAGGGTATTGCAATAAGTGGGAAATGGGCTTAGTATCTGAATACATTCTTATATTAAGAAGAAATTTAATTGTATGATATATGGTTTTCATACTTCACTTTCAGGGATAGAACTATACTTTTGTTGGTGACAATGGACAATATAAGACAGATTTCTCAAAGGTCATGCTTCTGTTTTGAAGAGACTTTGGTAATTTAGTAAAACCTGTATTTTCTGATTGTTTAGGCATACTAATGATGTTTAACTGATGTGTGTATGGAATATATTGACCAAATGGACAGTAAGTTTCTGTGTATGTAAGTCAAAGATGAATTATTACTACTTCTTCCTCCAAAGTTTGACTTCCATGGAAAGGTACAAGACCACATTAACCAACAGACTGATCTTGTCTTGGAAATAGTGTTTGTTCTCCCATGACTTCAACCATTTAGATATTTACACTTTCTAAAGAAAATAATGAAGTTTCAGTGTAGAATATTGTAATGGTGTGTGTTACAGTAAGTTCACAGCCTTTCATAAACTAATAGCTTCTTCAAACTTTGAAAGTTGTTAGTGATAAAGAGTTGCTGATACTTCTTTAACTGCTAATTGATGGCAAAATCCTCTAGACATTGGAAGAGATGTACTTCAATGAAGTAACAGATACAGTGTGTAAAAAGGAAACATATTTTAGGAAAATTAAGTACAGGGTTTTATTAGTTCAAATTCTATGTATATATTTTGTAGGTATAATTTTTGAAGAAATGTCAATATCGATCACACTTCTTGCAGAAAATGTAGTAGTTACATGGAGGTGAAGTGCCTAAATTCCTGGACAGCTTTGAGTTAACCTTTGAGTTTCCTCTTGGTTGATTCTGGATCATTTTTCTCAATGCACACTAGAGGGCAATCTGCTCCTTCCCAGGGGAGGCTGCTGCTTCAGTGCTGGCTGGTGGTGATTCGTGTTGAAGTACAAAATTAATAGCAAACTCTTGTACAAATTATTGCCCTGCTTGGGTTTAGTATGGATTGTTTACCTGGATGTCTCTTTGGAAGCTTTGTAATCTGTAGTTTTGATTTTTGTGTGGTAAGTAGGAGTTTCCTTCCTTGGTTTGAGTCCTTTCATAACTCAGTCAGATGAAATAATCAGGTTCTAGCATGTCTCAGTCCCAGCAGTGACACAGTCTGAAGCAATGACTATTAGCATTTGTCAATGTGAATTCATTTTTCTGGAACTCAGAAAAGTAAGACCCTCTGTACCTGATAGCCTAACATTGTAGGATTGAATAAAAATATGTGCATTTTTATGCTGTGACTCTAGAATGTATCACATCTTCCTGTCAGACTCCAGAGCATGAGTGTAATTTTTCTAAGTCAAACATTTAGCAGACTGCTAGTCTAAGATAGCAATTTCCATTCCTGTTAGGACAGACATATTAAAGAGGAAAACACTGACACACTATGTATTTTTAGTAAGTTCTTTTTTATTACTTGGATACATGATTTCATATAATGAAATAAGAAGATAATAAACATTAGCAACTCATCAGTTTTAACCAGCAAACTGAAGATTATCTTTGTTCATCCATTTTTTCGCCTGTAAATGCTTTCTTCTCTCCATCATTTTTGCTTCTGAAGACATCTTGACATAAGAGATCAAAATACGCTTCGGTGAAACTGGCTCTCTAAACTGTCCAGCATTGTGTCGTCTTAGTTTTTCAGTGCTTTCAGTCTTGGCAGTGATTGTAACTTGTGTGTATTTGGAGATGGTGGTGCTTATTTTGAGCTAATAGAACAATACCAAGTTTGTGACTTCAGTTCCATAAAGACAGACTTGAAGTATTTTCTCAAAAGGCACTGCTAAAAGGTCCATTTAGAAACCTCACATAGTTAACTTTCTTTCATGGCAGTGTATGATTGTGTTGCATGTCTGTGCAATGTTGAAGTTCTTCCCTGCTCTCGTTTTCCTCACACAAGTGTTTTGAAACAAATTTGCCAGATATACAGAGATCTTTAAGTGGAAGTCTGCCTTTGCACTGCATCCAGAACAGTAGCATTTGGATGTTTTTAATCTATTCTGAGCCTTGCCAATTTCTGTAGGGATTTTGTCAGTTTATGTACACATTCAGTGTGCCTGCAGTAAATGGCACTTCCATGAGAGAATTCCAGCAAAACCCAAATTGTCAGTGAAATGCTGTTGGTTGAGTAGTATATACCCAGCTACAGTACACTTTACCATTAGAGGCAGATGGGTTTGGGTCACTGAAACAAAAGTTCATAATTTCATTGGAATATCGAAGATTCCTTGGTACTTTTTTGGCAGTGGGGGAATGATGGGATAGGGAGGTAATTCTCTTTGAGGCCGCAAACCACAAATCACACTGTAATTTCAAAACCTCATACAACTTACTCTCTTAATAATGACTGCTTTACAGATTTAGAGCATGTCATCCTGAAGAAGATGGTGTTTCCAACTGAGTTTTGTGTATGAGATTATAAACTGCTTCACATTTCTCTACAGGAGGAAAGTTAAATTTAAGTGTTTGGTTAAATTAGTAAAATAGCTTTGGAATACCTAAACTTTATCAATATTTTGGTGGGGGAGGAAGTGGGAGGGAGATTTAGGAGTTTAAAGTAGCCAGGTTTTTTGGTGCTCTTAAGTGTTGATTCCATTATATTAGTATTTTTGTCTATAGAAAATTGTAACTAGCTATAAAACATGTACTTTTTAATATAGCAGATATTTCAAGCATTTACTCAAATAATTCTCTCCTCCAAAAGATTACTAATTACCATTTTAAATCATGACATCAGAGCATGTGTTTTTGTTGGGTTTTTTACCTGATGGAAAATTCAGTGTCATTTTTGTAGAGTATCTTTTCCATGCTATAATTGAATGTTGATTTCTTGTGTCACTCCAGGAAGTGGCAAAAAGAGCGGTTGAAGGACAAAGAACATCAAACAGCTGAGGAACTTTCTGAAGAAAGTGACGTTGAATTTGAAGAGGGTTTCAAAGTACCAGGATTTCTCTTCAAAAAGCTTTTTAAGTATGTATTGTGTACATTATTTTTGTATTATGCTGCTGTATGCTGTTAATAATATTAGTAGTAGTAGTCGTGGTGAGTTCCAGATGCCCTTTGCTGTAACTTTTACTTCAATGAATGATGCCTCAAGTTTTGCTTTAATTGTTTCAGTAGGATTCTTTCTTTAAAGATTTCAGGATCAAACTTCAATGAAATTAACAATGTGAATACAAAATTCAATTACATGAAAATACAGATAACTGGCTGATGTGAATATTGTAAATCTGTTTTAGCTAAACTATGAATTGAGAAGCTCTCCTTGTCTATTTTTATGAATGCTTTCTTTTATTAATACATGCTTGCTCCTAATTCAGATGTGGAGTGGTAGAATAACTTTGCTTTGAAACATAAGATGTTGGAAAGATGTGATATAAGAAAACAAGAAATACTGTGTCTCTCTGATTGGGTGGAGTGAAATTTTCTGCCAGTAAAAAACAGGGACAACTTTTTCTTTAAGTAACTACTCAAAGTATTTTCAAAGTAACTACTTGTAATTCATATGAATATTTTGCCAGTTAAAATTTTAAAATATAGAGAGTGAATTCCTTATTCCTCTGGTAGATGGAAAACGCTCTACTTTTTTAGAGAAAACATTCTTTAGTTGTTTAATGCTTAATTACAGATTTGAATGTAACTGTTTTCTGTTTCAGTTTTTTAAAACATAATACCCAGTGATGCTTTCAAGTTCATCTCAGAAAGAAATAATGACAAACAACAGCCCAAACAAGCTAGGATCTGACCAGTTAACTTCATCCATAATCTTGCCCTTAAATTTTGTGCCTAATGGGCTTGAATTTGGTTTTGTTGGCAACATCTCACACAGCAGGAAAAACATCTTCTCTTTCAAAAGCAAACTCTTAAAATCTTGCTGTAGTAGAAAGCCCTGGTTTATAATGGGTGTGTGTGGTATCCCTTCCAAGAGAACCACTTAGTCTTGACCTCAAAGAAATTATTACTGTTGTCCTGTAGTCCTCAGAAGGAAAGCACTTGCTCTGACATGGGACTGAATTAATGACTTGGTTGCTGGGACCATACAGAGCCAATATGTGGTCTCCAGTTGTTTATGTGAAGGTACTGCACAAGTATTCATCTTGAGGACGGATGTGTGGTCTGAGCAACCCGAAGGGAAATGAAATAGAGTAGTCACTAAAAATTAATCTTGAAGATGCAAGCCTCACTAAGGGTATCCCTGCAAGCATGAGTCAGTTGGCAAAACTTCTTAAGTGGTTAGAAAGATCGATTGAATTGAATGATTTGTCTGACTTGTAACTTAAATGCTGAAATCTCCAATGCAGGAAAGCCCATAGTCAATAGAAATTAAACTGTTAAGTTCTGAGCAAGTTTGGTACAAAGCATGGAAGTATATTTACTCATGGGACATGAATAGCATGTACTTTGAGTGATCTTCCTGCACAGTTAAAATCCAGAGAAATTAGCTCATGCTGGAAATAGGAGACTCTCAGTTTTGGTAAGCCTGTTAAAGTGGACAGTCTGTTTATTCCCTGCACACTTGTCTGAACATGGAGCACGAATAGCACTGATGCTGCTGTAGAACAAAACCAGGCAGACCTGCAGACATTGCCTTACTCTGTCTGCACTAAGCCTGAGAGAATGTTCTCTGTATGAAAAAGAAAACAGTCTTCATCATTATTTGCTTCCAGTGTGTGATTTCCCTGATAAATCTGAGACACAATTTTGCGTTGCTATAGAGCACGAAATGAACAACATAGAGACAGCTTGTTTCAAGCAGGAAAAAGCACAGTTTAATTCTTTGACTTTGTATATATAGATTTCTCACAATACCTATAAATTAGAAGATGAGGTTGCCTCCTCTCCCAACTACACTGGTCAAATTAGCAGTCCATCAATTTTCTCTTCCTTCTCAGAGGAATACAAAACAAAAGGAAAAGTTTAGAAAAACATTGGTTTGTTTATCTTAAATGTGTGAGAGACTCCATTGCAAAAATGCAAACAATTCAAAAGGCTGAAAAAGTCAGGGTGACACAATTTTGTCTCCGCAATGATGCAGCTGAACTCTGGTAGCTATTGTGGTGAATTTTGAGGGATGCATCACAGCATGATTGTTCATGTGAAATAAAGTCCAATATAACTATTTTGGAAGACCAGCAGCACTTTTATTTACTTCCAGAATATTTTTGGAATTAAAAAAGATTGGGGCAATAAAAGTGTAAGGTTGAAAAGAATTAATTAGCTTTCCATATAACTACAAAAAATGGAGGGGGATATGTTCTAACTGTAACTAGTTACAGTTATTGCATGTTTATATGATTATACAAAGAAAGCATATGCATCTTTCACATTTTTAAATAACCATGGAGCAGAAATTTTCACAAATTTAATTATGTACCGTGAAACTTTCTCAGGAGAAGGAAGGAGAGGGAGAAATATGCTTATAAATTCATCTGATTTCAAAGCTCTGTGTGTAATCCCAAAAAATAATACAAATTTGTATTAGGAAGTTATGGAATGGTTGTCTTCTGAAGAGGCATGCTGAACATTAGTTTGAGGTAGCATCTTATGACTGGAATTAGGGTTATCTTCAATTTTTTAATGTTTGTCAGAAAACATTTTGTCTTCATAAAATGTAGTAATGATAGCATCTTAATCCAATTATAGCTAATCCTGCAAGACATTTCATAGTTGTTTTATAGATTGCTGCATTTTAAGGTGAATTAATTTCTAATAAAAGGGTTTCTTAAGGGCTTAGTGGCATAATGCTTTTGAGACAGCAGCAGATAGTGTGATGTCTGAACCATTAGATGTGTACTTTGATCATCTTTTTTTAACTACTCAAGCCATTTGTTTGTCTCCATTTAGCATTCTCTAAATCCATACCAAACTCATCACAAATTGATTTTTAATAGTACTTTGTAGACGCTAGTGTTGTTAGCTGTCAGTAGTCCTAAATATTATTTGTTCAAGGATGGAAACAGGATTTTGAAATGCACACAAGAAATCACCTAAAATGAACACCCCCTATTTAAAATAAAGTGTTTTCTTTGCTGTGCTCTGCACTCCAGAAATGCACGCCATCAAGAAAATTATCAGTAGCCTTTTTTTCCTGTAAGTTACAAGGCACTGAGGTGCTGAAATGTTTGATTTTTTTTTTTTAAATATGATTTAAAGATACAGTTTTTCATTCATTTCTTTTATTTTGAATTTAACCCCCACACATGGTGTGTTATTCCTACTGGACTGACTATTTCATATCATTATGAAAAGGTATGTCCTAAAGGCTTATCTTCACCTTTTTAGCTTGCCATCATAAATCTTGCTTTCTAGTCCACTTCTTTTAAGTGGAATGTGTTTTACATTGTTGCTTGTATGATTTCCAGGGAGTGGGAACTGGGAGTAGAAACTGCTCTGATGCTCTCACATAATGCTCTGCTGTATCCCATGCACTGCAGTAGTTTCTATTGCTTGGCCTTGGGTTTTTTCTTCATTGTAAGAGACTAAATGTTATTAAATAAATTTATGTAAAAAAAAAAAGCATAGTTTGGCAAATGTGGTCAGTTTTTGTAGTGGAGTATGAAGTCGGTATGCATTACAAGTCAACCTTTTCCTTCAGTTCAAGGTGTATGTTCCAAATAATATTATTTACTAGACCCTTGCATGCTATCTTTTCTGAAAAGATAATGCTTCATAAGAGTAACTTTCCAAGTTTCTTTTAGCACTTAAAATATATATGGAATAAAATACCCTCTAATTACCATGACTATCGGTTTAATTAGAAATGTTTTAGTGTTGCATAAAGAATGAAAGTCACATGTAATGTCTGAGTGCATCAAAAATGTATGACCTAGTAAATACAGCACTCATGTAAAACACACATCCAGCATGTTACTGTAACTGGTATAAGAACCTTGCCAAATGATTAATTCATGAGTACTTTCTGTTATGATCTGTATTATCAAACATTTGCCATCTTCTTTTTCCTTGTTTTAGGTACCAGCAGACAGGTGTTAGGTGGCTTTGGGAATTGCACTGCCAGCAGGCAGGAGGAATTCTGGGAGATGAGATGGGATTGGGCAAGACCATTCAGATAATTGCCTTCTTGGCAGGTCTGAGCTACAGCAATATGAGGACTCGTGGTTCAAATTACAGGCAAGTGCTTCTCTGCAGACTGTCAGTCTGTGGAGCTCAATTAATATTTCATCAGATGTATTACTGGTGGAGGAGGGTCCTGTGAATTATTAATGACATTTCAATTACAATATTCCTTTAATTCTTTTAGTGGGGGACATCAAAGGAAAAATTTTACGAGACAATGGAGCTGTAGGGCAGGAAAAATTAAACATGTAACACTTTTAATGAATTCCAGGCATTGATGCTTCATTTTGCAGATGAGCCACGCTAGATATTTTGGGTCAATACAGTGTCTAAGGTTACCTTCCACAAATGGATTGTTTACAAACTCAATTACATTAATATCAATAGTTTACACAATATGGAATTTTAAATTAGATGTAATACCTTTAGTTCCATTTATTAAATTTTACATTAAAATATTTGTTCTGGCAAGCCACCAGGTAAATGTTTTACAGGAAGTAGCAAGCTGATTTGCAGTGAAAGTTAGAGTTTCTGATGGGCAGGGAATTATCCATGCCAGAAATTAGTAGTAAGAGTAAAACCAGTAGCTTATACAGCGGAATTTCCATCAGTTTTTGGGGTTTTGTTGTTGTTGCTTTTCAAAACATATGCTACTGTGACTAGCCTTTCTTATAAGGTATTTTATGGTTTTTTCTTACTGAACAATGTTTTTAAAATTTCGTCTTCATAGGTGAAATTACTGGCAAGACACTTGTTTATGTCCTTGGATTTGCAAATGCACGCATGAATAGTACTTGCATTTTTTACTACTGGTAACCTGTTTACCTAATGTAAATGGCTACGTGAAATTTAGCAACTATCAAAGTACTCTACTAAACAAAAATAATTACCTTTATAGAGAGGTACATTTAAATTATGTTCAGCTTGTACATGGATTATAAAATAATGCTTTAAAGAGAAAAAATTCCTGTTTTCTCTCCAGTTGCTTCCTAATATAGCCTTAATACAAAAAAGCCCCACAGATCCTTCATCACTCAGACCAGTGGATTTACTTTAATATGGCTACCTGGTTAAGGATGCTACTGTAGAGATTATTTCATATTCCCTACCCGACTTGGGAGACCACTGAGTTGATGGAAATCCTCCAGGGACATCTCTTGACACTGTTAAATAGTGTGAAACTACAGTAAATCTTTGAAAAGGCCAAAGTCGATTTGCCCACCTAAGTTGTAGTGTTCTTTCTGCATGAAAGATAGTGTTTTGAATTTCATGTTTAGGCTGGTGCATGTCATTGAGTGCATCATTATAGTAATTCAGTGGGACAAAACAAAGTTTAATATATTGGTGAAGTTTGCTCTGATTTTGCTTGTGTGCTGTAAGGCAGACAGTCTAAACTACTTGCTTGATTTTTCATAGTCAAGTGTTGTCCTCCCCTGGACTGAGGAGGCAGTAATACTGGAATGCAGTGGTACTGGTTAACTTGTTTCTACTTGAAAGAGTGTGTTCTCATAGGCAGCAGACTTTCTGGGCAGCCTTGCTGCAAAGCCATCACTAAGAGTGGACAAAGTTGTGTTGCCAGCACTAAGTGTCTTCCAGCCTAGCTTGGGTCTCGTTACCTTGGTGTGTAACACAAACCTTTCACTACAGCCTGCCTTCGTTTATTTGAGACATCAGATGAGAAACTGACAGAAAGTTTATACCCTGATAATTTACCCATCTGTGCTCTTCAGGATACTGAGATGTAAACATAAACAGCTCAATCTCTAGTTTGCGTGGCAGAGATTAATTTCTATGGTGCTTGGGCAAATAAAAATCCATTGCCCCAGAAAATGTGTATTGCTCTTGCTATCCCATTCTCTTATTTTTGCTAGGGTTTAGTTATTGCTTCAGCTTGAAAATTTGATTTGCCAGTCCTTGGCAACATTTGGTTATAATGCAACATCTTTTCCTCTGCTAATTTTTTGAGTATTTAAAGATTATAAATATAGTATGAATACAGCTTCATTTTTCTTGGTAGTAAGTTGCAGGAGTAGATCTTATGTGCAATTTTAATTGCATCCAACTAAAAAACAAATAAAGGATACTTGTGAATTCAGGCTTTATAAACTAGAAGCAACAGATGAAAGGTATTTGGATATATTGGTCATAAAGGTATTGACCATAAGCTATTAATACAATGTGTCTGTGAAAAAAGGATGGAATAAAATATATTTGGAGTAGGGACAGCACAGTATTATCTTGGTACAAGGCATTAGTAAGACTTTAGTTTTGAATGTTTTTAGTGTCACCTTTGTTCAAGGAAAGCAAATATAAATTGGAAGGACAGCAAAGGAAGTCTTGCAGTGTTGCAGTGATGAGGAGAATGAAGGTTGCCTCCTAAGTGTGTCAAGCAGAAGTATATGATTTGTTTAGTTTTGTGAAACAGCTCAGACTGGAAGAAGCTAGATGACTCTTTTATTTAAATAAATAAAGGCTCTCAAGAGAATAATAAAATGTTGGCTAGTGGAAAGTGGTTAGAGTCAGACTAGACACAGAAGAGTTTTCACACAGCCAAGTGGAGGGAGAGTGGATTTTCTGAGAATTGATCCAAGGAGGTGTGAACGCTGTGTAAGCTGAGGAGGGAAAAAAAATCAGGATAAACCCTGAATGTAAACTTGTGTAATACAGACCAGAGGAATAAACAGAGGTATTTTGTTACTCCCCACGAGGAGTGAGAACCTATTATGTTCTGGGAAAGTTGGCTTTCTTGCTGTAGATATTTTTAAGAGCAGTACCAGTGGTTACTTGGATTCATAGCATAGTTGAAGCTACTTTTTGCCTCTTCAAGTTCTTACTTCCCTTTGGATTGCTGGGAGTTTTTTAATTAGACCATGTAAGATTGTGTTATCATATTTCATAATAAGCGACATCCAGGTTGTTGTTCGGCATATGTATAAGCTTTTAATAAAGAATATTATTTCTTCATGTCAGCAGTTTCTGAAGGCATTAAGGGGTTTGTTATTTTTTTAAAGCGGGGTGTTGCTGGTGACTGAGAAATCCTTTAATGCTATCAGTGTGTGATCTTGAATGTATGCTGTGAACTTTTCAATTGTTTATTTATTACCACTTGGATAGTACATCGTCAGACGCAGATTCGTGTATGATAACTGAAGCTATTGCCTTTGTTTGCAAAGTAATTTTGTTCCATTTTTTAAAGAGCAAATATATTTGAAAAATAACTGCTGGTAGCCACTACTTAATATACTTCTTACATGATTGTTGGTATTTATTTGTGGCAGTAGTATTTTTTATTTGGTTGGTGTGCAAGAGATTTTTCTCTTCTTAACCTTAAGAGCAGCTCTGAACTTAATATACAGAAAGACTTTGTTTCAGACTTCTTTAGTAATTCTCAGAAACAATAATATAATTATGAATAAGGAGCCTATGAGACAGTTTGAGCCAAGCTCAGATCTCAACTTCCACATATGATATAGTCTGCCACTTTAGAGTCCTTGTCTAACATATAAACTATGGTGATGAGAGTACAGTATATTACCAACATGAAGTAGAACACCTGTGTGTAAGTCCATTAGTGAGACTCTAGCTACACATTCTGTATAATAGAAGTAATAAAATAATTACTTGTTAATGATTTCTTTTTGCTTATAGAAACAACAGTCACTAAAATGTGATTTGTAATATCACAGGAGGAAGTTCCCTTATGCCTTATTGTTTGGAGCTTTTCTATTCCTGTTTATCTTGATAGATGCATCCATTAACTGTACAATGGGTAGATTCTTTTAGCAGTACCCTCTTCATCTTCCTTTAAAAAACAGACTTCCAGGAAAACAAATTGCCAATTAATTTCCATAGCTCTCATATTCCACTTGAACTGTTAAATATGTCATTTTAATATGTGTGTGTTTTAATGAGCCACTTAATACAGATTATTTATTTCACATTAAGGGTTTTTTTCTTGAATACTCTATTTTAGGTACCAGGGTTTGGGTCCAACAGTGATTGTTTGTCCAGCTACTGTGTTGCATCAGTGGGTAAAAGAATTCCACACTTGGTGGCCTCCATTTAGAGTCGCTGTGCTCCATGAAACTGGTTCTTATACAAAGAGTAAGGTAATGATTGACATCCATTTTGTAATTCCACAGAGTTTGTTTTTTTTTTTCTTGTCACTAGCAAAAAAAAATCTCCTGTTAATGTTTCTGTGTGGGAAAGAGCTTGTGCCTTTTCTCTGAATGTCTTAAAAGAAGAAAAGTTCATTGTCTTGTGTAGATTTGGTAGTAAACTGGTCTAAAAGGGGGATGACACAGAATACACCTATGTTATGATAAAGAATTGTTTCGCCTGAACAAATTAAACATAGTAACAGGTTTCTTGCTTGAGCTTTCCTTGTGCTGTAGTCCGTGCTAGGAGTTTATCTTGTACACCAGTTAAATGCTTGTAGCGCTTGTGAATTCTCTTCTTGCGTTTCTGTGCATCACTGTATTGTTGATCTGATATTTAATGTGTTTTGTGTGCATGGGCAATTTCTCTTCAGTTGGTTGCTGTCAGTTGATATCACTTAGTCTCATTTTCTTTAATGACAGAGTTACTTTGTTAGTTTTCATTGTTTCAAGCAGTGCCCTTTCTGTCTTTCAGTTTTCTGTGTCAGTCTCTTCATATGCATGTTCTTTGTCTATTTCTTAAGCTGGAAAGCCTGACTTGTCTGAAGTTTCAAACTTTGGTACCTTGCAGGAACAAAACAAGGAAAACTTAGATTTTTATTTTCCCCTAGCCTTATGTTTCAGATGCTGAAATGGATTTTCAGGATTCAGCAAAGCATTTTTAAATTTCTCTTTAAATATTTATTGAATTTCTTGTAATAACATTAAGATTATATGGTGCTTAATTGCACTTGATTAAACGTATTCTGAAGTAATTGATGCAGTTACAGTACATGGCAAAAAAGGAGTAGCACACTCTGTGCTAATAGCTTCCTGTTGTTCAATTAACTTGGTGTGTTTTCAGTTCCTAAAAGTCTGTTGACCTCAATAACATGGTCGCATGTCTTCCTAAATTAAATCATGTGTGCTTATTTTGGGCTGTTTGTTAATTAATGGACTTGACAGACTGACTCAATTTTTTCCATCTGCAGGAATAGTCAGGTTTTCAAGATTTCACCTTCCCCTTGTCATCCTTCAAATGCATATTCAACAACTTAAAGATACTAACAATTAGAAGCAGATTCAGAGAACTGAACCTAATGCCTCTTCTAATATCTTCCAAGAGCTGCAACAGTGCTTTAAACAAGTGTCACTGCTGATAAGGTCTTAACCTCATGCGTGTTTTTTTTTTCCTAAATGCCTCTTAATCAGAGAAGAGCAAGCTAAAGTGAGGGAAAACACCCAACTTTCCCATTCTAATTCCCCTTACACCTGCAATAAAAGTTTGCTACTGATAAATTAGCATAAGTAACACTTGTACACTGAAAATATATCACATAAAATACAGAACAGGTGATTTACTCCTGCCTAGGATTTATTTTCAATATACATTCTTTCTGTGAATACTTTTGTGCTGATCTGATCTTACAGCAGTTCCATCTGCTGATAATGTATGGCATTACAGAAGACCACTTTTACATATCTTCACATTGTAATACTCATCCAGGGACCATTCTGCCCTTATGGTCTGGCATAAGACATAAAAGAATAAGTTAAATAATATAAAAATAGTGGTTAAACTG
Organism: Vireo altiloquus; assembly: GCA_013396875.1. Taxonomy (NCBI): domain Eukaryota; kingdom Metazoa; phylum Chordata; class Aves; order Passeriformes; family Vireonidae; genus Vireo; species Vireo altiloquus. The sequence goes on from VZRF01001712.1 coordinate 672,869, forward strand.
CATAAATTCTTTGAGATTAATTTTACATAGCGAAAAGCCAATTCCCTGTTCACCTGTGGTCTCAGTGTTGCACAGGCCTGTTTGGAATTAACTGTCAGTTCTAGGATTCATCCGTTCTATTAGTGTATCACATTTTATCACAAAGTAAATGAGAAGATTTTTGTGCTGTGCAGCTTCAGGAGAGGATTGGGGAACTGAACTTTGTTATCAGCTCTGGAGTGAGAAAGGTCGTTTCAGCCTCTGAAGAGTTTACAATTTTCTGAACCAGTGGAGGAACATAATTGTCCTCCAGACTAACTGGGCATCAGACAGTGAAGGACCAGAATCCAGTGAATGGATTTTGAGGACCACCTTATCCTGTAGTGATTGGCCAGCAGGTTATGGTAAAACACAATATGCAGCTTGTTCTATGCAGGTCTGTGAAAGAGGAGCAGGTGATTTCTAACAAACAAAGAATAATTGTAAAACCATTGAATGAGAATTTTGCAGAGAAAGGGTTAAGCAGTGACAGATGTTCCATAAGGCAAGACAAACTCTTGCTTTCTTTCATAGCAGAAAAAGTCAACAGCAGAAGTTTCACTTGATAAAATTTAAGTTGATGTTTTAGGTGAGATGGATGTACATAATTTTTACTATAACATTGTCAGGTATCCTGAAATCTTAGCAAATACTAAATCTTTCAACATTGGTGAAGTTATATGCTTTTATGAATAGGCATTTTTTGGTGTGCCTTCTAAGATGCACAAGCATCAAGAGTTGCCCACAGAAATATTTCACTTGACAGTGAAGAATGGTGAAGTTATCTGTTCTGATTGTTTCATCGTAGATTGATTCTAGGCAATACTTCCCAAATCTGTTCAGTTAGTGACACTTCTTTAGTGTTACAGATGGACTTTGAGCAATGTGGTAGGTGAAAAGATCACTGATTTTTACCTTTTTACCAATCCATTTTTGTTTCCTTTGCAAGCGGTTACAGAATTTTCACAATAATGGTATGAAATAGCAGCCTGAATTGTGAGAGTCAGATTGGCTGCAAATCTTGTCAGCCCATTTCAGCTTAGTCATGTAGACATCTCTCTGCTATAATATTTGTGTCGTTTTTAGCATATGCTAAGCTTCAAAAGAGAGACTGTGTTATTCCTTTTTAAAAATAACATTGGTAGAAAATTCTGACAGTAAAGGAGGGAAGTGTAAATTTCCAGTTTCACCCCTTGGACTATGACTAATTTAAAGGCCTTCAGCTATCTACAAGGGAAGGCAGATTGCTATTTCAGATGATGAAAGGAAGACACAGTAGCAAGCTGGAGGGGTTTCCAAGACTTTTGAGCTTGTTAAAGTCATTCAGATGGAATGTAAAACTTGTCCTTTCTCTTACTATAATTTTCTTTTGATTACACAAGATTATTTAGCTCTTCTATGATGATAAACGTGCTTAAGTTGAAGCAGTAGGTGGAACCAGATTTAAGTGATAGTCTTCCCCTGTGAAGTCAGCTTTCAGTTTGAGCAAGGTATAGCATTTGTGGCTAAATGTGTCCTGCGGTGGTGTCTTATGCCATTAAGCTCCTACTGTGGTTTACGCATCTGTAAACATTGAGTGCTCTGAGACCTCTAAGCATGAGAGAAAACAAAGAAGTAAATCTAATGTAGTGTATCACAAGTGCTGTTTTATTTATGGTATAGAACAGAAGGTGAGGAGAAAAAACTTTGATGGTGTTGGAAAAAAAGCCTTCTTTGCTTCTGACAAGCAAAGAGCTTGTCCTGTTGTTTTAAAACTTCTGTTGGCACTTGAGCATTTGTAAATCATAGAATGTTAGAGGCATCATGAACTTTGGTTGTCTTGTTCAACATATCACATATGGAAGGAGGCTGTATTTTTTAAGTTCAAGGCTGAACTTTTAATTTCTTAATCTTTAGAACAGGTATCACTGAGGTTAACAATTCTTTCTGATGTTAGTCACATACCATTTGTAAATCTGTAACTTTACATTCCCTTATTCTGGTCAAATACAGGACACACAATTCAACCCTAAAAAGTAATTGTCAGTTCATGATACTTGCAGATGTGAAACCACCTACTTGAAGATGACTTTTATACATGGAAAGTTTTAGACTTTCTAGCCTCACAGTAGAGTACATAATCTACATGTGAAGAAAATAAATTTCAGAGGTTACAGTTATTGGCATAATTGCATATGGAAACTGTATTTTAGCCAAAGGCTCTATTTCTGAATTAAGGACCAAACTCAGATAAAATTAGTATTGTACTCCAAGAAGTAGCATTCTTGTTAAATATGTACTAAGTGCTTTAGCTCTTTTTATTGCAACTTTTACATTATTAAACATTACAATGTGTTCTTTTGAAGCCTCTTCATGGTGCTATTTAGATTTTTTTTATTGGGGCAGGGAAATAATAAAGAGGTTTTATATGTTGAATTTATGGATCCCCAGGCCTAATGGTTGGTTATGAGATAGTGATAAGCCTGCTGAAGAATGCACTTTTGATTCACAAATGATATATGGTTATATAAGTGACTAGATACTATGTCTCACTTCACACTTGCCTCAAAGGTATCTGAATGTTTAGTGAATTTTGTAGGTATCACTAGTCTATATCTTTAAATTCAGCCTTAACGTACACATTTCTGTCTAAGAAAATTACCATTTTTAATACATAATATATAAGAGTTCAGAATTCAGGTCTTCTTAAATATTTTTTAAAAGACTACTTTATCCAAAAAAATAGAAACCTTATTTCTGTAAACCTCAGTCCAAAAAATGGTCCTGTTTTTGTACCCTCAGAAACAAACTTACAGTACAGTGAGGTACCAGCAGGAAAAAAGCATTTGCTTGGAGTTATATCCTTAGAATAAATCATAAACCTTTTAGCCTTAAGAACTGGTGCTTGCCAGAAATCGTCCAGTCTTTGTACATCTCATGTGCTTCAGTGAAGACAAGGCAACACCATCAACCTATCGCCCAAGGGTGGGAGAAAATACTGTCCCTGAATTGTAAAGGCTTGAAGTACTGTGCTAAACAAAAATGCAAGTTCATAATTACTCAATTTACTCACATGTTCCTCTATCCATTAGCATCAGATAAAGGCCAGAGTGCAGAATTTCAAAATTAACTGCTATGTAATCTTCTGGCATTAGTAGAATTTGTCTCTCTCAAGCACACTTTTTTTAAATTTAGTGTAACAGTACATGACCTGAAATATTTCACTGAAGTGTATTTCCAGAGAAAAAATAAAATTAAGTTAGATGTGCCTTAATCTAACAAAAGAAGAATTCTGGACTAAAGAATACATTATAAAATAGTATCCAGTATTAGGTCTGTTACCATGTTTTAAAATATTTTAAATTATTCCAAGAACTGCACCTAAAGCAAAGGCAACCTTGAAAAAGTACCCAGTGCAGTAAAATGAGACTTAGTAAGTGTTGTAGTGTGTGTTGATAAAATTGTGTTGTATTTCTTCATTGTCAGCACAAATCCTTGTTTATTAAAAATTTAGCTTGAAGGAAACTTTAATTAATTACAGGTTCAGTAAATCCTGACTAGGATTCTGCTGTGGTGTGTTTACAGTGAATGGCCTTCATGTGCCTGTGTTTCACTTCTGTTCTCTCTGCTACCTGACAGCGTGATTTATGGCTGTTGTTTTCTACCAGTCCACTGTTTGCCCTCTAGGAGGGATTGGTCTCTTGAGCCTCCATAATAACAGCAGCACTTTCACAAAACATCTTTTAATGACAAGAGTGTAGCATTCTGTAAGTCAGGCTAATTGCAGACATACCCTATTAATTGCAAAAATTAGGAGAGGTTACATATTTTACAAGCTTTTAATTTTAAATCACCCGAGATGATTTGTCTTGAGTGTTTGGGTAGAGATGTCTACAATATTCTATGATAGACCATTGCTGTGACTCGAGAAAAGTTGCAGACTATGGATAATGTACCAGGTAGAATTAAGCTTTGGATGTTCACACCTGCAGAGAAATCCTACTCTATCTGTAATACAAATTATTCTAAAGGTTACTTATTGTCTTGAGACTTGTGATATCAACATTAAATAATATGATGTGTTTTTATCAGGAGATGATAATCAGAAAGCAGATATTCTTCAACAGTTAAACTCGAAAGAATCTTTTGAATCTTTGGGTACGTGTGAGCAAGTAATTTTACAGTAAAAGATGTTGGATATTGACACCATCTGAGTTTTTGACATGGCTTTTTCCCTTTTGTTTGGTTTTTTAATTGATTTGTTTGTTGTTTTTTTCTTAGAGGCACTTCTGCTATTAAGGGGTTTGTCTTTCCTTTAGCAAATGTGGTGGTTGTACTTTCTTGTTTTCCCATCTCATCGTCTGCTGTTTAAGTCTTCTAGATTTATATATGGGGGGGATCAATGCAATAAAGATGAGTCCTGAACACTATCAAAAATGATGTAGATTGTCCCTGCCCTGCATAACTTGCAGCTATAAGGGCTAGTAAAAACTTGGGGAAAGGTTAAAGCTTACAAGAGAAGCACAGAATTTAAAGACTGATAGCAACTATATTAATCCTATTAATGAGAAAGGTTTGACAGAATTTAGGATCAAACAAATAAATTTTTGTATTTGTTTTTTAGTATTTCACCTGTTTAATTTTCCTCTAACTCTTGATCTTGCTTTCAATACATAGAGCTGGGTTTGTGAAGTGAATATAGGAGAACTTGAAGAAACCAGCTACCTCAATCAGATCCAATGTTTGTTTTTTCAGACATTGCCTTTAAAAAATTAAAAATAAAAACCACTGTTTCCTTCTGACTGGGCTTTCAGTCAAGTTCTGATTTGCTATAACACAGTATTCAAGTGCTTCATTCTTTGCCAGATGAACTAAGAATCATATAATCAAAATCTTGCCTATACTTATTTTCTTTGCAAACTAAATTATAGCTCTGCTTTTATAATACTTTTTATATGTATAAAAAGCAAATCTCTTTGTGTGTAGCTCAGTAGGTCTGAGAATTACGCCTCACTGACAACATGTACCTTTTGCTTTTAGGTGAAATTAATTCATGAAATTGCTTCGTGCCATGGAATTTTAATTACATCTTACTCGTACATTCGACTGATGCAGGATAACATCCACACATATGATTGGCATTATGTCATTCTGGATGAGGGTCACAAAATCCGAAATCCAAATGCTGCAGTCACACTTGCATGCAAGCAGGTACTTTATAAAAAATAAATCTAAGTGCTCTGGAGGGAGGTTCCAGTATCTAATAGCCTATCATAAAAATATATGTTTGATCATTAATAAAGAATAAAAACATAAATCACAATGGTCTGTATTTGACTATTTAACTTACTTAACATTTTTAATGAATTTACATGGGTAAATTTACAGAAGAATGGTAGAGGAATAAAAATTAGAAATTTTAAATTGCATAGCAATTTACCAGTAGGGATAAATGTCAGATTGCTGGTGTGAATTTTCTGCTAACAGTGTATGAACAGTGTATTGCAGAAACCTATATTTTTTATGAGTGTGAGACCACATATTTTGACATGAGAATTTATTGATGGTGAAATTGAATATCCTCTGAGGCAAGAGGCAGGATACACCATGAACCATGCAAATAACTTTCTTTTGGTTTTGTGGTTTTTATTGATAGTTCCGCACACCCCATCGAATCATCCTGTCTGGCTCCCCTATGCAAAATAACCTAAAGGAGCTCTGGTCCCTCTTTGACTTTATATTCCCAGGAAAATTGGGAACACTGCCTGTGTTCATGGAGCAGTTTTCTGTCCCGATAACCATGGGAGGATATTGCAATGCCTCTCCTGTCCAGGTAAATGCATCCAAAATAGCATTTTGCTTGAAGGAAACTGTTCCAATTCTTACTGTTGTTTCAAAACTGAATTCTAAATGTACTTAACGCTGTATGCTCTAGACACTAACCCAAAAAAGAGTTGTGTGTGTGTTTTACTGCTGGTTGTGTAAAGAAACCATTCAGCTGGGACCGTTTCATTTACACAGGAGTGCAGCTTATATACAAAGTTTTCTTGTCAAAAGCCCTAAAGTTTAAGTCATCAGAAGTATTCTTTGATATGAAGTAAAGATAAAGAAATTAGGGTGGGAGGTTACTGATCCTGCATTTTGATTATTTTTAAATAATCAAAATAGATTTTTTTATACTTAAATATATTTAAATAGAACTTTCCTGTTTGCTATAAAGCTTTGGCAAATTATGGAATAAGAGGAATCCTTAAATCCAAACTGAAAACAGTTTTTATTTAAAAAAGCTAAATTAGGTGTTGGAAGTCTGGAAATAGATAAATTAATTTTGAAAGCAAAAAAATCTTCTGGGAAATTATTTTGAATAAGTGTCTATTAATCTTTGTAGTTGTGGTTCTCAGTATTGATGGCAGGCTGTTGTATTGATTTCTAATTAGATGGCAGATAAATTGTCTGCATCATAATCTGCAGACTAAGTTTCATATAAATGCTAATAAACTTGTATCCTTTTAACTACTGTTTGTAATGTCTTGTATGCATAGCTAAAGTTTTATTTTCTTTTCAAGTTCAAGTACTTCTCTTCTATAAATATTAGTAATTTACTAAGTTGGCCTTTCAATTGTTTTCTTAATATCAATAATTTATTCTATTGTTTGCTTTGCTTCAAGACAAATTAAGGTATTTTTAGCTATTATGTACAGTTAATACCTATCTCACACATCCATTACCCATTACAGACCCATATGCTCCATTTAGGGCTGGAGTGACCTTTAGTTCCTGTGATCATAGGGATTTTCTGGTACCGATTTTTTTAAAAGTCTCAGGCGAGCATTAATCTTCACTTATTGTCTGGTAACCACCATTGCTGCAGGCTTCTTTTTTGATCTTTGGTGTATATATTAGCTGCTTTTTCATGAGGATTTTGGTTTGTGCAGATTTATACTCACTTCTTTCTTTGGTTTCTAAATTAAGTATCTTACCTTTGGCCTCTTTTAAAGACAAATCTGGGGTATCTGAGGAAGCCTTACTCAATTTTATTGTTGGTAACATGAATTTTATTGCAACTTGTATTGAGCATGTAACTATAGATCCATGTAAAATAAACCACCTAATTTTGTTAGGATTTTCCTATTGCTAATTATGTGATTAGCTAGTTGCTAAAATTAATATCAAGAATCAAAATACAACTTGTGCCTTTTCTTCCTTTTTTCAGGTAAAAACTGCATACAAATGTGCCTGTGTGTTACGAGACACCATAAACCCCTACTTGCTGCGAAGAATGAAGGCTGATGTAAAAATGAGCCTTTCGCTTCCAGATAAAAATGAACAGGTTTGCTTAGTTTGACTACTACATCTGAATCCTCTTCCTCCCCAAAACTCAGTCTTTCATAAACATTTGGAAATAATTTGTGCTAGTAGCAGATAAAATGCTGGTTTAACTAAAGATGAGGTGCAGAGCTTTCGATTCATGTTCTTTCACCAGTGGTCTGAGTATTAAACGATTGCTACCTTGCAGGGTCTGTGGGTTCACTTACCTAAAAAGCAAAGGAGACATGAAGTGTCGTCAGCAGGGCTACTTAATACTGTCCCTTAGGTCTCAAGTGCATTGAAATGAGTTATCTGTCTGCTTCCTTTTTTACAGCAGGAAACAATTCAGCATTGTTTCCTGTTGTAGAAAGATTAATTTGGGCAGCAAATAATAGAGAAATACTTGGTGGCAGTTGTTCATATTGTAAGCTAGCTGGCCTATACATTCTAATAAATTTCCAAAATATTAGCCTTGTGGTGTAAAGCTTGTTTGCTTTACTGCCAGGTGGTATGTTTCTTTACTAAACATTTTCATTCAAAGTAGAGGAGGTTGAAAGTATTAGTTAACTGAAATTGCTACCTGGGAAATCATATTCCATGCTCAAGGTCTAAAGACAGGACAGGTCATGTCTGCTTAGCTTCTAAGAATTTGCAAGTTGTAAGGGACATGACAGACACACAATGCAAAGAGTTTACTATAAACATAGCTTTGAGAGAAGGCTAATGTTGCACAGTAACCTCATTAGAACTAGATAATGACAGCACTTCCAAAACTAAAGCAATTTGAGGGAAAAATATAGCTACTGTGAAAGAGCACATAAAATCTCATTAAACTCATCTTAATGATTATGTTCATTCTCTATTTTTTTTTAATTTCTAATGATATCTGTACAGTATTTTTTAACTTAGTATGTCAGACATCTGTGAAGTTTCATTGTAGCACATGGTAAAATTTTAAAATTTACACAGGTTGGGCTTGAGTGGTTTGTTTGTTTTGTAGGTCCTCTTTTGCCGTTTGACAGAGGAGCAGCGTCAAATTTATCAAAATTACATCAACTCTAAAGAAGTTTACCAGATTCTCAATGGAGATATGCAGGTGGGCATTAATTAAGGATAATGACAGGTAGGGTTTGATGGAAAAATCATGGACTGGCCTTTGCATTCTCCTAGCTGGATTCTGAGCAGAAAGGGAAGCAAGCACACTGGTCTCTGTTCATCTTCTGTAGTTACCTACTTTTTTTTCTCAGAAGTGTTAGATGAAATATATTTGAGTTAGTGATCCATATGTAGTGACATGACCAGGTCAAAGGAAGAATGGAATGAGCTTCACAGTATGTTTGTGATCTTGGGAACAAATTTTGGCTTATTGGATGTTTTGTTGTAGGTAACTGTATGCATGCTTTTAATTAACTGCAGAAGTGAAGCAAAGGAAAAGCGTAGTTAGTCCTGGGAATATGGTTCAGGTGTGATAACTTCGTGACGCAGCAGTTGATGATTTCACAGTATTAACAGAAAGCAGGACACAATAATTTCAAGAAATAAACTGGTGGAATTGTTCCTTTTGAGTAAGGAAAATTTGACCTTAAAGCTAGGGAGGGACTGGTTTTATTAATGTGGAAGTTGTTGCAGAATTCTCTTAACATTGTCACCAGAATAGGCTCACAAGTACATAAAATTTCAATCACTTTCTCTTGTACTGATTTTTCCTAAAACTTTCCCTGAAACAAGTATTAGCATCAAAGCACTATTAAAAACAGACATTGATGGTGAGTAGATAACCTACTGCTGTTTATTTTTCTTGTCCACAACACATATAGATAAAAGTATTTGTCATGAATATAAAAATACTTTTTTCTTGCCTCCTTTAGATTCTCTTAGGACTATCGACTTTGAGAAAGATTTGCAACCACCCTGACTTTGTTGCGGATAGTCCCAGAATTTTGAAGAGTGTTCCAGATGCTGAAGCAGAGGATCCAAATCAGTTTGGATATTGGAAACGTTCTGGAAAAATGATAGTGGTAGAATCCTTGCTGAAAATATGGCACAAGCAAGGTCATAGAGTATTGTTTTTTACTCAGTCAAGACAGGTAAGATGAGCTAATTGTTTTTAGTTTTAGCTATTACTATTACTAAAACATGTATGTGAGTTCCAAAAAGACTTGTAACTAGAACCTTTTTTCTAATTGTAGTGTCTTTTTCATTAAATTAACATCTTATTGAAAAAGTAACTGAAATAACTAATGTCTTTGGAATAATCAGAGACCAGTTCCCAGACTCAGTAAGCTTTACTGGAGTGACACAGCATTGTGGCAGTGGCCCCGTTTCAGTATACTGGGTCAAAGCTTGTATGAGTTGCACCCCTATCCTACCAGGCTATCCATGCTGTGTGGTTTCAGGATACAGTTGGTAGTCAATTGCATGCTCTGTGTAGTGCCTGTGCATGTTTGATCCTCACAATCAGTCCCTTCAGGACAGCAGGACAGGCACTGACCCTTGTTTGTTTTCCCTGCGTACTCACAATTTTGTGTTCCTTCTGTGGATTTCCTTGGGATGCTGCACCCTGGTCTAAGTGTCTTGAGACTATGGCCATGGACTTTCCAAACCAAGCACAAATATTCCACTGTGAAATAATTTTTCCCCATTTACATAAGTTGGTTTTCTGTCAATTAAGAAAGTTTTTTAAGTTTTTGGTTGTCATCATTTGTTTGATTGACACTGCAGTTAGTACCAGAAATTCTTACAGGTTGATCTCACAGTTGCTTAGTTTTCATATCTGGATTTCATTAAATGTTTTCCACCACAGATGATGCAGATACTTGAAGTCTTTGTGAGATACAGAAACTATTCCTACCTCAGGATGGATGGCACCACAGCAGTAGCTTCCAGACAGCCTCTTGTAGCAAAATACAATGAGGTGAGATGTTGCATCCCACACATGAATACTAATAATGAGTGTGATTGAGTTCTTCCATTCCTTTTTCTTCTGTTTTTAAATATACTTCTTCAGGTTGGAGACGCAAAACTGGGGAGTTCAGTGAAATGAAACCCCTGTCTTTATGAGAGAGGGGAAAAAATCCATCTCTTTCACACTTAAGTTAGGTTTTCTTCTAAAGAAAGAAACACATCTGAGAAGGGGTAAAAGCAATTTTATTGGATAACAGTAAATGAAATTTACATCAGGCTTTTATTTGTCAGAAGAATTACTAGATGAACAAGGAAATGTATTTCTTCTCTTGGCTCCCTTTGCAAATAATGCTGATAAAATAATCCAGGAAATATTTTTTTTAATGTTACATTTTGGTAATTCTTGCTTTAATAAATTCTCACTTGGGTTACAGGACAAATCCATATTTCTTTTTCTTCTAACAACTCGTGTTGGTGGCATTGGAGTTAACTTGGTTGGTGCTGACCGGGTTATTATTTATGATCCTGACTGGAATCCCAGTGTAGACACACAGGTGAGTTTGGTTTATTACATTCCAGTTACCAGCTAAGTTGAAATAAACTGAAGATGAAATGACATTTATCTCCTCAAATAATGTTAAAGCACTATGTTGCTCTTTCCTAAGTTGCTGTTCCCAGCAATGGTCACTTAGGGTGCAGCTCCACATTGGGATTACTCCTGTGGCAAAGCGAATATAAGTGATTCCCACCACATCTCCTTTATGCTGTTATACCTTACCACTGTTCAGTATTTTTCATTTGTGTAGTCAGTTACAGTACAGTCAGAAAAACAGTTCAAATGGCTTATGTTTCTAAAATAAATAAACCAGATGTTTCTGAAGGGAAAGTACAGCTGTGCAAGCTCTTGACCAGGCAGTACTGTTGCTGGTGACAGTGCAGGGTGAGAAAAGGAGAACAATTTGAGATGCTGCTCAAATTGGCTTTCTCTCTAGATAATGGTATGCAGCTGTGACCTTACAGAGCTGCTCTAAGTTTCTAGAAGTTGTTCGCTATCTCATGGTGTGATAAGACTGATTTGTCAAATCTCATAGCAGTTACGTGGTGCTTACAAGTTTGAGAGGAAAAGAATTTTTTGTGGAAATCCTGTGTAGCTCTGAGATCTGCAAGGGTCTGGCTTAAAGTGCTCTTTATTGCTGGTTGGTTCAAGATGTTTGTAGGAAAAATTTCAGTTAAGTTAAAGAAGAAAAGTTCAAAGGAAATGTGTGTATTAAAGCTCTATTGTGAAATTTCCTTCTGGAATAAATCTATATAAAGTTCATATTCTAAGTAAAAGTTCCAAATTTAACATAATCTATTTATTGATAATTTTGGCATTGATTTCTTGGTATAATTGGAGACTTTCTAAATCTTTTTCCTCTCCTGCTTAGTTAGTTATTCTGTGCTCTAGAAATACTACTTCTTGGAGTATGTGTTCCATGTTCAAACTAAGTTTGAAACAGTGTTATCATTGGCTGTCTGTCAGACACATTTGAGAGGCTCATGTGTGGTAATCAAACCTTTTGTGTTTCAGGCTCGGGAACGTGCTTGGAGAATAGGCCAAAAGAAAGAGGTGACCGTGTACAGGCTCCTCACTGCAGGTACTATTGAGGAGAAGATATACCACAGGTCAGTCAGAACAACTTCTTGGCTACAGCTGCATGCTCAGGAAAATTTTTGTAGCAAATCCAAGGTGGTGTAACAGTGACATACCTGTGCAGGTGCACACCTTGCTGGTAATCCCCAACCTTGGTTACAATGGGCACGTCAAGGAAAACTTTTAAAAGTTTCTTCTGAGAGATGGAGAACCTTTTTCTCGTACTAGAATTCCAGGTGTGCTGCTCCATCTCTTACTGCAAGACCCATGTGCTAAATGTACCTTATCAGTCTGTTCCAGTAGCTGTGTCCAGCACATCCAGAATTCACTGTAAAAGAGGGTGTGAGGCATAGACAGTGAGCACCTTATTCAGAACATGAGACTCAACAAGTCTGAAATGCAAATTCAAATCATCAAGTTCTTTATCTTCTCCTTGGGATATATCAAGATGTATGTGGTACATACATCTATTTACTACAGTGCAAACCCAATTTGATTTTATTCCCAATTCATTCCAAAGTGAAAGAATTAAATCCCAATAACTACCAGTCATATTCATGTTATTTATTCCAAAATGTAGCTAAAGCCTTTAAAGTGCCTGTATTTCAAAATCAGTGAAATCTTTTTAGTTTGCTTTCCCTTTCAGCTTTCTCAGTAGTTAGCTTCACTTGCATGAATTCCAAATGAATGTACATGGGAATCCTCTGTCTAGACTTTACTCTTCAGAACTGAAATACCCTCTTGGAAAATTCAGATGAACAAAAAGCTCTGAATAATGAAATGCCCATGCTTACTGAATGCCTTTTTTTAGTCTGTTTTGCCACATGGACACAAAGCATCCGCTGTTGTTTGGCTTGCATCCCTCTGGCACGCTTCTGTTTGAACACTGACTGCGTCAAGGAATTGGACTCCTAACAGTCAGGACAGCCACCAGAAATTCATTCCTTTCCAGAACAGTGCAATGGACCTTGAACTTTAAGCAATCGTCTTTTCTCTTTTTTTTGTGTTTTCTTGCCTGCAAATAAGTTTTTGATTGCTGGATTTAAAAATAGTTTCCCTGCTTAATGTCAGCAGAGCCAAAAGCATGATAAAAACTATTGGAGAGAACTGATTACCAGTTGTATTTAGGGATGTATTTTCTGTACAGAATAAAACAGCTTTTGCTCTCAGCACTATGTAGTACAAATATGGCACAGAAGCAGTTTTACCAATCCTAGAAGACTTCTTGCAGCTTTGTTCTCCTACAGATTTTTCCTTTTGGTCCTCTGCAGGTGGGCTCTTTTCTTCTCAGCCACAAGTCTGATTTCCCTTTTCAGTGGCTGTCATCCAGTCATCACCATCAGACTGAGCTACTCTGCTGCTTTTGACTCCTCCAATCAATTGAACCCATAAAATGTTGTCATTTTAACAAGCTCTTGTTTTCCTTTCAGGAGCTTTCTGATTGTTTTATTGTAACATATGCAAGCTTTTCAGTTTTAATGGACAAAAAAGTTCTAGCTGTGAAGTTATTTATTGCTTAGTTAAGGGATGTCTCATAGGACATCTCAGGATGGTGGTTACCTGTTGTGTTATGGGGTTGTTGCAAAATAATAAATCCCTGTGTTTAACAATTTACTTGGTTGTTTGAAAGTTACTAACTCAAGATGGTCTTTTGGAAACTAACATCATCTTCCCACTGCTTAATTGTTCTGCAGGGTAATGTTTGTGCTTATAGTTTTCTGTTTAAGTACTGTACTCAGTACTTAAATATAGCTAGACATTGTTTCATGCACAGAATACTTTTTTTTCTTTTTTAGGCAAATCTTCAAACAGTTTTTAACAAACAGAGTGCTGAAAGACCCTAAGCAGAATCGTTTTTTCAAATCCAATGATCTTTATGAACTATTTACTCTGAACAGCCCAGATGGATCTCAGGGGACAGAAACAAGTGCAATTTTTGCAGGTACATGTGGTTTTTCTATTTGTTTGGAAGAAAAATTTTCTTAAGTTAAATGGGTACTAACTTCATTCATCCATCAGGTACTGGTTCAGATGTTCAAGTCCCAAAGCCACCTGATAATGGCACTTCTAAACGTGATCTCCATCTCACAGAAAGCAGCTCACACAAGAAGATCAAGTCCTCCAATTCCTGTTTCACCACACACATGAAAGATTCTTCTTCTAAAGCAATAGAGACGAGTGAAGAAACCAAGGGAAATTTGGAAGCCTCTGACCAAAATAGTGACGCAAAAGATAATGCACAAGCTGATACTGATGTAAATTTGTTCAGTAAAAGCAAGGAGGAATGCTTGGAAGGTGATGACAAACACATGTCCCACTCACTGCCGTGCAATGCAGGCTCTTCAGAGAATGCCAAATGTGTGACTGCTGTGGTGGCTGATGAAGAACATGGAGCAGCTAATGCCGATGCCAGGGCAGATCTTAGCCTTACTTGTGATGCAGCTGGCTCTTGGGAAAAGCAGGAGGCTAAAACTGAAAATGGGCAATTTGATAATAATCATTCTAAGTGTATCTCAAAAACAAAGCACAGGGTGGATATGCTGTCACATGAGAGCCACAAAGATAAGTCTAAGAAGAAACATCATAAAGATGCCAGATTTGAAGGAAAGCGCATTCCTCATCTAGTGAAACAAAAGCAGTACAGAAGGGAGAACAGTGAAGAGGAGCAAGACTCGAAGAAAAATGATGACTATGTCTTGCAAAAACTTTTCAAAAAATCAGGTAACAGTTGTTTGGTTGCTGGCTAAACAGAGGTTGATAAAACCTATGCAAATGAGGGAAAGATCAGATCTGCTAGTCTGATGGTTCGTGCTACAATACAAAACATGTTTGTTCTGTTATTGTACTGAAGCCTTAAAATGTTCATTGTTCAAATGCTCCAGTTATGAATTTGCTAATTACCTTGGCACAAACTGTTCAGAGAGATCTGCACTTCTGGATATAGAAGTATATGCAGTGTTTCTCTTGGATATTTCCAGGATGTAATCAACCTTCATTTACACAGGAGTTTCACTTCTGTCTTTCATGTCCATAACAATGGAAATGATCAATTTACCCACATAATTGCCAGGTCTGTTGTGAATAATGACCTCATCAACACAGATGAAGTGATTTGCTGTCAGATTGATTACTTAACTGATAAAGAAGGGGGTTCTCTCGTTAGAAATTACTGTACTGATGTGCTTAATATAATCACCCTGAAGAAGGAAAATGCAATTGTGGCATTCACTTAAAAAGTGAGTAATTTTCACATAACTTAAAAGATGTCTTCCTTCACCTTTTGTATCTTCCGGTTTTAGGGGTACACAGTGTTATGAAGCATGATGCCATTATGGATGCTTCCAGTGCAGATCATGTGCTGGAGGAAGCAGAAGCAAGCAGAGTGGCCCAGGATGCCTTGAGAGCCTTAAGACTCTCTCGTCAGCAGTGTTTAGGAGCTGCTTCTGGTGTGCCAACCTGGACAGGCACAACTGGTCTTTCAGGTGCACCGTCAGGAATAAAGTGAGTTCAGTTCTCACTCTGCTTTCCCAAAAACAGAGGAGTTACTTAGGATGTTAAAGATTTACGCTTTTTGCCTTGGTATTTGCAGTAACATGCATCAAAGCCATATTCATGTTTTATATTTAATATAGACATGAAAGCATATTACAAGCATAGGTAGTCTGTTCTGAAGTACAAAGAAAGCAATTTTGTTGCACAGCAGAAGAGAGAGCTTACCAGAGGGCTCTTGAGAACCCTAAAACACGAACGCTGTCTGTCTTTTAAAAACCTATCCTAATCATTTTGAGAAGGATGTTTTATGGAGTTAATTCTTTCATGGATTTTTAGGAGTCGGTTCGGTCAAAAAAGAAACTCCATGCTGCTTTCTTCACTTTCTACTTATACATCAACTGCAAAGAAGCACAAGGTAAGAAACACAAGCAAACGTTTCTGTTTTAATAGCTAATATAGGTATATGTGAAGTGTTATGATGCATGCAGTAAATCCGACTTACACTGTAGATGTCTCATACACATTTGTTATATGATTATGTAGCATTCTAGAATTTTTAGTTACCTGCGAATTTGATTTTTTTGTATCGATGAAGTTAGATACAGCAGTCACAAATTTCACCGTGGTTTGGGTATCTGTCTCAAGACCAGCAATGCTTTTCTTTTGCTTCCTATGTTCTAAAGCTGAGATCAGAATACATCACCTCTTTTTTGTATATTTCAGATGACCAGTGGTCATGTTTGTTATTTAAGTGTAAACAACAGGCAGATTTTGTTTAATGGATTCTGTGGATCTCAAAATCCAGCTTTCCTCATAGTCTCTATGCTTATTTGCAGGATGCAGATACAATAAAGAAACAAAATATAAAGAAGTGTAGTTCCAGTGAGCACTTTAATGGAAAATCTGGAGAATCATCATCCAGCGCTCTGGACTCTTCATCTTTATTAGCTCGTATGAGGGCAAGAAACCACCTTGTTTTACCACAGCAGACAAGGAATGAGGATGATGAGAATCATCAGCCAGCACCCGCCCCAGTCCAGGGTTCAACAGAATACGATGAACTGCTTGTGGATCTACGGAACTTCCTGGCATTCCAGGCCCGCGTGGACGGCGAGGCCAGCACTCGGGAACTGCTGCAGGAATTCGAGTCCAAACTGCCTGCAGAGCACTCCTGTGTCTTTAGAGAACTGCTCCGCAATATCTGCACCTTCCATAGGAGCCCAAACGGGGAGGGGGTCTGGAGGCTGAAGCCAGAATTCCGATGACCCTTTGTCCACTTGACCACCCTTCTCTGCTCAAAGGAGGAACATTGTTTGATCTGTAGAATTTTGAAGTATTTTGTATTCCTGAATTAATTAATGCCTTGAACAGTCAGTGGTGCGGGACTTGTTGCAGGCTTAAAGCTAACTTAATTTCTGATTTCCACTATTTATATGAAAGTGCCATCTACCTCATAGATGAAACAATACAAAATATCAGCACCTTTTCTTTAAAAGAAATCTTAATATAAATGGGACGAAAAACAAATACTGACCTTTTATTATAATAAGAACCATGGATGTTGCCATGGGTTGTAAGACTGATTTCTGTGAAATTCCAGAAAACTGCTTCCTTGATTTCCTGTTTGTTACTTGAACGGTCATAGGGCACACAGTGTGCCATCAAAAAAAGAGAAAAAGAAAGGAGGTGGGGGGGGAAATGATAGCAGTCAGCATGAGAGATTCACTTGTACTGACAAGTGCATCAGAATCATCTTAATGTAATTTTCATCAGCAGTGAAAATTTTGTTGTAATGTTTAACTAACTTGGGAAATAATTCTACTGCCATGGAGGTTTAATCACAAAAAATAGCAAGCGTGGCAGGATATTGAATTAACTGACAATTGATAATTATGGAAAACTTTCTAAATTCCAGAACACCCATTAACACCATAATCAGCATTCCAGTTACAGTCCTATACACCACCGGCAAGTGCTTGCTACAGTATTTCTTAACACTGGGATGACAGTAACTGTTATGTTTGTCACAGGTTGTGGATTTATAATTGAAATCTCATTAAATGTTCATGTGTTTCACTGTGATTTATGTCCAAAACTTTCCAGTTATCTCCTAGCACTTAAAATGTTATATCTTAACATAGACTGGGGTGTTAGCTGGTCAGTGGGGGAAGGATGTCACTGTATTTTACTCACCATAATCACTTTTGGGCATAGTTGGAGCATATATAAAAGTTACACATCATTCATCTTTATAGGTAGGGAAAACTTAAAGCTTCTTGGCAGCTGGGAAGTTCTAAGCAAATCCAAGTACAGCATTGGGTCTGCTTTCAAGGTACTCGTGTGCTACACAAGGAAATTTTAAGGTGGAAAATGTGGACAGATTTTGAGAAAACCATATGGTTGCAGCAACATTAAATTACTGTATGGCTTAAACTAGGAATAGTTAAATATGCCTAGTGTCCTTCCTAGCCCTAAGCTATGGAAAGCTGAGCTACTTTTAGCTTTTTTGTTCACTGTGAAATTATCTTGTTTACTTTAAGTGGAAGTACAAGTATTCAAAGATGAATTGTGAAGCAAGAATATAAACTTACTTTCTTTTTGTAAAAAAAAAACCAACTTTAAGAGACTTCCAATGGCTTTTACTCTTGTTTTTACTCAGTGATAAAGGATCTGTAGAGATTTGCAAGAAGTGGTGCTTCACGGTTTCAGTAACTGGTCAGTTGGCTTTTCAGAAACTGGAATTGGCCACGGCAGACAATCCAAGAACATTTGTTTTCCTAATAGCATTTGAAGATGGGACTGCTGACATCTCTTTCTCTGATCCTATTTTTATTCACTTACATTCCCTCTTTCAAGAGAAAGATGAAACAAGGAACTTGGGCTGCAATTGTTGATATGACTTGACATGGATCAGAAAAAGAGTGAAAAAAAGCCAATTTTGTTGTCTGCTTCAAAGCTATAGGGAATTTGAATTGGTTTGGGTGTCATGTCCCCATGCATCTCTACTTATCCCAGCAACAAACCAGGAATTCAGCATTCAGCAAAGCGCTGTTGTCACCTTATATCTTCAGTTTTGGTCTTGTTTTATTTATACTACCAGTTTTAAAGACATAGTTCTTGTATACTAAGGAGAGTTTGCAGCTTCTCAGTCTGTTAATGTAAATAGATTTGCATGTACTTTTTATAAATCCTTGACTTTTATGGCCTTATTAAAAAAGGAAAAACAAAAGTGCATTCTAAAAGTCATTGGTCACTGGGGAGAGTGGGCAGGGAGGTACCTTCTCCAGTATACTGTGCGCTGACCAAATGATTCATATTATCTTTAATTATATTTCCATTTTTCATACAATTTCAAATTATGCATCTTAACAACTAGCTTTTTTCCCAATATTTGCATTTGTTGAAAATGTTTAAGGACTGAATTATATTCATATAATACTCAAAAAATATGTGTAAGTAGTTAATCTCAAAAGCATATGTGATTAAGTTTTATAGGCTGATTTATAGGTAAAAGTTTTTGTAGCATATAGGTCAGCTACTGTATGTTTTAATTTAGAAGAGTTAATTTCAGAATAATTCTACTCTAACTACATAAAGCATTATCTGATTTTTGTTTGTTTAGTTTTACCCATATAAAGTGAATTCCTTTCACATCTTCACAGAATATCTGAAGCAGTTCCTGACTAACAGTGTTGCATAGTCAAACAAATCTTGTATTTTAGCTGTCTCAGTTTCCAAGTAGTCAATACTGTAGTTGGTAGTTTCTACTTTATTTGTGCATGATTCCAAAAATCACTCATGTGGAATGCTTATGTTCTTATATTTTGTTTTCTTACCTCAGTAAAAAGGGGACAAAGAAAAATCAAAATACCGATGTTAGTTTAGGAATCAAGCTGGGAAAAAACATTAAATATTACTAAGGAGACATGTCAGCATGGAACAGTGATTATAAAGTTTAAATTAAAACAAGCATACCACAGGAACTAAGGAAAATTTATTTCCTGTAAAGATGCTAAAAACTGAGCACCGTGCAACTGTGGGATGTGACCTTCCATCCACACAGCTGAGCAGGCAAATGCAGTTGAATAAAAATTTAGAAAGCTACATAGCAGAAACTTTGATTGCTCTGTAAGCAGTTGTGAGAACTGTGTACACTGGGTAAAATGTGCTGCATTGATAGTTTAACAGCAAAAGTGAAAACATCATTAATTGTTCCTTCCGGTCTCAAACCATATTTGTAAAGGGAGAGGTAGAAAAACCCTCTTGTTTATTAAGATGTTTTCCCTTGTCCTCCCATCCCATCCTCCTTTTACATTATTCCAGGTGCTCACTCTCCTGTGTTTACCCTTTTGCTGAAGATGTGTAGCCACCCAACACTTCTCTGGTATAAAACTAAATTTTGACATAGAGAAAAAAGGTTGTAGGCCTTTGACTTCTCTGGACTATAATGAGCCACCACAAAAGAAATGTAAGATGCTGAATGGATAGATTGATTAGAAATGGTGATTTAAAATGGTATTCTTAAATTCTTAGACTTCTGTCTGTGGCTCAGCCTCTTCTCAAAGGGCTGCACCATGTAGAGAGTTCAATCTGTTGCAGATAATAAATGTCATCCTCCCAAATAAAGCTGTGAAGAAGTGGGTTTTTACATCTGCAAGTTTTAGCTTCAGATGACAGTCCCCTACAGACAGTGGCACTCAAGTCATAAGGTCAGCTTTGCTTTTGATTCCAAGATTGCTAAACTTGGCCAAGTTTTACTGTGTTCTACTAGTGCCTCTAGTAGAATTCTTTGCCTTTCAAGGAGCTATAACAGAAGGGACAAACTGGATTGTTTCTTTTCTTTTTCTCCTATTCTAAAGTAATTTTATCTTTAAAGTAAGGAACTGGGTAGATGAATAATTAAACTGGTGGGATAATATCTAACTTGGATACTTTTTACATACTGCTTTGATTCATATGTAAAATCCAGTAATTACAGTTTAAGCAGTTTCTTCTCTTGAAGGGAGGAGGTGAACAGCTGTATCGAAGTGATTCAGCAAGGAAGAATAATGCAATGTCTCTTATGCTGCTAGTGGTTGTGCTTTCTCAAATGATGCATAAAGATTGTGAAAAATTTAAATAATAAGAGACCCTATAGCAATTTTATCCAAATTTGGCTTATTTCCACTGTATGGGTGAAGAAATTACTGAGTTTCTTCCTAATTTTTTGTCATATTTTATGTTGGGTAACATAGTCACTGAGATGATTTAAAATGTGGAGTAATCTACCTGCTTGGGCTTTTAGGAGCTGGGGTGTGTGGAATTTCCTGCTATAAATCTCGGGTAACTTTGGATGCAGCACTCTAATTCCTGCATTTGTTTCTTCATCTGATGGATACAGTCTTAAGAGGGAAGCAATACATCTTTCTAGTCCTTCAAAAATGCTTCAGGAAATGATAGCACAATACAAAGAACTCCTAGTTGGAAAAACAGGTAATACAGCATTTTATTGTCTAGATCTTTAATTCAGTAACTAATTTACACAAAACTATCATCAAAAATTGCTGAGAGTCCAGTTTTTGAAGGGGTTGCATAGGACACATGTCTAGGAGTCAGGATGTGCTGGCGAGTCTGCATTTGGGAGTTTATCTCCTCTGGGAGAGGTATTTATATATTAGATACATGGTAAAAACACTCTCTGCTACTCAGGGCCATTTATAATGTCCGTGTTCCAACATTCAGGCTAAATGCTGAATGTACTAAATGCTTACTAACTCAGTGGCTCTCTCCATCTACCCAGCCCTCATGGGACTGCTATTCTAGGCTCTGGGGTGATGTCACCACTCCTACTTCACGCAGTATTGCTGATGTGGTACAGTCCTGTGACTTCAGCTGAGACTTAGAAGATGAAGCTTTCCTTAGTAATTCTTAACTTACTCTGGTGGCTGTGGTTTTGCTGCCTCTGCTACTACTAAAAGTAAAGAGGAGTCTGACATCTTTCATTCAAGTGCCATTCCTCTTTTCTTTTTTAAATGGGCCTAAACTGCTGTGGAAGTGAGTGAAACACTTTGTGTTCTCGTTCCCTGCCTAAAAATCCCAGGGAAGACTGCAGAGCATCGTTGTTTCATTCACAGAGCAGAAAAGTAATCTTTTCCCCAGAAAGAATAGATCTGTTGTAAGTCACTAAATCAGGAACCAGCATGGAAAACATAGGAAGTGCCAGGCAGCTGTATTGAGAAAGAAGCAACTTCCAGACTGCTCTACCACCTGGCTCTTACTGTCCCTGCTAATGTGACACAAATGAGAGAAGGGAGGGTGTGTTTCCTTTCTCAACAGCAGGGTTGGACGTGCCCTTCAGTCCAAACTTGATAAAAGTTCTGAAATGCACAATGAAGGCTCCCAAGTTTGCTCTGCCCGCTAATGATACCATGCAATAACCCTGATTTTTCAATATCGCTATCCTATATTCACCACAATGGCATCAAAGATGATGTGGCAGGCCATGTAAGTACCACTGTTCTTACCCATAAGCTGTACCTGAAAGCCAGATGATTGCAAACTCTTCAGACCCAACAAGTTGTTTATCCAGTCATTTGAGAGAAGGGAAAGCAATGCCAATGCTGAACTCTACAGAATCCACCTAAAATTTTAAGCTATCTACTGTAGTTCCCTACAGATTCCCAGCTTTTCCTGTGCTCCCAAAGCCACACTGCTCACAACATGTAAGTTGAGAGAACCTATTTTTATTGTACAGAACAGGGAGGTTGAAGCCTTGCACTAATTGCAAACCAGGACTTAGAATCATCAGAGGAGCTATGACCAACTCCTGCATAAGGCTTACATAAGTGGTGAGTCATGCAGTCTTACAGAAGAATGGGGAGAGAGGCTTTCATTATGTTGTTTGCCTAATCAGAAATATGAAAGTAAAAGAACACAGCACTCGGTGGGTTACATTTGGCTAACTGTAGGCTGGAATTTCTGCAGTTGCACTACGATAGAGGCATTTCATTGTTTGTGGTCCCAGCTTATATTAAACAGAGAGGATTTTTTTCCATAAATCTTTGCCTCTGGGGCAGAGTTAAGGTTCTTTGGGAACTCTAGCTATGTGTTCCCAGACATTAATGTCTAGAAGCAGCACCATGAGAGTAAAAATGAAGGTATATGCCTAGGGAGGATACTGGGAGTAAATGAAGAGACCCAAGGGCAGGGTAGGGTTTGTGAGGATAAGCATGTGAAGAAGCAGTGGAGTGGAAGCAAAGCTTTTTAGGCTGACTGAGAAACAGTCTAGTGATGATTTCTCCTGCCTTACTAGTCTCTTTCCAAGCTGTCAGGCGGTTAACTGAATGGGTATTGTTTTATCCAGCACTGTTGTTAGGCATAAGCTGAGATACCTGCAGCACTTAGAAGACAACTGGAGAGTTTTGAGGATCAAAGTTGGCTGAAGCTTTATGTGCAGCAACAGTGCTCTTTACACTGGTCCAATTAACCCATCACTGCTTCTCATTTTCCTCCACTAGTCTTCTGCACTTCATGTGGCAAACTAGATCAGCACACTTGTCTCATGGTGAAAAAAATCACCAAAGTATAGCATTAATAACTCCATTTTTTATTTCAAACTTGGCTACAATAGCTGAAGGCTGGAATGAGTGACAGTGGGAGGGAGTCTGAAGCTGAAGAGCTGCATGGCCAAGTGCCAAGGAACTTCAGCCTTAGACCAGCAAAAGGTGAGTGCTTCCTGTGTCACAGCTATTTGATCAATCCAAAATAAATTTTTTATTTTTCAGATGGCTAATTTGGGACCAAAATGGTCCATGTGGAACTGTGGCCTCTTTGTCTCACCATATTCTCCTATAGGTCCACCTGCTTGCTCAGTGCAAGTACTCCTGTCTAACATCGTATGGCCAAGCAGAGGAGCCAGCAGACATTTTTATCTGCCCCACAAACTACCTCCCATTGCTTTCCTGCCTGGAAAGAGAACACAGGGCAGTGTGACACAAGCAGAACAGGCTTGCATGAACCTTCCTGCATGAAGCATCAGGAAGGTCTGTTTGCTCCTCTCTAACTTGCCACACTGTCTTAAAAAAGACTACTATGAAAAAGGACTACTATGCGGGATCCTTAGGGCTGGGGTAGATTCGTTTGAGTTGGTTTTCTGTTTTTGTATTTTTTGGGGCGTGAGGGGGTGTGGAATCCCCTTCATGAGCCAATGGGTGGAAAAAAGGCAAATTAGTGAAACCTGGTTGACTTTGGGAAATAGTTAAGCCTTAAAATAGCTCTTCAGAATGTGTATTCCTGTCCCCATCCCTTGAATACTTCGAAGCCTGGATGTTCTTGCTGCACTACACTAGCAGAGCCCCAGACTCTGTCCCTAAAGCCTCCTCGCCCTGGCCAGCTGTGGGGCCGGATTTCGAGCCTGGGCAACTTCAGACTCCGTCCAGCAGCCCGGTCGAGCCACCCGGCACCGGGGCCGCCCCGACGGCGATTCCGCGGGCTCTGAGAACGGAGCGTACCGGGAATCCCGGGCACTCCTCAGGCTGTCAGACGGGAGGGTACCGGGGATCCCGGGCACTCCTCAGGCTGTCAGACGGGAGGGTACCGGGGATCAGGGGCATTCCTCAGGCTGTCAGACGGGAGGGCACCGGGAATCCCGAGCATCCCTCAGGCTGTCAGACGGGAGGGCACCGGGAATCCGAGCATTTCGGAGGCAGGGAAGTACGGAAGCTCACGCCCACGTCCCTGCATACTTTTTATTGCTGCAGCTATTGCACCTGGGCTGAGCAATCTCCAAATCAAAGCCTTTCTCGGGTGAAAAATAAAAAAGACTGTATATTTAAGGATGGGGTTTTCGCAAGTGCCGTGTTCCTCGCTGACACCTGGCCCTTCACCCGGCAGCCCGAGCCGGCCCGGCGGCCGCTCTGATGCCAACGAGGGCTCGGCGATGCCCCATTGAGTCCTTAAGCGCCGCTGATGGCCCGGGCGCGGCCGCCCCTGCCCGGAGCCTTGGGCCCTCAGGGCTGCGCTCCCTGCCCTCGCTCCGCGCACTCGCCTGGCCGCGCCCAGCCGGGCCGGGCCCGCGGAAGGGCCGCTGCCCCCTCACGCCGTCCATGGCGGCCCGCCCGCCCTGCCTGTGGCTGTGGCTGTGGCTGTGCCAAAACGGGCTGCTGGGCCTGCGGGCGGCCAGCGCCCTGCCTCTGCGCTCCGCACCGCGGGACGAGGTGCAGGCCGCGGCCTTGCAGCGCCTCCGGGAGGTCTTCGACTTGGAGGAGCTGCCGCCCGACGTGCTGCCCCGCAAGAAGCCGCCGCAGTTCATGGTGGATCTCTTCAACAAGGTGGCAGACGCCAACGGCATCACCCGCGCCCCGGGGCTGCTGCAGGGCGACGTGGTGCGCGGCTTCGAGGACCGAGGTGGGCCCGGGGCGGAGGGGCCGCGCCGGCAATCCCCGCGGAGCCCCGGCCCGCTCGGGCGCTGCTCCTAAATGAGCGTCTTTTCCAGCTCACGTGGACCACCACCGCTTCTACTTCGACATCAGCGCGATGGAGAAGGGCGAGCAGATGCTGAAAGCCGAGTTCAGGGTCTTCAAGCTTAAGAGGACACATGTCTCCAGAAGGTCCGACTTGCAGCACTTCTGCAAAGTAAGTGGGGCAGTAATCGGTCAAACACTTAATTGGGCTATCTTTGTTGCTAATACTGAAAATGAGGAGGGTAACTGCGTATCATACAAACCGACTTTATTGTTATATTTGTTTTGTCGTCGTCACTTCTTCTTTGCCTCCAGCATGCAAAGAAGTAATGCGAAGTTTTGGCTTTGGCAGTGCGCTGTCCTTTGTGCTATGGCAGTGAGCTTTCCCTAAAGATACCACTGTCAGACCTATCCCAAATCAGACTGTACTTTTCTGGGATTTGAGATGTTTCGAAATTCGAATTGAAATTTATCTACTGGAGCTGCTCCAAAAAGTAGTAATAGCAGCCAGGGATTCATGGGAAAGCAGGTTGGATACAGAAATAGAGAATATCTCTTCATCCAACAAAGGTTTTTGAAAACCTGAAGAAAAAATATATGGAGGAACAGAAGACTTTGATGGTATCGTGTGTTCAAAACAGGATAGGGATGGCCAAGATATTTTTTCTGTAATATCTATAGTCTGCTATCCTGCCTCTGAATACATGTAGAAGTAGATGTATGTAGCGATAACTGTTCTTCTGTTAACTCCCAAATGTACTTTTTGCCTCTTTTAGAATGACAGTACAGTTTTACAGCTGCGATGTCGCAGAAACCTGCATAATCTTCATCCTCCAATTATGTTGTAAGAACAATTGAATTAATTTCTTTCTGTTTTTGTCATATTGCTGTTATCTATCTGTCTATCTAGGTGGAAGTGTATGAGCTCCTGGAGAGTGAAAATAAGCCGCAGAAAAAACGTCTCATTACATCAAGATTATTGTCCCTGTACACAGAAGGCTGGGAAGTCTTCAACGTCACGCAGACAGTAAGCAGAGAAGTCTGACTTAATTTTATGTCTAGATATTTTAAAGTGACACCTCATAACTCCAGCATTGCCATTATGCTGGATTTTGTGGTCATCTCAAACTGAAGGACAGCAGCAGAGGGAGAAGCTTTCTCTCTACCCTTAAAAGTACACCTGGTGCTACCTGAATTAAAGAAGTGTTTATGAGCTGCTAGGAGCACAAGCATGGTGAGAATTGGGTAATCCAAACCTAGTCGATGGAGGGACATTAGGCCAAGTATGTTGTTGTGATTACAACCTCGTGTTAATCCTTAGACTGCCAAAGCCTATGGCATTGGTTATGTACTAAGAGTAGGTTTTCATTTCTCCTTCTTATTCTGGCAGCATTTCTGTAGAGCAGTGTGCTTCACCGTTATGTTTCTGGAGTTTATCATGGTTGGATTGCCTGTCATTTGACTTTCCCCTTAGACTTCTGTAATTGTGAGCTTCAAGATTTGTTTTGTACGAGGCGAATGCCTTTCTGTAGCAAAAGAACCCACACATGGTTTAAAACTCTACTCTGGAACGGTGTTTTTCATTGCCTAAGCTTTTCGATCAGACTGAACTGCATGCTTGGATGATTGGTTGAGTTCCATCCTAAGTCATTATATTCCTGCTTGAGAATGGCCTGGCCTTATCTATCAGTTTGTAATTATAACAATTAGATAAGTTAATTTGCTTGATAGTGAGTTTCTTCAAATGGCATGTTTTTTAGTTTTTAAATGAATCTTAATGGTATGAAAAGTCTGGAGAGTTCATTTTACCCTGTTAAGATTGTTATGAAAAATAAATTTCTGCTGAAAGTCAGAGAGAGTTTATTTTAATATTAACTCTTAGACTCAAGTGTTCACTGGTAAATTCTCTGAAATTAATTATCTTTCTGTAAATGTAGCTTTAGGGAATGCATATGCTATTTTGTATTTTTAGGTGTTGAATTACTGGTTTAAATATTAAACTCAATGGAGTCTCAGCTATACAGTTATCTCAGTTCTGTTACAATATATGTCCTTATGCTCTCATAGCTTGTTGCCTATTCCCTTCTCCTAATATAAACGTTGCTTAATCATAATGCTGTAATTAGAATATTGAAACAACATTTTTTCTTTTCCCTGTCTTCACCAGGTTTCCAAGTGGGTTGGAAACAGCAGCTCCAACCACGGCTTTTGGATAAGTACTACGCATGTATCCAGCAATAGAATGGAGCACAACCTGGTTACATTTGCCAAGAGCCAGGGTGCTTTGCAGGACAGTAGAAATGCTCTCCTTGTCCTCTTCACGAACAGTAACAAACGGAGGTCTCACAGCTTTGTACCCTCTGCTACAAGTAAGTGCACTTTTAGAATAGGAATTGCCTGTTCATCTTCTGTCGCCTCCTGCTACCTCATGCAAACCTAACCTCAGTTATTGGCTTGCAGTGTTGAACAGATTTGAAGTTCAGCTTTGTCAGCCATCGGAATTTGCCTTGATTCCCATCAAAGTTTGCTTTCATTCTGATGTTAGTTCTCCATAGTCCATCACCAGCATCCTAAGTTGCCCCTCTTCTCACAAAAACCGTGTTTGCCAGAAATATTCGTTAATCCTAAGAGGAATCTGGTTTATTTAGTTTGCAAAGGGGTGGGAGTTCTATTTATTAAGTACTACTTATATTATTTTTATGGTGGTGAAATTTGCATGAAAATTTCATGTTAGGTTTAGACTGAAAAAACTCAGTGACCTGGAATACTTTGTGAAAATTCTGGTAAAGTATCTGTAGGTAGAGTCATTAAGTGTGATGTTAAGAGTGAAAGAGGTTGTTAAATAAGCAATTTAAACTTCTCTGTCCTTGGCTTGGTTTTTAAGCACCTATTTAACTTCAATGACTAATTAGCATTGTGACTAAAGGCT
The DNA here is from genome assembly GCA_013396875.1 of Vireo altiloquus. Classification (NCBI taxonomy): domain Eukaryota; kingdom Metazoa; phylum Chordata; class Aves; order Passeriformes; family Vireonidae; genus Vireo; species Vireo altiloquus. The sequence goes on from VZRF01001712.1 coordinate 700,572, forward strand.
GCTTTCATCAAAGACAACGCCCTCGTGCCTTAAAATACAAAACAGTGTCTTACCTCTCCCACCGGCCTTCCTGTAAAACCAACTAGGGCTGGATTTTAGGGCCTGATAAATGCAAAGAGCAAAAGCTTGGAGGAGGGGCAAAAATCATGCTATTGTGGTTTGCAGGCTTTTCTGGTAAACGGTTGTATTTGCACATCAGAAAGAATCTAGGTAGGACTTGGATCAGTATTAAGAAATAGGTGGTGAAATTGATTAAATACAAAAATGAGGCCACCCTGTTTATTTTTGTTTTCCAAATAAAAATTAATAGTGAAATCCTAGATCCAAGTTTAATGAGCATGAAGCTCTGCACAGGATGCTGTCAGGATTGAGAAATTTCTCAATGAAGAAACTCTGTAGACCCTTAGTGGTCAGTGACTACTCAGATTGTTCTCCATAATCAGTGAGTTTCAGCTTGTGTGCATGGATCTCTATGGACCTCAGGGCTTCTCAGAAGATACTTTAAGAAAGCATCCTATTGTCAATAAGCTTCACTCTTTAGCAGTGTTCTGTAAGCCTGGTGGTGGGTTTTTGGGATCAAAAATTTGAAATATATATATTTTTAAATGTTACTTTACACATTACCAGGTTACTACACACTCTGCTATGCAAGTGTATGGGTACACTTGCATACATAGTATGCAAGTACAGTATTCACCTGGGAGAATACTGGAGAGAAAAGGGCTGTGATCTCCACCTGCTGTTAGCACTGCCCAGAATAATGTGTGTTGTAGGAGTGCCCATATGAAGGCAGTTAGTACCATTCTGACCAGATTCAGCCCTGAAGAGGGACTGTGGAGTTCACAGAATATTTGGTAGATCATTGCATTTTTCCTTTCTGTTTCTGCTGAACTGGGGCTTTTTCAGGACACAAAGTGAAACACAAGAGCACAAGATTTGAGAAATTTGGAAGTATGGCTGAAATGACAATTGAACATCCACCCCTTTTGGTACTTTCATTCAGAATCTACTCTGAAGACTTTGATGTAGATTTATTTACTAGACTTTCATGCAGAACACTGTACTTGGTAAACGAACTTTGTGAAATACTAACGTACAACTTCCTTTCAGAATCAGAAGTGACCCCTGCCAAGTCTGATGCTTCACGTGTTTCTCATGATGCTGATGCCATGGAAAGCAGCAGTGCCAGCATGAGCAGGAGACCCCGAGCTGCTGCAAGCCCGATGACAGCATGTCACCGAAGGGAACTCTATGTAGACTTCCATGCTATTGGCTGGTCAGGATGGATTATTCACCCAAGTGGATACAATGCATTTTATTGCAAAGGATCCTGCCTCTTCCCTTTGGGGGCAGCACTAAATGCAACAAACCATGCTACAGTTCAGTCCATTGTTTATACACTGAAACTGTCTCAAGATGTCAGCACACCCTGCTGTGTGCCAGATGAATTGAAGTCCCTCAATCTTCTCTACTTTGATGACAAACAGAATGTTGTCCTTAAAAACTATAAAGACATGGTGGCAACAAGGTGTGGCTGTCACTAGCAAGATATTTTTTTTCCTCTGCATTTGGTGTGCACCTGGATTCAGTTCCTCATTTGCCGCTTTAGACACCAAAGGAGATGGCATTTCAGTTTACAGGCCAGGAGAGACAGAAACTCGTCTGTGCTTTAAATCCTTCTCCTCTCACCGTGGCTGTGTGGAAAGGTGGCTGGCTTGTGAAGAGCTGTGGAATTCAAGACCTCCATGGAGAGCTCTTTGAGTGCCTGTACACCAAGGAAACTATTAAAATCAGGAAGTTGCTATATGAAGGAGTTGAAAGACATTAAGTTGACTTTTCAAATTAAGATCTTCTGTATATCAAGGCTCAGAATTTCCAGTGATATAACAGGCATAGCATCCTGCCTCAATCCAGGAAGGGATGCAAGTGTCTTAGTAACACAATCTTACTCAGTTTTGGCTGCATGATCCAGTGGGGATGTGCAGTCCTACTCTGAGCTTTCAGGGTAAGTGTTTGACCAGAGGTAATCTCGGAGGTCTCTACCACCTGCAGATGATGCATTGCCAGGAAATGGACTTCTTCCCCTGAGCTTTATGCAGCTCTACCAAACGCAGAGACCTCCTCATAAGTCCCCATGGGACTTCCTAGACAGTCTGAAGGAGCACATAGGTCAGTATTTGTCTGGGAATTAGCATACTTGGCTTCTAACTCAGGGCTTCAACTCTCTCTGGTGAGGCCAGTGCCTCTCTCAATAATACTATTCCCCTTCACCACAGTCTGCTGTGGCTGTTGGGGTGTGTGGCACCAGAGATTGCCTTTGTGTATTTGCTGTACAATGGGGTCCTAAGCTTGGGTTAAAATGCTTGGGGTTTAGCAAGAAGAAAGAAAACCATGAAGCTGTGGAAGTCCATGAGAACATGCTAGATACTGACCTGGTCCAGTGTCCAAGGCGAGTTTGGTGGAATGTACTTGCTGATTCCTTTCCCTTCCTTGAAGAATAGGAGGACATGGGCTTGGAATGGGCCCCTAGAGGTCTTTCAGTCTTGCTGCAATTTCATGCAGGTAACCAGTCCATTGCAGTTCCTCAGTCAATTCATTGGGTTGTATCTTAAGTGTGGCTAGGCTTCTTGTCTTTATTAATCCTCGAAGAAGGCTGACGTCTCACAGAACGTGATGTCTCCCATGGGCAGAGTCTTCATGGAGAATAGTTTTATTCCAATGAAACTTAAAAAAAGAAAAAAATATGTAATGTATTTCTTTCCGTACATACTGATATCTATAATAAATTTATTTTTTTAAAACCCAAATACTTGAGGTATATTAAATTAATCTGTAATATAAAATGCTAATTTTAAAATAAATTTAATGTAACATTGGTATAGTTTGTATGTTGTGTTTGAACCTCTTTCCTAGAGTCATGAATCAAGTAATTTTCCAGAAGAGAGGATGTGCCCAATGGCTTCGGTGGGTGCTGTATCAGGTCCTCTGACTCTGTGTCAAGGAGTGTAACAGATAAGTACAATAGGCATGTTTCCCTTCAGGGAGGATCCTGTAGTTATTCCTCAAGTGAAAGTGTTTTGGTCTTGGTCGCCGTGGTAAAGGGGAATGTAAATCTAGTAGCAAGGTCGTTCTCACTGCTGCATCAGCCACACCCAGCCATAGGATTCAGTGCCATTGGCAAAGGACCCTTGGGAAGCATAGGTGGCCGTAAAGGATTTCCTTTCACTGGTTTGTTTCCTGGACTGCTCTTTTGCACTTGTCCCTTTTCACTGCAGAAGTACCTGTGGTGCTTTAAGTCTGTAGGAACCACACCTTGGGAGTGGCAAGATGTATCTACAGTGAGAGTCTGGACGAGGATGTTTCTGAATGGTGGCTTTATCTGCTACTTTTGGTAGAGGTCCTAAGAACTGAAGCCAGGGATTTTTGCTGGCAGCATTTGGAGTGGATTGGCAGAGGCAGGTTCTGTGTCCGACATCACATCTTCTGTCCATGCATGACAAATGCTTCCAGCACCATCAGCTGTGTATCAGCTTCATCCTTCACTGCTCAACCCAGAGAACTGCCCAATGTTTTTCCTAGGATATCTTAATGTGTCTTTCGTGTTTTAAATGCCAGGGAAAAAAAAAAAAAAAAGAAAATTTTCTACAGAAAATCAAGTACGATTAATAAATAAATGATGGGCACACCGAATATTATCTAACATAGTACTGCCCTACAATAGGTGAAATATGCACAGGCAAGCTAGGAGCACTCAGTAGTTTTACACACATTAAATTATATTTTTTCTGCACCACTCAACTTCGTCCTATTATGCCCCATTAAACCCTGATAATTAAAACAAAATATATTGGAATTGTTTATCCTGGACTTTGTAAGGAAATGAGGTTCATAATAATGCCAGGGGAAAAAATTTACACTGCATCACAACTTGTAATTAGAATAACAGTAAGCACAAGTAAGCTTTTTCTTTTTGCCTTTTTTTGTTTTGTTTTGCTTTAGAATAAAGGTGAATTGTCTTCTTATTCACTAACTGAAATGTGTAAAAATTTCAAAATAAGAAGAGAATCCAGCCTCATGGTAAAGCTGTAGGGTTACGCTCAGCCCCATAACAAAGTGTTTGGTCCAAGTTTGGAACTAAAGTTGTCTAGGCATGTGAGTTATGTGCACTCTCTGCTCCCCAAGGTGAGGAGAGCACTGAGCCTTGTCCTGACAACGTGGCAATGGGGTCTGAGTATGTCGTGGGAGAGAGCCAGTGGTAAAGAGCACAAATTCACAAGAGTGGTCTCTTGTTTGTAGAAATGTTTGTTTTAAGGGATTTTTGTGGTGCTCCTTTCACAAGGTTTAGATGACAGGGAGGTGCTTCTTGGCACTGAAGTGCTAGAAGGGATATGCTGGGGATGTCCAGGAGCGAGTAAGGCAGAAGGGATGGGCTTGGGGAAATTGTTCTGGGAGGGTTTCCTTTTTTTGGGGGGGGATGTGAGAGGAGGAAAAGAAAACTCATATGCACCTGCCCTGAGGAATCTGGAGCACAGCACGGGTGTAAGCTTTCTTTTATCCACTCTGCAGGCTTGAAAATGCTGTTTAGTATGAGGCAATCTGCTAGGAATGCTCAGTGTTGTTTCCAGACTGCCAAGGGTAATTACTGTGGTTCCTGTTGCTCCTGTAGGAAATGGGGCAATTATTTAAATGACCCATGGAGGAGAGTGGTTTTTCATAGTCCTGGAGTTTGTCTCCAGGAAAGAAGAGTGGCTGGGTGCCTATGGTGAGTTTCAGGGCTTTTCCACAGATACCAAACCTTCCAGACTATCACCAGTCCCTTTCAGGTTGCACATGCAAATGGTGTACGCATGGGGGTTCTCTCTTATGTACAGCCATGGGTACATGCATTCATGTTCAGAGGCAGCTCCACTCCTGGTGCATCTCAAAGGATGGTGCAACTTACCGGTAACTGAGGTGAAGGGCTGACATTGCCACATCCAGAGGATGCATTTCAATGGCTTTGTGCAAAAGTATGTCACACCCAGGCCACTCCTCTCCTGGCCTGGAGTGCAGCTCACCTCCAAGGAGAGTAGTTAGTAGGTGTGAATTTGCCTTGCCTTTGGTGAATGAGACAATTGTGCATTAAAGCATCTAATGTTTTATTTCTTCCTATTGGGTTTATTGCTAGAAGCCATTCACAGAATAAGGGGGACTGCTAACACTCTGTTGTCATAGAATGTGTGCAGCTTTAGATTCATGCATATACTAACTGCCCTAATTCAGAGCTAGATTATGGACTGTCTTATTCTGGAAAACAAAAGCTGTAAGTTTTGCCTCAGAAAATTACCTGATGCTGAGAAGTGACGGATCATTAACTGAAACCATGATTTGGTGATGCTGTAAATTCAGGCCTTGTGAAACAAATCAGCATTATGGCATAAACCCCAGTACGCTGCTTCAGATCTGCTCACAGAAACCTTGCTTGGTTATGCCATGTTATGAAATTTCTATCCAATTCTATTGGTTGCTTAGCCCTTACCCAGGCTCCGATCAGAGATTTTCCTCTCTGATGTTACATGTTCCTTTATCTAAGGGTCAGGTAATTTCAGTCAACAACAGCTCTCAAATGAGAAGAAAATATATACCAGTATATGCATACCAGTATATGAAGTCCCCATTAAAGGCAGAGGGGAGAGAGAAAGAGAGGCTTACCTTCATTATAAATGGGACCAGGAATGTAAAAGTTCAATTACCAGAATGCATTTGCTTTGTACATTTTAAACCTGCTGTAGCTACTGTAACCACCACATACAGTTGGGTCTAATTGCTGCTTTCCAGCTTGACCTAATTGATGCTCTGATTTGCGGTCACCTACCTCTACGAGCCCATGTTTCATTACATTTTACCCTTGCTCCTGAAATCCTAAAATTCCCATGGGAAGAAATAGACTACAGCAAATCCAGAGCTTTTGTGTATGAACTGACGATCCTTTCTGCCCTGTAAATTTCTTCATCTACCCATGAACAATGAAAATACAGTAGGTTAACAAAGAGGGTTATTAGTTAGCCCAAAATACTCCTTATTTAGGGAGGCATAACTACTTATAACTAACTGGGAGTTTTACTTAAACTCTGAATGAAAACTGCAGTGATATAAAATGATCTTAGAGATAATTTCATAACCTAATTGGGGTGTTTATATTACAGGACCGTGCTAGTCTGCCCATAATTGTGAAGAAAGAGTTCTCTGGTGGAGAATGTGTCAGTATTTTCCATGGAAAATTATTTAACGAAAAGCTTTTGAAATATGAAAACCTCATGGTTTTAGCTTTAAATAAGCATTCCAGTCATCATAAAAAAAATAAAACCCTCTAATGTGTCCTGCAGCTTTGATTTCAAACACGTCACATTCTTCATTAAAGCAATCATTGTTAAAACAGAGGGACATAAAGCAACATAGGATTTATTCCTTCATTAAACTGATGATCCGTATATGAAGCCAATTAACATTATGAGTCTGGTGAACATCAAGTGTAAAGAGGTTACAGAAAATTAAAAGCAGTCACCTTGGTCTTTAGATAAAGAAAGAACACTTTTACATTATAAATTATAAGAGTGTCCAAGCGGGACAAATCGGCAAATTTGGTTAATTGGAAAATACATTTTACTGCACATGAATTAGGGTAAAATAACCTTTTAGCTGCTAGCCTTTTTCTGTGGTCAGGTATTGAGAATCACAGGAAAGGAAGTGTTTGGACATGGAAAGGCAAGAGAACCATTTCATAAAGCTGAGCTGTTCAGACTTCCTTGAGTTTTACAAATGATCCCCTCAGAGCTCAGTGCTTCCAAGGAAAAGATTAATTCAGTGATTTTGCTCAGCAGTTCAGCCCTAGGTTTTGTTTTCATGGGTGAAAGAGGTGTGTTTGTGTGTGCAGCACAGGAACAATTCTGCTCTAAGGTAGACACCATCAGCAAAATATCTATTCATAATTATACTTATTTGGACTTTTTCTTGCAAACCTAGTAACTAATATTGATGTCGTTATAGTCACAGCAATAACAACAGTAATAATATTAGTAATAAAAATTAAGTTTATGAGAGAGAGTTTAAGGACTTTACATAAAAAGTTGTTTGGGGTTTTTTTTCTGAAATATTGTAACTCTGTATGTCATTTCATTCCTGTTTCTAGTTCTTGTCTTTGGTAGCTGGATGAGAGGAACTACCACAGAAATACTAAGCATGATTCCAAACAACTTACTGCATACTTTTTCCACTGTGGTCCAGACTGGTAGGAAAGCGTCTGGAGCAGGGGGACACGGAGGGACGCAGGAGCAGCCCTGCCGACAGCCTTTCCCCGGGGAAGGCCGGGCGGGAGCGGGGCTGGGCTCGGAGAGGGGACGGGCGCGGAGCGGGGCCGGGCACGGAGCGGGGCTGGGGAGCGGAGCGAGGCCGGGAGCGGAGAGGGGCCGGGCGTGGACAAGGGACGGGCGCGGAGCGGGGACGGACGCGGAGAGAGGACGGGGCGCGGAGAGGGGCTGAGCGTGGAGCAGGGCCGGGGAGCGGAGCGGGGCTGGGCGCGGAGCAGGGCCGGGGAGCGGAGCGGGGCTGGGCGCGGAGCCGCGGGCGCTCTCCGTGGTGCTGAAGCGCCGCCGCCCCGGGGCTCCGTCCACTCGAGAGCAGCGCCCAGGACTCCCCAGCGCTAACTTTTAATTATGTCAGCCCAGCGTTTCGAGCATTAAAATTAAACAGACACCAAGCTGGCGAGGGTGGGGGATTATATATTGCTTAGTTATCTCCTTGTTTTGCAGCTGCTGGTCCTTGGGAGAAAGTTGAGTCTCGACCGGCTCAGGGTTCTTCTGCTTCTATTTAAAAAGCAGCGACTTAGAGCACTTCCCCGTGCTCCATTCCGCCCTCTCCCCCTCCTGTAATACGCTGAACTTGCAGGCTTCAAACTGCTGGGGAAAGTGAGTCTTGGAGCCAAAACAGCAATGCAGCTCCCTGACTAGAGCAAGGCCTGAGAGCACCATGATGAAGTTATTATTATTTTATTAGGGGTTCTTATGATAAAACACTATCTCACTCCTCTCCTCCTGACGTCAGAGATAAAGGAAAAGGCACAGCTGTCTCCGTGCAAAGGGACCCTACTGTGCTGGCCCTGTGTGGATTTAAAAGCTCAGGAGGGAGAGACTGGCAGGGGAGATCCAGGCAGTACTTCTGGGTTATGTCCTTTTTAAGGACCTAAGGCTTGTGCTGCTATTTTATCAAGTGCAGTCAGATTCAGAACACTGGTCTTTGATCTTGTATGGTGCTGTAAAATCCATCTCAATTTGTAGCATACTTTACTGCTCAGAGACTTGCCTGGATATCTGTTGTCAAACAAAGATATTCCTAAAAGTGTTTGTGTGTGTGTAGACATGTAAATATATATAAAAAATGCATGAAGACAGCTTTCTACATTTGTTACTAGCATGATAAAATTATAAGTGAATGGATAAGATAGGATCAGATCAAATCAATTTGGATCTCAAGCAAAATTAATTTTTACCTTGCTTTGCTAAAATAATGCTTTACAGGTTGGAAACATAACTTCAACTTGAATATGCATTAGGGGAATTTCCACATCTATGCCTAATGTAAAAGGCAGATAGAGCAGGTGATATTTCTAAGGCTTATTAGTGTTTATTTAATGAGATCGTATGTACAGAATTAACTTTCCGAAGGCATCATCTCTTCAAAATCACTATTTCTGCACCTGTATTGTCTATATCCATCTCCTTTGCTGTGGTATGAATGTGCTGTCTTCAAACTCCCATCAGATCTAAGAGAGCCTGTGTAGATTTGCTCGCCCTTCCTGCACAGAACATTACAATCTTTATAAAATATTAAATTTGTGTAGTCTGTCAGAGAAGCAATTGTTCCAAAATAAAATCAGCAGTCTAGACGAAACATAGACACCAGAACTTATCAACAGTTGTCTGACTTACATCTTCTGATGCATCTTGAGTGGGTCATAATACCAACTTTATTTTCAGTGGTGCATAAATTAATTACACGCATTTAATAACCAAAATATCATTATATTCCCCCTTTAATATCATAAAGGCTTTACGCCAGGGAAGCACTTAATGTGCAGGGGGCCATAACAGGCTATTATCCTTGTGTAATGCTATTACAGAACCAATTATGCGCCATTATACTTGCTTTTTTTGCAGTTTATGTGATTTGATCCAATCCCGCGTCCCTGACTTGAAAATTTCATCTGGGTACTTTAAAGTCTAATTTTCACCCGGGCTGAGGCAAGGGCCATCTCTCTCCGCTGAGCCTATGTCTCGGATGCATTTTAAAAGTAATTGCGAAGGGTCCCGCCGCATATCATTTGCAGACGGGAAGCGAGCATAAATCCAGAGACCCCTCGCTGCGAACAAAATCAAACTTTGCCGCGGTACGATCGCTTGGAAAGGCGAGGCGTGTGCAGAGCGGCCCCCCAAAACCCATCGGGCGGCAATTACCCTGCGCTCCGGCGGCGCGGGGCTGCGGGCGGCGGGGCAGCGCTCGGCGTGCGGGGCACCCGGCCCGGGGGGGACACGCAGGGGGCTGCGGGCCCCGGAGCACCAGCGCTCGGAAATAATGGGATTGTGCTGCTGCCGTTCACATTCCTGGCGTTTGCTGAGAAATGACGGTTTTTTCTTTTCATCCTCTCCGCCCCCCCCTGCTCTGCACACCACGTGGGCCATTTGTAGGGCCCAATAGACCTATCCAAGTTACTCACTGTAGACAGCGCTGGAAATAATCAGATTAAGGCCAATTATGCGTGAGATTATAAAGGCAAGTGCTGAGAGGCAGAGCATGCTGTAGACAGATATAAAGACATCTGGCCACTTCCAGAACTCCACAGAGCCCTTCTGTCTCTGCAGCCAACAACTCACAGCGCCTTATTCTAAAGCAAAACATCCCCAAACCTTACTGGTGATTTTTACTTCTGTTCGGTTTAGGTATGGATTACTATATTCATGTACCTTCTGGATTTTTTTGTTGTTGTTTTTAGTATGACTGCATATAAATTTGAATAGTTGTTTGGGTTTTTTTTCTTGCTGAGGATATTGGCTCCCAGTGTTTTGGATGCTTTAAAAAGAAGGAAGCTTTTAGGTTTTATTGCCGTTTCATTAAGGCAAAGTAATTTGGATTTTCTTTTAAGCAGTTCAATCTTACCTACAAATATTTTGTTTTTCTTTATGTAACTATTTGCATGGTAAAGCAATATTTGAGATAATTAGATAGATAGATAAATAGATAGATAGTGATAGAGATGGATGGATGGCTAGATAGAAGAACAAGAGAGACACAATCTGCTATACAGTGGAGAAAAAAAAAGACAACAAAGTTTTGCTGATTCTGATCGCTGTGCGCCTACCACGGAGTTTTCTGCCTTTGGCTTTTTAAATTTGTTGCGCAGGGTTAGACTTTCTCTCCTTCCTCTGGGATGGGCTTTAGGGTTACCCATGAGTTTCTCCAGGTGTTATCTTCTGGCTCTTCACCTATTCTGTTCTTTCCCTGTGTGTGTTCAGGTCTGCAGGAGGCTCCCCGGCGGTGCACTGCGGAGCTGGTGCCGGTCGGTCGGTGCCGGGGGTGCGCGGGAGCCCCGCGCTCCGCGGGCTGGCCCCGGCCGCCGTCGGGCTCGCAGCTGCGAGCAGCGGGCGCCCACCCAGCCGCAGGGCCATGTTCTACTTCCACTGCCCCCCGCAGCTAGAGGGTGAGTGTTGTCGCACAGAGACGTGTAAGTACAAGAGCTGAACTTCGAGGTGGCTGTGTGGTGGGGCTTGCGCCGGGGACGGAGGGACAAACTGTGACTGGATTTGCACCACGACTGTCGCGCACAGATACGTGCTGGGATAAGATACAAATTTACAGAGACAACTAAATATCATCCTTTTCCTTAAGAAAATACAACCCTATCCCCTTCCCCCCTCCTAGCTTTCCCCTCTTGTCACAGGAAGGAAAGAAGGATCGCATGACTTTTTTTTTTTTTTTTTTTTTTTTTTAATTTGATTCCTGCTGGAAAGGGCTTGGTTTTACACCCCCACACCCGTCATTTTGCCACCTGCCTCCCCTCTGTGGATAGTGATCCCGCAGTTGAGCCTCAGGCTACGAGTGAGATGCTTTTCTCCCCTCCCAGCACAGATGTTGGTGTCATGGCTGTAATCGGGACACTTTCAGGACGTGGTCACGCCTCCTCCCTCCAGCCAGAGGGACCGCATAAATCTTTAATGCTATTTTGCAAACATTCTGTGGGTGGATGGGGAAAAATGAGGTACGACAGAAAAAAATTTAAAAAGCGAAAAATAAACATTTGGGAGGATGTTTTTCTTTGTGTTATTGGTCAGGGACATCATCATCACTATTATTATTACTACTACTGCTACTACTACTATTATTATTACTCCTACTACTACTATTACTATTATTATTATTATTATTTTCCTTTTAAAAAAAATTGGCAGCCTTCAGGATTTCCCCGTGTCACCCCCGCAGATGCCCAGGGTGCCCCCGCTCCCTCCGGCCGGGGCACGCAGTGCGTGGAGCATCCCCGGAGCCGCGGCCACGCAACACCAGCCCCCGGCGCGCTGTCCTGCCAGGCCCACGCACTGCCGGCTCTCCCGCGGCTGCACGGAGGGAAAGTGACTCTGCCCCGTAAAACCCCCTCGCCCGGCCACCCCGCTCCTTGCACGGGCATCACCCGCCGAGAACATGGCTTTCCCTGCGGCAGCGCTGGCAGGAAGATGTGGTCCAGCGGTTTCATCCTGCTCCGGGGAAGGGTCAGCCTCTCTTTAAACATGGCTTCCCAGGGCCAGCGGACCCAAGCCGGTCTGTGCATCCCGGGTGGAAAATTCGGTCCACAAAGTTTTCTCCGAGCGGGACAGGGGAGCCGAACCGGGCAGGAAAGTGAGAGGGTCCCTCCTGCCGGTGCCACCGAGCTCTGAGGCGGATTTTTTTGACAGTGTTTGGCAGACAGCTTTGGAAACTTGCTCTTGGTTTCGCTTGTTTGCTGTGTGTTTGTTTCTCCGGTGGCAGCGTGGGGCCGGTGCCAGTGTTTGGCGGCCCGAGACGGGGAGCAGGCTGCAGCCTCTCCCGGCGGTGTCCGGGGCCGGCCCCTCGCTCTCCGCCGTGGGCAGCAGCAGGGCGGGAGGAAGGGGCAGTCTGTCCTGTCAAAGTGTGAAAACAGCGTAGGGCATCATAAGTGAAAAAAAAAAGAAAAAAATACACCTCCGTCCAAACCCCCTCCCCCCCCACCTCCACCCACCCATCATCACCACCACCATCACCACCCATCAAACCAAAGAAGCAGAAACAGAAAATCTCTCTTGGGCCAGCGTTTGGGCAGCCGGGGAGGCCTGGTACCGCAGGGAAGAGACCGGACTCTGGGGGTCACTGGGACAGTATTTTATTCTCTGGTGAGCCTCTCCCAGGCCCACACAGAGTGAGGTCTGCTCGAGAAGAGGGTTGGGTGAGGGCTGTGTTTATCTTCCAAACGGTGCTGTAAGGTGCACGGTGACCTCCAGCCCACGTACCCCAGAGCATTCCACAGGCAGATCTGCGAGTGGGGTCTCGGGTTCACTCGGCAATGCTTCTGGGGGTTCGGGTACTTTTCTGTTCCATGAGGGTTTATTTTGGTTTGGTTTGGTTTGTTTGTTTGTGGATTTTAGTTTGGCTTTTCTTGGTGGTTTTTTTGGTGTTTTTTGTTGTTGTTGTTGTTGTTGTTTTGTTTGTTTGTTTTTTTGGTTTGTTTGGTTTTTTGTTTTTTTTGGTTTTTTTTCCTTTAGTTTAAGAGTTGAGTGGTTTTTTTTTTGGTCTGCTTTGTTTTATTTGTGGTATTTTTAGCCTGTTTTGTCAGCAAACAGAAAGTGAGCGACACATTTCAACACGGGCACGGATGATGTGAGACTAGGGGTGCCACGAAGGCCGGGGTCTGCTCCATGGAACGTTGTTCGCATCCCAGTGGCCCATCTGCCCTGTCCCGTCCTCCGCCTGGGGACAAACCCCCGGGGTCCCAGTCAGCCCCTCGAACGCCGGTCGGGGAAGGGAAGGGCAGGGGGGCCTCGTTCAGCCCCGCTGCTGTTCAGCCATGGGCAAGCCCCCGGTGCTGGGCTGTACCGAGCCCCGTGCCCCGTTCTCCTCCAGGAGCCAGGGCGAGCAGACGGGGCCGGTTCGGCGTGGGGCGGAACCTGACAGCGGCCCCGCTGCCCGCACCTCCGGGCAGGGCCTTCCGCGGGCCGCCTGGGCACACGGGCAGGGCCTTCGCGAGATGCTGTCCACACGCCTATCTTAAAGCTTCCTCTCTACGTCCTTTTAAATGGCCCGAAAAATGCTCTTTCCCGGGCCGAGATGAGCTCCGGGCGGCGGAACCCCGCGGTGTCCGCAGCAGCCGCCGGGCCCCGCGGAGATGGGGCAGCACTGCCCGCCCGAGCGGCTCCGGCCCTTTGCCCCCGGGCACAGCGGCCCTAACGCGGCTCTCGGCCCGCAGGCACGGCCCCCTTCGGAGGTCACTCCGCCGGCGACTTCGACGACGGGTTCCTGCGAAGGAAGCAGCGCCGCAACCGCACCACCTTCACCCTGCAGCAGGTAGGAGCCCTTGTCTCTGCCGCCGGTCTCTGCACCCCTGCCCCCTGCACCAGCCTCGCCCCCTGCCTCCCCCACGCCTGCTCCCTGCCGGCTCCCGGCCTGCTTCCCGCATGCCATGCCAGCCCCATCCTGCCTGCCCCGCTGCCTCGGCGGCCCCGCTCTCCTCATCCATGCCTGGCAGACACCCCCGAGGAGCGGCCGGATCCCTCACGGAACCCTCACGGATCTCTGCTCTCCTTCCCTACATCAGCTCGAGGCCCTGGAAGCTGTTTTTGCTCAAACCCACTACCCCGATGTGTTCACTCGGGAAGAGCTGGCTCTGAAAATCAACCTCACGGAGGCCAGGGTGCAGGTAAACATCCTGGGGAATTACTTAACTCGGATGTTCAAACTGGCAAACTTTTTTTTTTTTTTTTTTTTTTTTAATTTGACATCATGACTGCAGAGTGCACATTTGGCCAAAGAACGCAAATGAAGACGATCTGTCATTTTCATGATGCACTTTAATAACATCAACATAATGTGGAATATTAGATTAGGTTGATTAATCGGTCATTCATAATTAACTAGTGATAATGTTCTACACTAATTTGTCCGCGTCTCCAAGGTACTAAATTACATCAATGCACATCCATTTCCTTGCTTTTGGAGGGGGGGCGTGGTGCAGAGAAAAGAGCTGAGACGTGATTCTCCAAAGCAACTATGACCACTGTCGAGCAGTGGGGTTAGTCAACTGCAGGGAGCCCAGCTGCCAGGAAGAAAGCTTCTGCACCCCTTCAACTTTTCTCCCTTTCTCCTTCTTTCTAAACACTTAATTTAGGCAGCTAAAGAGCCTGCAGAGCATTCCCACACCTTTAATATTATCCAATAAATACCATTGGCCACGATTACTCTTTCCACAGCCACACTTTTCCACCTCTTCCTTTCTTTCATTTTCCTCTCCTTTTTTTTTCCTTTTTTCCATACATTTGTTTTTTCATATCCAGTCCATATGTATGTCTAAAAGCTCTGCTAAGAGCAGCAGTCCTGCAGTTGTCAGAGATGGATCCCTGTGACTCTTCAGGCATCCACCACAGAGTTGCAAACCATTTTTTGAACACGATTATGCATTCATTTTTATTTATGGAGCTTTTCTGCATGCTGTTCTTCTATTTTTTTTTATTTAGGTGCTTGGGGTTAAGACTATGCAAAGATCTAATTGTAGGAAATATAATAGCTTGCCTTTTGTTCCCTAGGGTCATGTTAGTATCTCTTAAAACCCAATGGCTGAAGAGAGATAATGGAATTCACCACAGTAAATTGGGGATTGTAAACAAATTATTTCTCCTATAATCAGATTATGTGATCCTGATTATTAAATCTGAACATGAATCATTGGTCATATGCGGGCAAATTAAACTGATTATTATTTGGAAATGAAAATCTCCTTTTACCACTGCATTGTAGGTACTGGCTTAAAAAAAAAAATAATAAAAAATGCCATTTTGGCTATTGGTGCCTAAAGACTGAACTGCAAATTGAGATAAATGGGACAATTATTGAGCATTCAGAAGTGGAAGATCATAACTTCTTCCTGAAAGGTGCAAGGGTGAGATAGGGGTGGTGACAATTAGATTGCTGAGGACTGGTGTTTAGCCTTGTTGTTGGCTATTATGCAAACAGACAATAGATGCAAGCATTTGTTTAGCCTGCTTTCATGCAGGGACATGGGGAAACACAGAGGATGGGAGATATGTTTACATTTATACCCCTTGCTCATTCAAATATGATTAATGTGCTATAAAGCAGAGTCTTAATCGAAGATGATGTTGTCAAACAATAACTAAATAGGGAAATAAACGACTTCATCATGCTCTTTCCTCAGAAGCAGGCGAACTGTCAGTGCAAAGTCATTAAAATATGATAATGAAAAATAGCTCAATTAAATATTGTTATAGCTGTGACCTTCATTCAATTAAGACACAAGAAAGTGTCTGCATTTTGCTTTGCATTTAACTGCTCTAAATTTAGAATATAGATAAAATCATTATTCAATGTTTGCTGATACATGCAATTAAAAGGCAGCTAACTAAAATGGAATTGGAGAAGGAGAAGAATAATAATAACAATCTAGCCTATACTTGAATTCATGTATTAAAATGTGGATTTCCTGACCTCAAGAGAGACTTGGCATTTTCCACCTCAAACATGGTGCTTTCAGTGTATCAGCTCCAAGGTAAATGGAAAAAAAACTTTTTAGACTAATAGTCAGGTGATAAAATCAAGAATATGAATATTTGTTTTGCATATGGGGAATAAAATAAGGTTTGGAAACTGGTGTTCTATTCTGAGGTCATAGTGCGGCCTGAGGTGGGGGCAGTTGTACGACCACACTATTAAACTGCAGAATGATCTTCCAAAACTACTATCTATCAACTTTTGAGTCCTCTGAATGCAGACTGGACATGAGAGGGAGAGAAGTCAGCATCAGCCCTCTCCAGAAAATAGGCTGGATATGATGGCCAGATTTTCATTTCTGACCTCTCTGATTCTTACAGCAGCTGACTTCAGGACTTATATATGTTTTTGTCAGAGTGCTTAGATAGGTATTTAACACCATCCCTATAAAAAGGCTTTTAGATGTGTTAAAGCGTAGAAATCAGTGATAATTAAATGTGTCTGTAAAGGCTTGTACATGATTCAATGCTTTGCTAACTGGCACGGTAGCATCAAAACTATTGCTTTTTACATTTTTGTTGTAATGTGCCTTTTGAATGTCTTTAGACATTTTTGGCTTGTTTTCCAGACCCAGAAATATTACAGATATAAATGTAATCCTAAGAATCAACTAGAATAGCAATGGGGATACAAAATAAGAGGAAGATTTTGCCAAGGTTTTAGACGGATTTCACTAGACTAACAATTTACAATCTCCTTGCTTCACATTTGGCTAAACACAGTTTTCACCCAGGATTGCTCTCCTGCTCCAGGTGTGGTTCCAAAATCGAAGAGCTAAATGGAGAAAAACGGAGAGGGGTGCTTCCGACCAAGAGGGCTCCAAGGAAACCATGGCTGAGGTGGCACCTCCTGCAAGGAATTTAAATTCCCCTTCTCCAGCAGATCAAACCAGGAATAAAAAAGAGGGTCTGGAGATCCAGCAGAGGTAAGAGTGATACATGATATCAGCTGCCTGTCTGTGGGGCAAGAATGCCTCATATGTGTGCACATGTGTACAGATTTGCTGCTATGCCTCGACCTACAGATATCATCTTTAGAAAATGAGGTGTTTGTGGTGCAACTCACTGTTGCCTGTGTAGATGCTGAGAAGTTGGTGGCTGTGGGAGACTGATGCTGTCCAGCCTTGGTCACATCGAGTTGGACACTGAGACACCAACGTGTTTGTGTGCATGCACAAATGGAATCAGCTGGTTCTGGTTTTGTAAAGAAGCTGTTTTCTTTTCTCCATCAGCCTGAGCCGAGCAGTGGGTCCTACAGGACCTTTCTTCCCTTCCTGCCTGCCGGGGACTCTTCTCAACACAGCCACCTACGCACAAGCTTTATCTCATGTTGCCTCTCTAAAAGGTAAATTACTTTACTTAACTTCAGGGAGAGGCTCAGAGAGCATCCCTTTTACTCTAAGTGGCATGGTCCCACTGCCCACGGTGGGGAAACCTTTGGGAGATGGTGGATCCCCCTTTCTACTGAGTTTGGCAGTATTTGCACTGATCAATGTTGCGTGTACCGAAGTGAGTCTCCTGTTGTATCTCATAGCATCATTTGTTGCAAAACCCCTTCATTTTACTCAGACGGTTACTTTTCCTGAGGTCAGGGTTTCTCTCAAGGAGTAAGATAGGTAGGGTTTGCTCCTTTAGAGTTTTTATTGCATATTCTTTTTTTTAAGAGTTAAATTTATTCTAATAAATTAGTTATATACATCCTTTTGCATTATGTAGTACCTGGCACCATTACTGATGCCTCATCCGCTCTTTGCATGTGGTTTCCTTTGCAGTGCATCTGTACAATCCAAACCTTTCTCTTCTTGGACAGTAGGTCCCCTCTGAGAACTTGAATAAAGCATGTTCCTGGGGACAGGGGAGGCTACAAAGCAATTCCTCGTTACCTGAGACCCAGGCTTCAGGAAGGGTACATCCCGTGTCTATATACTTTCAGTTTCCAAAAAGCAGCAGTATGCATCTTTTAAAAATAAATCACCTACTGATCCATTAGCTGTTCTTAGTCTAACAATTTATAAGACTAAGGGTGTAAGCAGGATGAATTCAATTTATAGATTTATAGGATGCAAAGCCTCATAGCAGTGCCAAGCACAAAGAGGCACATACATTTACTCTGTGTCCTGATGTGCTGCAATAACTTCTGAGGAAAGTTTCTCAGTTAAAGACCTCCCACTATGAAGAAAAATGTCCTCTAATACATCTCATTGTGTTCTCTTGCATACCTCATGCTCCTTGTATTCCCAGTTAAATCAGCACTGCCAAAGTATATTCCTGAGGCAAATGTTTGGAACTCCTGAGTTGTGTGTTAAGTTCAGCATCCTGCACCCTGCACGCCCTTCTCTCCTGTCTTTCAAAAAAAGCTGAAGCCAGACACACCACACAGTTACTGCCCTTTTGATAGGTGTGGGACCTGTAATTCTGAATCCAGAAAGGACACACAGGTGTGACCTGAAGCCTAAAACTTAAAGGTTTATTGTCGCCTGTAAGTGTTTGGAGCGTCTGCTCCATGAAGTCTTGGGGCTGAGAATTTTGACTTCTTCCATCAGGCAGGAACAGCCTCTCTGGAGTAGGTACAGCTGAAATTCTTCAGGCAAAAAAAAATTGTTCACTGATAAATGTAGTCCCAGACAGGTTGAAAAGTGTGAAAAGAGGGTCATGTTCAGTGAATAATTTAGAGGGAAGTAAGGGTTTTTTTTCCCTTAAAATTTACGTTCAAGTATTTTCAAAATTAAATGCATCAATATGTTGTTCTCACTTATTTCAAGTTTAAATGTAGCCAAATTTTAAGAAAAAATTACCAAAATAAACAAAGCCAAGCAAAAGAAAATAAAATAGATTAAAAAATTGTCGTGAGAGGTTGGTATTTTTATAGGTTGGTTTTCTTGTTTGTTTGGGGTTGGATTTTCTGTTTCATTTGTTTGTTTGGTTTTAGTTTTATTTATTTGGAAGACTTCCTGATACTAATTTCTTTGATTTTACAGCTTAGCCACTAAATTGAAAAACTAATAACTTGCTCTTTTTTGCTTGATTGAAATTTTGATTGAACCTAGGGGCAGAAAGAGTTCTATTCCTGAACCTTTTGTGGATATTGTATAGTTAGTTGCCCAGACTAAGAGACAGAATCCCTGAAAAAATGGTCCCAAATGTAAATAGAGATTTTTTTCTTTTATAATTTGTATAGGAATGGTTGATTTTCAGATGCCTGCATATTGTCTTGGTGAATTTTGTCAGTTATACATGAAGTTCATTCCTGAAATGCCCATTTTATATTTCCTGCCTGGCACTAGAAATCTCCAGATACATGCAAGGGGACTGAGATAAAGTAGTATATTTCGATTTTATGAAATCCAGTTACAGATTTGCACATCTGTGTATTCACCTACCAGGAGCTTCGTGGAGCTGCCTGTGCCTGTCAGTGAATTGTTACCCTTGCAAGGAACTGATAGTCTGAGCTGCTGCTTTGAGGGGAGCTCTTTTTCTTCTGCTGCTAGCTCTGCTGCGATGGCTTAGGGATGTCAAATTTTGGCTAGGGGGAAAGAATTTATTGTTATATGAGGGACCAAATTTGATACATACAAGCAGACAATAATTGTAACATCTTTCTTGTGATATTGATATATGTAGTATTGTCTCCTCCTTCCTTGGCTCATCTCCACAAATTCCTCTTTCCCCATTTCTCCCAGAGTAATTCACTCGTTCTGGGGCAGGGCTGTGCACAGCAGTCACTGAGCTTTGGTGCTATTAACTGGTGACCAGGACAATCTCTAGAGCTTCTGAGTGGACCAAAGGTATCACAGGCCTAATGCACAGTTTATTTTTCTTTGGTATGGAAACTCCAGGTGAATGATTGTCCATGTTGATGCCTTAGGTTTTAACATATATTTTTTCAAGATCTGTACTGCTAGTGTAACTCTGAGGTTCCCTGTAGCTCGTTAGCTATGCTCTCTCATGCTAAGACAGACATAACAAAGCCTCTCTGGCTTGCGCTCCAAAGACACCCAGACCATCCTGGGCCCAAAAGTGTAAACCTTCATTTTGGAGAGGGGGAAAGCTTGGGGAAATTACATCATTATCTAAAGTTTTAATTGGCAAATTTATGCTGATATGCAAATGGACCAAACCTATAAAAGTGTGAAGAGCTCGTGACTTGTTGTCCATCTTGGGATCCACTGAGACAGGAGCCTCTGGACTCCCAGGCCTTTGAAGGACTTTCAAATAAATACCTCCTTTATTCCCTTATTCCTGTCTAGTCTCTGTTTCTAGGCAGCCATTTAAGGCATCAATGTAAACCATCAATGTGTATTTGAGAGCACAACCAAGCTCATGTGTCAGTCTGGAGGAAAAGATAATGGTTGTAGGAAGGAAGGAAAGGACAGGGAGAGACATAATGTTCACAAAACCTTAATATGACTGTCATATGCTCAGTTCAGTTTATTTGACTCTCCCTTCTCATTTCTGTTTGAGACAGGAACTATGTGCATGTATATGTCTTAATTAAGGGACTTAAGCTTCTCCCTTGAAAATCAAGTTGCATTTTGCTGCAGAAATGATGCCAGAACCCTGCCATAGTGAATCTGGTGGCGTAGGACTTCATGTCATACAAATCCCATAAAACTCAGCACAGGGCATAAAGTTATGAGCTGCTTGTTTTTTTGGATTGATTGGATAAGGGAAAAGCCATCAAGTAGAAAGGTTTTCCAAAATTTCTAAAATGCAAGTTTTATTGTAGAGTGAAATGATTGAGAGGTCTTCCCAGTATCTGTCCTGTGCCAACCATGCTTTGAAACTACCAGGAATTCTCTGTGGTTTTGAAAGCAAAATAGCTGTTCCAGAATGAAAGCACTATTTCACTATGAAAGGATGCATGATCCTGCTTTCTTCTAGGCAAATGTCAAACTAAATGCAGCTCCTCTATCTGGATCTTGTAAGTAAATGTATATTCCCACCACTGGGAGAATACTCCTGTCCAGTAAAGGGAATCACATTCTTTAGTACAGCCATAAGATCTGCCTGCAAACAAACGAGCATTCTCAGCACATCAGGTTCTACTAGGAAGTGCAGGTTGTTTTCTTATTCTTTTGAGGAGACAAGACGTGTTTTGTTGAACCTGTGAGCCAACACTTCACTGGTGTCAGTGAGTAATATTTGACTGATGCTTTAGATACAGTGAATAATAACTGATGATTGTGATGTAACTAATTAATAATTATTTTATGCTCTCAGGGACCATTTCATTCTGTCATCTGTGAGTTCTCTGTCTTTAGTAAAAAACTGAATCTGTTCCTCTTTCTCTGACTTTGCTTGGCTCCAGAACCAGATTTCCAAAGTTACATAAAGTGCTTAGGGCACAATGTCCTTATATCTAATTTGTAGCATAAGGACATAATAGTTGAAGGTGAAGTTGGTCTAGAAAAGACAGGAAATCTCAAGATAGCCTAGTCTGGGGCAGGGACTAAGCCTGCAGCTTTGCTTTAGGAAAGACTGTGAAGTGCACTGTAGGCTTGCCTCTTGTGGCTTTGGATCCCACATGTGCCACTTTTGGCTGTGGAGCTATTGTTGGAGCATGAGACCAGGTCTGCTCCGATGAATGAGAAAAAAGCTGTTTTCCCTAAGCACTATGGCCCATGAACTCTGCTGTCTCTGAAACTGAGATTTTTTTTGCCCATCAACGTGAGGATATAGGCACCACAGGATGTTCTGTTAAAAAAACAGCCTGGCTATACAATGCAAACAAGACTGTTATGCAGAATATATACTTTTCCAGAGAAGAGTATATTATCACTGGACAGTTTTTCTCTGTTTCTATTAAATGTTCTCTATTCAGTAATACAACAGACTGTCTCCTGTCTCTCTGAAGTTTAGCACATGGAGACTGTACTTAGTGGCAAGCATCTGTTACGTACTGTATCATCTCCCTATGTACTATTCTGTCAGGAAATACAATTCCTCATTTGAAAAATTAGCACAGGTTCATAATTTCTGGAGTATACAGCATTTCCTGCTTCAGGGGTTTAGTACTTCACCACTGGCCGTACTCAGGAAGAAGGTTGTCTCACAGAGATGAAATTTCTGATGTTCATTACTCTCTGAAATTGTCCTAATTTGACAACTATGCTACTTCATTGTGGTGACTTCGACAGTTCCATGATCTTCCAAGATGAAACACTTACTGTAAGCCAGGCATCTGCAGTCCATTTAGTAGATTTAATTGCAGACCTCAAAGATGAAAGGAAAATACTTGTTTTATTTATGGGCTGTATAACTATAGAGTCATCAGGATAAGCTAGTGTTCTGTGCAGAGAGAGACCTCAAAGTACCTCCTTAATGGATGACAGCATGAATGCAATTCATTAATGCAGAAGATGTTATTAATGGGTGTAAACAAGAATCTCCGTTTTTCAGCGGATATGTTCTACCACTCTGGTGGCTGAGGCCAAGAGTGTGTCTGTTACGTTCTGCTGAAATTTCCCCAGACCCCATGATGAGTGAAGCGTATGAGGAGGGAAATAATTACACTTGCCAGGGAATTACTTTCATAATTCACCCACAGCTCTGCTCTGTGCAAGTTATATCTCAGTTGTTTTTCATGGCACCTCCGCACCACTGATAGAGAAGCACGGTTGCATTACGCCCATCTAAATGGGTATTGCAGGGCACCATTGATTAGGCTCTTTTATGGCTTGTTGCTGCTGTGGTTGCTGTTCATATTAGGGAGGCTTAATTGCAGTATCCAGGAAAAAACCCTAAAACGTAACTAGAACTGCCCACCCATTACAGTTCAATTTCTATTATGGAAAGATGAAGGGAATTTGCGCAGTTCCATTGTGTAATTCCCACTGCCAACACTACGAAAGATGTGTTCAAGGACCTGACTCACCCTTGAACTGGTGTTTACTGAATTGAAGCGCCACTGCTTACTGTAAGACTGGGCAATGGGAGTAAAACTCTTGGGGTCCTTTATTTTCAGTGTCATTCTTGATTATGGACTTACTGACTTTTCTCATGTAACATAGTCAATATATTAAGTGGGTTTGTCTGGCATTTTTCCCAGTTTATCTACCACTCTGACTTCAGAGAATCTAAAACATTTCTTTAGTTTGCTGCAGATTGAGCAAATTATTTTTATTCCCATATCACAGGTCCCCAGCTCTAGCATTGCCCCTCACAGGAAGAGATTTTTGGTCTTTTTCACAAATACTAGGAAATCCCAGCTTTTCTGTGGGCTTTGCTGCCAGCCTTCCTGCCCTAGCAGGCAAGTCCTGTCTTCTGGTTTTTGGGGTTTTTTTGGAGAGTACTAAAGGCACAAATAAAAGAGGAAGAAACCCCCCAGTTCCAGTGTCATGGAGACAAAAAGGCTGCTGATAAAGCAACTGAGCCAGATCATCAGCTCCTTGTTGTTTACACTGGGCACATGGGCATCACAAGCCAAGGAGATGTGAAATGATAACATTTGGACTCTTCTGTCATCTCTGAAGTGCTCTTCTAGCCCCTGGGCAGCACAGGGTACCTTTCACACTTAACCAGCTTCTCACTAAAAGGAGAAACCATCTAGTACAACTTCAGCAGCCTTGAGGCCACCCTAAATTAAACTGGGACAAGCTGATGCTTCTCCATTTCAGGCATTAAGTTCATGCCTTTCTTGTTTTGAACTTCCTGATTCAGAGCTCAAGAAGATTTAGATAAAGCCACTTTTGTGCTTCCTGCTTTTGACTTAGGCTTTAAAAGACAGAATGTTAGAGTTGTGTATGAAGTGCAAGAGGGAGCTCCCTTCAAATCAGCTCCCACTGGTAATCAACACTATGAACTTGAGGATGTTGTTGAACTTCCAATCCTTATGAAATTTATTCAGAATTTATGAGAACTTAGAGCTCCAGCAAACCATGACTACTATGAGAAGATAACAAAATTAAATCAAACATTGTATTTTCCCTGAAAACTAAACTGTGTGTGTTGATATATTAGGATTTTAAATGGGATTTCTTCTCTCCTTCCCTGCATGTCAGGCCGCCATTCAGCTGTCCAAATCAAATGCTGCTATGCACAAATGATGAAAGAAAAAAGGAAAGTGGGATTTTCCTTTTGGAAAGACTACCTATTAAATCCTTTATGTTCCTAACTCGAAACACAAAATACATATTTAAAAATTTAAAACGATATTTATGTATCAATATGTGCCCTGCTCCTATCCCTCTCTTCCCACCTGAAACTGAACCACAGAACTGCACAAAAAGGTCCACAACCAAAATTGTAGATCAAATATTGTTATAATTTAAATGTGATGTTGGCAGAGACAAGACAAAACTAATTTAATTTTTCCTGTCAGTCTCTGTAGTAGATCAATTAAACTGCCAAGTGGATCAAATATTTCAGACTGTATTTATTACATTAAGTATTTATGTTCGGGCTGGGCATTTAAAGTATGATCTCATATAGGAATTGAAGGAGGTTCAGATCAATTCAGCAGAATTCGCTGTAAGTTAATGGAAATCTAATCGTGCATTTTAATTTTGTGTAGGAGGCAGTAAGTTCCTGAAAGAAAGCAAACAGTACCCTGTCCATATTGCAGCAACTTGATACAAATCTCATAAAAGTAATCTCAGATTGTCATAGATGTTGGTGGGAGCTGGATCAAGATCCCAGCTAATGGCTTACCCCTGACTGATTTTGATGGGAGATGGACGCCTGAAGTCCTCTGAAGATTTGAAATAAGTAGGAACAATTTCTTCCTTCCCCACTGTGGCCTCAGGGCTGCTGTGATAAGATGCTAAAAACCACTGCTGCCTGCTATATATGGATGCCTCTTTCTTGGTCAGCATTACTTTTCTGGAGATTGTGGGCAGGTGGAGACCTTGGGCTCCTGAGTGTCCCATTGCTGGTCTTGGCTTTGTGCTGGCAAAGTCCAATACCTTTCACTGGACTTACCTGCAGATTCACACCATTGTAAGGTAGAGTCAACCATTAAAAATGAACAGAAATCCTATTTTCCTCTATTCTAGCTGTAACCTGGAGAAAATGATGCTTTTTACTTTACTTTTTCTCATGTGTGAGCTGTTTGCAAGTGTTTTAACCTCAGTGAAAATGAAAGGAATGGTTTATGGGTGAATTATTGCTAGAGATAGCTTAGTTTCCACCACAGGTAACTGCACCCTCAGGTTGCAGAGCCACTAGGTAATATCAGGACTAATTATTAAGCAAAGAGCTTAGACTGGTACTGAACACTGATAAATATTTCATCCCTCTAACAATAGAATGAAAATTATTCTTAGGGGATGGAGCCAATTCCTGCTTTTTTGAAAAGGGGAAGACTGCTTTCCACATCTCCCCGCCTCCCACCAAGCAGTATCTGTGCCCAGCCCTGCATTAGGCACCGCAGGCCAGCCCTCCCCTCAGCCTGGGAGCTCAACAGCCGTGTCTGAAAGCCTCATTCAGTTTGTGCTAGAAAGCAGCAGTGCAAAGGCAGCTGATGCACCTGCAGGCCTCCTGGCTCCCCCATCTCTAAGCAGAACCTGCAGATGGTGGGACTTGCTGAAAAAGACCTGCTGCAAACTGCAGGGTGTCTGGAGGGCTTCTTCTCCCTCTTGTTAAAACAGTGGCTGGCCAGAACCCCTAAAGTGGCTGTGATTCAACAGGGCAAAAAATTACTTTATGAGCATGGCTGGTGGAGTCAAAAACTCTAAGTTGCGTTACTGAGTGGATTTTATTTTAAAATAAATAAAGAAGCAGGTCCTTCTGACCTGCTCAAAAGAGCCACAGAATTCAAGATGGAGCTTCCTAGAGCTAAAAGCAAAAAAAGCAGCAAAAGATTTTTGTTGAGTGCTGAAACTTGCTTGTGCTTGAATGTTTGGACCCATGGAAATGTCAGTCTGCTGATCATATTCTTTGTTAGAGAAGTATTACAAGAGAAAAGGTTTTCTTAATTTATAAGTTGCCCTTTGTAGAAGCTGTTTTTTGAAATACAAAGAGTACTTTTCCCTGAATGTTACTTGCAACCGCAAATCTCTGACAATTGCTGTGGAGAAGTCTTGCCAACATCCTAAAAACAAACAACTGGCTGCCTTCATTCCTCTTCATTCCTAGCAGATGGGTGCTGACCCATTGCTACCAAGAACAGAAGTGTAAAACTCTGCAGATTATTAGTTCCATCACTTAGTCATGAGCCATTTAACTCAAATATTAACTGTAGAAATTAAAGCGAGTCCTTGGTTTGGAAAGATCAGGGGAAGGTACCACATCGTGTCAGGATGTGTGTGGCTGGGCTGTTTCTTGTTGGAAGGTGGCATATCAGCAAAGACAGGCTTTTGCCAGAGGTATACATGAGGATGTGGAGTTTGTGTGGCTTCTAAGTCCTGTGGGAAAATGGTGACTAATGGTGTCTGGTTTTTAACCAGAGAGCAAATTCAAGAAGTAGTTCAGCCATCCACCCTGATTCCCCATCCTACTCCTCTGGCACATTCTCCATCATTCAGTAGATGCATCTAAGTTGGGTACCAGTGTGGCTTTTTGAATGGACTGCATGTCCTACTCCATGATCAGCCTACACTTCCAGGTGTAGGTGCTTGTTTGGGAAGTGGCCCCAGCCCCAGCATTATCAAAGAGAAGCTAGAGGAAGAGCCTGCTGTGTTCCACGTCAGGAAGGCAGCTGGTGGAGTGAGGACTGCTTCTGTCAGTGGGTTGCAGGGGAGCTTTTTCGCTTAAAGGCAAAGCAATCACTTCATCCTCTCTCCAGTGTTTTCTTACCTGCTTGGAACAGCCATGTGTCTCAAATGACAGGGTAGAAATGCTCTAGCCCATCTCTCCTGAAGGGACTCTTAAGCCGTATTACAGCAGCAACTTCAGGTAGCCTTGGCTCCCTTCTGGAGGCCATTCTCTTTGAGGTGTCATCCTCAAGCAGCACACACATTGAATGGGTAAAGGTAGAACAGGCTCTCGCAGGAAGACACAGTGCCAATAGCTGGCTGGGGCCTGGCCAAGGTAAAGTATCTCATTTTACAGTGAGATAGAAGAAGGTCATCATAACAATTGGAATATTTTCACCTTTCTCTCTGCTGTAATCTTTCAGGCAAAGATAAGTGACAGAACCCCTACACTCACCCACCAAATGCTGCTTCCCACACTGATCAAGCTCAGTGTGCAGGTGGAGGGCAGGGAACATTTACAGCAGGGGCTGATGGCAGCCGCAGAACAGCAGCTTGATGTTAGAGGAGGGAATGAGCTGAGCCTTGCTTATGAGGAAATCTCATGTGTAATCTGAACTTCACTGCTCATTTCTGTCTCTACTTCCCTCTCGCACTCTGTTTGTTACCCTGGATGACTCACGGTATAAGATCCTTCTTACAGAAGGATCAGCAGAACAGGGTATGGGTTTTATAGCTCTGATCCAGAGAACGCCTGCATACTCACTAAAGATCAACATACCCTGTCAATGTCAACCCCATCTCTGTCCTCTTCAGACTGACCATGGAGGGAACAGTCAGACAGTCTCCATGACCATCCCCAGCAGTGACAGTGCCTTCTCTCCTTCCTCCCCAGGGAGCCCGCTGTGCTCGTGCTGCGTTCCAGACCCCATGGGCCTCTCCTTCCTGCCCACCTACGGCTGCCAAAGCAACCGCACCGCCAGCGTGGCCGCGCTGCGCATGAAGGCGCGCGAGCACTCGGAGGCCGTGCTCCAGTCTGCCAACCTCCTGCCCGCCGCCAGCAGCAGCCCCACTCCTCCTGCCAAACCCGGCCCCGAGGGCAGCCAGGACAAGCAGCCCTCCCCAGCCAAGGAGCACATGGAAGGGGAGAAGAACGTATGAGGGCGGAGTGGTGCAGGCCCCTCGGCTCAGGGCCATGCCCCGCCGCCGGCGCTCTGCCATGGGGTGAACTGCAGTGTGGCCGTGCCCAGTGGGACGTCACGGGGCCACCACGGACCCGGCACGGCTGAGTGGCCTCTTTGGCTGCCTTTCACGCACCCTTGCTTTTCTTGTGTCGCTGTAGGTTCTCGTCCCTGATTTATCAGCACTATCTGTGTTTGGAAACGTTCGTGAAACTGTTTTTATTCCCTGTCCCCGCCATACATCCCAGGGACACTGAAAGGCCCAGGATCCTGGCTTGCTCCTCCACGTCTCAACTTCACACTCTGTGTGAAATGGATGGCTGGAAGCAGCACATCACTTCCAGACGTGAGCTCTGGGACAAGAGATGCACCCAGGCACCAGTTACTCCACCGCTCACAACAGAGGAGAAGGAATGTCCAGGTATATCCCAATGTGGCCTGCTGTTTTCTGAGGCATTTGATTTCAACCGAACCGATCCCAGGCAATCCAGGTGTAAGAGGAGCAGAAGATAGAACAAAACTCTTCATGATTTTTTCCGTCTGTCTTCTTTTCTCTGAAAGTGAAGCTTCCCATGGAGTAGATTACTGGGAAATAGCTGAGATCAGTTTACTTGTGAGTAAAATCCTTGCACTAGCTTCTGTGTGAACATTAATGTATTACTCTTGCCATTCCCTGGGTTAGATATGAAAGACATGACTTCAGAGTGGCATTCACAGCTTCAAACAGTAATGCTGGTATTTTATGCAGTGTGCAATTGTCTCTAGATCTGCATAAAGCTGGGGGTATTTTGACACCACTGTCTTGGAAGAAGAGACTGGAAGAAAAAAAGTAATCCTTCATTGCTAGACTGCAAATATGTTTTTCCATGTTTTGTTTTTAATAAAGTGGAAATAAAGCTTGGAAGGATATCCCTTTATGCCATCCAAATTCAGACTATTCCATTTGCTGAAAGCTTGTTGTAATGAATATAGATATGAAAAGAGATTAATTATTATAGACTGGGAACAGTGCAAAGGAGAAATTGATGCCGTAGTAATTATAGTCTGATCTCTCACCCAAACCTCCCCAAAGCAAAGCAGACTAAGATCTGAAGGGCAGTCATTTTAATCTGGGGTGCCTCACATTTTTTTCCATAGGAATTGCACATGCAGATTTAAACTTAGTGACATGGACTTGCATTTTTCAGGTGCCATTTGCAGCCTGCTTAGGCATGTCCACAGGTGTCTCTGGAAAACAGGCTGAAACCACTTCTCTGAGACTTTGATCAAGTAACATGGAGGCTAGTGGAAGGATTCCTGTCACTTCTGATCCTGCACATTGTGCTGAGGACCTCCTGGAATGTCCTCAGCACATGCTTTTACACAGAGTTTTGTTTGGTTGTTCACAGGATCCAAGTCTGGGAATGTGTTTGGAAAGGCAGTCCTGAGTAAGTTTGGTAGTAAAACTTTGTCTCCTCCGTGTAAGTGATCTCAGCCCATGAACCTGAGACTTCTCTGGGGCTCACAGGACCCCTGGTGCACACCTTCCTTTCCATGAGGCATGGTTTGGTGCCAGCTCCCACTCCTTGGCAGCACCAGGCACCATCATTGTCGAGGAGTCAAGGATACCAGGCACCCCCAGAGTGGAGTTTGTGTCTTCTGGGCACAAGCCAGCAGAGAGGGCATTTCTGGGTCTGTCCTTCAGTCAGACAACAAAGAAAAGTAAGTCAGGGCCCACATTCATCAAATGGAGTAATTTTGCTTTACTTCTGCCACACAGTGTGTTTCTTTTGGGGATCCTTAACTGGCCTAATGCAGGGAGGGGAACATACAGTAGTATGTGATCTGCTTTTGTGCTCCTAGCTTCAGGAGCTGCTCTGCTGAACTCTGGGTGGAGGTGGCTTCTGTGGCTGCAAGTTATGGCTTAGTTCAACAACAGCAGCAACCCTTTTCTTCCACCAAAATAAAAGAGATCACCGTGTGCTTTGTTGTAGTAGGGGCTGGAGGAAAGAGAATCACTGTTTTCTTAGTGATATTCCCAATCATAATATTTTTTTCTCCCTCCTAAAAAAAGACTAAAAAAATATTCCAGTCCAAAGAGGCAGGCCCAACTTTGTTTCAACATAATTACCTTGCATTCACTTGAACTTCAGCCCTTCTGTACACTAACTCTTCAATCTAATTGTTTGATTAAACTCGTATTTCCTCCAGAAAGGTACATAAATAAGTGAATTGTTGAGCAAATTAAGAATACTTAACAGCATTGCATCTGAAAAGTAGTTACGCTGATTAAATTTTCTGTCCTTGAGGATTTTCAGGAAATTACTTTTGATCGTCAATAACACAATTAAGTAAACTACACGCACATTAGCATGAATAATTGATAAGAAATTATGTATTACCACGAAGCACTGATTTAATAATTCATGATGCGACACTCTAGTGACTGTGCAAAACTGGATAACATCGACAAGTCTGCCTGATGTTGCTGGAAATGCTGCAAATACAAACAAGTCCACAGTATTGTTGTACAATAAAGGAAAGTATCTGATGCATGCTGTAGTTTCTGTTTGTTTAATACTTGAATAAATTTAGAAAGAAGACCCTGAAAAGCTCCTGTACTGTTTTCATTCAGATCAATTTCTCTGTGCAAGCACCTGCTTTCACATTGATGACTGTCCTGTTCTGCTTAGACCACAGCGATGCTGCAGAGTGAGGGAGGCTCTCCCATGCACAGCTAGAACCTGCTGAGCACCTCAGAACTTGCAAAATTAGGGGACTCAAAGCTTCACAAAGCCTCTCGGTAAGGAGCAAAGCGGCATTAGTCCCCCTTAAACCTGAGCTCTTCAGCGTCTGATGTGTCTGTGATTACAATTGTTCAGTAAGATTTTGTGGGTGATTGCTCTAAGTCAGCCAAAAATGAAGCTGATTTGTGTGTTTTGAGTGTACACGATGCCATGTTAAACTCTAGGCCAATTCTCTCATGATTCTTGCAGTTTACTGAGGGGAGTCAGATATATATTTGTGTTCTTGTCAGCATGTTGGGGGAAACCAGGGCATGGTGAGCCACCTCTTCCTCTCAGCTTTTGATCTGAGACCTGTCTGCTCAGGGCAGTGGTCCCGAGAGAGCTTGTTTGAATTCTCTCAGCAGTAGCACAAGGGCAAGAGCAAAACTCCAGAGATCATGTCTCTGTCATGCTTGTTCCCAGCCACCAGACCCTGCTCCCTTCCAGATGGACTGCCCACTGCAGATGAGGCACCTGCCTACTTTCTGTGCTGTCATATATCAGGGCTATGCCACTTAAACCACTCTAATGGCCATTTCAGTAGCTCTGATTAAGTCGGGCATTCAAAAGTTTATAACTCAGCTATAAAAAGCCACTCAGGCTGAACCCCAGCTTCAGAGGCTGAAGCCCAAGGGGATGATTTACATGAGAGCTATTCCAAAATTAGCCTGCATGGTATTTTTTCCGTTATGTGGAGGAAAAATGGAAGTCCAGTCAGACAAATATGCTTTGTTTGACAGCTAACTTCATTGTCACTGGGTCCTATGCAGTAATTTTCTCTGAATTTCTGTACTAGCATGAGCCATGTGTAGCATGAACTGTGTCAGTGTTGCTTGCTTAGGTTTGGCAAAGTATCTCCAGTCCTGGGCTCCTTTCTCAAGAAATCATGGACATCCACAGCTTCCCCCTCATCCCCCACCTCCCCAGCATCCTCACTCGTGCCTCTGTGGACAGCCTACAGTCCTGCCTCCAGCCCTGGTGCTGAGTCTCCGCTTGTGCTGTGGCCATGCTGCAGCTCCTCCTGCTCCAGGGCTGAGCCTGGCGCTCCTGGGGGTGCTGCAGGGCATTCAGGAGCCCGTGCTTGGGACGTGTGTGGGCTGGGGTTTGTTAATGGGAGTTGCTGCAAAGTGCCACACCATGGGGCCTCTTTATAAGGTTCATGCCATTACCAATGCCATGCTTGTTACCTCTTGCAGGTCTATTTAAGGCTCCTTATGCCTGTGTACATTGTAACAGGAGATGTGGAGCTGTGTTTTCTCCTTCACTCAGTTATGCTTTAGGCTAGTCCTTCCTACACTGCATGATGGATAGTAATGAGACTGTTGGTCTAATTGGCTCTTTATTAGGAGTATTATTTACAACAATGCTAAAGGCCATGTGTATGCACATAAAGATCTTGGTTTACCACTAAATTCTTCCCTCTTGCTGTCGGTGCCCTCCCCCCTGTTCCCCACAGATCGCTGCCCTTGGTGAATTTGGGATGACGTTCTCTCCACTTCCCAGAGGAGTGCCCCATCCCAGGTCATGGCCAGGGAT
The DNA here is from genome assembly GCA_013396875.1 of Vireo altiloquus. NCBI lineage: Eukaryota > Metazoa > Chordata > Aves > Passeriformes > Vireonidae > Vireo > Vireo altiloquus. The sequence continues at coordinate 732,497 of VZRF01001712.1, forward strand.
GAAAGCCTGCTGGCAGGGCTGTGTCTCTGGGAAGTCTGCACTTCTGCTGTGCACTCAAGCTTTCTGCTTCCCTGCAGCAGAAAGAAGCCAGTGCAGTGTGGGAGGAAGTCATTTGCTGCCGGGTGGACCACAAGGGAACAGGGGATGGAGATGAAATGCTTGTGGTGTGCTGCTGTGGCACATCCTCCCTCTAAAAGAGCTGCTGCTCGATAAAGATCCTGTTGTGCTTGGCTGGCGGTGCGGTGGAAGCCGTGAGTGAAGCAGGGGAAGTGAGATGCCCTGCACTGATACTCGAGCCCTGAGTACATAATTCAGACCTCTCCACTGAAGAGTTTGACACCCCTCTCTGAGATCACAGTGCAGCCCGAGGGCGGGGGGTGTGCACCACCACAATGCCATAAATTAAAGAGCAATTGAGTACAATAAACAATGCTTTATTCTTTCCAGTTAAAAACTTCCTCTGCAATGTAGTAAAATATTGACTTTAGGTGGCCATATTACCACAAAATAAGATCTTTTCCTGATAACAACCGAAGAAGCGTTTACATAGACCCAACTTATGAAAATGTGATTTTCATTGGCCTGTAGCACATCCAGGCTCAGTTGAGATGCGTTGACCATATTTTAGTAATCCAACCTGTCTACCACAAGTAGGTGCTGGTCTGCTATTTCAGAAGTCTGAGCATCATATTTTGGAGCTGTGAGATGTTTCCTGTGGCAAACTAGTAATAGTTAAATCCCACCTGGATTTAAAATATTGGCTTGCATAACTCTTCTAGTATTTCATTTCAATGGCTTGTTCTGTAGTCAGTGTTTTTTCAATGTGACATTGAGAAGGCACAACACACCACCTCTTGTGTCGTTTTACCAAGAGTTTTCACGTGCAGAGCAACAAAGGGCAGCTTCTAGAACTCTGTTCAGATGGGCCTGGAGGTTATTAAAGCTGCTTCTGGTCTCAGACAGTTCAGCTAAATCACTCTACAGTGTCCTGGAGCACCTGAGACTGTGACAGCTGTTTGTACAGAGAAAATATCCACTCCTCTGGCCTGGGCTAATGGCGAGGTGGCTGTTACTGACCTGCTTTCTAAGTCCCAGCTTAAGCCAGAGTTCTGTGACATCAGTGTTGTGTGCAGGTGGACACCTGGAAGTATGTCATCCTTCATGCCTTACTTACCCATCTTCTGCCCTACCAATGGCCTGAACATGCTCTGAGAAGTGCCTTCAGGTTGGGAGATCTCTGATAGTGTGCTTGGAAAATGCACCCTGAGAGCAGCAGCCATCAGAAGGCAGGCCAGGCACAGCCAGCCTGAGACACTGCTCATTGGGACTGGTCAAGGCCAAGAGAAAACTTTTCATTTTTAATTAAACTGTGTTTGCTTTGTCAGCTGAACTGGTTTACCTTTCAGTTCTTCTGTTTCAGAATTCTTTTTTATTAAACTCCAGCATTCAGTATTGGCCCTAGAGACTAACACTTGCTGTAGTGGCAAATTTATTAAGACTCCCCTAGGTACAAATAGGCCAAGTTTTTTATTATGTGCACACGGCTTCTTTACACCCGCACTGTACATGAGGCAATGTGTTAAATAAGATCCAAAGCCCATTAAATGAAGAAGCCCATCTCTGCAAAGAAGACTCCCCAGGAACCTAAACTCTGCCTGTTATATCACAGCTGGCTCACCCTCACTCCGTCGTGCTGGCTGAAGCCATCAGGTTTTGGCAGATGCTTGAGAACCAAGATGCTGATGTGATCACCAGCCTTGGCACAGCAAGGGATAGGAGCATCCCTGGGAGTTGTTACTTTTTATTAGAAATATTTCTGTAGCAGTGCACTAGAAGTTGGCTGCTGGCAGGGAAGGAGAATGTACAGGAGAAAAGAGCTGATTCTATTTCTCCTCTGAACCATTACTTTAGAGCTAAACCCAACTGGGACTGAGCCAGAGGTTCTCTGGGGAGGATTTGACAATCATCATCCAACAAGGGTCAGAAGGAAAGTTTAAAAATCCCTCTCAGAAAGCCAGATACTTGAATACTTCTCCTGAGGGTCTGAACCTGAGAGTAATCCAGATTGATGCTGCTGCTTGTTCAGATAAATAACAAGGACAACAAGCAGCCAGACATCCTGTGTGTGTGTGTGAGCATGCACATTCAAACCACAGCTTCCTCTCTCTTCTGGTGGAGTTCCCCTCTGCAGGGCTCAGGAGCAGCGTTTAGGTGAGTCAGCCTCACGCACCCCACAGAGCCCTTTCTCTGTCAGCAAAGTCCAGGACTCACTGCAAGAGGTTTTGTCTTTACCTCCACTAAGAGGCTGCGGCGTGCAGCTCACAACCTGGCTCCAAGCTGGAAGGAAAGGAAAGAGGAGAGTTTCTTATTCAGTTTTGCTAGCTATCCTTTTGCACTGTGACAAGCCAACCTGAGCCCTATGATACTCTTTTTTCAGTGCAGACATTCTGAAGGGAGATATTTCTTGCTAGGGGGTCCCTCTTTTATTAATTGAATGAGTGTCCATAGCTTGAGAGGTGACTTTCCCCTTCACTGATGGCTCACAAGCCACCTGGGACCCCTCAGTGCCTCTGTGTCACCCTGCTCCTCAATGCCACAATGCCTTGTCTGCATCACGTGGTCACCAGAGATGAGTACCAGTAGTGCTGAAGATATAAGTGATAGTGTTTGTCCCCCACAAAGGGATCACTAGAACATGGCTGAAATTCTCTTTTGAAGTTGCTTGTTGGCTGGATTCAATTTTTTTTGTTACAATGTTGGAGGTCTGCTGCTCTGTACAAATATCAAGTGTCTATAGAGCTGCTGAGTCTGGGAAGTCTCTTGTTTATATGAAACTCTGAAAATCTTCAGATTCACACCCAGTCCAGATGAAATCAAACTTGTAAGAAAATAATCTACTGAGTTAAGAGCTATGCTTTTTCACCAGCTTGATGAATCACATACAAATTACATAAAATTACTTCAGTGACACTGGGACTTTTCTTTTTTCAGTACCACAGTTTGCCAGACACTGGGAAAGCAGGAAAGGAGTGAACAAATGAGAGTCTTTGTTATTAATTAGATTTTAGAATTACATTACTGAGCCAGAAAAGGAGGAGCCAAAGTACTGGAAACACCTTATTCCTGCTGCCTCTGCATGGACAGGTGATTTAGCCTTGATTTCATACTCTCTCTCTGGGACTTCCATGTGCCCAACCAAAATAGCTCCTGCATGTAAAGGTGGATATATCTGCCCCACAATTTAACAAGCCCTTTAAGGAAGCAAACCTTAGCACCTGCCACAAGGGAGAATTGCATTGGTCAGATGCTATTTTTGTAAATGATGACACCTTTTAAGCACATTGTTCTTCCTTCATCCTTTCCCCCTGCCCTGTCAGGCACCCTCTCTCTTCCTGAGCTCAGCTCCTCACATTTCTATCAGCAGGAGGGAATATTTTGGGCTTGCTACAGGCAGACTGGGAAATACTTGTGCTGGCAGAGCCGGCAATAAGCAGCAAGGAGCAAAAAAGTCTTCTAAATAGCCCAGCATGTTATGGAGGATGATGTCTGCTGTGTGCTCTGTTAGCTAACAGCATGCACACAGCAATGTGAGCATTAATTTGGGGGAATTAGGAATGAGCGAGGGTTTAGTTTTTTTCAAGCAGGATTTAGATTTAGCCATAATAAAAAACATATACTGGGAATGTACGGTTTTATCTGTGGCCTCTGAGCATCACAGGCTTCCTCCTGCTCAGCCTGGTCGAGCATTTGTGACCGTGGCTGACAATGCTGTTCCAGCAAATGCCCTGGATGCAGCCACATGTATAAACCTTTGTTTTACCCCCAGCTCAGCTTTATCTACAGGGTGAAGGGTATTTACCTGCTGAAGGAGTGCTTCAAGTGCTGTGTGGATGTACCATTGCCCTTACTTTAGTGCCACTAGCACAGCATGAATGCCACTGGAAGCTTTCCAAGGACTAGGCTGTTGTTTGGGGTTTTCAGATGAGAAGCGTAAAAATTGACGAGTGTAAACCACGTGGTTGGTGTCCTGCTGCGCCTGATCAGATAACCTCTCAGCATACCCCAGGGATGCAGATATTGTACACCATTAAACACGTCTCGGATGCCCAGAAGGATATAAATCTCCAGCCAGGTTCCTGTACCGCTGGAAAGCAGAGTTAGTCGGCAGCGGGAACAGCCCTCCTGCAGCGTTAATAGAAGATTGCCAGCGTGGATCCCGACACACGGCAGCTGCATCCAGAGCCGGGCCAGCACAAGAGGGAGCTCCGCTGTGGCTCATGGTGACAGCAGTGCTGGGAGCGCTTGTCTGCGACAGCACCAGAAACTGCTCCCCTCACACAGCCATTCTGGTAAGGGTAACATCTCCTCCTCATTCCTGACCAAAAAAACTAAACTGACCAAAAAAACCCTAAACCACCACCAGCAGCAAAACAAACCAACCAACCAAAACCCACAAACATTAGGAAAAAAAATTCAAAACAATATTCAGCTCAACAAACTACAAAGAAATAAACGGACAAACACATTGTGATATTTTAAACCCTTTTCTTTATCTTCAAATTAATAATATATGTTTTTAAATTAATGGTTGCTTTTAAAAGTAGTTTCAGTGCAAAAGAAAAGGTCCAGATATCCGTGTAAGAAAATGAGGACTTCTCAATAATTTCTGAGCAAATTTCCCACCTGCGAAGACAGCAGATGAAAAAAAATTAATACTCCAAAAGTGTAGGCTTTTTTCCAAGCAATTTTAGTGTTGTCAAAGCAGTGTCTTTTTCAGCAAAGAAGCTGTTTTATTGGAAAATTACTGCTTAGGTGCAGTCATGTGACTTGGCTGTGTCAGTAGGTTTTTGGTCCAGTCCTCCAGCTGGTATTTGATCCCACTTGGTTTATGTTAGGACTCATCTGGTTGCTAAGGAAAGGAGTTTATGGGAGCAGGATTAGTGCTAGGGCCAGTTCTGCTGCTGGGTTGAGCTGCTGGGGCTGATCCCATTGCCAGGAGGGGTGTTTGTGTCTCGGGCTGATAATGCAGGGGGTTCAGGAAGGGGGCATAGTAAGCAAAAGGGCATCTCCATCCCCCTTTACAGTTCCCCCTGGGGGGCTGCCCAGGACACCTGCAGCACCTTTGGCAAGGGGGGACAATATGTGGGTGACCACCCTGCCTCCAGCAGAGAGACAGAGGTGTGGGGGCATCCCAGGGACAACCCTAGTCCTGGCAAGAATGTGGAAAGGAGCAAACATTCATCTCCCTGGGGTAGTGGAGCATGGGAACCTCAGGGCAAAATGGAGCTCCCCTGGGGGAGCTGCCAGTAGCAGGACATGTGCACTGACAAGTGGGAGATGGAAAGAACAGTTGAGGGCACCCTTTAGACCATGTCCAGACACTTCAGAAAAACATGAATACTATATCTATAATTTTATATAGACATGTAGGCATACCTAGATACATCTCTACATAGGTAAACATCCATGCATGGGTGCACTATCGACAATAACATTTTCTTAGTATAAAGTGGTAGGAAATTCTCCTTTCATTCTTTTTTTACCTTTTCATTTTGGAAATTTCAAATAGCACAGACAGTTTTGGCATGGAATAATGCTGGAATGTTTTCACCCGCATTCCTTGGGAAGGGATGCAGTCTCAGGGCACCTGTTCCAGGCAGTCAGTGCTCACCAGCAGAAACTGATTCTACCAACAGACTTTCAGGAATCTCAGGGCAATCAAAGAGAGTCTCTCTTGGGCCAGATCCAGTTCTCATCCCCTGCAGCTTTTCAGTGCTAGGAATAGAAAGAAGGATCAATGTTTATCTCAGAGTCTATCTTCTCTGCCCTGTCAATGTAAAGATGGTCCTGAAGAAGGCCACCTTAGCTCACCTGAAATGCTTCATGTTGGTGACTACGCTGACAATGCTGGTGTAGCAATAATTCCATTTTTGTGTGCTCTAAATGCTGCCATTCCCCATGCCAGCTTTAAGCAAGTGAAGGGACAGCTGTGGAAAGATGAGGCTCAGATTGCCAGTGGGCAGGAGTGTGAACACACTGGGGAGCTCCATGACAAGGGAGTCCAAGTCAGCACAGGGAAGGGTCAGCCTGTCAGGCAGCTGCCTTTGACAAGCCCTGGCTTCTAAAAGTGCAGTTCCAGCTTTGAACACTTTTTGCTTTTTGCTGGAGTCCAACTTCTTTCCTTTGCTAGAAGGGTTTCAAAGATTGTCCCTGCTTCTCACAGAGTCTTCTCTCTCTCCTTCTTTCAAAGTACCCCAGGCCTCAATTTACTCAATATGGACTTGGACACAGGAAACTGCTTATCATTTAGCACTGCAAGCTGCTTTCCCCAAGGCTTGAGTTAAATCTGCTTTAATAAAAACACAGAGCTTTAGTCAATTGGGACATAAATGATTTCTCTTCTGCACTATTGGAATGCTGCTTTCTAAGTATGTTCAACAGCATATTAGAAGCAAGTCTCTAATTGGCCATATAGTACCAAAGATCTGACTATCTAATGTGAGATATCAACATCATGAAAACTTTGAGAATATCAAAAAGAAGCAAGGCAAGACCACAGGTCATTTTCAGCCATTCCCTATCCATTTAAACCCCATAATTACAATATTATATTTAGTATCAGGGGGCAGTGTTAAATGCGAGATCATCATAAGACCAGAATAATCATCCTAAAGACAAAATAAATTAATCATTGACCTCTGTTATAATGAGGATTTCACAAAAAAACCCCAAACACATTGAAGTTCAATTTACTCAAGTGTTCCATGTTCTTTATCTCCTATAAGGCTCTGAAGCAGTTTCTTTAATAAAAATGACTGATGTACATCAGTTGCTCCAAATTACACATTTATATGTATTCACTAGAGCCCATGTAACCCATCATGTGCAATATCACCAGCTTCTGATGCTGCTTTTCAGTGAGAGAGGGGATCAAACTTAGAGTTCCTTATTTACTCAGAAATGAAACAGAGTATATCCCCCAAATACAGATATGCAAACCTGTCAATTATTTCTGGTAAAAACAAAACCAACCAACCATTCTCTTTATGGTCTGTTATATTCATATCACAGTAGCACTTCCACTGTCAGCAAGGACTGCTTGGCCTCTCAAGGATCAAAGCAGAGCAAACCAAAATAAAACTGACAGTCTGGACAAGGACTAGCCAAAGTAACTCTGAGGAGTCTCCACTGTGTTTCGTAACACAACATACAATAAGAGAAAATGAGGAGAAATGTGAAAAAAGACAAGTTACACACCTGGCAACTTCTCCCAGGTGGATGGGACACAGGCATTACAAAAGCCCTGGTGTCCTCTGCATGGTGGCAAGAAGGTGATCATCTCCCAGTGCTTCTGGACTGGGTGCTGGCACCATATCCCCAAGGTCCTCTGGCCAGACAGACCACTGCCCTCGCACAGCAGGGAGGGGTGGCAGTGACCACAGGAGCCCCATATGGGCCAAAGGTGTTTTTGCCCAGCCTCCTGCTCCCTCCCTTTAGGGAAGGGAGGAAGGGGGATGAAACCCTGCATCCAGTCATCTCCTAGGTGTTTTAATTGTATAACACACACAAACACACACAGGCACACTTCCTTGTGGTCAACTTTTTCTGCCAGCATAACTGGAGATAAAATTACAGTAACACATAATTACAATGAAACAGCTGGGTAGAAGTCATTCCAGTATTATAAAACAAGTCCCATTTATTCTGTTTATTAATTAATAAATAATTACTTATTCACAAATACAGCTGCATTGATGGAACGTGCCGATGACATAAATCTTCTTGAACAGATGACTTAGGAAGGCACTGAACACTCGAGGAGGAGTTGACAAAAATCCATGCACTTAGGGCATTTCAATGAAACTGAACTCTTTAAAACAAATCCAGCATTTCCCACGAGGAAATTCAAGCCCTTGGGACAGAGCCATGGCTGTGGGATGGCAGTCCAAGTCTGCCATGTGACAACTGGACTGTTGGCATTGCAGTTACCCCACAAGGAGAAGGAGATTCAGAGGGAGGCAGTTCTGGCCCTAGAACCAAAGACTAAGTAAGTCAGGTTCCGCCTCAGTCACGCCTGCCAAGGAAGAATCACCACTGTAAAGGAGCCTCAGGGCACCAAGAAATGCAACATGCACAAAGGTGATGTGCAGGAGAAGGAAACAGTGAAAACAATGGCTCCCGTTCCCTTCAGCCTGCCGTGCTTCCGTGCATGTCAAGAACCTGCCACGTTCTTTAGTCCTAACCACTGTCTGCTGGCAAGGCAGAATTTAGCTTGGTTTGCCTCAACACCTCTTTAACCTACACCTTAATGTCACTGTCACAAAACAGTGTTTTCCTACAACTGCTTTCATGACTATTGCACATTTCCCATAGCACCCCTCCCCCAAAGAAAAGGGTCAATTTACAGCTCTCATTTTGCCTAGTACTGATCTCTTCCAGCCTTGTTTCCCACAGCAGCAATGGAAAACATCCCCCCAACAAACATGGACAGAATAAGGCAAGGAAAGAAAAATATTTGTAATTTGAAAAGGTGTCATTTGTCTTCCTTTTAACACACAAACACTTTGTGTTCACCATCACAGGCATTAGTGCTGTCCTACAGTGATATGAAAATGGCAGTTTTATAGGTATATTACATATTCATATATATGGGGTTGTTTATGTCGATGCATGTGTGTGTTTCTACAGGGGTGGTCTCGGCCAGAGACAGGTTTGCTGATGAGTTCCTACTCAATATCAGGCTGGGACCTGGAGCAATACTTTTATATCATTCACTCCCTGTGGCAAAGTGCTCCAGGGAAAGCTGTGGATACAAGACAAGAACCACCTTCTTATCTATTTTCAAAATTCCCCAGTTCTTTGTTTGTTTCATTCCTTACAATTGTAGAATCATTAAGGTTGGAAAAGACCTCAGAAATCATTGAGTCCCACAGTTAACTTGGCACCAAGGGTTCACCACGCCTTTGAAACACTTCCAAAGATGGTGACACCGCTGCTTCCCTGGGCAGCTTATTTCAATGACTGAGCACCCTTACAGTGAAAAAGTTTTTCCTAATGTCTAATCTAAGCCTCCACGGAGCAATTTCAGGTAATTTCCTCAGGTCCTGTCACTTGTTACCTTGGACAAGACCCTCATCTTGCTACAACAATTTAGCTACAGATTTTCCAGGTCAAAATGCCTTCTGGAACCTGTTCAGCCCACTGTGAATGCAGCTCCCTGAAGCTGGCAGAAAGGGCTGAGGGAAATGAAGTCCTGCTTGAAATGTATTTGGTATCCAAGTTAGGACTGGCTCCTCTTTAGATGCCAATATTTCAGTTTGCCTTAACAGCAGAGTGAAAAATAGAGCCAGCTTTCCTCTCATACCTGGAAGCAGTATAATGGAGCATCCCATTCTCCAGAATAAGAGTTTAAAGAAGACCCTTGATAAAAGGGTGCAGATGCATGCATGTCTACAAAACAAATGACAGTTAAAGAAGTAAAAGGGATGCTTTTTAATACACTCATGCATTTTTGTAATCAAATTACCATTTATTTTTTAATCTGCACACAGATACTTCATATCCGTAGCTTTTCCTTGGAGAGGAAGCTTTTATCCTGTGCTCTGAGAGCCTACTTCTTGACTTGTGGCCGTTAAGGGAATTTAAATTTGTAATATCACACACACAAAAACAACAACAAAAAAAGGTTTGTGCACTCTGATAGGCTTTAAGATTTCATAGGTTTTGTCTAAATGCACCATGGAAAACTCTAATGGATCTATTTATCTATATTTTAACATGTGGATCAGATTCTGCTCTATACTGGATAGATGTTATGCTGTATAGACCAACAGCAACAGAGAAGTGCAACATGAATAGCACCATCAGTTTAAAAAATATTTGTGATTAAAAAAAATATTTATAGTAAGAGCCACTTCCCTTAATTTAAAAATTTGAAAATTAATTATTGTTCCTAAACACTCTTGATTTTCAATATTTAAAAAAAAATTCTTTCAAAATGAGTCCTTTCTCATGGAGACTGCATTTTCTGAGTCAAAGTTCATTTAAATTTTAATGTTTTCAGAACAGAAGCACAGGATAATTCAGGCAGCAAAATATCTCAGGAGGTCACTGGGTGAACCTTCTGCTCAAGGAGGGTTAGCTCTGAGGCCAGCCCAGGTTGTTCAGGGCTTTATTCAGTTAGGTGCTGAAGACTTTCCAGGGTAGAAAACTGAACAATAAATATTTATTCAGATATGGGTATTTGGCTGAATATGCTTAAACCCCAAACCATACCAGTACAGGCTTATTCATTTCCACCCCACACCTCTGCTCAACCAAACCTACCAAATCACAAAGTGCATAACAGGTGAAATGAACCTTAGAAAATCATTAAAAGCTAAATCCAAACCCCACTGTAATCAATGAAGTCATGCCCTTAGTGTTTGTCTAAGAGAAATGTTTTAGTAAGTGGCTCTGATGAAAGGAAGTGTTTGGTGGGACCAGGACAGGTTGTGAACACATGGCTCTTGTCAGGGATGGAGGAAGGCTGAGAGCTGAATTCAGGTTAAGGAAAGACAAAAACCACAAAGTGGGTCTGTGTCCCAAGAGAGGATTTAGTCCTGGGAAATTTACTGAAGAAAATCTCTGTCACAAATATTAACACTGGGACAGTGGAGCAGTGCCTGTGTCCTGTCTCCACATTGTATTCATTAACAAAAGGCCTGGTTCATCCCTTTCTTTTCAGGAAGTCAAGAGCTGCTTCACTGAAAAAAATCCCATAAAAATTGCCTAAGATGTGAATCAAGCTGGAAGTCACTGGCACGATTCTTCATTAGAGCTTCTGCATTTCAGTTGTAACTGGGGAAAACAGTATGAAAATGAGACAGAAAAAACTAAGCCAATACTCCAAATATAGATATTTATAGGCAGGAACATTACATTCAATTTTTCCATCTTTTCATCTGGGTTCCCTCATTATCTATGATGAAAAAAAGGGCTTATGCAAGGATGAGTGGTATTTTCATACAGATCTTTCAAAGGAAAGTGATAATTCAAAGAAGAACTTTTCTAGAAATTAATACTTTGGACATTTTGAATCTTTCATTTTTTTGTTTGTTTGCATTAAATCACAGAATTCACAAGATCAAAATCAGGTACATCTTTCAGATTTTAAAAGTTAGTTCCATGTTTCAGTGGGAGCCTGAAAACAAAACAGAACACATTTCAATTACAATAGCAAAGAACTTCTTGTCCTAACAAACAATTAAATACCGTTGTGGGATTTCATTCTGCCTTGCTCCTCACTGAAATATTTCAGGCAAAGTATCAAGATAACCTGAAGTTTTAAGTTGCATTATAAATAAACTCTGACTCTGGGGGAACCTATTTGGATGTTATCAAGAAATACAAAGAATTCAGCAGCATGTTAGTGGGCACTGCAAAAGTATATGAGAAGTCTAGAGCAGCTGCAACTGTATTCTGGTTGTTTAAAAGGTTTATTTTTCTGACACGGCTGCTGTATTGTGCATCCAGTATACAATCTTCTTGTCAATGGCATCAGGGCAATCAACCTGTGCAAAATATGAATCTTGCATATATGGCTTATTTGTAGCCACATACTTTCTACCTGTCGATATAGTTCAAAGGCAGTGAGTGAGGAAAGTTCAGTAGGTGCAGCATCAGTCCTCATAGGATGGACAGGATGGTCTCATAGGTTTTATCTTGTGCCATGTATCGTGCAACACATCTGGGCAATAGGACACTTGCTTTGGCTATCCCAGCCTCCTTAATGGCAAAGCAGCAGCAGCAGCAAGCAGTGGCTTCATACTGTCACATGTATTTGTCTAGCTGGCATTGTCTCTTCATCTCACTGATAATTTGGTGCTTACTCAATTTCACTTTTCTTCAGAGTGGTCATTACCTTGCGTCTTTCATCATGAACAGCTTTCATTTTCTTTCCCACCCAAACCACAATGAGATTCAGACAGTGTTGTACAAACATCAAATCTGCATGTGCTTTTGTGTGCATATGTCTGTCCAAACAGTTCTTATAAACACTAGCTGGCATGTTTTGTTTCTTCATTTTTCAAGATACTCCTTCAGCAGCAAAATCATCTAAATTGGTGAGGGTGACAATGCCAGTATTTTGGGTTGGGCTCACATCCTTTCCTAAGTGAACTAGGGTTTCTCTGGCATCCTGATGGTAGGAGTAGGAGGCTGGTTCAGTGTAGGGGTGAGTATCCACAGATTCGGTGTATCTGTAGTCCTGCTGGCCATCTTCAGGGAGTTCAGCTGGTTCTGGTCCAGCAGGCTCTGACCAGGCAGGTTCAGAGAGCTGAGAAGGTGATTTCAGCACTGCCACTGATGAGGCTGGCAAAGGCAGCACTCTAGGGTAGGAGGCATAGGGAGAATGCTTAATTTCTGAAGAGGTGGACTGGTGTAAGTTCTGTTCCAAGGAAGGGACTGAGACTTGAACATATTTGCCAGTTTCTGGGTCATAAAATGTCTTTAAATTAACTTCGGCTGGTAAATCAACTACATAGTATTGACCAGAGTCGGGGTCTTGGAGGAGTTTCCGCTGGGTTGAAGAGGATGAAGGGCTCACTGCTGGTGCAAGTGTGGGAGCAAAAGTTGAGTGAAGGGGAGGATGAAGGGGGGAATATCCTAAGGGTGAAGCAGATACTACTGTCTCTCCAGAATGAGTAGGCTTTCTCCCTACAGCATCTGTATGCTCTGTCTGATGGTTTTTCTGCTGCTCTTGCACTTTCTTTCTCCTGTTTGCCAGCTTTTTAGCCCGACGCAGAGCCTTTTCTGTTTTTGGTGGCACAGTGGGCGGCTTGCCTGCTGGTCTCCCACCAAGTCCCCTGGGGTCCAGTCTTCCAGCTTCCCCTGCAATGTCAGAAAGTAGATTCCTATGTGCTGAATCAATTCTCTCTTCTGCAGGCATATAAGCTTGCTTCTCTAGTGCCATGTTCAACAAGGCAGGGTTTGTAACATCCTCTGTCTCTCTAAGGCTGGAAATAGTTGTTTTATTTGACAATGAACTGGCAGCAAGAGCGTGCATCGTGCTTCCTGACCTGGGGCTTGCAACAGCAGAGCATGAAAGACTGTCTAACAAAACTGGTGCACCTTCAGCATGCAGGACGTCCTCTAAAGTGTCATTGGATACAGAAGAACATGTGTGGTCCTCTAATATGGAGCCAGTCACAGGGGAAATTGTCTCCCTAGTGATTATTTTCTTTGCACAAGAGCCCCCTTTGCGGTTAGATAAATGATGATTCTTAAAGTAATTTGTCCTTCTTTCCACAGGATAGCTGGGGTTGTTTTGTGTTTGGTCATTTTCCAGACCTATAATTGGCTGTGTTAAGCTGTGTCTTGCCTTTGTAGGCTTCTTTTTATTTCTGCAGACACTTTCCTCATTCATTTTCCCAAATTTATTTAACAACGCACAAGCCTTTTCGTCTTCTTCTGTCAGTTTTCCAAATGAAAAGCTCTCTGTATCTTCCAGAAGACTGGGATCCAGTGTTACTGAAGCAGATCCAGGCTCACTGGCTTCTTTTTCTCTGTCAGTTGCTCCATCTCTCACGTTCTGCTGCCCTCTGTGTCTCGATGCCCACCAGCCAACCTCCTGGGCATGCAACATGTTTCGGTGCTGCTTGTACACTGCTGGGGACATAAACTTACGTTCCATTTCCTTGTAACTGCTGCTCACTGTATCATCCAGGGAAAAGGACCGGAGTAGGGGCAGCTTGACAGCCCTTATTACCTGAGGCGACCTGAATGTGTTATCTTTAATCATAAACAGACTGGGTTTGGTTGAGCTTGAAGATGATGGTGTTTGTGGTTCCTCAGACCTGGGGATGGACATGTCTCTTATACTGTCGGATGCAGAATTTGTGCTGTTGGCCTCTTCCCTTTTCTCTCTCCCTAGTTTTTCCTTCACCAAGCTCCTCTGTTCACTCCCAGTAACACTTCCCTCCCTCTTCTCTGCTGCGCCAGTACTAGGGCTGATACAAGCACAATATTGCCGTTCTTCTTCCCCAACCTCTTTCCCTCTCTCCTTGTGTCTTTTCTTACTTCCTGAACCCATGTCACTGTCAGTCCTTTGGCTTTCTTGGAGGCACGTCTGCGGCGTCAGGGGCGCTGGCAGAAATGGCTCTTCCTGAAGGGGCTGCTCCACTGTGGAGACGAAGGATTGCTCTGAAGAACTAGTGCTCCTTTTGCCTCGTGCTTCGTGGCCAGGTACCACAGTGTTGGTTTGGCTGCCACTGTAAGGTACATCTTCTTCTGGTGAGAGTTGGTTTAGGAGTGTTTTGAAGGCAAAATTTTCATTCTGAATAGCAGCTTGTCTTTCATGTTCCTCACCCTGCACACTGTGATTTTGCATGGGCTGCCCAGCTGTTGTATCTACATTGTGTCTACTGAATGGTCTCTGTGCTGGATACTGCAGATGTTTTCCTAAATCAGGTTCATTTGATTCATGTCTGAACAAGGGGAAATTTTCATCATCCCTTGTGTTTTTAACCAGATCTTGGTGGTTTGAATTGTCTTGCTGCACACTATCTTCAGTTTCGTAAAATGGAAGGTCTTCTGTTGTCTGGGGTGAACTCAAAGTCAGGTAGTTGTCTGTAAAGTGTCCAGTTAAATCAGTTTTATTGTCCTTTTCATGAGCACTGCTAGGCAATACAGAAGCTATATCACCCAATTCATCTTTCTCCGTAATACGTTTCTCACTTCCGTCATGCAAAATCGAGAGTGAGGCATTAATTTTCATATTCTCCTGGATATTTTCCCTTGTTTTATTTTTCTCCTCCAAGGCCCTTATCAGGGGAGAAGGGGTATAAATGCTTTTCACACGTTTGCGCACATCCTTTAAGTTGAATAACAGACTCGATGCTGTCAACCTGTAACTATCCCACGACCTGTAATCATCTAAGGTGCTCTCCACATGGTCTCTTGGAGCTGTGCTCTCTGTGGGAGGAGGTGTCAGTGGGATCAGCTCACTTTCAGCAGTGTCCACCTCCTGTTTTGGTGGTATGACAGGCGTTAGGAGATCTGTGATGTTGAAAGAGGGACTGATTGATCCAGAGGACTTCTCCTGTTTAGCCAGAGGAGTCACATCCACACTGGGGTCAGCACCAGTCGCCTTTTCAGACAACGAGGTCTTGCGGCTGTCTGTGAACTTCTCCTTTGCAGTCTCTCTCTTCCCTGCTGCCCTTTCTGTAGCCCTCTGTCTCCTCCAGGGTGGACAGGTGTTGCCCAGTTGGGGGTTGAGGGATTCCTCTTCAGTTAAGGTGGCCTGGGGTTTTGGTGGAGGTGGACTGGGTGTCTCAAACGTGAGTGAGGGTGAAACCATCCTATAGGACACAGACTGGGGTGACACAGAGGCTTGGGACAAGGCAGTGGGGGAAAGAGGAGCTGGAACTGGGAGTGGTGGCACAGGAGGGGCTTCAGGGGTAGGGGGTGTTGAGGGATGGCCAGGTCNGGTGGCCGAGGGGGACCCTGGTGTACGTGGTTCCTAGGGGGAGGTGTGGGAGGAAAATTGGTTTCTGAATGGAGAATTGGAGCAGGAAATTTGGTTTCTGAAGGGAGGGGACCCTGAGGTACAACTGGGAGAGGGAAAGCAGCTTCTGGTGGAGTTGGCTTAATCTGAAAATCTTTCTTCTTAGCAACAGTGGTCGTGGCAGGTGACAATTTATGTTCACGTGTGTGGGATCCTTTAACAAATGGTGATTCTTCCAGATATGCGAGACCTTCCTTTTTCATCTTTACATCAACAAATTCCTCCTTTTCTGTCAATTTTTTATTATGAACATTCCATGATTCAAAAGCACTATTCTCACTGTGAAGAAAATTACCTTTTTTTGCTGGCTCATTAACTTTCAAGTTTTTGTTTTTTAAAGCCTTTTTAGAAGAATGGGAAAAATTTGACTTGGCTACTTTTGACATCTCAATCAGCACAGGATAATAACCATCAGAGTCCTCATAACTCAGGTTGACTTTATTAGGTCTTCTCTGTGGCTCACGTTTGCCACTGAGAGTACCTTGACTAGCCTCAGAAAATTCAGAAAGTTCCTTGTGAATGCTTAAAATGTCTGTATCATCACAGGAAGCAATATCACTGCCATGATTTATTTTATATTTTTGAAAGCTATTTTTAATGGGCTGCTTATTTGCTATCAGAGAACTTCCCGACCCTTGGTCTGCAGTCTTATCAAATGTCTTAATCAATGAGGACACTTTTGAGATATGCTTATTGTTCCTTGGACCAGGGACTGGCAAATTCAATTTCCCTCCCATGGCAAAGGTGTTGTTTTTAGCAATTCTTTTCTCCTCTGGAGCACACTTTGGTAACTGCTGGAATGTGGAAGTCCATATTGTATGTTCATTGTTTCTTGCTGTCAGCTTGTCACAGACATTGCTTTTCTTGATGTCATGGTTTAATGTCCCTGAGTGAATTTTAGCAGACAACTGGAGGGCAAAGTCAGGTGAAATGGAAAGTTCTGGTTCATTGTAAGGGTCTTCGAGTTCTGCTACACACAAACTTTTGAAAGCCCGATCTGTGAGGCTGCTCACCTCTCTGTCTGTGTCATCCAGGAGACTCCCAATACTTGAGGAATCACTGTGTCCTTCTGTATGTTTCTTATTTCCCTGCATTGTTCATGACAGTCATGAGTGAATTATCCAAAGGATTAGTTTCAGGTGTTGAACAGGAAGGTGACTTTGTGAGGCAGATCCAGCTGTTTGCAATTCACAAGCACAAAACAATTCTTCCAGATGGTGCTGCCGCACATTGACTCATCTTGCAGAAAATCTGAAGGAAACTTTCTTCTCTGCAAAGCCAAAAATTATAAATTACCATTTTTCTATATTAACACTATTAGACAGAAAGCATTTTCCAGATATATCAGTCACTGACTACTTTCGTGATGTTAGCAACACAATGAACAACATGAAAAATCACAGTTATTTTGGTCAATTCAAGAAGTTCATTGTGAATAGTTTAATTTCTGGAAAGAGCCATTAAAAAAGTGTTTCACCTCATATTCTTTACTTGGGCTCTTAAACAACAATAATAGACAAATTTTGAGTACTTCCCTTTCCATACCTCCAACCATAAACACTTCCAAGTGCTGTGCATCCATTTAGAAAAGAAGGTTAGCCATTTTTGGCCAGGAAGAATTGGTAACAAAAATTACTTTAAAAAAGGTGTCGCTGAGTACATCACTGCACACTAAGTCCAAAATGAAAGAAAAGTTGATAAAACTTAATGGTCACAGCTCTGTCATGACAATTGCCATGAGCACAACCCTTGTTTGAGAAAACAGAATGGCACTACGGGTAAAAAGTATTTACCTGTAGTTCCAAACAAATAGTGCTGGGGTACACTTTAGCCACCCATAGCAAGATGCAGTTGGGTTGTGTTGGTCTGTTGGAGCTGGAGAGGCTGCTAACATCAGCTTAGCCAGCAGAAGGCAGGAGTGCCTCGGGGACTGTAGCAGACCCACTAAAGTAGCACAGGGAATATTTGGTTTCAGTTCCAGAACTGCTGAGAGTTAAAGGTAACCCATTCAACACAATTATAAGACTTCCATTAATTCCTGATTATTATACACAGCCGGGGTTCACAGCACAGAGGGTTTTGTCTGTCTCCTGCCTGAGTACAGGATGGGGGAATCTTTGCATTGAACAAGTAAAAGCAAAATAGACCCTTCGGCTGTATTTGAAATCTCTACACTAAAGCTCTTCACAGTTTCTCTGCAAATTCTTTAGATGATTATTCTCATATTTGAGGACTTGAGCAGAGAAACTCAGTTTGAAAGCATACTGCAGAGCTGGCTAAAACTCTAATGAAAGTCTGGTCTGTATCTCCATTTCCTCCTACAGTGGCATTATGAACTCGTGATGAGCTGAAACACCACAGTTCACATCTACAACAGCTTCCACTCAAGTGGAAGATATCTCCATCTCAAGCTTGGCTCCACTGATTGTAGAACTGAGCAATGAAATTCAGATTTAGATTTCAGCCTCTCCAGGTGTCCACATACCTGATTCCACCTTGGTGCATCTCAGTGAGACTCTTGGAAAGAACCTGTTTTTCTCTATGATGACTTATTGCTGGTCAGAGTATGAAAAGTAAGAGGAACTAAGCTTAATCAGCTGAATTATTCAGGCTCAGTGGTTTCTTCAAATGAAAACACTCCTCACCTTCCTTTTTTATTTGAAAGAATCTCAGCCAACCTATTTTTAGGCTCCAAGTATCATAGTGAATTTAGATCCTGTCCTTCCAGCCATGCAATTCCAATGACTTATGCATAACTACAATAGATTTACACCAGAAATAAACTAACAGAGCTTCTCCATCTTACTTTGCACAAAGATTTTTCAAACATGAGTTTCACTCCCCTCACACACATACATCTTTGTGTATAATGCAGCAAGAAAAAGGAGAAGACAAATGAAAGGCCATCCTGCTCCTGGTTTTGATTCTTAACTATTATAGAAATGAGAAATACAGGTACATACCTGCCTTAAAATTTTGCTTCTTGTTTTTAGAACTCACTCTCATACTTGTATTTGGCGTCTTTTCTGACCATCTTTAGTGAGGAGGTAGAAATAGTCCAGTGATGTAGATTCGACAGAAGCAGTGGCCCAGGACGTTTCTGACCGTCAGCATTTTTTTGATCCTAAGTGAACTCTGCAATTTGAAAACAAAGATATTTGTGTTTGCATGATCTGAGGATTGTTTTGTTCACTTATTGGTTCCCATTTTACAACCATTTTAGGGCTGATTTACAGGATTTCTTAAAAGAAGAGACAGCTATCCATCCCAGAGCGACAATAACCAAATACCTGGTGGGTGTGATAGCTTGTGGAGTGCAGTCAGGTTCCTAGCAAACAACTGTCATAATCTCCAGCACAGTCTGATAGCCCCAGCAGGGACTGGCAGCTGAGAGAGCAATGATTTCCTGGCACTCTGCCCTTTGCAAAGGCTGGGTGATGACTCCAGGCTAAAAAGAAGAATTCTTCCCTGCTGTGCTACCCTTTCAGAGGGACTCAGAGGAAAAGATGTGCCTCCATTCCACCTGTACATGACTTTCTGCTGTCAACAAATACAGACATCAATCTGGCTGACTTGGAACTAATGCAGCTGAGGTTTGCAAGTCTGTGGTTTTGACTGTCCCTATGGTAAAGGAGAGGAAAGATGGACAGTTGGCATGGTGAGGGGCAGTAAACAAAACATCTTCTGCTTCCATGTATGAGCCAGAGGCAGGAGATGCTAAAGGAAAGCTCAGCCATGGTGAACATTAATTGCTCCCATTCTTCTGCTGTGGAAACTCCCAAGGTTACCAGGCCAGTTTGCTTAATCTTTGCAAGAATATATCAATTTCCTACAAGGAGAACAGTCTGGCCCTGAGGTAATACAGATAGCACAGTCTTCTCTAAGGAAACTTTGGAGTCAGCTTGTGATATTCAAAATCTATGGCAAAAGTGGCAACATGGGCTCACCCACTGTGATTGTCTGCTGCACCTTGCCTGAGGAATGGCAGTTATCAGTGTGTTTAGGGATAAGCCTGTAGCAATCACACCTTTTTGTTGTCTAAGATGTGTGGGTAAAATAGAAATAAAACTAAAGAAAAAACAAACAAACCAAAGCCAGTGCTACATGTGTTTGCAGCCAGATGTAAAAAGGTATCCTCACTCCAGAGATGTGCAGTCAGTTGTCTCTTTGCTCAGAGGTTAAATTACCATTTTACTGCTTCTGGGGTACTCTCAACTGGGCAAAGCCAACACAGCCATGGGAGATGGTGATTAAGTTCTGCCTCACTCCTTAACAGGGCTGCTGACTAAATTCCAGTAGCACAATGTTTATCAGTACTTAGTGGTGATGGTGCCTGAACTAGGAGGAGTCTTGGCTTTCAGATCTCATGGATAGAGAGAGAAATAGAGAAATGTCCCTTGTAAATCGAGAACTTTCGCTGAAAAGTGAATAGAGAAACTATAAACACGGAGATCATGATGTAATCTCAGCAATTATTTTCCTAGATGGAGTCACTGTTACAAAAACAACTCGGCGCCACTGACTAAGGACAGAATAGTGACTGCCACTGTCTCTGAAATCCTCATGACGATCCTTGTCTTGCCTGGACATAATACGAGTGCTTGTGAAGTGTAATGTTTCAAGCTGGAAAAGCTGTATCTGCACCACAAGTTCAAGGTGTAGATCATTACTGGGACTGGAAATGGAAACAGCAGCACTGTACTGGTGTAGCTATTCCTTGTGTAAGTATGACAACAACTTCTTAGGCAAAGCAGCTGTTCCTGACTGGTTTAATAACCTGGTAAAGTCCCATTTCTTTACCTTTTTGGACAAACATGGCAGCTAACAAGAAATGTGCAGTATCTGAACTTAGGTCAAGATTCAGCTTCTTCAAACATTGAAGGATGTCTGAATTTAGTCTATTTTAAAGAAAGGAAAGCAATGCTGGGCATCTGGAACTGCTTGGAAATGCTGAGAAATGTGTGAGGTGTTAGCGGTAGGCATCATCTGACACGAGCTACTGAAAAAGTTTGCATGAACACAGATTTCAAGCAGCTTAATCAGAAACAAACCTCCCCTCTCTTTTAAATAGGAGGCTTTTTTCAGTGTCTCTCTTAAGTGCCTAGCAAGTTATCGTGAGGAGATTAAATTACAGATACTATTCCTGGCCTGGCACAGACTGAATGTCAGCCCTTTTTTTCACTAGACAGGAGCAGGCTAAACCAGCAGACTTGGCTGGAGCGTATGACATCACTGCTGCTGCAATATATAAAGGGCCAGTTGGTTCCCCCACCCCCTTGGGCTGGTATTTGGCTGAAGGGCTATGCCATGAGACATCACAGTGGCATTTTGGCAGCGCCCTTGGGAGTTGCATAGCAGTCTGAAGTCAGCAGCACTGCATTGCCCATGAGGATGGGAAGAGAAGGAAAGATATTTTTTTTTGTTTTAAATCTTTTGTGAGCTGGTTTCTTCATGTGGTGCTCTCTCTGTGGCATCCATCCACAGCTCCAACCCAAAACTCAGAGCCCTGCAGTGACTGCTGGCTGAGGTGTATTCAGCAGCATGCTCTACTTCTGCACATGCTGCTTCTGTAGGTTTCCAGGGGCTCATCATGACAACGAATAGTTAGTGCTCCTTACCATGGGAAACAGGAGAATCCCTAATGAATTGCTGACCTTTTTGCATAGGTGCATATTTGTTCATGGCACACACAGGAGCTCATAATCAGATGAGAGCTCAGGTCTCTTCAGCTTTGTGTCACCAAGCTGAGACAGAGCTCCCAGCCGATGGCAGCTCCTCCCTAGCCCTAGTGGGGCTGGCTCAGTGAGGTCTCTTGGACATTGCCAGAAAATCCTGCAGGGCAGCAGTGATCAGCACATGAATGGATGACTATGGAGTGTGCTGCTGTTGGTCAATGATCACAACACTCATGTCTTCATCGTGCATTTAGGAAAACAAACAAAAAGGTGTCAGGGAGTTAAAGGTCACCCTGTGAATCCCTGCCAGAGACAAGGAGCCAGAAGGATTTCCAGGAGAAATAATGAAATACCCCTGTAGTCTAGTGTAGAGTACCTGGACATCCCTTGTGATGGGCTGCCAGGCTGCGAGGGCTGGTCACACTGGGCTGTGTGGGAGACAACGCTGTGTCTGTTCTGCCGTGCTGCCTGGGCTGCTCCAGGCACATCCCCTCTCTGAGCAGCCTCGGGCATGTGGAGCCGGGGAGGATTGCAACACCCTCAACAAGGAGGGGAGCTGCCTCCAAGAGAGACAGTAGTGCTCAAGCCACACTTCCCTGAACTGTCAAAAAAGGCAGTATCTAGATTGAGGGGGCCATAAAATTAAATCTATTAGCACAAGCCTTTGTTTCCCTCATCCAACAAGATCACTTTCACCAATTCTTTGTAGTCATAAAGAGAAAGTGAAGAATTCTCCTGCTTGGGAAAAGGGGAACCAATTTGCTCAAGTACAAATACCTGCCACAGCAGATGGAGGATGGAGAAGCAGATGTCTCCAGCTTAGGGTGAAAATCCCAATCACTGACAGAAATGTCTAGCATAGAACAAGGTGACCTCAACTATTCCAGCACCAGATCTTTGATCATTGCACTGGAAAGCAAGGTGAAGAAACCATGTGTCCGAATCAAACCAGTGTAGGAAACTGGGTCCATTCCCCTTGAGGATTTGGCCTGGCAATTATGTCTCGAACAGCTTGTTCTGGGCCAGAGAAAAGGAGAGACTGTTCTTGACTTTGGGCCAACTTCTGTTCTCAGTTACCCTGGTATAAATCTAGAGTCATTTTACTGACGTCAGTAGAATAACTGAGAACAGAATTGGTGACTGAATACATCTACTTCCTTAGCCAACACTGGTGCACTATCCAGAAGCTGCATATGCAACTGTAACCATAGTAAAGTGAAATTTAACATCTGCAAAGAGCCAAACCTCATGGCCATGAGGTATGCAGACAAGCGTGCAAAGGAAAGGGGTTTGGAACCAATACCATATTGCTATGCCACCTAATTGTGCCCTCTGGACAATTCTGATTTTCTAACCTGGATTGCTCATCACTGAAAACAGCAGTGTATTTGGGATAAAGCAATTTTGCTCTTTTCTGCAATTTTCACTAGAATATATAGAGTGGTGGGGCAGGCAAGGTATAATTCCAGACTGCACCAGCAGAGCTGGCTGCCAACCTGAATTGTCATCCTGTGGAAGATATCAACTTTTGGAAATATGTTTGTGCATGTATTAGGGGAAGTTGTTCTCATTTAAATAGTTTCTGAAATTTCACATGGAATAAAGATTCTGAAAATAAATTAAATTGGGAATTTCAAAATTTCATTTAGAATTGGACACCCACCCCTTTTTTTATTTTTGGTTATTCACCATTTTTAGCGAAAAAAGGCTATGAGAAATAACATGTATATGTTCTATAATAGTTCTAATAGTATGTTATTACTGCCCTTACATCAAAGAGGGTATATGCTATTTAACATTAACTGAAACTTTTCATTTTATTTTCTATGTCAAACAATACTCTGATGGTACTGCAACAGAGAGTGTAATCTTGTTTTGAAATTTCCCTAAGTAAATATTTCAAACTATAAAGCCCATAAATTTTCAATTATCTTTCTAGGGGAAATGTCATTAAAATGAATATGCTTGTGATTTTATTTGTTTAATCAAACCACTTTTTTTTTTTTTTCTGAAAAGAGCTGAAGTCTTTTTCTTCCAGCAATCTCTACTGAAGCTACTGCATCTGTTCCCATGGGAGCTGGAACTGGGGACTCATCAGTTCAAGGAAGGTCAGTGTAGGCTGGTGGAAGTATGAACACAAGGAAGAAATGCACCTAGCTAATGACTGTGTGTTCTGCATCCTGCTGTGTCCTTTCCTCAAAGGAGGTGAACCTCTTGCAGCCCCAGCTGAAATGCTTACCTTTCCAGCTCAGACCACAAAGCTTCAAACACTGGAAGATGAAGACCTCACATGAAGAAAAATGGGTGGAACAGAGACTGCAAGTGTCTGTACCTTTCCCTTCCTGGTTCAATGGCAAAGACCCAACAGCTATTTCCAGCCGGTCTCCGGACTGCCTTTCCCAATGTCCTCCAAATGCCCCATCCTGCCAACAGGCCTGTTAAGTCTGGAAGAAGGAGATGTCTCTCAGAAAGGGTTGTATCTGGACTGAGGCTTTCTTGCCACTCCTGCTCATCCTTTCCATTGCCTGGTTCACTGCCTTTGTAAGTGAATGCCAGTAAGATGCAGACACGACAGGGGAAGTCAGAGGCACAGAGCACCTGACTGACACAGGCCGAGGGCAGGTGCAGCACTTGACAAACAACACGAGTCTATGAGAAACACAAGGCAAAAGGGATGGTGCTCCTCCCATGACCTAAAGTCAGCACAGACAAGACAGACAGCACAGACATTTAAGCAACTGAACCCAAACAGCGCATTTCTTGGCATTAAATGTCTGCCTGGAAAAGGCCACTGTCTGCAACTAGGTCAGTCACTATACACCAAGATATTTATACAGCTCCCCAGCAATATGGTACATGAACACCTCGTGGCTATTTATCTTTGTAAACCCTCCCACTGCAAGCAGGATCTGTGTCTCATTTACAGATCTGCAGCTAAGGCCCAGCTTCAAGGGACTGATTTGCCCAAGATCAAACAGGGCATTTGTGGCAGGGCAGAGAACTAAATCAATGTTTTCTGAATCACACAAGAGCTTAACCTTTGTCAGGTAAGGCAAAAATATGCCTTCCCACTGCCCTTCATAACTAATGGTACTTTATTCTCTGCAAGAAATCCCCCCCACTTTCAACTGAGTATGATGCTGTAGCTTGGCATTATATTGTAGAGCAAAATCCATCCAGATTTGGAGGTGACTGACTGCAAAGGTCTCTCCTTCATCTCAGGTGCTTGAAACCTCTATCTTGCTAAGATTGTTAAAACTCAAGCCTTCCTCACTAGTTGATGGTGACAACTGACATTGCAAAGGTACAGCCCCCTCACTGAGCACTGGAAGGATTTTAGCTGATGAGACAGGTATTCATCTCCTTCCATTCAGTCTCAAGCAAGACTTAGATGATGAAAGCTTCTGACTTTTCACTTCCTAAATGGGAGAAAGGAGATTTTCCCAAAGCAGAGGGAAAGCTGTGGAGTATCACAGCATTGTAATGGCTAGAGGTGGGAAATGAGAAATGGGGAAGGAAAAAAAATACATGGGCAAGAAAACAAATACAGTGGTTTGGATGCCTTGTAATCAGGAGAACACCAGACAGTCCCATCCTCTGTTGAGGGAAAATTGTAATGATACCAGCAAGTATGTTAGACACAAGAGGGAGGCAGGTGTATTCTCCTCTGTGACCTACACAAGGAAATCTGCAGCTAGCAGCAAGCCATGCCTCACTTCTCTCTCCAGGCTGGGGAACCTGAAACCATCCCCCACTTACATTACCCTCTCCTCATCAGCCCCAACACACTGATACCATCAGCACTGTCAAGTTTACACTTAAACGATTTAAGCTTCTTGACAAGGAGAGTCTGACCCACACCCACCACACAGGATACAGTCTCAGGAAATAACAGGCTTGCAGAAAACAAGTATTATTCTTTTACTGGTAGTCTCATCTGCTCTTTTTCTTTATAATTTCTGGATATTTTCAAGGTTTGGACAAAGACTTTGCTGAATCTGTTTTCTATTAAGGAAGGAATTCTAGACACTTGTACGTGCTAGGTTCAAAATTGTTCCAACTTCTAAGTAGTTTTCTCACCCACTGGATTCCACAGGATTTAGGGACAAGCAATACTGAAATACTCATGTTACCAAAAACAAAAGGGTGTATGTATCAGAGGTGGGGGAGAAGGTAGAGGCTCTGGTTATGAAAATTTTCTAGCTCAGGTTGCAAGAACAGAGCTATTTCTTACTTACACCTTGCCATAGCTTTCAAATCCAGCCAAAAGCTCTGCTCCTGAGCAAGCAGTGTGGCAGGAAGGGTGATACTCACAGGCGTGCCAGAGCATATGACTCAAGCACATAACCATCCTTTCACATAACATCTCTCCTCCAATGACAAACTGCTCCTCAACCATTTGTGATTATAGCAGAGCCATTCCAGTTGAAGGACAAAAGCAGTGGCTTGCCTTTGCCTGCTATCGGGAACATGGCCATGGGACAGCTACACACCTATAGGAGGACTCAGAGAGGGCAGGGGGAGCCCGTTCACCCTTGTCCCCAGCTATCTCTGCAGACCATACTAC
Organism: Vireo altiloquus; assembly: GCA_013396875.1. NCBI lineage: Eukaryota > Metazoa > Chordata > Aves > Passeriformes > Vireonidae > Vireo > Vireo altiloquus. The sequence continues at coordinate 758,283 of VZRF01001712.1, forward strand.
TTTCCTCCTTTTGAGGAGCAAAAGCCAGGAGAAAAATCTCACCCTGAACAAGATGGAAGCTCCTTCTAGCTCCCTCTTCATTGTGTACAGGAGTTGTTTTGGTTTTGCCCTGGGAAATGCAGGCTCCCTGTTCAGAGATTGATTAATTGTTATGATTTAACGGTGTGTCCCCAAGGCAATTCCTCATTCTTTTACAGTTAATGCACATGCTACAGTGTTTCTTGTGATTATTCTGTAAAGGATATATGGAAAAGACAGGAAAAGAAACATCAAGAGTTTTAAGCAGAATCCACTGTTGTTCCCCAAGAGATAGACTTTGACGACTCCAGTGGAGTCAGTCCCTCAGAAACTTCAGTGGTGCTGTCAGCTCAGTGCTTTCCCAGACCCTCTGAAGAAGCCCACAGACAAACAATAGCATCACCACCAGCCTAGCGCTGTCACAGCTACTTCTCCTTTCCCATCCCTTCTCCTCAGTTTTCCCACACACCACAGATCTGGCAATTCTAGCTACTTGTCTATGGCTTTATTCAATTCACAAGCCTGGTCAAAGACGAATTTCTCAGTTTTGGAGAAACGGACTAAGTCCTAGTATCCCTACTTCAAAGCGAAATAAAGAGTCTCAGCGAACAACATCATGATAAGGAGTGCTGCCCCACTGCTCCAGCACAAACCCTGACACAGCTTGCAGGGGTCAGTTCCCTCTGAGTATGATGTTGTTTCTGCACCAGCATCCTGGGCAGTCCCGGGCACTTATCTCAATTTCCGCATAATGAAGCCCCGCACTTTGAAATATGCAAAGGATGGAGACAAGGACATATGAAATACATCTCAACAGAACAAAAGCCATCAGAAGTGTGTAAAATTGTACACGGGTCTATAATGAAGCAGACAGACAAGCCAAGCTGGCCTCAAGGTATGACAACTTATATCTGATCCAGGAAAACTTGATAGACAGAGGCATGTCTGAGACTGAGGATCTGCAGTAGCTGCAAACTGCCAGAGACTGCTGTTTGCTGACTTTGCGTGTTAAGGTGTAGCCAAATGTTAACCACATACATTTCTTTTAGAGACTTTTCCAAAAATTGCAGTGATTTTCATATCTTTCACAAGTGGAAAGTATGAATTAGTTGGCCTTTGTATACCTGACTGTCATGGACATATCACAGTTCCCAAAACAACCTTTGACACAGTGTGTAGGTAACAGAGAAGGCATCCTTGAAACTAATGGGATATGGCTATGTGAGAGGCTGAAAATAAAGATGCATCCTTATTTGACCTTCTTGGCTCATGAAAAGATTGGTCTGACTGTTACCAGATGATTTAGATTAATCATTACTAGTTACTGCCTCCTTGTATATCATTATTTGCAAGCACAGGCGATGGATGATAAAGAAACCTAGAACTATAATTAAATATCTGCTTCCTATTCCTGTCCAAAGAGGATCATTTGGTAGGGAAACCCAAGGGAGACCTTACTTCTAGGTGAGGGTTGTCCTCTTACAGCTTCAATGCTGCCTCAGTTTCTCTGAGACTGCTAAAGGATGGGGTCTTGATGGCAGTCTCTCCCACCACACACAGCTGAAAGCCATAAAAACCTGGCAAGCAACAAGATAGTCACAACACATCAAGCTCAACACACACACACAAGTATACATGTATAATATATACATATATATACACACACACAGAACTTCAGATATGTGTAAGTAATCACTGCTCCGTCCAAAAGCATAGCAGGCTTGGCTGAAGAGGAACAACCTTATCTCAAGGGTAAAGTTCCCCTCTGAGTGAACACATGCAGCTCCCGCTATGGTCCTTTCCCCCCACACCTGTCAGCTGGCTCACAGAAGGCTGATCCCCAAATGCAACACAACCTCAAGCAATGCACAGTTACCTCAAACAGCAGTGAACTCACCCTCTCTCTTGGAGCAGCCAAAGCTCTGTGTGACCTGCAACCCCAGCTGCAGGCAAGCCCGCAGCTAAAAACCACTTGCAGAATTTGTCTCTGCCAGCAACTTTCCCCGTGTGTAAACTCAACTGGACTAAAGAAAGACTGATACAGATGAGTGGTATTTTCTGCCAACATGGCTCATAGGGTTAGTTGACTTTGTTTCTGGTCTTGGAGGGATTAACAGTTTTGGAGACCTTTTCCAGCTCTGGTAATGCAAGTACGGGTGAGACAAGCAGGTGCAAATTTCTTTGTGCTTTTGGTTTGCAGTGCAGGGATGCAATTACACCTGCAAACCTCCACCCAGCTGCGGCCTTCAAGTTACAACTGTGTCGGGTAGCTGAGCTGAGAATGCCTATATAAATACCTTCCTAATGACAAGCGTGGAAGGATGGAGAAATGTAGCTGGGCTCCAGTGTACTGGGAATCTATTACTTCTTAGCATTTGTCACACACCTCATCGTTCAAGCGTTTAACTGAGGACATTTGCTTTTTACAAGGTCAGTTCCTTGAAGAAGTGAAGGAAGAGAGCCACAGACTTTGATCTTCTCATCTCTCTTTTCCTTCTACCCTGCCTCTCTCCCAGAAATGCGAGAGGACTAGAGAGGAACCCACTAGCTGGCACGGTACAAAGTCAGTGTCAACCAGTCACTCTGGTCTACTGCTGTAAAAATTTTCTCTATACATATTTAATCAGATTGTCTCTTCACAAGCCATTTTAAAAAGCCTAAGCAGTTTGGCTTCTCAAGCTCAATTTTAATTATTTCTGTTCTTTTTTTGCTGCTGAATTCTGCAGCTTGACTAATAAAATGCACGTCCTTGGGATAGCAGACTAAGAAGTTCTGCAACAACTGGAGTCAGAAAAGCTTATGCCATTTAAGAAATCTTCCAATAATTAAAATTGGATACAAGTTGTGGTTGCAGTCATTTATAGTGGCCTCCTAGCACTGCATAGGTATTTGAACTATCTTACTTTTTCAGGCTCTGTACCATGGTAATTACTTTTCATAAAATATTTAAATTATTCTATTCCTATTCCTTCCAAGGAAAAGAAACATAAATGCTTTCCAAACCCTGTACAAATCGCTGAAGTTTTTAAGAGTTATCTGTAAGCAGTAATCATCTGGAAAGTAAAACCAATGTATATTTCCTTAAAGTTGCTTACAGCATGATGTCCAAGACAATTAAATGGTTAAATTAAAATTAAATTAAATTAATACTCTTTTAAAAAGATCATGCCCTGTTGCAAAATAATTACATGTCATAAGCAATAATCACTGAAAACAAATCTCTGTGTATATCCCTCTCCACACACAGACTTTCAGAGACAATCCTGCATTTCCAGCAAAAAGCTGGGAAAAATAAAAGGACTTTCTACCTCCAGTCACTGAAGAAAAGATTTAAATGCTGTTTGATTTCTCCTATCTGATCAATCACACAACTGATCTTTGAGTGCACACGCATTCACACACTTAGAAACCACCATTCTTCACAATTTCCCTGTTTTAAAAACACCCATAGGCTTCCCCCTTACCTTCTGTGCTCCAGTTTCCTGATAGGAACAATGCAGGGCTGTGCTTTCTTCCCTTAAGTCAAAGCCCCAGCACATTTTAGAGCAGCCTGCTTACTATTAGCAGTTCCCATTACTTATGTGTGTCGGACTCTTCTTCTGAACATGGTTATTTTAATAAAAAAGATGACTGAAAAATAAATAAAGCAATAAAAGTGGAGGAGCTAACCCTTGAGCCCTCGCTGACCTGTCCAGCCAGGTGAAGTGAAATGAGCAAGGAATCCGAAGTTAGTAAAATGTATTTAAATAGTTATCAGGCAAGGGGAAACCAAACGGAGATCATGGTGGGGAAGAGGCAAACATACGTATTGGAATAACCACGCGGTGTCGAGTAACAGACAGATGAAACAAACAGTCATCAGCTATTTTTACATTCAGATTGGCCATTGGTAATTCTTCAGAGATAGCTAATACAGAAAGCAATGCTGTGCCACGGGCTCACTGCTGACAGGGGATCCAACCTCAGAGCACTGCACTTTTGTACCTACAGGTGGAAGGCAAAGTGTTTATTAGGGTCATCACTAAAAATACTGCGTACATATGCACACGAGTAACACATTACTGTCCTGTGGGTGCTTTTTCATAAATAGCTCATTTCATCATCAAGGCTGGACAAATGTAGACAGTGTTCTTGGAGTAAGGACCTCTTCCACCGTCCTTCCAAAGCAAACAAGATCAGCCATCCTGCTGGAAGGCACATGCCAGCATTTGGTTTCATTTGGCACACTGCATTAGGATGTTGGATAATGGGGGAAATATGCCGTGAAGTGAACAAGCTGAGCTTTTGTACTGCAGATCTGAACAATGGATGGCACCCTGTGCCATGCTCTGTGCACACAGCTCCTTACTGGAGTCATGGGACTCTCCTGGGGTTCAGCATCATGTTGGACTTGAGTCACAAAATAAGAGCAGGATCTCCTGTGATTACAGCCCAACTCCTGCTTCCATTGCAGAGCAGGACTCCACACGATCCCAGGGGTTATTTGCGTTTTTAAAAGAGCTCCTAATTACATTGCTACAGCATGAACAAGGCAAAACCCATGCAGTATCTGCTGCCGGAGAATCTGCAAGCACCAGGACATTTGTGATGAACTAATTGTCCCTGAGATCCAAGAGCAGCCCAGGTTTGCCCCTCCTTGGAGGGACAATGACCTGCCTTCTCCAAAGCAACTGTCAGCTTTGAATTCCCAAACTGAGAGAGAGTATGTTTTTTCACATTAGATTCCAGCAGGAAGATTTTGCAAAGATGACTCTCCTAAAGTCCTGGTATGGGCTTTAGGTGCTCAAGTGTTTCTCCTAACTCATCCCAAATGGAATGCTGGTCTTGCCAAGCATCAGGGCACTTGTAAGTGCTAAGTTCTGGCCTGGAATTACACAGTGCCAACAGCTCTCCATGCTCTGCATCTGTAAGAGCACTTAGGCACAAAGGTCTGGTGTGTCATGAGTCATGGCACCTATGGACTGAGACATTGGAGAGCACTGGTGCATGCTGAAAAAAAATATTTGGGATTACAAGAGACAGTGGAAAAAGTAGTTTTCAGGCACCCACTGCCACTAATTTAGGCAAAACTGTCTGTATGTGTGTCTGTCTCTCCCGCACATTTCTAAAGAGGGGAGGAATGTATTTCTGGAACACTTGTGCTAAAAATAACCCCATCTCTGCTGTCTATGAAGAGAGGCAGGTATAGCCCTGTTTTCTGTAAACCCTGAACTTGTGAACTGCTGAGAGGCTGAATCGCAGCTAGAAAGATCCCTATGGAAATGGTAACTGCTAATGCAGGAAGGTTGGCTGATTGCTTGGAAAATCCAAAACAGGCCTCTCACATGAAAGCAGCTGGGGTTAACACTATTCATCAGGATAAATGTGGTTTGCAGATTCCAGCTTTGAAAGGACTCAAATCTTGGGATAGGCATTAAGCTTATTCAAATACGGTGATAATAAATATATATATTTGCTAATTCAGTGTTCACATGAGAATCGGATCAGATGGCCTGTCATTAAAATAAAACCACTTCTGGGGAAAATTACTCAATAACACACAGCAAACACAACCCAGTGGCACTTAGATGTTGTTATCCTGCTCCCAGGAAATTTAAAAAGCAAAAATTCCTGCTGCTTCCTTTCAGTGAATGTAGAGCAATAACAGATCACACTGAACTTTTGTAGACAGCAATTTGGACTGAAATTGTAAACTTGTATGAAAACAGTATGCAATTTGCACAAATATGTCAATGGAAAATGTATGGATGTCTGTATGCATAATGAATTCCATCTTTCACACTCACACTTGAAACTTTGTATGCCTGGCAATGCTGAGAATTCTGATAAGAGAGCCTTATGCAAGAGCAGTAGCTTTCAGCCTTTTCTGACTGGTATCCCATCCCAACACTTTCTCCAGGGAAATAAATGGAGTTCTGCCCTACTGACAGAGACAGTCTTTTTCCTTTGTTACCTTAGCTGCAAATCCCAGAGAAGCAGTATGCAGGCCCCGAGGGGTCAATGCACCAATCACATACAAAAAGTCCCTGGTACATGGAAACCAAAAAGTGGAACTGATTATAAACAGAAATGAAAACATCACCCCAGACTAGGAAAACACAAGCATCAAACTGTTTTGGTTGTAGAAATTAAATGTTTTATAATTCTCATGGCATTAACAAGCAAAGGGTCTTTTTAGCAACCCATGAGAGCAATAGGACTATATTGAGTTTTCAGTTGTTTGCTTAGAGCACTTTTTGCCCAGCAGAGCAAGGCAGGTTCAGTTCTTACCTGGCAGCCAGAGATTGAATGATTTGTTGCCTGTTATCATGGTGAGTGGAATAACTTGATCTCTGGGCACTGGACAAGGGTGCAGGTGAGTGTGGAACGTTGGCTGGACAGAGCAGCCTCAGGGTTGTTATCAGCTGAACAAAAGCAGGGAAGCAGAGAAGTTTTGCCAGGTATTTTCTCTCCCAAAGGAGAACAAGATCAGGGCTGCATTTTCTGCTCAGCACCTCCTGTCAGCCAACATGGGCTGTGCTGCAGCTGGTACCAGGGGAAATGACAGGCCATACTCCTCCATGTCTGTGTCCAGCCGCTTAGACATCCTGCTTTGAACCAGATTCTGTCCTGAAAGACCCAGCTGAGAAAATGAAAGTGAGAACATAAAGTACCTGGGAATCATTGTCAGTCCTATGGCCTCTCCCCTTGGGGCCGTTTCTTCACCTTTTTGGGAGGGCTGCTTATCCACCCCTCGTGCAGAATTTGTGCAGCAAGACAGATGTAGGACTCATCCAGAGCCTCTCTCCGGGTCTATTCCTTAGAGTAGGTCTAATCCTTCTAAATTTGCCAGAAGATGCAGTTTATCGGTCCCAGCTCCAGGGACTCTTAGAATTCTGACAAGGAGAGAATTCTTCTCGAGCCCTTGCATTTTTTTCCTATTTGTTCTTATTGATGCTTTGAATGAAGCCTAGCTAAGTAAAAAGTCTCTGCAAAGGGAAGCTCCAGAAGAAATCTGAGAAAGGTTCAAGAAAATGAAATATTTCCTTAATTTCAAAATTCCTAATTTTATGATATGGTATTTAATATAATAAAATGTCACAATTGTTTTCATCCTGCCCTCAGAAAGTAGTAAAAGATATTATTTCCTAAAAAAAAATTGCTGTTTCTTCTCTGAAATTAGATTTCTTATGAAACCAACAAACTTTGCTACATTTTGGCTTTGACTGCATTTATGATCACTGGCAGACATTGGTTCCACCCTTTTTTTGTCTACCTGTGAACAAGACCTTAAATGCAATTTTAAAAGAATTTCTGATGTCCCGATCTCCTCTCCCTGCTGCTGTGCCATCAATAGCACCCAGACTCAGCTGACTCAGAAACAACTCGTCTGGATTCCAGCCCAGAACACTCATCCTAAAACTCTGTGAAGTGCCCGACCATGGCACCAGTCTGGGGCTCAGCATCTCTCTTTTGGCTTTTGGGATCAGAATGTAGACTAGAAGGACTCTAAAAACACAGCCACAATGACACTTTTGACAAGGATGTCAGTCAGAACCTCATCCTGCTGATTTCCCCCAAATCAAACTGACTTTTCCGTCAGGAGCAGTCATGCTTTCACCAACAACACAGCCACCTCACGTACAGTGATCACACCTGAAGAACCCCAGAAAGATGCTTTTGCATAACTGCTTCACGATTAAAAACTCTGCCAAGAGTGGAAGACAGATGTGGCAGAAAAGAAACTAATTATGGAGAATGTTAGAAAGCAGAAGAGGGCTAAATTACTCTACAAGTAAAGATTAAACCTGCAAAGCACTCTTCTACCTGTGCCTATTTTTTCAGGTTTGCACTGCCTAAAACAGCCAAAAAACATGCTAAGTACCTATCTGCCTTCTGGTCATTGATTTTCCTTGGAAATCTTTCCCTTCTCATCAGGATGTGTCAGGAAAAACTGACAGCACTTTGCAATTTGCAGGAGAGGTTCAGCCTGTGCCAGGACATGCAGTAAACCAGTCTTTCAGCTACAGTTTAAGAAATGAGCACACTCGTGACATATCAGATGAGGGGAAAAAATACCTGTAAATATTCTGAGTGATCTAAAAATTAGTTCTCATTAAAAACATTGTGTAGAAGCCAGTGACATTTAGAGATACTAGGCCAAATGCATTAGGTAATTTACAAACATAGCTATAATCCATCTAATTTCAGAAAAGGTTGGAGGGATGTGGGGTTACTGGCCTAGTGTAAATGTTTCCCATTTACAAATTGAAAAGCAAAAACTGGAGACCACAGGCTAATTAAAATAGCTGGACAAACAATGATGGGAACCATAAGGGGCTATTTTTAGGGGATCGTATGAGAGCTCAGGCAGCTAGAAGTCTAGTCCATCCAGAGGTGTCACATGGCTGCTCTCAGACTCCTTTCCACTCTCTCACCCCACCACAGACAAGGTGAAGCAGACAGTATGATATTTGTTCCAGCCCCGCACACCTCCATCCAGATTTCATGCAGTATTTTGCATTTTACACAACACATTGGATGAATTCCCATGCAAGTTTCCACAGAATCACCATCCCTATCCTGTCCCAGTTTCCTTCACAGCTGAGAGATGGGGTCTGGGCAGTGTGAGCTGGGTTGACTCCCCCCAGATGCTGGGAGATGAGAAGAGGAAATTGTGGTGTGGTGCATTATGAGAGGAAGTTGTGTTATGCTGCAGCTCAGCTGGTGCTGCAGAGGTACTGTGGTTCAAATGTCTGTTTATCTCTGTGTGATAAGAGGTGAAGAGAGAAAAGATAAAACATTAAAACTTGTTATATTCTAATGATTTGCCTGAATTACATGGGTTTTCATTTTCTGGTTTGTAGAATACATTTTCTGCGGGCCAAGAAGAAGAAAGTGAAGCACAGCAGAAGAAAACAATTTTATAATATAATTTTATTCCTCAGCACTCAGTGAAGTACCAAAACCTGTCTGCATTATCTCAAAAACGCAGAGTCCTGCAAAACATGTTCAGAAGACACTGGGGTGCAGAATATCTCCCTGCACAGTTTTGTACTGGAGCATCAGTGGACAGTGACGGGGAGGCCGGCTTGGTTCCGGAAAAAGGTTTCAGCCCAGATACAAATCAGACAGGGAAGGAATTCAAATTTGCACTTCCTCCTTCTCAAACCAACTTCCTACCTAGCTCAGAATCCTTCTCAGGAAAGGATTATCAGAAAACACAAAGGTTTTGAAAAATATTTCATTTTTGCGTGTCTTGGCAGAAAAATAGGTACCAGGAGCATGTAAGCCACAGCAAACACACTTGCCTAACCTGCTTCCACTTGCCCCAGTAGATCAGAGCACACCAGTTAACTACAAGAAGCAAAACAACTGTTTGCATTCCTCATTCCAGTAATCTGAGTAATTATAATACTGCCTCTCTAAAATGATACGACTTTTAAGTCACATTTAAGAAAAGTAAGCAATCTAAAATTGGTATTCAGTAAACCAGAAAGCACTAGAGAGAGAATGAGAAGTTCATGCCCATCCTTTCAGAAAAAGCCAATGTGTAATTGTTCAAGGTTTTGCTGAATGCCAGGAATGGAAGATTAACAGGCAGTGAGATTATCAGTGTTAGCGGGAGGAATTCACACAAACACAGCAAGACCAAGAACAGCTAAAAACCTGGCCTGAAAGATAGCAAATGTGCTTCTCTGCAGAACAGTGCCAAATAATGACTAAGAAAGGAGCCAAATGAGGAACAGAAAAGCAACCACTGCAGAAAAGCAAGGAAACAGACACAGGGCATTGAGAGAGAGCTCTGTGTGCTGCTGCGCTGCAGGAATCAGTCCCAGCTCCTCCTCGTGCACCACATCTGGGCTGCCTGACACAGCCCAGCGCCTGCCTGAAAGGTCCATGGCAACATCTGCCTAGGGATTTGGATGAACTGGGCATCTAGGGATTACTTTGCCTGTATCTGAACTTGGAAAATGGAGTCAGTGATATATATGGAGTAGATAGGAAGACACCATCAGAGAACACCATGAGAATTCCCCCAGGCCTAAAAACTATGTCACAACCCCTTAATGATGATTAATTAGATGAGTTCCAGGTAATCAGAGACTATTCCTAGCAGTAAAGTGATTCCTGGGACTGAAAGTCACTGTATGAAATGTACTAAATTGGCTGGTATCAATAAACTGACAAATGCAAACAAAATAATTCTTTAATCTTATTCCATTAAGGAAAAGGCATGTGGTTTGAATTATGATCATATAAACCACTGCCCTCTGGCATTTTTTGAATGTTTCTAGTCTGCTAAACTCATCAGAAAATTCATGCTGTCAAATATTTGAATAAAAATATAATGGGAATAAAGAGATAAACACTGTCTTTTCAAAAAAGTCACAAATGGTTTCCTTTAAACTTTACAGAAGTGTTTTAGACAAAATAAGATAAACATAAAACAATAATGAAATTATTATTAGTGAAAATTCTAACATGGCAAACAGGTCCATGATTAATTATCTTTCTGTAGAGATTAGGAACTCTTCTCTTAGGAACAAAACTGAACATGTTCACAAAATCAAGGCTTTTAGTCGATCCATAATGACACTCAAACAGATATTCTCCTTGATTTCAGAAGTGTTTATACTCAATATGGAGCACAGACTGAAGTGTTTAAGCACTGCAAGCTCCAAGTGCGTTTTCATTGCAATCTTTTAGTTAGTGACAGAAAGTGTTACTCTTTCAAAACACAGCAGCAATTCCCACATCCAGTGTGTATCTGAAATCCATTAAGAGAATGACTGTATGCAGGCAGGCCTGAACAAAGAGGCAAGGCTTGATGTCTCCACTGGCAACACTTTTAACATTGTCCATGTCATTTGGGATCACAAGTCCCTCTGATTTCAATATTCCAGCCCTATTGAAGGACGGTGGCCTCTCATACATCTCAAACTGGAGCACAAAAGCTGGGTATTTTGGAAACTGGTGTTTACTTGCAGAAGCAGCCTGGCATATGCAGCTGAGCCAGCTCTAATCAACAGAAACCATTCCACAGACATGAGTGGGAGCTGGAACATGCTCTGCTTGCTTATGCCTTCTGAGTTTGCACTGTCCTTGCAGGAGGGATGCTAATGAGACCTTGGACTAGTTTTTTTCCAGCCTAGTTGAGCATGACAAGCATGAAACACCTCCACTGAAAAAAGTAGCTCTATCCATTCTGGAAGGCTGCAGATTTTTAGGAAAACAATGGAAGGAAGAAAATACAAACCTACCATGCTAGTAATGCAAGACCAGAAAATACAAAGAAAGAAATTAACGGGTGCTGTGTATCAAAATGCATAAAAATGAAACACCATTTAAATAAGACTATTTTTATATTGTTCAACATTAGATGTCTTCATGAATGGCTAGTTCCAGTGTTCTGGTTCACATTTTCATTTGCACATTTCCCAGCTTTACCATTTATTTTGGCATCAAAGTAAAACAATTATAGTAATGAAATTTCATAGTTCCTTCAAAAATAATTTGCAGACTCATTGCTTCTACAAGATACTTCCAGTATAATCACACAGTCCTTCTACTTACTATTTGAGCTACATTAGTTTGTGAAGTCTGTGAGGTTTTAATAATATTCATCCGGTTTATCAGTGGTTTCCACTGAGGCTGGTACCAGAGTGAGCAAACACCTAACCTTGCACTTGGAGATGATCTGTAAATCCAGGCCTATGTATACATGATTCTGTTGCTTAAGACAAAAAATCCTAATCACTGCCAATTTGAATAAAATCACTCTGCAAAACATATAGAGATTCATATCATATACTTGTATTGGAATTCTTTCTAGATCTCACCTTTAAACACCTAAACTATGCTTTGTAGATGTTGTTAGCTTTAGGGCAACTATGTTCAAGTTTACACTGGGAATTTATGAAAAAGCCATCTTTCTCCTCTTCTGGCATTATTCAATAGCTTATGCTGACTCCTAGATGGAAAAACCTCCAAGGGAGGATTTTTACTAGCACATTCTGCCTTCTGCAAATTACTGTGGTATGATTGTAATATCTTTGTGCTTTTTTCTAACTGCTAGTAGTATTTTAAAAGTGCCTATTGCTCTTGAGTCTAGAGCTGCATAAACAACAACAATAATAATTAATAACTTTTGCAATTATCTTCTGCCAAAAGAAATCTCAGCTTCAGCTTCAACTGGATGCATTCATATGTCTTAAGTTGTTTTCTAGGGTTGCTATGCACTAACTGTTGGTATGTTCCATCCCAAAGGTGGCTCTTTCAGATACCTTGAAGCTCTATAAATAGAAGATATTATTTATTATTATTGGGAGAGCACAGGAATGCAACAATTCACCCTCAGGGGACAGAGACACTTATGAACACTTGTTTCAGTATTGGATGCATGAAGAGTTCACAGTGTGAGGTAGAGAAAAGCTCTAGTGCCAAATATCCTGTATGAGCAAGAAGGTGAGATCCAGTGGACAAAATCCATCACGCCCACTGCTGGCCTTTTACAAGTTTAAACTGATCTTGGCTCCTTTCCTCATCCGTGGAGGTTAGCAGACACCTCTGGGATGTCTGAAATGCCCTTCTTCCTATAAGGAAGAATCACAATCTCAGGACACCTGGCAGATGAGAGAGGAGCCTTCCTGAGCAGCGCAGCCCAGGCACCAAGTGCTGAGGTAGCTGAAGAGAGGAGGCAGGACTCTGGCCCTACAAAAGGGACAGAAAGTGACCAAGATCCCCCAAGCAAGGAAATACAAATGAAATACACACTAGAGGAGATTTAAAGGGAGTAGGGATAATGACAAAGCTCTAAAAAGTTAAGAAAAGAATAAAGGGATAACAGGAGCAGCAGTACAAACAAAGTCATGGTTTTTCCTCTAAAATTTGCAGGTCTGGTCCTATTTCTGTATATTCCTTGTAAATTTTCCGGCAGGAAATACGAGCGGATTAAGATTTCATAGGATCAAATCAAAGGCACCTAAACAAATTAAGTATTCTCCTCTAAGTCACTTTCTTTCAACCTTCCAAAGCAAACCACGCTGAGCAGTCACCCTGCTGAAGAAGCCCTGTTCACAGCCCTGCCATGCCCATGGTGCTGGGCATGCACCACACCCCGACCAGCCTTTGCCTTAAGCTTTTGCCCTAAGACCTGAGTGTCATTTCTGACCTCTGCAATGCCGCAGGATTTCAGAGCTAGGCTGGAAAGTGGGAAAGAGGTGTTGGACACTGAAACTGCTGGCAAATTTGAGCAAGACAGGGTGCCATCCCTCACCAGCAACAAGTTCATATATGCAGTGCAGGTTGTATTTAATTTCATAATCAGTCAGGAAACAGCACTTCACCCAGAAAGGAGAACTAAAGAGATACATACCCAGTTGTCTGCATAGAGAAAATCTGCCTGTACCAAGGCGCTCCTTCCCCCACTGTGGCCAGGACAGTGTGAGATGGCTGGGGCACGGCGCCTGCAGTGAGCCAGGGGTGCTGAGTGGTGCTGGCAGCGATACCCCAGGGCTGACACAGAACCCACCTCCCCTTGCCCCAGGGCTGCCAGCACTGTAGGTGCTGCAGCACGACATCATAGCTTCCCCTAACACAATCAGGTGCCTAAAGGGCCTTGTGGGCAGAGCCTGTGCTGCTGACAGGGGTGACAAGCAAACACTGCCTTTGCCTAAAGACAGGTGCTCTTTTCCAGTTAGATGAGTCTTGAAGTCTGTTTCCTTTCACTGTTCATTTGACAGCCCTGGAAAAAGTGCTCAGCTCAGTGTGCTGAGCACAAGGATTGGAGGACAGAGAAGTGGGTGGACACAGCTTGATCCTACTTCACCAGCTCTCTGCCTGGAAGCAGTGAGGGGAGCAAGTAGTTACAACCCTTCCTCATTAATTGAAAAATTCACCTTAACTTTACCTCATTCTTCTCCAGAAGAAGTCCAGCAAAGGGCTAAGGTGATGCAACCTGCCTCTGCCCAGCCCCTGGCCAAGACAACACCAACCAAACACTCTTTTGCTTGTGCCAAGAGTCAGGGAGCTCACGTATCAAGTGAAGGCTCACATAACAGCACTGGAGCTGATGGTCTTCCTGATGGAAGAAAATATTCTCCATTTCGCTACACTTCCACTCTCTGAACCTTCTTTAATCTACACTTAGAACTGTTTTGAGGTGGCAGCAATCACCATAGACAGTATTCAGAATGGATTTATGTGGTGACACAATACTATTCTTGGTCCCTTTCCCAGTCTTCTGTGTGCCTTTCTAACTGCTTAGCACAAAGCAGACATTTTGGAGGCTTGAGCAGGCCACCAGCACAGAGACACACAGACCAGAGCCAACACAGCAATACTATGCTTGAGAAAAGCATTTTGGAAAACCCTGCTCCTTATAGCTCTCTGCCAAGAGAGCCTCTCCAGGCTGCCCCAGGAGTGTGTGCTGCATGCACAGCAGAACTGAGGCCTCTGTAACTCCTGGTGCTGTGCATAGAATACACCATCCAGTTTAGCTTCTCCTTAACTACTCCATTAATGTTGTGCCTGATATTAATCCTAGCAACTATCCCTAACAAAAACCTGATTTTCCCCCAGTTTTTTCCTTTCATTGCCAAAATCCCACAAAGAAGGAGTCCTGAACTTGTGCTTATTAATTACCCTGTGCATTCAGTGTAAACTGTACCACTGATGCAGGATGAATCCTAGACGTGCCTAAACACAGGGATAATGGAACGAATCTGATGGGAAAAGATATTTTCTCCTACAACCTAGGTTGGCACTGGTAAGTCAAGGCTTTATGCTACAATCACTACAAGGTGCAGTGTTAGCCTTTGATGATGCACCTTTGAGGATGAGGTACAAATAAAACTGATGGGGCCTTTCTAGGACCACATCTTAGTTCTGGAAGTATTTGTAGAATTATGAAGGTATGGTTTAGATTGCACTGAACTGAACTCATCCCACCAAATTCCCTTCTGTTGGCTGCTGCTGGGTTTTGGGTTACCCAGCTAAGACAGATGACATACAAGTCATTTAAGGGCCTCCTGATGAAGTGGGTTTTGCAGTGTGTGCTGTACTGGGAGGTGTGATGCAGGGACCTCAGCCCAGCACCTAACACCGTCACTGGGCATTGGAAGGTATTCCACGCACCCCAGTGCCTGCAGTGCTGTTCAGGGGGAATCATGCTGTGTCCCAGGGGTTGTAGCAGCTCAGGCGTGGTGTTCACAGGTATCTGCACCACAGAGACACAGCACTGACAGCTAGACTCCCACAGGCTTGACAGACCTAAGCCTACGCACATATAATGGCAAGACACCTGGGAAAAGTTTCTGCTAGAAGTTCTTGTGTATTTGTCATGTTAAGCATTTTATCCCAAGCATAATCTCTTCGCCTTGAAGTCAGAAATGCCTTCCATTGTGGAGTTAATTCACAATCTTAACAACACTAGAAGGCAGGTTTTTGTGGTCAAATATATTGCCACATTAATAACTTCAGAATATTACATGAAGCACAAAAAGAAAAGAAGTGAATAAATTAACAGAAGAAGCCTGCATGGCACACTAGAGAATTAAAGTGCCATTTTATTACACACACCTCAGAGTTAAAGTTTTAATTTTCTTTTAAAAGATTGCAATATATAATTTTCATCCTCCATATTCAAAAATACTTAGAGAGGATGATTTGTTCTTTTGTTGTAATCCACAAAGCTATAGTCAAGTGATGCTGACCAAATCCCTGCAATTTCCCAGTGATAACAGAATTGTTATTATTTTTTATATTCATTATTGCTCTAATAAGGAACTTTTCTCTAAGGATCCTGATGTTCTTTAAATACAAATGAATGAGCCTTTCCTAATCCCTTATGAGCTGTTCTGCAGTCTTGTTTTAATAAGAGATTAAAAAGGAGGACACTGAGGCAGAGAGGTGTTGCTGGCCTTATTTCCACAGGAACGGACTTTGAAGCAGTGCCTAGTTAGTGGTTTGGCTCGGGTCAAAGCTCTAGCCCTAAGATGGAGGCAGCTCCAAGAATTATTCCCAGTGCCCTGCTTTGGCCAAGCCTCCTTGTCCAGATGCATGGCTGCATGCATCCCGACACTACAGGTACAGTAAGCGCTGCCACTTGTGGGTTTCACTTGCTCTGCTGAGCCGGCACTGAGGAGCTTTTAAAAGTGGAAAGGCATTCAGAGGCATCTTTTTCTTTTACAAGCTGCAGACATTTGCCTCTTAGTGAAGAAGGTCATCAACTAGGCACAGAGATCTCTGTGAATATCACTGCAGCAGTTTCCAAATGGCTCCCCAATGCAGCAGCTCTCCCCACTGCCTTATATTGCAGACCAGCAGAGTTATATTTGGAGACAGATATGGGGATTATGTTCCCAAGAGCCTCTGGTGGAGTAAGTTCAGAGTGTGTTGTCATGATGGACGTGCACACATGTGCCCTAAGAGAGTAGAGGTCAGCCATCATTCATGAATATGTGGAGACCACTTACAGTCCAGCTACAGCATATGCTAGTAACACGTGTTCCCCACACACCCTGTTTTCTCCCCAGTAAGCTGCTGTATTTTTAATGTCTCCATTAGCTTTTGGAACAACTGACCGATTTAAGCTTTTCCCTGCAATGAGGTCCAATGTGGAAACATCATGCAGCTTTCAATCACAAGCCAAAAGGTAAAGATTTTAAGAGGAGATTCCAATTCCAGAATAGGAAGCCTGCCTGGTCAACCCTACACCTTTAATATAATTATTATTTATTCATGACCAACCATAAATGCACCTAGTTCCTGCAGTACTACTTGTCTTCAGGAATGCCCTTGTTGAAATTGCAGGTGAGTGTCTGGGATTTTCTCTTTCAGTGAGCCTGTACCTAAGGCAAGGTTACTGGCCCTCATGCTTCTATTCGGAGACAAAAGATTCAGCATTTAATGCAGCAACACCAACTTACGCCCAAAATATATCAATTTTTACATTTCTTTTAGCACAAGAATTGATTCTTTCATTTAAAGGGAGAAAAGTGCCATCAAATTGTTTCTACATAAGGCTATCAGACCTCAGACCCCCAAAACCATGAGTTACATTCACAGCTGCTGAAGAAAAACCTGAAGCTTCCTGGTGTTGCAAAGGTTCAAAGTGCCAAGCAAATAGAAATATTATAAAGCATCTGGATTCCTGAAGTCTTGTGTCTTTAATAGATGCTGTCAGCCCCACCAGCAATGAAAGACGTGCTCGGGTATGAGATAAAATGATATTTCTCAAAGTGCCATGTGATTTAGTCTGGGAGCAGAAAGTCACCTTTAATTTAAACATCACCTTTAAGTCACCTGTTTAATTTAAACATCACTGAAAATTCACATTTTGCTATCAAAAGTTGGCTCAGTTTTAGTGGAATTGCCCAGCTATAGAGAGACATGAAGCTGTCCCCTCTCAGGTGGTTCAGTTCTGCAGAGATACCAGGAACAGAAAGACGTAAAATCACACTTCTGTCACTGAAGGGAGCACACTTTGAACAGCAATTTAATTAAATTTAGGAAACTATTCCATTAAAGAAGATCCATCCCTCAGTACAATCACTTTCATTTTAGCTTTACAGCAGTATTTTGACTAAGGGGCTACTGGCTGAAGAAAGAGCAGAGCAGGTTACTGAAACTGCAATTACATATGCTGTGCTGATTGCTGCCAAGCTAGTGAGGGTGTTAGTGCCCAGCACTTTTCTGGCTTAACCTTAATGCCCCACCTCCCCTCTCTGGGTCTTTCTGGCCTCTTTGGATGCCCCAGGTGTGATTCTGAAGAAACAGAACAGACTGAAAGTTCTCCTGATAAGAACTTAAACGAAACTTCATCTTTCTGGCAGAACTGAGTGAGGAAACCACACATAGTTATGTTGGCAGCCAAGGGAAGACAATAAGCCCCTGGAAACCAAGTAAGGGAGATATTTGTGTGGTAAGATGTGGCTAGCTGACAGTGATAAGACATCTTACTAATTTTAATCTTAAATAACAGTTGCATTTAGAGTAAGAAGTGCATTTAAACTGCTCATTTTCATGCTGTGGTATTGCCAACTGCAACAAAACACTAAAGGTAACTCTGGTGACATGAAACCTCAGGAAAGTTATCTCCCTGTTGCCATTATGTTTCTCTCTTGAGAGTGTCCTTCCCAAATTGGGCACAGCCCAGTCAGGAGCTGTGCTTCCTTATATCCTCCATGATATTCCCGCAGGTGCAGGCTGTACAACCCTGCCACAGTGTCAGGATATGATTCTGATTGTGCTTCCACATCATGTGAAGCTTATCTCCACTTTTTTTGCAGATGAGCAAGGAGATGGCATCCTTCATTTCCCTGGGCGCTCCTCTACCCCTCTATTCTCACGATTTCTGCAGGGATAACATATGCTCTTGTTTTTTCCCACATGGGAGCAAACAAGTTAGTGATCTACGACTTCACAGCAGGAGCACTTTGGACAAACTCCTGTCAGCTGTTGACACCGTGCTTTTGTAGGTCACCATTCACCCTAACACTCCCATGCAATGAATGAATGACAAATATGATGTAAACCAGCACAAGAGCATTAGCAAAACCAGCTCATCATGACACATCTTCAAGAAACTTCTGCTGCAGAGAATGTTCTGGCAAAAAATTCCACACATTAAAGTCTTTCCCCTGTGAGATCACAGAAGTTTAGAAAATGGGCTGTGAATCCCATCAGCCAGGATACCCACACACTAAAAGTCTCTATTCAGGCAGCCAGACTGGCAGAAAAAAATGGTATTTAAACACAGATAGATGGAGGTGCAGAGATTTATTTTTACAATACTACACAGCTGGAGAAAGCCCTGGGAAGTCCTGACCCTCAGTACTCAACCTCTCTCCTGGATGATTCTCCCAACACCAACAGCAGCCAGAGGAGACCTTGACAACATAACTACTTTCCTGCATTTACTGAATTACTTTAATTTCCAAGCAAATCTATGGCACCATAAATGCTTGATTTTAGGATAGAATTGTGAGATTAGCTCCCATCTGGCTTGATGACTTCCTAAAGGAAAGTGCTCTGTGAGGACAGGCCTCTTGGAGAAGGGGCAGGTTGTGCAGGAGGGAGCACTGCCTACATCAGGCCCTCAGAGCAGGGGCTCCAGGGGAGGCACTTCCAGCTCTCCACTGCCTGGGCCATGGGGATGGTGCTCTGCAATCAAGTCACTTGCTGCTCTCTTGAACTTAGACCCTGCAGACAATGACACAGAAAGCAATCACACAGCATCCCTTTATCTTCATGGTCTCACGCCAAAGTCTTATTTTCAAAAACAATGTGAGCACTTATGAGAGCAAGTCCCAATGAAAATTACTTTTTGCAAGTGGTACTAAATCTCTTTTGCACTTTCACAGTTGTATCTTGACCTCTCTTGTGCGGTGTGGCTGGCAAATCCTTTTATCCAGCTGCTGACAGCCTCTGCAGAGTACAGCTCTTCCAGCTCCTAGAAAACATCAATTTCTAAACAGGACAAAGCCAAAACTCACCAGACCTGGTGTCAGCAACAGACCAGCTCCGAGGAGGAGTTTAAGCAAGAAACTATGGAGTAGTAGTTTCTTGCTACCAGTAGTTCTTTTCTTTCTACCAACTTTTCCATTACTTCTATGGCTTAGAAAGGAGAAGGTGCTGGCAAGATTCCACGTCAGTACTTCAGAGAGTCCAGTCTTCTCTAGCATCCTTCAACAGGAAGATCCCCAGATTATCTACAATCCTATGTATTTCAGTCTCCACACGTCACAGTGAGTCCAGGAGATGAAACACACCAGAAGTCAACAAAAAGACTCTCCTATAAATCTCTGCTATTGGGGATTTCAGAGGGAAATGTGAGATGCACCTAGTCTGTTGTGATAGGGGAAGACTTTGAGCTGTGCAGTCTTCAGACCTACACTGGGAAGGGTAGAGTGTGCCCTTCTCCTGAGGGGAAAATAAAGAGAGAAAGCGGGCATTTTTGATGAGGATTAACAGATTAGACATTTCTGCTCTAATACCATGAATTTCAAGAGAGATTTTATGTACGTTCAAAGGAATGAGCAGATCTTTGTAAATGCTGATAGACTGTAAATAAATAAATGAAGTATTAATAATCACTTCCATTAAACTCTAGGAGAAATCTGTCTTTGTATTATTTGGATAAGGCTCTCATTAGTTCAGCCTTGCCATTTTTAGAAATTATGAGAGTTTTATAGCAGGTCTGAAATTCTATGCCAGTGAGACTGTGATTTTAATGCATATTAATGGCAGAAATGGGGGAGGGGAAAGGAAGTTGGTGTGATTCCCTTATAGAGTACAATACTAAATAAGAAGATTCCAGCTGTGCAACAGGAAAGTTAAAATGGTTTGTTTGGATCATTAATATTGCAATGAAAACTAATTAAACCTAGAGCTACAAGGAGGAGCTCATTAGAGATTTGAATAGAGGCATCATAACACTCAGCAGCCTCCAGTTTTAGCAGTTTCTTTTATCACACCAAGTGGGATAGCAAGAGTTCACTGAAGAGACAAGGATGGGGATATGGACACCTAGTCCATGGCATGCAACTGCAAGAGGTACCTGATTGCTACAGGGCTTCTTTGGAAAATGCTGCACAAGCTTTGCAGCTCTGTGGAATGAGCCAAGCCCTTGTCCTGGGTCTCTGCTCAGACTAACATTGCTGCTATGCTATACCTCTGTCCCCTTGTCTGACCTGACATTTGAAACTTCATCTAAAATTTCCTTAGTCTAAGAGCCCTCAAATATGCTTTACAAAATATATCTACTCATTTAGCATCAGTCCCTCTATGCCCACCCCCAGACATGGCACTTCATAGCCTGTCTTTCAAGCGTGACCCTCAGCTGCCTTTCCTTTCTCCTTTAACATATCATGCCACTTTTGCTGTAGTCAAAGAAGGTGTCCCTGCCCCTGTTCTGTGGCCATCAGCATCCTCCTACAGCTATTTAACTCTTCTCACTTCTGATACTGTCATTCCCTCCCTCCCCCATGGCCTCCTGACACCCCAACCCCCCCCCTGCTCCCAGCTTCACAGAGAAGCTAGGGACTGTATTAACCTGTTCCACAGATATTTGTCTCAGAAGTGAATAATGATCAAATTTGGCTTCCCTCAGTCTTGCATCCTTGGAATTTCAAGTAAATACTGGAGTCCCAACTAAGCTGTTAATTATCCACGGTAAGTGCTGGTAATAGTCCTTGTATTTCACCCCAATAAAGGCTGCCAGGGGGAGGAATGACCTCTTAATGCTGATAATAAAGGACTTTGTGGGGGAGAGTCCTCACAGACAAAAGATACCTTTTAATTTTACTAATTTTGTCTAAATGTTGCTGGATTGGGGTCCTACTGGTGACTTGAGAAATTAAAAAATCCTTCAGCCACAGTGAAAACAGAGTAAGATACTAAAGTAGTGACACACCAAACTGTACACACGTAACTCAGACTAGAATTTTTCCTACGTGACTTAGACAGTCAAATGCCAAAGAAACATGATAGATGAGGCACTGGAACTGGTGAGGCACTGGAACTGAAGAGGCACTAGGAGAAATTGCCCAGAGAAATTGGGGATGCCCCATCCCTGCAAGTGTTCAAGGATGGGGCTCTGAGGAACATGGTCGAGTGAAAAGTGCCCCTGCCCATTACAGAGAGGGTGAAACTAGATGATGGCTCAGGTTCTTGCCAACCCAAACCATTCTGTGATGCTACCAAATGAACCCTTGCCTCCCTTAATCACAGTGTCAGAGCACGTGAATGTGTGGATCATTGAAAAATCTTCCATTTTCAAGTCAGAAATTTCCCACCACTATAGCAGGTGCTGACTCAGGTTTTTATTAGTTTTGTCCATCTTTAGGCATCAGGGAAATAAATTTTGAACAAAACCCTCTGCTGCATCTGCATTCACTGCTAGGTGATAATATAGCCAAAGGACTGGACAGGAAAAGGCAAAAGCTCGAAAAAGGAGAAAAGAGACAATTAATACTGAAGATCCCAAGAGATGAGAATGGATCCAAGCAAGTCAAGAGGACATCAGTTGCAGCCCAGCCTGCACTTCCAGGCAGGTGTTATCAAGGCATGACTTCCTGAGACAGTCAAGGAGAAGAAAAACATGGAAACATGCTGTACAAGTAAAAATTAATCACAAGACATGAAAAATTATTTTTGAATATGTCATCTAGGTATCAGTCTATTCAAACTACACCAGTGAAGACCCTCAGAAATGCCCCTGCTGTGGGGTTTCATGGTGGGAGGCAGGGAGAAGCTGTTGGACAAGGAGGAGCATGGAACTCCCAGCAGAGCCAAACCCACCCGCAGTGGGTGCCAGCAGCCGTGGGACACAGGGACTTCTGCACGGGCACTGCAGAGATGGCAGATGGCTCCTGTCTGTCCAGCTCTGGGGAGCAAAACAAGCTGAAATGCTTTACAGAAAGGCTGCCAGGCAGAGCCTAGAGCTCTGAGCTGTAGGCAGAAACTGCCCCACAGGATGGAGGAGTGGTATCTCTGCCAAGACCACTCACCCTGGCATCCCAGTAGTGGATGGTGGCGTTTAAGGATACTCCTCACCAAAAGAGGAAGGTTTTGATTTTCTGCAGCCAAAACATGGACATGTAGATGCCTTCTCCTTCTCACTCCTCATCCTGCAAATCCTTGCTTTGCTGAACCCATGAAGAGACTTGGTGTACATGGGCCAGGCTCAGGTGCCAGCAAACCCCAGAGAATAGGAGCCCAAAAGAGGCAAAAGTGCACTTCAGGTTTTCCTTGAACATGGGAGTCCCAACCCAAGGTTATATCCATGTATACTGAACAGATTTATACAAACCCTGCAAAATTCACACCAGGAGATCTGGGGTAATATTGTGTGTACTGTTTCCACCTTTTTCCTGTGGGAGAAGTATACGACTTTGCCATGATGTCACTTGGGCCTCTTAATAGCCATCCTGAGAACCTACATTCCACTTTCTATTTTATCCTCCCTGATGTTCCCCCTCAACCAAAGCCCTCAACAGCATAGTTTTGGAATGACAAATATCTTCTCAGGCTTGAGTGACTGCAGTAACCTCACATTCCCTTTCCTGGTGCAGCCTGCATATCACAAATTCACATAGTTCAAAGTCAGCCCTTGAATACTTCACATGCTGGTTCTGCTGCTTACCCCCAAGGCGTCAGCATCTTTAAGCAACCCCATATTGCCCCTGGCCTGGTCCATCTGATATGCTTTAGACTGATAAACAAGGACTGTGACAAACAAAGCAGCAGGAAATCAAGAAACATGTGATGGTCGAGGTCTCGATTTCTACAGAGCAATGGAGACCAAAGAACACATTAACTTTACATAAGCTGCCATCAGTGACCACCTCAAATTTGTTGTCCACCACATAAAGCTTTTAAGGATATCTTCAAATTAATCTAATTCACAAAGTGCTCTGTGTGAGGGGAACCAGGGGTGTAGGGGTCTGAAAGCTCAGTAGAGATGGACAATGCAGGGGAACGGCATCTACCAGAACCGGTGATGCTGCAAGGATTCAGTGAGAAATGCAGTCTTATTTCAGATCCCTCCCATAAGATTAATTTGGGCTGTGATGTAGGCAGACATTAGTACACAGTAAAAGCTGAATGCCTTGGCTGTCACTTGATCACACATAGTGATGATTTTACTAGCAAAGTGCCTATGCACTGAGATGCTGTTTCTGCTAATTGCCTATCATTAACACTGCCTCCATAGGAAAGACTTTGGGCCTCATCCATCAGAAAGACAATATAGGTTAGATCCTGTAAGATTCCAAGATTCTAACTATGTTAAACTATAATGTGGGTACTTAAATCCCACTGTTGAAGTAGTTAAAACAGGTTTTTACATCCCTGTATCTATATATAAGGGCTTAAAGAAAGCAGGGAGGTAACTAGAAACATATTTAACTCTCTTATTTCAGCTATCTAAATTTGAATTTTGGTGCCCTTCTTCCTTTGTCCATAAATATCTTTCCACTCACTTTGGCAGGCACAGCCCTCCCATGCAGAGATGAGATTTTTGAAAGCCTCTGTCAGAGGCCGAAAGCTTTCAAAGCTTTCCACAGCATTGTGCACATGAGCAAGGGATTGTTTTCACAAGCAGATAATGTAATGTATTTGGGAGGAATCTGCATGGAAATTAATGCTAAATGGTTGTTTTATTTTAACTTGGTATTTATGAAGATGTCTAATGACTTTTAGTGCTTTTTGGTGTTTGTTAGACATAAAAGGAGAAAAACCACACAATTCTAATCCCAAAGAAGTGAATCAGCCTGTTTATGCCTATTATATTCCATTAAAGATGCAACATTTGCTTTATCTCAAGAGAAGTCCCAGCTTCTTCAATGCCTTGTCAAAGTGCAAATATTAGTCAGCACCAAAATGGGATGCAGTTAGGTCTAATGTCATGTCACCATCATTGATATTATTAAAAAGTAAGTGGCAATTACTTTGAATAGGAAATGCATGGCTTGTTCAAGTAGCTCTGCTCTACGTACATTCAAAACTGGTTTCTGACAAGAGGATTTCAAAAGTAAAGTGCAACACGTTTGTACATGCAAGGAATAATATAAATGTGCTGTAGGAGCCTTTTTGTCCACTGTTCACTAGTCACAGCTGCCCTTGACTAGCAAATGCTTCCTTATCACTAAAACAAACTCACACACCCACACCCAAAACCACAAGCTGAACACATCTACCCAGAAACTTACCAGGCTTTCTTGTGGAAGTTACATATTTCGTATTTCATGTCCCCTCTTTTGATGGTTGAATTGACTAGCAAAAGAAAAAAAAAACCCTGGATGCATCAAATTTTTGCTGTGCCAGTGCAATGGATCATTCTATCCTCTGGTTACAGCACATCATGAGAATGCAATTCAGCGGGTGACCCAGCCAAGAGGGGATAACAGGGACATGAACTACATGAATTACCACTTTTATGGGGCACTGAATCTACATTCGCAAAAAGGAACAACTGGTGTTTTTCAGGAGTTTATTCCTCGTAAAAATACTCAACCTTTCCACATTTACAGCATATTTTCTTGGAAGATTTATTCTGTTGAAAATCCTATTTTACACCTGGAACAGGAGAAACAAAAACATTTTCTTCTATTCCAACACTTGTGTTCTTTAGTAGATAATTTGGAGGAAACCCATCATGGTTTCCCTCTAATAAAGTCCAACATGCTTATACAGAATGCAGATGGTCAGGAGATGCAAGAATATTGGATGGAAATTGTGCATACTTTACCCTTTCCTCTTGCTCTGAAATTTCCCAGACACTGCATTTTGCTCCACCACCACACACTCCAGCTTCAGAGAGTAAGCACCCAGCCATTTTCAGAGGTTGCTTAGGAACTTTCTAAGTTATCATCATACACGTCAAAGATATTTTAAGACACAGCTGAGTGTATCAGAATATGCAACAATGACAAAGCCAGGCTGCCTGGCATGTTTTGTTCATGCTGTATGAAAACCTACATAGGAAAAATTCCAGCAGTGCTGCCTCAGTAAAGGAACTTTATCAACAAACACCCCTCCAGTGACTGAGATAACCAGAGGACCAGACAATATCATCCAGTGAATACCAGAGCCCTTCATTTAGGGTCACCCAGTCCAAAACTCTCTGCTCAAAGAGCCAAACTCTCCCACAAGGACTTATTTCATCAGCTTTGTGGGATTTTTTCTTCCCCCTGTAGCATCTCAGTTCCTCTGGCACTTTTACAAATGCTATGGTATCTCTACTGGGACTTACAAGTGCTTTGGGACTTAACAGTGCTTTGGAGAATATACAATCTGTGGAAGAATCTCCTTCTCCAGCTGTTCACTCTAACAGATTTAAGCAATGAGACAAATAATGTAGAGACTACTTCTGCACTATCTTTCCTGATGTACACAAGAGACTTGAGTACATGAATCAAGGCTTTTTTCTTTGCCTCTTTGCACCTCCGAGTTGGTAACAGGGCCAAGCTACAGTGTGTCTCAAGTAAAATCCAGAAAACACGTTTTTAAAATGTACCAGCATCTCTGTAACATAACACATTCCTTTACACTGAAAAGGAAAGAGAGATGAAGAGGAATATAAAAGGAGCAAGACTGAAATGCTGAATGGTTTCCCACAGTATTCCTTAACGTCAAGGGAGGAAGGCATTAAATAGCTGGTGCAGGCGTGTTTCCCTTTGTTAACACACCCGGCATCTGTGATTCTGCTGCTTGCTGCAATGTGGAATCCCTTCCAGTTGTCCCAGCAGCTCAGAGTCCTGACAGAGGGGGCGATGGAGAAAATAGCAAAGGAAGAGCAGCTGGTAGTTTTCAAGCATAGTTTCCATTTGTTCTGGATGCCCATAGCAAAAGCACCTTGATTTTTTGGCAGCAACCAGCCTGAACATGTTTTCCTCAATTTGTTCCATGATGTGACACGGCATGTTAATGGAAGGCAGCACATCCAACACACACCAGGCTGCCTGAGGTTGTCTAATCACCACTGGTATCCATCAAGAAAAGTGCACAAAATCTTTCAATATTTCTTCAAGAATCTTTTTCAACTGGACTCAAGATTCACTTGGCCACACTCTGAAAGCATATATTTAAGCCCGAGGACAGGATTTGTGTGATGATGAGCTTTCATCAAGAGCTGTTAATGAAACAAAGGAAATGACCCCTCGGATCAGACCAAGGAACTGTTTCACGTCTGCCTGCAGTGGCCAGCACTGAGGCTGCTGGAATCCTGTCAACAGGATGTGGACATGAGGCAGTCAGCAATGTTTGCATGGGTCAGTCTGTAACATAACATTCTGCTCACCTGGCGTGTTTCTTTTTGACTTTTCACTTTGGGACTGACATACATCCCATTGCATTGGACTTAGCAGTTCCTATTCAAATAGGTTGGCTTGCAATCGCAAGAGCTTTTGAAAGAGCTTTTTTAAGTTTGTCTGTTTGATTTGTCCTGCTGAAATTCTTCACTTCACAACATTTGCTTTTTTCGTCTTTTAAGAGAATCTCCTTTCTGAATCCACAGCTATCCTGGTGCCCCATGCTATCATAAGGTGCTGCACTGGTCTTTGCTTCATGCTCTTCAGTGCCATCTGAGTCCATTTTTCGCCCATAGGATGAATTCTGCAGAGAATCAAAGTTGGCTGGGACAGATTTCTTTCGAACCTCAGATGGCATTGAAGGAACAGCATTTTAGTGTGTCTCTAATTACAGCCACCATGACAGTTCATATGTGTAGCAATAAAAATAACCATAAACCTACCTAATCATTAAAGTAAAGCAAACAACTCCTCTCTGTATCATCATACACAGGTACTGGAGTTGCTAATAAACCAGGAAGAGCACTGAGGCACTGGAGTAGCATCTTTCCTATCTCCACAGTTTCTTAAACAACTTTAGAGGCATATTTTTATTAAGTATATGAAAGGCAGATGATCTTAAACCTCAAAAAGAGTCTGTATAATAATTGTGTGCTCTTCTAATGCTCTCCAAAGACCTATTCAGAGTCCATTCTGAAAGACAATAATATATCAAGAACTTCTGCAAACTTCCTCCTAATGAACACATGCCAATTTGAGACCAAGAATTCTGGCCTCGGAGGACAAAATAACCACTGCACTTAGTCTCTGGGTGTTTTGCTACTTTATTTCAGAGTGATTCAAAATCTAATTAAATTTCTAAACTCTAATGAAATTACAGAAGAAAAATCATTTAGGATTATATTATATACAATTACTCACAGCTGAAAATTACAGTTAGCCTCTTTCACCAAGACAGGGTCTCCCGAGAAATCCTTGTTATTCATATAACATATAAATCTGACATTACTCCCACTATTTACAGGTCGAAGGTAAAAGCAGAATTAATTAAACATATATATCCTGCCCAGTGGCTGGATGGTGAAGAATAGAGAGAAGGCTGATAATGATGACTGTGCTTGAAACCACCTTTCCCAGTTTGGTCAAGAATCAGAATAAACCTACTACAAAGCAGGATTGCATTAAGCTGGGCTTATTCTGGTCAGTGCTTTTCCTCACTGGAGGTATGCGTGAACAAGAACAGTGAAGCTTAAGCAGTCGGCTGTGTGCAGCCACCTAGCTAAGCTCCTTGAAGCATTTGTGGAAAAGTAGGAATGGAATAAAGCAAACAGCTTTAGAGATTTCAGCCAAATACTCAGAAGCTTAGTGCCTTCTCTGAAATACAGAAACTACTTGAGACTGCTGATTTGGGCCAGGAGAAGCAACAAAAACAAAACAAAGCAAAATAAAACAATACCACTTCCCCCCCTAAAAAAAAAACCAAAGCAAAAACACCCAACCATCAAACCCCAAAATAAAACAAGAGAACTGACATTCCTGTTATTCCTCTTATAAGAGGTTTTCGGGAAACTTGGAAGCATGGGATCATTTGAAGATGAAACATATGGGGTACAAAACCTTTGAAGGTTTCTTAGAAGCATTCTGATATTTTCCATACAGCTGGTGCAGAGATTTTTGTTTCCTTGGTTTTGGTGTTTCCAACTCTGATCCCATAGAGAACCAGGAGCAGTGAAAGAGCAAAAATGAACTACACACACACACATTTGTGCACACCAGCACTCACTACAGGTCAAAGCAGTAACAAATACTGTCTATGACATCTGCTGCACTCAGTCAGTTGTACCAACGCTTCACACTGCAAAATAGGTCAGGAACATCAAGACATTATTCTTAGGTAGAAGTTACAGTCCAGGAACTGGCTTGCAATGGCTTAGCAGTCATAGTGAGCTGCTTCTCCTCTGCTCCTGAAAAAGCTGGTTATGAAAGGGAAATATTCAAATAAGTGCTCTTCTCAAAACATTATGATAGCATTCAAGTTGAGTTCATAAGGAAGTGGGAAATACTGAAAGAGAATGCCTTAGAAGGTTCCTCTTCTTCTAAGACAGGAAATCCACTTGTTTATCCACAGGTTTAGAAGATGTCAGCAGAAACAAATTTACCGTGATAGGATGTTTTCAATTTGTAAGAATAAAATAACTGTTAGTGTTTAAAGGCCCCTTAGAGAGCAAACCAGCTGAACCAGGCTGTGACTGTTGGCTGTCCACCTTGTCCACAAAACATTTTCAAGTTTGTTTATATATATTGAAATTAAACCCAAAAAAGGGAACTTCTGTTTGCAAATGTAACTACTCAGGATGTGACTGTAGTTTCTCAACAATCATGTGACCTGCTTTAGCTCTTTTTTTTTTAAGACACTGCAGAACAGCAAAATTCAGGAAAACTTGGGTGAAACCACTCTGTTGTCACAACTTCATAATGAGCTTACTAACAAGCTGGATATCAGTCCCAACAGCATTTCTTCTCTTACGTAAGTGATCCAACTTATTTGTTTTCCATTATTTTTGAGAGCTTTTTTTCCTGAGCTTGGTGTGCTTATTTATTCCCCAGCTTAATTGTATATGTCTTGTGTAAAACTTTGTCTCTTGGAGAAAAAACATTTGTTGAGCCAGAGGGGCATTTTGCTGAGTTTCCTAGCTCACATTTCCTATTCTGGGTGCGAAGGGCTCAGTGGTGTGCAATCCAGAAGACACCGTGAAATTAAATGCCAGCAGCTTTGCAGGTAAGACTGCAGAGCTGCTGAGCACCTGGTTTGGCACTGTACAGGAACCAGCACTTCAGAAGAGTGTGAGGGAGAAGGTGACCCGTGTGCATGCTGACTGCAAGCTGCTTTTGGACTCTGCGACTCTCCCTTAAAGCACTTTCATGCTCCTGACTCACACTGCTTCTAATGCTCCCTGCTGGCCCAAAGTAAGTCCTTCTCACAACCTGTTTCTTTCTTCATTCTTCCTCATCTCCAATTTGTGCAGGGAAGAAGTGAGGCTCATGGCTAGGACGCCTCGGCAGGGGTCATATTAACACTGGGCAGTGTGGGCTAACGGGGAGGAGGGAGCTGGCAGCAGTTCCGTGGGCTACTGCCGTCCCAGGACGTTTGGTAAGGGGGCAGGCACCACCCTCTGGTGGCAAAAGCCTCAGCTTTTACCTAATGAGCTCCTCTCACACTACCCTGCTTCACGCATTCACAGAAAATCACCGTCTACATTTGGGGAATCCCACAAGGGCAGTTTGCCCCACCAAAGACATGCAGACCAGTTATTCCAGCTTGCATCCACTGGATATCCACTCCTGCCTCACCTTATGCAAAGTTTTCCACAGATCCACAGCAGTGCTCTACCCTGCATGTACCCATTCAGAGCATGCACGCAGGAATTTGTTGCTCTCACTGCCTTATTTTGTTGGGCCTTCAAGCCCTCTGCACCTTTCTAGAGACACTTCCAAGACTCTAGAGGAGGGGTGACTGTCCACCACACAGGATAAAGGTAATCATTCTTAGAGATGTGAAGTCAGCCATGACAGCTCCTTAGTGACTGACTAGTTGTGGCTCAGCAATCAAATGGCACAAATCCCATTACTGCAGTAGCATTTGCTTAGAGCAAAGAGATGCTGACACAGGAGCACCAAGATCAACAGCAAAGGCATTTTGCAATAGAGAAAATGCCTGCAGGTGTTCACATGTAAAGGTACAGGCAAGATAGATGCTTTGGATGGAGTGGTACCTGGAACAAACTAGAGCTCAAAAAAATTCCTGTCTCCAAGTAAGAGTTACTTCTGTCCTCGTCTATTACTAGAGTGAAGGATTTTGCCTCTGAATTCCAGTGAAAGGACTCATTCGATTGGATGCTAACAGCATCTAAATTACAGAATTTACATATGGCTGGAAGTTTTGCTACACTAAATACCAGCTAAAATACTTTCATTTTTATATGTTGGTTTTCAGGATTGGCTTCCAGCAGGATAATTACCTGTAACCTCTTTGTTGTCATGGACATTCCTTACTTGACTCTGGAGTGGCTCAGACACCCCCTGTGAGCCATCCCTTTTTTCTACCCTGCCTCTGGGTTTCCCAGATATTTGCTACCGCGGGAGCAGGGCCGTGCCGCAGGGAGCACAGGCGCCAGGCTCAGCACCTCTGCTCGGCCCGGCTCTGTGCGCAGCGGGCTGCGGAGGGCTCCGTCTGCCCAGAGCTACACCGACATCACGGACTAGAGGCTCCCAGCCCCGTGCATTTATCTGCGGGTCCATCACTCGCTCGGCACTAACCACAGCGGGTGTGTGCGCAGTGAGAGCTCCCCGTTGTGCGCCTGGCTCCAGCACAGCTCACCCGGCCCGGCTCACCCGGCCCGGCTCCTCCCGCAGGCTCCCCCTGCGGATTCACAGCTCCTCTGTCTGCGCTGTCCCCACCTGCACCGCAGGGCCCGTCCAGCCCGCGGGTCTCATCTCCAGACTGCCGACAACAACGCGCCCACCAAGCTGTTCCCCAGCGCTGGGGACGCGGCCCTCGTGTGTCCGTGCCCAGGCTGCCGGTGCTGCCGGAGGCCGCGGACACGTCCCCGCTGCGGGCCGGGCCCGGCCGGGCACAGGGCACAGGGTACAGGGCATCGCCACCTGCTTCCAGGCGCTCTGAAAAATGATCCACCCGTCACTCCAGTGTGGATATCGAGTTCGTCTGCTAGGCTCTCCCACGCAGAAGCGAACACTCTGCAAGTGCAGAGGGTTTGTTCAAGATGTGTTAGTCTAAACCCTCCACAGAGAGAGCCAGAAATCCAGCGCTGGGACTGGAGCACTGCAGAGTTTAAGGCATCATTTCTAACCCCCCCGAACTGGAGTTTTTGTACATCCCCACAAGATCTAAATTGCAGATAAGATTAAGATCGACCAGAAAAATGTGTATTTGAATTAGTTAACCCACCTCTTTCCGCCCAAGAAAAAACGGAAACAAATAGAATCCACCTAACACTGTCTTCGAAAGCAAACAATATTGAAGCAGCATCCAGTAAATGATATTAAACCTTAATTAAAAGCATATTGATAGTATGAATTGAAAATATTCTCTTTAGTCTTGTGGGTTTTCAGAAATTTCCTTCCCTTTTTAAAAAGAAACTAATAATTTAACCTCAATGTATTAAACTGACCTACATAAAATATTCCATGTAAAATATTATTTCTGCCATAAAACACATAATCTGTCACTGGTTTAATTCCATTAGAAAGCATAGATTAAGGTCTATGTATTATGATCATTAGGATAATAAAAGTAATACAATATCACTTTTATTATGTTTGAATTTAAAACATTCTTCATATGAGCACAAAGAATAATTAAGGGGATGGAAGAAAGGTGTTTTTTTTAAATTTATAATGAAATAAAATTACAGGCGAGAGCAAAGAGACTGGTTTTTAATATGGAAAAACAGAAGCTATGATTTTTATGCCCACTGTATAGCCTTAGACCTTTTCTTCTCTTTAAATTTCCTTATCTTTATAACTTTGATTTTGGCAATTTAGTATAGACAGTATAAGCATAGATTCTCTACCCCTTACAACTCCTTCTCTGAGTGTCATGGAGGTTTTGGAGAGAAAACATTTCTGCTTGTATAAAATAAGTTTCCACATATTTTCATTATGAAGAAAAGTTTGGCAAAAAAAAAAAAAGGACTTTCAGCTCTGATTTATAGTTCCCAAAATACATTTGCTCTAAAACTGAAGATTTTTTAAAGTTCTTCTCCAGATTTTTGAAGCTTGGTTTGTAATTTATTAAAATTTGGGAACAGAAATATGATTAAGACCAGGAAATAAAAACAAATCTGTTGTAAGCCACCCAATATATCAGATTTTTTTGACATAACCCTGGAAGCCCCAGGGCCCACACTCAGCTCAAGGGTTTTAGCAGTCTGAAAAGCAGACACAAAATGTATTTCTGTAAAGATACCAAAATGCCTTGCTTTCAAACGTAAGAACTATGCTTCAAATTAAAAAGCCAT
The DNA here is from genome assembly GCA_013396875.1 of Vireo altiloquus. NCBI lineage: Eukaryota > Metazoa > Chordata > Aves > Passeriformes > Vireonidae > Vireo > Vireo altiloquus. The sequence continues at coordinate 791,134 of VZRF01001712.1, forward strand.
CATGTTTCTAGCATTCATTTTACTGGAAAACGGATGAAAGCATAGACCCCCAAACTTCAGGAAAATAAAATTTTTTCTCCACAAAACATGGAGGAGAGGAGCTGGGACTTAAAATGTTGGACACCTTAGCAGTAGTAAAACTTGGAGCTACTTGAGAAGGCTTTGGTGGAAATCTCCTTGCACGGAGAAAAAAATTTGAGTGTACATTTTTAACAATTTCCTATAAAAACCAAGCAACATTGAAACTAAACAGGACCTCTCCTTTTTCTCTCTCTCTTTTTTTTTTTTTTTTTTTTTTTTTTTTTTTAATATTGATTGTGTGCCTTCATAAAGTATATGGGAATGAGTTGTTTTCTTCAAAGACACTCCATTCTGAAGTTCTGCACACTCTGAGCATCAGGCAGCACTGCTCAGTGCCTTTATGGAGAAGGGAAGAGGCAGGAGTTGTCCTTTTTATGAACAGGGAACTTGGCATAGAAGTCTCTGAAAAGGTTTGCTTCTAGCCCACAAGGTTTGCTTGCAAGAGGAAGAGAATCTCTGCCAGCAATAGATCACATTCTGATGACTAGAACTACAGGAAGGATTGGGATTCATGTTTTCTGGAAAGGGGTGTTGGGCTATGCCATATCCTCACTTATTAGCTTGTCTTACTAGCTTTAGTGCATCTGTAATATTTTTCTTGATTTATGGCAGCTGCTCTTGTATACAGCTCTCTGGCTTGCAGTGATGAAACCATGGAAGGGAAACAGTGCTAAGGCAACATAAAATTTTGGAATTTTATTTTCTATTCTGGTCAAAAACTGGCACAGTGTGGCCAGATTTCTAGGATGCCCTCATTAACTTGACTGATAACACTTCACTACTGCAGGAAACCTCGTATTCTATCTAAAGAATTATTAGAATCAACTATCCCCTTGGAAATAGCCAGAAATGGCATTCTGCTCAATGTCCTAACAGTCTAAAATATTTCCATTCCAGATTTTTGGACAGCAAAGGTATATGCTTCTGGAAACCCAGAGGAGGAAATAGGTGAGTTCATGGTGAGACTTTCAGTTCCAGACAGGAAGTTAAGAGGCAAAATAACAAACCTGAATGTCCTGAGCAGACTTTGTATACTTTTCATGTGTAGAAGATAAGCATCTGATTGAGAGTTTGTAGTCGCCTAGTGCTGCAGAGTCCTGTGGTGTGACTGACTCTTTAAGTAGGGAGGACAGAGCGTGGCACTCAGATCCTGAACACAGGCACCCTCCTGCCTGATGTATGAAGGAGGACCCTCATGTACACACAGTGATGCCAAATACCAACACAGCTCAGAGTTTGCACTTAAAAATTTTGCTTCCTCCCAGCAAAGGTTTACAGAGGCAGAACAGCTGGGCAGGGCAGCAGGAGAGGGACTGGGAGGTGGATGTGTGCGTGGGCAGCTATGAGACACAGAAATAATTGTTTGGAAATATACAGAGTGGCAAAGGAGTGGGGATGGTGGATTTTGCTTTTGGGGGGAAAAGTAGAGCCCTAGGTCTAAAACTCTGCTGAGACCTGCACACACCAAGAGGTGAAGTTGTTCATTATCATAAAGCAACCTTGAGCCCCTTAGCCACAGGTTCACATGGCTTCTTGGTATGCAGGGGTTTGAAACAATAGGCTCAGGCTCTTCTCAGCTACCTAGTCTGGCTCAGCATCATTTTTAGGGATTCATTTAAAGTTTGGCACATCTGAAACTCAAAGAATGTATTTATTACTTAATAGTGTATACTCACTGACTTGTTTTCAATATTTGCAGATTACACATACGTTATTATAGGAGTTACTCTGGGAGCAGTTCTAGCAATCGGTTTTGTAGCCGTAATAATCTGCATGATCAAAAACAAAATGATTGACAGTGTCTTTGGAGGTAAGAAAAAAATGCACCTGATCCCTTATCCATAGATCTAGCTCTCCTTCTCTTCTGATACAGCAGATCTGAGCTTCAGTGTTAGCAATTGTGTGTGTATAAAAGCTCTGGTTTTCCAATGAAGAACTATTTCAGAAGTATCTGAATTGCTGGACTGCCTAGAGCTGCAGATTTACATTTCAGTATAACCAACTCAGTCTCAAAGTTGTTTCTCCTGATAGCCTGGGGATATGCTACAACCAAACTCAAAACAAAGTATTAGCCACAATATAGCTCTGAGGAAATTGTCATGAGATATTCCAGCTGGAAGAATCAAGAAGGGCTTTAGGAAAGTTGCATGATACAACTAATACCAAAGAGTTTTGCCTCAGAAAGGATGGCTGGATCTTTACCAGCTGTAACTATGTACTCCTGGTTGCCTCCTCACGATGTCTGTGGAAGCCTATCCCCCTATCCCCTATCCCCCTGTTCCTTGTTTCTTAACTAACCACATTTTCCTCTTCTCACTTCAGAGTCAGATGGCAAAATGGATAGAAGGTAAGAGCCATCATGTTTTCTGTTATGCACAACTTTTAATTTCCCTCTCCCATTATGCATGATGCTTCCTCACATTTGAATGATTGCACATAACACATATGGTAAGCCTCTAGAGGATTGGGATATCTAGTGAATCTGCATGGAGAAAGGAATTTTCTTCTAACAGCATTTTAACATTTCAGAAACATGCAAGAAAACCCAGCAGACAGATTCTCTTTAAAATGAAAATCCTTCAAACACTTGTGATGAAGCTTTTTTTGGTTTTTGGGGGTGTTTTTGGGTTTTTTGTTTGTTTGTGGGGGTGATTTTTTTTTGATTTTTGTTTTGTATTGTTTGTTCTATATATAATAACAGCAAACTCTGGGTAAATGGCTTCATCTAAGGTTACTGTGTCTGGATCTCAGTTCTGAGAACTCCCTTCACTCCAGGCTCTTACAAGTCAAGGTTGTGCAGTGACCATTCCTGCTGGAGGGGATGCCTCTTTGCCCTTCACCTTCCTCCCCCTTATCCAGGAAGAGTAAGGCCATTTTAGGGTTCTTAGGCAATGGTCACTCTTCATCTGCCCCAGGGGCAGGCAATGGGGAAGGGAGGTACAGGAGCAGAGACTCTGGACTGCAGGTTGTGTGTTGACTCGTGGTAACCTACAGATGGTGACACTTTTGTGTCCCTTTTTATATGTGACTAAAAAACCCCAAACGTTAATTAACAAGCATTCTCATCAAGTGCAGACAACAGCTGTACTCAAAATGGCTTTTGGCCACTCTCGGGGAGCTGGATAGAAGGATGTCCCCATCACAAGCATTCCTCATAAAGAGCACAGCATATGTAAGCACTGAATTAAAGATCAAAGCAAGGACACCCTTTGCAGCAGTGGCTTTAATGTTCTGTGTGCCCGACACAGAAGGGCCTCAGTCCTGAAGGATATGTTATTTTCCCAGGGAGACACTCCCCCAGTGGTAACTGGCACAAAATGTTTCCTTTCTAGTAACACACCATTCTCTGACAAGGCTCTGGTAATTTCTGTGCATTAACCTGAAATAGATTATGATAAGATCAGAAGAACAAGCATAGAATACCTGGTAAACTTTATGGTGCTTTCAGGACAGTATAGACAGAAAGAATGGAAAAGTCATGAGAAAGAGCTAAGCCAGAACAGAAAAGCCAGACCCAGAGTCGAGAGAAAAGGGAATAAAGGGATGAGAGGGACAAAGACAAGAAGAAACGCAGAATGCAGTGGTAGATTTACTGCTGGGGTGAAATACAGACGGTATGATCTATGAACTGTTCCACACTGGACTTCTCTAGCTCCCTTTGCTGTTTATTATTATTATGTGCCATATTTTCCTTCAGAGACAGTCTGAACATTTATTATATCATCCTCTGATCTTTCTAGGGCAAGTGACTGACTTTGTGGTGGCAGCAAAATTTAATATCTTTAATGGTGACCTTACATTGACCTCTTTGATATTTCCTTATCCCAGTCTACAGGCATTTGCTAAAAGGTAGAGTGAAATTTCTAGTTTCATGACAAAATTCTGGTCTTCAGGCTGGAAGTGTGACACAATACACAGAGTGCCTTAGAGCTACTGACCCTGACCAGTGAGAGAAACTCTAACCCCACAATGTTTTGGGGTAAAGCTATTTATGTTAAAGATGACACTTTTATGGCTAAGCAGGAAAAAACCCGGAAATCCACTGTCACTTCTTAATCAGTGTACTTTTCAATTCTGCTGTGGTAGTCTGTAATTTACCAGCAAATATTTCTTCTCATTCCCTTCAGGGTGTCTATGTATTACTCTCTGGTGGGTCACTAAGGGATTCTATAATGCTGGTATTAATCTGTGGAAACACTAGAGCCTTCTACTGGTCTTGAGGAAACCTCTGGCAGTAAAAATACAACCAGAGCCATAGCAAACATTTGAAAATGTCCCTAATAAACTCATCCTTAGTAGGATTTATTCAGGTCACCAGAGAGGCATATGGTAATTAGGTCTAAGTTGATTTTATCTACCTGCTTCAATTCCTATGGAATTCTAATTCATGGAATTTTTAGACCGATAACTAGTCCTAGAAAATCCTCTGATAAACTGAAGTCTCATCTGAAATCACCTGATTTTCTCCAACCAACCATATAGCCATCCTGAATCCCTTGAGGATAAGCAGCCTAAACTCTCAGTGTTAATCGAGGTATCATCTCTTTAGATTGGAGAGAATTGGCAAATCTTCTGCAAAGATTTCATTTTCTGCTTGACCAGTGATGATTATTAATACTTGTTCAGGAAAAAAAAAAACTTAATCCAACTGATAGAACACTCAACAAAATTCAGCTTCAGACAAATTTTGTTTTAAATTTCACATCATTATTCCTACAAACCCCATCAGCCACTCAGTATTTCCCTCACTGGGAAATACTCTGAGTGGGCATCACCCAGCACTGTACTTTCATAGCTGATGGAGTTGCTCAGCCTTGTACCAGGCCTTGATGCAGATAATCATCCTCTATGTCAGAACCCCAATTAGCTGGTACTGAACCCAACCAACCCATTCCAAGAACAGATTTTCACTAAGAACAGGAGATATTCGGGTGTGTCTCTCTTGATAAATTCCAAAATACTTGGAATGTATTGACAATGACAGTTCATTGTGAAATAATTAACAGCATTTACCACTTTTTTAAATCAGGTACATAACATTAAGATTTAAACAATCAATTCACAATGGGTTGCCTTTAAACTCAATGGGATATTTACTAACACTTGAGAAGAAAAAGGCTTGAGGCAAGATTCTGTCAGCCAACAAAACAGCAATTTATATGTCAACTGACAATTATTTAACGTCCTCTTTTTTAATTAATAGCTCATGTCAGTATCAAATGCCATCTTGGTGTAAGCTTGGTAAATTATAATGCCTAAAATTTTCATGCAAGTTTAATGTATTCATAAAAATGTCTGGGCACATTTAATGCTGGCAATATTTTGAGTTAACTACAGTGCATGTCAGCCAGATTTATTTTGACAGGAGACAAAGAAAGAGACATACAGAGACAAGGAGAAGGGTGGAGAGACAGAGAATGTTTACTAAAAGGGAAAAGGTACATATTTCAAACCTGCTGCAAATGAATCTGTTGTCAACACATCCTGAGCAACAGCACACACAAAATTCCTCATGTCACTCACTGGGTTCTACTGGACTCCATGTAAATAATTCAGTAGAAAATCAGGTTTTGAACACAATACACAAATTCTTCTGATGTTTGATGGAAGAGAGGAGGAGCTTGGGAGCTGCTTGCCAGGTGTATTGGTGCTTTTCTTTTCCTACCCAAAGCCCCATCTAGATATTCTCTTGTATTTTCTCTCCTGACTTCTAAGGGAGCAACTTCTCTCTCCTTTGCTAGACTGTGCTTGAGGAACACAGGATACTTTTGAGAACTGTAGCATTCTTTAGGTGAATGGAGGAGGTCTTGGAATGTTACTGCACCTTGAAAGCCTCTAATCTATTCTAAAAAAATCTCTAAAAATAGTGCTATGCATTGCATAGGAGGTGAAATCATCCACTTTGAAAATATAAACATCAGAGATGGATGGCATGGAAAAGACTAGATTTGGGCAATCATGTGCAGATTTCAAAGTTGAGCTGCAGTTTCTTCCCACTATCAGAACTGTGGCAGCTTAAACATCTGCACAAAGAGCCTTTTTCCTAGCATTTTGTCATGCTCAGGTCTGTAGCCTGGCAGCCAGGGACAGTGAACAACATCTGATCTAAAAATATCATATCCTTCAAACAGGTTTAAAGTCAGATAGAAAGACAAACATCCTGTTTTGGGGATGAGAACAGTTCTTTCTGATCCGAATAGTCCAACTTGGTCTATATCACTGAATTGCAGACAGCATTATTTAACAAATAGGAAGCCAAAAACATAGACATGAATCCCATCACCTGCAAATGAGAAGCACAATCTGTCTAGTCACTGGAGTCTGAGCTCACAAATAAAATAAACTTAACTGGAGATCTAGTTTTGATGCTAGAGTGGGTACTTGAGAAAGCCACATGTGGGAGTCCTTTGGAAAATGGTCCCAAAATTTACAAATCAAAATCCAAAAGTAAATACAAATTGAAAAAAAACAGACTTTGGCGTTGTCTGAGAGTGTCACTGGAAGAGTGGTGCACAAGGGAAAAGGGTCAATATGGAGAACACAGGTTGCCCAGGATGCTGGGCACTGAAATGCGTTGCAGCCACTCAGATACCGTGGCAGCTATTCACAGGTAACGCTATAGGTTCAGTCCACAGCCTGGCAGAAAGTTGTCTGCATCTATCTTCACTCTCCTAAAACAAGCCTATTTTTTCCTTTTCCTCTCCCAGGAATATTCCTTTTAAACCATGCAGATGGTTTCATCTTCTTGGATCTGTAGCAGACCAGTCATGTAAATTCAGCAGAATCTTTGACACCTCTGGATTTTCTCAACATCCCTCAGTTATGCCCAAAGCTATTCTTTCACTTGCCACTCTTGTTTTCCCTAAACAGACCTTCACAAGGTCTTTCATTCTGACAAGTGGGATATTCTACATACAATTCAATCATCAGGTTAACAAAGTTTTCATAAGTTGTTAGTGGTTTACATATAAGGAAAAACAGAGTGAGCAACGACACTTAATCTCCTCAGTGATCCAAATAAGCTTTGCAAAATCAGTCACAAATTATTCCTGTGTGGTCTATTTTTATTGCAGAGCCTCTATTCACATTGTCACCATGGCCAAAAACCAATAGTGAAGAACTACCAGGAGAATGGGAGTGGAAGACAGCTTGGAGGGCTCCAGTCCTCTTAGGCAGAAGTGCATTTGCACTTCACTGAGTAGATACCACCCACACAAGATGAGTCTGGCCCCGCTGATACACTGGAACAGGCCAGGTTCCTCACCCAGCACTGTAGGGATTAGTGGGTGGTTGATAGACTGAAGGCTGTATTCACTGCTTTAGGCTTCCTCAGCATGCATCCTGGGAACTGAGTTTAATGGAAAATATTTTAAAGCTTCACAAATGCCATAATAATGCACGCTATTGCAAATATATTTAAGTATAAGTAGAGATGATCGAAACAACTCCATGTGTGTGCAAATGTTAAAAAATGGGAAAATGATCTCAGTAGAAATGGCTGTCTCAACTCCTTGTCCATATACATGTGCATAAACAAAATGTCAATACCCATTCTGTGTTGAGGCGATAGTTGCCAGTGACTAGAGCAATAAACTGGTATTTCTACCTACTTCTGTCACTGCCCTGTCTAGCTGAACTTGTTCTTCTGAACAACCTTGGACAAGTCACTGGCTCAGGTTACCCTTTCCATAAAATGAAATTAATCTTTTTATCACACACTTCAAAATCAAGGACATTAAGCTTTGCACTATGCTGGGGACCGCAGGCTTTAAAAAGCAGCACCAAGGCATTCTGTAGGCTCTCATCTCCCTTAGCACCATTCCTGGATTGAGGCAATACTTTGTATACAGACACATACCCCCCCTAAAAGACAGTGATATATATCTATATCTATACTACACACATTAATATGGTACAAACTGCTGGGGTGAAATTAATTCATTAAACCTGTTTCCAGGATACAGCATACCTCACTGATGCCAGCTACCAGCCTGATGAGCAGAGCCACACTTCTGGTTATTTTTTGCTCCTCTCTGGCCACCCTCCACATTCCCTGGGAGGGCACCTGGCCCAGGGTGCCTGTGCCCCTCTTGGATATGGGGACAGCCTTTGTGGTTGACCTTTTCACAGCTGCCAAACAGGGAAGAATCCTTACTCCTTCCTACCCCTCTGCACAACTGTTTGAGGCTAGTCTTGAATAGCTCTCAATAATCTGATTGTAAGGGTTGGTGCCAAACCTGCCGAGTCAGGAGAATGCTTTCCTGGTAATATTCAGACACCTGTCATAGGCAATTCCTTCCACAGCCAGTGTGGTCCCTGCTGGCAAACTTGCTGGTGCAAATGATTCCAGCAATAAACGAGTAATTCTACCCTCCCCTGGAGCTGCTGCAACTCTGGATTTAAAAAAAAAAAAAAAAAAAAAAAAAGTGTTTCTGGAAGAGTATCCTCTTCACCCCTGTCAACAGGCACCCAGGGTAACTCAAATATGAGATGCCACCAAGCAAAGAGCCTCCTGCTCCCTGGCAGCACCAGCCTGCCAAACAGACTGAGTAGCTTTGTGTTGCCTAGAGCTTGTCAGAGAAGTGACAACATGGGATTAGCTAGGAATGAAAGCTGCTATGATAGCTAAAGGACAGCTTAAAACCAACACAAACCAAGGCCTCTTGACGCAAGAGACTCAAGAGTGCCACAGGTGTTAGTCAGACGAGAACAGCATCAAATCAGAGCTCCTGCATATTCCAACTCCCAGATTTTCCTGTATCGCATTTAATTTCTGCACACAAGTTCACTCAAAACTCATGAAAAAGGAATCACTGATTTCAGATCCTAGGAGCTTTTGGCAGTGACATTTCAGAAAATAAGATTATTTACAGATCCTTTTCTAAGATCATTTGTGCAGTATATCACATAATTTTATTTCAGTTCCCTGATCTCTTACTGTCCAAGAGTTCTGCCTTGAACAACCTGCACTAAGCCTCAGCACAGCTGTTTGTTCTTCTCCTGACTGTTGCTTATAATCATCGACTCTCCATGTTCCATGTGTACTTTACAGCCTGCTGTCAGAGAACAAACAGCAAGCTGAAAGAAATCAATGAGTACCACAAAGTGATCCTGACTCCTGCCTCGTAGGCTGCAAATGCTTGGGGATCCTGGGGTATTTCTCAGCACTTCACAGAAGTTTATGGTCTTAAAGGCTTTCCATATGGATTTAAATAGGGTTTAAAGACACTTTGCAGAGGCTCACAGAGTCAATGGAAAATTTGTATGGTCTTCCAAAGGGAAAAACACAGAAAACCACAGCCTGAAAAGTAATTAGGTTTGTGTGTGAGTGTGTGTGTGCAATAAAACAACACCTGGCCCACTCCCAAATCTTATTTACTACACAGACATTGAAATGCTTGTGCTGTTGGAAGTTGAGAGGTGAAAGCTGGTAATAAGAAGAATAACCTTATAGGCAGAAATGCTCTTTTTAAAGTGTTTGTGAACTAGTTCCCTTGAATGAGCTTCCATGACTCCCTGGAGGAGAGCAAAGCATGAGAGCAAAGGATGTCCCATCTCTAGAGAAAGGCCTGCTCCACCTCCCCCCCTTCCCAGCACAGCTGTATGTTCTGCTCTGGCAGTCACCCTTCTCCACCGCCTCAGGGAACTGGCCCTGCCAAAAATCAATGCGGTCGAACATAAAAATAATTTTCAGAGGTATCAGGTTGTTCAAGGACATCTGGCACAAGGGAAGTGGTAAAATGTTACAACTGAGGTGCCAGGGTAGGCTGGACTGTCCTGTCTTGTAGGAACTGGCATTGTCAACAGTGGGAGGATTGCCTGAGAGCATCAGCAAGAGAGCCACTGTCTTGGGGTGACTTACTGATTGCATTGGACTACATGGAGAAGAGCACTGGCCTCTCAACCAGTCTCTTATTTACTCTTTTTATATGCAGAGAATTGAGTTACTTAGGATTAGACCACTTAGGCAATCACTTAGGAACTGCCCTTCCTAGCAGATCCCTGCCAGCTTCTTCTCCACTGACACAGGCAGGGGAAGGGATCAAGTGAGCATCCCTGAACCTAAGTCATCACCTCAGTTAGTTCATATCACTTTGCATTGCCCTGTTCTGGTGTTGCATCCTGTTCTGTTGTTAGAAGTGGGAAAAGTACTCTATTTTTTTAATGGCTACAGATCCAGACAGAAATTTGCGTAGCACTTCACAGGCTAAGGTCCATTATTTTGTGTGAAGAAATTTTTGACAAGTTCATAAGCACAGCCTATGTCAGGTATCTAAACGTGTTTTGAAATGCCTCTCCTTTCTGGGAAAGAGCTGCCACAAAATGGAACAACCTGAAAAATATTGTTGCATAACTGTTATCTCTTGGGTAATGTCAGAGCTGTGTCACTAAAAGTAATTCCTTGTGTCTGCAAAGTGCCAGACCAGCACAGGCAAAGGAGAGCTGAGACAATGCCCTGGTACCTCCAGGGTGGTCACCAGGCTGCAGGCAAGCAGGCAGGTACAGGTGAGCCCTTGTCCTTGCACTCCAGCAGACACCTGCCCTGGAAGCTCCCAGGGGCTGGGCAAAGCAGGCAGAATGAGAACTCAGCTGTGACTGCGCCGCAGGACAGTGCAGGCACTGCCACCTACACAGCTGGGCTGACTCTCCCCAGCCCCGAAGCACAGAAAGAAATAAAGGAGGTGTTGGGGAAAAGGAGCAGAACAGAAAAAAATCCCTCTGCTTCCAGCCTAAGTCCCACCATATGGTCTCCCATAGACTGTAGGCCCAGGTCAGACTAGCGAGATGAGAATCAGAATCTTACAGACCCTAACAGGGCAGTGAGTTTCACAGGAACAGAAAATTTTGGCAGAGCATTCTAAAAGACACGAGTGACAAAGTTTCTCTCAGAGAAGGAAAAAAGACTGAGGCAAATTATGTAAAGCATTGTCCCTGCCCACCAAATCTCCTGTGACATCTTTCTTTACCAAAGACACCAGAAAACACTTAAGTAGTATTGTAGGAGTGGGACTACGAGGAAGTTCATTTCCCTGTGGAGTCTTGAGATTTAATATAAACAAGTCGAGGGCTGCAAGACGAGATCATGTTTCCAAGCACTGACACTAGATGGAGTAAAACCGAATAAAAGATTTAGAGCAGTGAAGAAAAGATAACAAAGTTCCTGCATTTCCCCAAGTCTAATGTGTTACTTACTTGAATGCTCATCTTTGATTATTGCTCTGAAAGTCACAATTAATAGCTCACTCTCTATGCGTTGCAGGTCAAACTCGGGATCAAGCCAGAACAGGTACGTTCTGGGGGAAGGGAGGTGGAGTGGCAGTACTGGGCACACCAGAGTTGTAGAGGCACAAGCACCTGGGGAAAGGTGGCACAGCAATAAAGGCTGTGAGGTTACCCTGACTGACAGCCCAGCTCTGCCAGACACTGCCTGGGCTGAGGCAGGTCATTTAACTGTGCTGTCCTCCCCTTCCCAGGGCTTTACCTGGGGCACCCTAAGGTAAGGCCCAGGCACATTCCAAGGCTGCCTTCCCCATGCAGCTGCCCCACAGTGATAAACTCCTGGGAAGCTGCAGCCACAACTGGGATGCAGGAACTGCTCCCCACCCTGGCAAGGCAATACTGAGAAGCACCCCAAATGACAGTAGTCCTGTGTCTGCAATACAGGGAGCACTGGGATGCCACCTGAAAATGCATGGCTTGCTGCCAGTGGATTCCTACCTGGCAGTAACAAGGGCATTTGGAAGTTACCACAACAGCCACAATCATGCATTTGTTCTGTCAATTCACTTAGGAAAAACAGATGCCTCCAAAGGTACAAAGAAACACCTAGTAAAAGAAAAGTTAAGTGAGAGGATCTTCCTGAATGTAACTCCAGCACCTCCATTAATAATTTTCTAGAATTCCTGTGAATTTTATCTATCTCCCAGCTCAGCTTTTACAATAGTGTTTTACCTGGGACAATCCAGGTGAAACCAAAGCCAGAGAGTTATTGTTAACCTGTGATTTTTCTTTCTTTTCACAGATGACAGCAATGCAATAAGAAACCAAAGTGCAAAAGATCAATAACCTTTTGCAGTCAACAGTTACCTGGTCTGAGGATCAATAGAAGTCTCTTGTGCACAGGCAGGAATCTTACCAATACCAATCCTTTTCTTTGTTCTTTAGTTGAAAGGCTGATTGATTGTTTACAGGAAGAGCTTATAGTGCAGGGTAACTACAATCACCTGCACCAAAAGGGCCTGCAATCCCCCACAGCATCTATATGAAGGAAATGTATGGGGAAAATAGAATAGATGATCTCTGCTCATTAATAGGTCCTCTTTATTCTGTGATAAGTATATAATTGATTTCTAAAGTCAGTTAAATAGCAGGTAATCAGAAAGGTGGCAACATAATTCAGCAGCAGAATTCATGGTCACACCCATATTTCAAGATGAGTAAATAATGATTTCAGCAACCTGGAAAATCATTCATTTGAGGTTAAAACAAAACAAGGCTTCTCATTTATTTCAGGAAATACATGTTTTCTGTTAATAGGAAAACATTGCATTCATTTAAAATTTTATCTTTTTTTACATTTAGAACTGATGTCCTTTATAGGTGGTAGTGGTGATTTCAACCATTTAATATTAATTATGGTCATTTAAAATGAAAAAATTATTTTTGAAATAATGTTTTTCATGTTCTGTTGACACTTCATGTCAACATTTTACAAACAAGCCAATCTGTTATTTCCAGAATTTCCCTTGCCCTATTTTTTTTAGTATAAAACACTGCACCAAGTTCAATCAGAAATTGTGAATAATTTCAGTTTTCCAGCACCTTCATTCTTGTTCTAGCCTTATATGTTCTGGTGGACTTGATAACATCAAAATTGCTTTGCCTGGCTCCAGTTACAAGCTTCTTACAGTAGGAGTGATGACAAGAAAAACTAGAGCTTTGTTTCAGAACACTTACAGTATTAAAAGTGATTTAAAATAATTTAAACCCAAGTTACTCTGTAAACACTTTCCAGCTTTTACCTGAGTTTTGAGTCTGTGGCTTTGGTCTCAGTTTAGAAAATAATGCTGTAGATTCTATTCTGTTTAAACCTCTTCTTTCAAGAATGCTGTATACAACATATTGTCATAAAAAGGTGCAAGAAAAGCAGGAGGATTTTTGTATATCAAGCCAGGCTTTTCTTGTACCTTGTGAAGACAGGGCAGCAAATGTCAGCTCTGGGAGCTTTGGGAGCACTTGGCCAGCATCCTCTGCTATTCCTGCAGCTTCTCTCAGGAAATGCAGCAGAATTTCGAGGCTTGGGAGCCTCAGGAAGATGGCATGCACAACTTAATTAGTAATGTCCCAATATTTTACAGGCAGAGCTTTATGTCGTAGCAATACAGGATTACTCCACACAGGATGTTACACTATGTTATTGCAGCTTACAAATAACGATTATCTAGAGCCAAAGACCACAAACTGTAAATAAATAGGGTCTTCATAAACTTTTAACTCAAGCCAATGTCTATAGATATACGGGTTTTTTTAAATCTCTCATCTTACATACATTCTTAAAGTTCTGTTTTATAGCTGTTTCTGCTCTCAGTGTGGCAGATCATAGTAAAGTTCTTTCCAGCTCTTCACTAATATAACAGATTTAATCCAACTTTAAAAAAAAAAAAAAGCAATTGTAAGACTGAAGTCCAGCCTAGAAATTCTGAGTGTTATTGAGAAATATCACTCAGAAAAATCATGGAAACCAAGGCTTCCTATCCAGTAACCAACTTTCAGATCAAGCAGAGCTGGTGTGCTGGGTCAGGGACTTAAAGGAAACAGGCTGTAAGAGCATTAGAGCAGATATATCAGAATATTTTTTTTATAAAGAAGTACAGTAGCTTTTATAAAGACACTGTACTACTTGTAACTGTTACTAAAGGGATTTCAATTTGGGGGTTTTTTGGCTTTCACAAAGCAGGTAATTTTTCAAATGTGCAAAGGAAAATGGATAGTAATTTTTCCACACTTTTTGAACAATAAAATGTAAAATTTATTTTGAGAGAAGAATGATATATTGGAATACTTTCCCTGGTTTCCTAGGTGTCTGTTACCCATTTCAGTTACACTGCAGTTCATTACCAGCATTTGCTAACAGACAAACTAAAGCAGTAATGTGATACTTGTAAGTAATTGTGTGTACATGTGTAAGTGAATAAAGCATCTTGTAAGGTATCTGTTAATTGATTTGCTTCCTTTAGTATCATTTTAATTAAGAGTTGGAACAGAAGAGAGAGCATGTGGTCAGGGAGGGAAGCGATCACCTTCCCTTATTTGTGTGAACAAATGTTTCACTACACATCATTTCAGTACACTGTGGGAAATAAAGATGAAAATAAAAAAGAAATGGCAAGTTACAAGCAGTTGAGGAGAAAGACCTGGAGAATTAAAGTTGGTAATCTTGATCAGGCAAATGTGCTGAGGTGGTGAACAGAATATGATGTCTCAAAACCTTTTGGTGTGTGCCTTGGCTCCTCCAGTACGGGAGAAGGATGAGGAGTACTGAGACAAGACAGCTGGACACAAGGGACCCGCAAGAGCTCCTGCTCATGCTGTCACTGAGAGGTTTGGGCACACTTAGTCACTGTTACACAGGCCTGCAGCCTTTTGCCACCTCAGGGAGTTGCTGGTTTTGCCCATTCCTACAACCAGTTTTACCAGCACCACTTGGAGCATCAACAGCTCCTGACTTTGGGCCAAGCTGGGAGCAGTGCTTAGAAATAATCAGTGAAGGAAAACTAGATGCAAGAGGAGCATTTGGGAGGCACTCTGTCAAAAGACAAAAGACACTGTTAGCTCCATGAATTTTTGATGAAGAGTTCAGCCCAGGCAGTCCACATCCAGCACGACAGGCAGCTGCACTCACCTGTTTGCCTGTCCAGCACAGGTTATACCTGTCCATGCTAAGCACCCCGTGCTCTCCCTGAGCTCACTGGCATTCCCCTGAATGGATAACAGTGGGAAGCTCTTCAGAGTCAGGCTTTGGATACATGCCCCAGCTTGTCATGCTGGCCCTCAGTCCCTTCACAGCAGATGCCCAGCTCATAATGATGCTGGTGAATAGAGTCATTCAGAAGAGGAGGCAGTTGCAGGCACAAGAAGTGAGCTAAGAGGTGCAGGCACAGCGTGCGTTTCTAAAGAGATAACGACACGGCATTGGCTTTAATTACAATGCAAGTGCCACAGCAACAGTGAGATCATTCACGTCAATTCCTTCTGTCAGCTGCATCAGTGCAAATCAAAACTAACTGCAGGAGTCCCACAGCTTGGTGCAGCTTTTGTTCACATGATCATAAATCAGGCAAAAATCCACTGGATTCAGTACAGCTGCATGGGTAGTAAAAAAGTGCCTGGGAGAGGAGTCCTGGAAATCAGACCCCACTGATATAAATCCACTCTGAGTGGTATGAGGAAGAGGAGAGTCTGATTCAGCTCCTCCCAAACAGAAAGGATGGCAAATGTCAATAGTCAAAAGACTTGCAACCTGAATTTTTCTTGGCTTCTCTATTGACGGTAAATAAAAACTCAGATAATTTTAATCAGGAATATTTTTTCTGTTTCTTACAATGGCACTTAATAAAATAAAAAAAGACTGTTAAAAATGGTTTGACTCACCGAGCAAATATGGGAAAACACAAGAAAAGAAAACACCTAACTAGCAGACCTGGTAAAAAAAGGATGTTTATACTATAAAAATAGGACCTGTAGAGGCTTCACACTTCTGAAAATTGCTCTCATTACACACAGGGAATATTTCAATAGTCAGCCTAGGTCTGACAGAGGTCCACCTTCTCTGATAGCCTCTTTGCTGCAGCAAACATCTACATGAAACCTAAGAGCATTGCAAGCATGTGCCAGTGCTCTCCTAGAAGATCCTACTGCCTACAGCAAACTTCTGCTCTGTGTCACTAAGCCAAAAATGTTGAATTTACTGTTTCTGGTGTATTTTTCTTCCATTGTCAGAAGTGGTTGATTCCATACATAGTATATAGTTACATACAAAATACCACAAGGGCCTTTGCCCTCTCTATCAGTGTTTCAGTGAATTTCTATAAACATTCATGCTAACACATCATGGAAGCAATTCATGAAGTGAAGGAAGGCATGCTCACTCTTAACTGAGAGGGGAAATGAGACATGGAGCAGCCTAAGTGCTGCAGCAAAGGCCAATGCAGGATCAGCCGAGCAAAGAATACAGACAGAGTTTTCCAAGCTCAACATGGGTGAGTTACCTAGTAGACCAACATTCTTCTCTACTACTGCCTCCAACAAAAACGCTGCTTTTGGAATAGTTAAGTGCTAAGTATTTCACCTCAGTGAATATTTATGGTTTCACTTCCCTTTTTTCTGGCTTTAAGTCTCAGACAAACGTTGTGCTTTCACTCACAGCTGCCCCAAATGGGAGCCTCAGCAGCGACATTCCACTGGGCTTGAACACTGTGTGAGCTAATAACAAGCCCAGATGCATCACAGGCAAAGTGGTACAGTGCACACATTCTGTCTTCTGCATTCAGACAAAAGTATGTCTCGTGTTTCCTGCCCCATGCCCCCTCTCTCCATACCATCATCCACAGGGTGCTTTCAG
The DNA here is from genome assembly GCA_013396875.1 of Vireo altiloquus. Lineage (NCBI taxonomy): Eukaryota > Metazoa > Chordata > Aves > Passeriformes > Vireonidae > Vireo > Vireo altiloquus. Next base: position 807,836 of record VZRF01001712.1, read on the forward strand.
GATGCAAGTGGGTTCATTTGCACACCTCACACCATTGCTGATGGGGATCAGTCCTGATGCAGACAATCCTTAAGGCCTTTTCTTTACAGATCAGATCCTTCCCAGCACTACCAGAAATCTTCCTGAGCCAATGGGCAATTAAAATAATTACCCTTAATCATATTCTTCAATTACTCCACAGTACTGAGGGAAGACTCGGAGGGCTGGAACCAGATGCAATCATATTCTGTTGTGATTAAAACTGACTGAAATGCTCCAATGAATATAAACCACTGACTATTCACCTGTTTTGGGAATAACCTCTGTATGTTTTAAGTTGCTTCATATTTAAACTCATTAGAGTAACACCAGGGAAGCAACAGAGAGCTGTGCTGAGTGCCCAAGGGCACCTGAAGGGAACTCTTCAAAGGAGCTGCTACCTTGAAATGCGTGCAAAACACAAAATAGCTACTCAGAAGAAAAGGCCACTGTGTGTTTGCAATCAGCAGTTCTAACAGCTGGCAAAGCACCCGTGAAGACTGGCCAGGCTGGTAGGTGAACCTGCCACTCTGGTGTCTCTGACAGCTCTGGGACCTTGCTGCTCCAACACAGGCTCTTCTTTGGGAGGCCACTGACATCTTTTTGTCCTGAAGGAAGGCTCCTGACCTCATGTTTCAAAGGCTACAGGTACCTGGCTTTTCCCTTTATGCCTCTCCCCACTGGAGGCTTCTGCTCCTTCCTGCCAAAGGGATGCAGTATCCAAAGCAGAGCTGGAATGGCTCTGAGGGGTCCTGGTGTGAGGAGATGACTGGATGTGTGTGGTATGGGACTGGGACAGTGGCAGGTTCACAGGGACTGGGCTGGGGATGCCTGGGAAATTGTTTTTTCTTATAAGCAAACTGATAATAAAGGAGATAATAATAAAGGTATAAAGGAGAACTAAATATAAGAGAGAACTAACTGATGTTGTGAAGGGGTAAAAAGTGAATGCAGAGGAAAAGTGTTATTTCTCAATAACACTCAGAATATATGAACTTACACTGGCCTCAAATCACTGTTTTAGCAGTCAGGAACAACAGAAAAAGCAGAGTGGAGCCAACAGTCATTATTTAACTTGGGAGTTTGGCACTATCTGATACTCTGCTTGAGACACTAAGTCTTCAAATCATGTGGCTGTGGCAAACCCCACTATAATATTAAATATACCTTGCTTTGAGCACATTAATAAATAATGCAGATCTAATTCATAACATTTTCCAAATAATGTTAATGAGAATAAAATTCAAATCTAGTTCCTATTACAGCATGATCTACACATACAAGATAGTGCAAATGTAAAATTATTCTCAAACCCATGTGATGTAACATTAACATAACCATAATAAACTTTTGATTCAGTTCCAACACCTGGGCTTTTCAAACAAGATGATGAAGCTGTGACTGGACCTTCTGTGTGAGTCATAAATGCCTTCCCTACCATGGAAAATAAAAAATTCATCTCATGTCGCTGATTATTCAGTAGAAACCATTCATTGACCTAGAAGCACGTGGTTTTTCAGGCATCCTTCTTGGGGAGGTGATGTTATTGATCCGAATCGGGCTGAGGCTTTGAGCGTGTCGGGGAAAGGAGCAAAGGGTGGCTGCGACAGCAGCAAGGCTTGTCTCCAGCAGCAAAGAGACCAAACAAGGATCAGGGGGAATCCAGAAGCGGTACCTAGCCCCAAACCAAATAAGAGCTGCCAGTTCTCCACTCTCAAACTGTCCTACTGACTTATCTATTATCTTCTCCTGCATAATTTGTCATAATCTCTGACTCGTCAGGCCAATTAATCATGCTTCAGAAAAAATGAGATTTCTCACAAGGAGATTATCTGTCTCTGACAAACAAGGGATAATTCAATTAGCTTCCTTTTCTAAACATTTAGTAACTGGTTTTGGTAAATTAGTCCTTTTTGTAATTTAGCTATAATTTAGGAAGATTTAATATGTCATTAGGCACACCGAATTCTGTGTTAATATAACATTATGGCTGAGATTTTAATTGCCCCAGAGTCAGGAACTGTATACATAAATGGCTTGATTCCCACATGGAAGCAGCTGATAGGAAATACACAGAGCTCCACAGAAATTCTCCTTAAAATTCCTTCTCCTTTTAGTTAAGCCCATGCTTAAGGACTTTGGAGAATAGGAGGCTTTCTTTGACTCGTGTAAGAACTCCAAGAATTCAATGTAAAAGATAAATATTTACATATTTATTAGCAGAATTTCTACACACTACAGAAATGTGTGGATTTAACTTGTATTTAACCCTCTTTGCAGTTCTCAAAGTTCTTATTTCCCATCCTGCAATTTCCTGGGAAACTCCCAGTATCTAGCAGTAGTACCTGACTGTGGCTTGTCTGATGAGAATTTCTTCTCTGCTTCATTCTGTAAACAGGCCTTTTAGTCCTTTTGGACACTGCCAACTGATACTAATGTAATGGCATTAAAGAAGTCAATTCAACTTCATACTGAGAGTAAAAATCAGCCTCTTTTGTGCTGGGGGAAAATCAAGAGAAAATCAAAGAAATTGAGTTGTATGGATGCTAAAAGGCACAAGTGGAGAAGCAGATTTTAAGGCAATGTTAATTTCTTTACCACATCAGGGTCAGCCAGACTTTGGTGGAGCTGAAAGTGAAGAGTCACTTAAAGCAGACTGGTCCCTACACATTGCTGGCTGCAGCCTGGCCCTGCATGGATCCACAGCTTCCTGAGTGGTCACTGCAACAACTGAACTCAGGGTATTTCCCTCTATGCTGAGCAGTAACCTGCCCATGGCAGCTCCTTTCAGAGCTCAGGTTTGACTCTATGGATCCACCAAAAGGTGCTATGATTTGGAGAATCTTTTCTTCTAGGGAATTTTGAAGCTTAGGCCAAGGCACCTCCTCACACCACTGGAACAGATTTGCCAGTTTCTATCAGAACTTGATAAAACAGCAGAAGCCTCCAAGACATTTACATTCCAGCATTCTTCATGATGGCAAGCAGCTAGAACAAGAGGACACAAAACCCCATTTAAAGCTTTTTCCCAGACTGGGGCCTTCTCTAGGTCTCTCTTTGCAGGTTACCTGACACCTAATAAGATCCATGTCCTTATTTAGCCAATATCAACCACGTACATAACCAAATCTGCTGGGAAGCCGACTTAATTAGTTCTATTTCTCACAAGACAAATCTGCTTACACTGGAAAGACACCTCTCCCAGCAGATAGGAAAATGGCCACAACTTACACCAAGGCAGTTCAGCCCATCAGACTGGCACATGATACCCTGTGATAAATCACATTGATAGAAACATTAAGGTGGTTATCACAGACCTTTTTATCACAGCCTTTCTGACTTTCAGCTGGAACGGCTGGTACCAATTTACAGCTGAGTTGACCAAGAAAAGCCCCAAAGCAGCACAATCTGATCACCTGTCTTGAAAACACTCACTGCTAGCATGACAAGGGAGCTTGTACCTCTGTCAAAATGCCAGCTGTTGTAACAACTCTGCCATCATACCTTCATTTAAAGAAAAACAAGAATTTTCTTCAATTTTATTTTAGGGTTAAGATACTGCAAGACTCATCAGATGTCATATTCTTCACTAGTTTAAAGCCCTGAATTCATATTTGAAATAAATTGTATAAAACTGAGGCTTTTTCATTAGTTATTTCATGTGGTAATAGGAGGCATGATTCTGCACTCAGCAGTACACCAACAAAGACTTGGAATAATTTCATGGAATTACTGAAGGAAAGAGCAGTACAGACAGGAGGAGAATTCAGCCCATGTGTTTTCTAATTTAAAATATTCCTATATTTAACTACAGTTCCAAATTCAATACTTATTACTATTAAGGGATTTATTAGGCAAGGATTGCTCTGGACAAAGTCCAGCTGACCTCAGTGGGAATTTTGCCCAAGTAAACTTCCCATTGGAGTATGCAATACTATTTGTATGCTCACAATCATGAGCATTAGCAGAGACCAGACCCACATCTGAAAACTGTTTCATTCGCTCTCAAAGGTGACATTAGCAACAGAGGTGAAACTTTAAAAACTATTGGGACAGATTCCCTCTGTGCCTTTTTGGCCTGCACTGTGTCCATTAACACTCTGCAAGCAGCTGAGATGAATTCACAGCCCTGGGCTGCAGGGTGCATTAAGCTCTTTTAATTTTCCTCCTCCACAATGCCATTGCAGGACATAAAAGTGAGGGGTGGAAAGGGAGCTGTCCTGGGGAAAAAGTGTTCACAGCATGTGTGCAGCTGTGCCTTTAAAATCTGCTGGTATGAGACGTGTAGAAGGAAATGCTCAGTCCGATGGTGTTCCATGCAGAACAATGCTGACACATTCAGATATCACATTTACAGGCTGTCAGGCTCACAGGCTTGGCGTTAGCTCAGGACAAAGTACGGTATCAGGGAGAATCAAACTATTCTGCAGGAATGAATAATGGAGTGGGCAAACTCCGTGCTAGTGAAAAAAACCCCTCAGAGAAGACCTGCACAGTTTCTGCAGCTACAATGAATGCTATCAGAAGGATACTGGGCAGAAAGTCAATTTATTTCTGATAAAAGTTGGTTCTCAGTCGCTTGAAGTTTTTATTAGTTTTCAATTAAGACAGCCAAGAGGCTCTCAATGAAAATGGATTGCAGAACCTTAAGGAGGACTGCATTCTGTGCAAAAACAGAAAAAGATTGTTCTAATTCAGGGGGAATGGAAAGTATTAAAGGAGTTTGTAACAGATCTAAGACTTGATTGAGATGAACATCTTTTTTTTTCTGGAGTGGGGCGGGAGGGGGTTGGGGCAGCCTGGCAGTTGTCTACCCCTGATAAGAGCGGAGTTCATCACTGGTGTGAAGACACACATGCACAGGGAATCCAAACAGAGGCTCATGAAAGACCCAGAAATAAACCCAGGCAAAACATCTGGAATCTGACAAGCAAAGGAAGTCACCCAGACTTAACTGAAGCTTACAGAGCGCAGGCTACTCTGATACTGTGGCCATGACAGCATGCAAAAAACACTGTAACTAAAGAAATAAAGACAGGACCTGCTCACAGCATTCAGAGTACAAAACAACAGTACATGACTTGGCACAAAAGCCAAAACCATGCCCAGAGCTTAAAACTATGTTGGAGCCATAATTCTTGATGAGATGGCAAGGAAGGCCTGGCAAGTTCAACGATGACAACACCAACACTGCTGCTTCTGGAAATGTCTGGACAGCATGGCTACAAAACATGATCTGGCTGCAGCTGTGGGCTGCTCAATAATATTGTGTCTTCTAAGATTTAGCAAAGAAGGAAAATCTTATAGCTGATTTTAACATTCTGAGTCCGGTCAAGACAGTACACTCATCAGAGAACAAGTGACCAAAACAACTAAAGAAGGCTTCAGGGACACTTTTGGGAAATTGGGATGCTCTCAAAGAGGGCTGAACAGTGCTGAAAGGACACAATTACTCTAACACACGGGCTCCCAGGAAAGCTACTCTTGTAAAGAGAGGGCAAGCTAAGACACATTTGTCTGGGAAGGCAGTGAAGAAGTATCAGTCCAGCTGCTGAACATTTGCTCTGGTTTCCAAGAGGGGCAAAACAGACAGTGCATGGAAAGCCAGAATGTCTCTGATGACAAATACCGATATGAGCAAAATCAAAGTACAGCTCAGGGTATTATAATCTTTAAATTTAAACTTCAAATCTGCTTTTGCACATCCTATTAATCCAGAGATTGTGCAGCATTTAAAAATGGAAATACCATTGCAAGGAAGAACTACAGATGGTAATAATTAGTGACACATTACTCACATTTCATAGTAAAGCAGATGTGTGTATTAATTTAATTATAATGACTAATATAACATAGGCCTTTGACATATATATAAGCATAATGTTTTCTGTGAGTCAGTGCTTTAAATATGGTTTTGATTTTGTTTACTTTCCAAAGCTAAGTGTCAGAGAAAGAAAGTATATTTGTTACAGGCTGACAGATCAAAAGAAGCAGAGGAAGTCTCTGGGTATTATCGGAAACCTGTGTTTTGACAGTAGGCATCTGCAATGGGTGAGTGGAATGTTATGATCTCTAGCTTCTCTCAAATTGCATCTTTTTAATGATAATATTTCCTTACCCTGAGGCTATACCACAAACAATTATGGAACATTTTGGAGCCTACATTGTGTGCTATTATTTTTAAAAGATAGTATCGTGCTTCCTTTTTTTCCCTACAATCTTTTTTTCTTCAGAGCGATGTTCAAATACACTCCTTTTTGGAAAATTACTTGCCTATGCCATGGCTCATATTACGGTCATTTAGCACTGTGGTCATTCACTGTATGGCTAGCTTTTCTTTTCAGTCAGATTGTTGACTGCCTTTGCACTGAGTCTGAATAGCAAAAATAAATAAATAAATCAGACTTCAAGAGCAGAATCTCCAGCAGATATTTAACAAGATACTACAAGGTATAACATATCTTATGTGCCAGTCAAGCAGAATTTAGATACTCTCACTCACCCATCTGATTTAATTTTAGAGGTTTCCAAGATTCAAATCCAGACTTTCCTTAAAGATCAGCATGATGTCTACTGTGAGTCCCAGAGAAGGAGGTGAGTTCTTCTCCTTCCCATGTGTGTCTCTCCACAGCCACTCAGGCACACACAAACTTTTCAGCCTGGTGAAGTCAGTCTCAGGTGTGGGACACCCTTCAGTAGTAACTCCCCAGCTGGAAGCCTTTGCTCAATGTCTGCTGTGGACAACATAGATTTTGATAAAATTGCATCTCCAAGAAACTACACTGTTTTTCTAGATATAATCCCACAAACCCATGAAATGCAACTCAGCCACTGCTTATTGGCACTCCTCATCAACAATCCCCATCAGAAACTTCCACTCCTATTATTAAGAACTTTTGACAGACTTTAACCATCAGAATAGAAACAGTCTATGCATAGGCTCTTCACTAAGAGATGTTTTGTTTTTTTCAAGCTGTGCAAATATTAGTATTCTCTTGAAAACAAACAAACCAACCAACCCACAGAGCTTTGCCGATACCGGACAATATCAACACAGTACACTTTTAATACCTTAATGGGTGACAGAAATAATTTTTCATGTTTCCAGGGTACAATCCTGAGTTCAAAGCTGCCTATCCCAAGCCACAGAGAATCATTCACACAGGTTTTCTGTCATTTAGAAAGCGCAGAGGAAAAGCCCTCTCAGCGTAGTACAGAGGAATTTGACGGATGCTCACTTGTAATTCTGCCCACGTCCCAGCTGCCCTGCACAGACTATTGTTCCATGTAGCCATGGAGCCAGCAAATCAGACCGGACACAGCCAAAAGGAATCTGGCTGCTACTTCACCACATCAAAATCACTAATTTTTAATGGATCAGGACCTCTTCTCTTCCATCAAACAATGCAAATAATTTGGCACATTTCGAAGGCCTGCTGTTGAAGCAGTTGTCTTCTTCCTGCTCTAGGAGACAAACTTTGTCTATTGCCTTCTCATGTAAGGAGAGGAATGCAGGAAAAAAAGAATCAGATTCTTTTTTTAATAGGTAGTGCATATTCAAGAGCTTATCCAAAGCAACTTTTCGAATAGAAGAAATACAAGCTGATTTGGTGATATGACAACCTTATGTCTTATCCACGTGGCCACAACAATGCTAAGAAAAATATCTATTTTTGGTTAAGGGATGCGTCCAAGCTTTTGGTATGTACAGTATGTGAGATGTGGCTTCTTTCTCTTCAAAGAATCATTTAACAAATGGCACCTGAATTTCTGTACTTTGAAAAAGAACAGATAACATATTTCTTTTGCTCCTTATTTTTTCCTTCAAAGGAAAGAAGATGAAGAACACAATATTCAGTACCTGACAGCTACATGAAAGAGATGCCTTTAATGTGCTACAGCATCTGCCTATTTTTCATTTAAATGCAGTATTGAGGAACACATGTTCTCATCTACAGTATGAAAGACAACCTAAATTACCCAGTATTTGTAGGACATGAAACAAATATTTTGTTTATTCAAAGCTGGGTCAAAAATTCTTCAGAGAGATCATCTTAGAAACACAAGTGAGGTAACTTTTTAAGCAGATCACAGACCTACTGTATATTTGGATAACTACTTTTTCATTATTTCACTGCTCAGCAGGAAACATAACGACTTGTCTCATCCATAACTCCTCCCGAAGCTCAGAGGTCAAAGTTCAAAAACTACTCAAACCTATATAGCATACAAAATTTGACTGAAGTTCCCTGATTAAACTGTTTCTGATAAAGATATTTACTGAAAGAATTCCTTAAGAAACAGCAGGCTTTTACTTCTGTTTTTAAGTTTAAATAATCTGTTTTAAAGTTAGCAGCTGCCAAAGTGTAGCGACACCATTCCTGACAACAGAGCAAAAGTGCAGCACATCTTCCAGGGACATTCCTGAGGTTAGGGAAGGATTCCCTGCTTTTCTGACAATAAACTCTGCACTGTGAGTAAGTGCGTGGTAAGTTTGTTTTCAGCTTGGAATGTTTTAAAAAACTCAAAACCCAGAGTCACAGCATTTACTATACAAATAAGAAATTTGATCAAAGATTTATTATCTTTAAGAAAAGCAGAAACAGAAGAAACTCTTGGTGGACATGGTAGAAAATGGAGATCAGAGGGCAAAATTCCATCTATGTCCAAGAAGGACAAAGTAGGTCAGAGAGAAAATGTTGTTATTCCTTGGAGTGTGAAGACCTTAAATTTTTTCTGTGGTGTGTTCAAGGATTTAGTATTTCTAGTAAGGGAGGCAACATACAGAGAGCATGAAGCAGGTAGGTCAAAAGAATTTATGCATAACTCAACAAACCCAAGACAAGTACACTATACCTTCTGACTTTAGTTCACTGCTTTTGTAGTGTGGCTTTCCAGGAACCATGTAGCAGCTGTTCGAGTGTCCTTGTGTGGGTGCAGTGATTGTTTCATGATCAGCTTCACCTTAAAATGTTCTCCCTCCCACCAAGCTTTGTTCTATCAGGAACCACATCCAGTACCATGGGAGCCACACAGCCACCCTGTCCACAGAGGAGGGATGCACTGAAAAACTTCTGTCTCCTCAGCCCAGAACAAAGTGACAAAGGAGCACATTTAGTGGTTGGGTCTGATCAGTGAGGCCCTGAGACACATCATGCTGAGACAGCACATACTGCAAACCGTACGAAGCTGGAAAAGTCTCCTGGGAACACAGTATTGTGTGCTTGCCCTGCCCTTAAGTATTTGTTTATTCCAGCCACAGCTGGGAAAAGGGCACTGAACCAGAAGGATCATTGCTTTGTCTCAGTAGAGTCATCCTTATATCAGTCATTCCCTTAGACTGGAGGTCCTGAGAAAAATTATGGACAAAAAAGTCCATATAAAATATGGTGCCAGCACAGGTTGTGTGGAAAGCACTGACTGAATTCCACGAAACTGAACACTTCACAGATAAACCCTATCTTGTGGTCTTCCAGAGAGACTTTTCCTTCCCCAAACCCAGTAGCAATACTTATTTGGGGAGGAAGGCGAGCCCGAAGAGGCGACAGCACAGTGCTTTGTTAGGACAACTCTCCCTGACAGTGTGGTTCTGGGGTCTGTGCCCTCTCTGAGCTGAGCAGAGTGGGATCAGCAGGCTCACAGGGCGTGGCTTGAAGTCCCATCAGTAATGTTTTAACTGGGACAGATGCCTAATGAGAATGCATAGCCAGAACATACTAATGCACTGGAAAGCCTTTGAAATCCATCTTAGCATGACATTTGCTCGCCTACTGCCAGAAATAAGGCCAGCTAAAAGTGACATTTTAATATTTTTGGAGAATAGAACTGGAGCAGCAATGGACTTTTTAATAGACCTCGATAGACCACTGCCCTCTACCATTATAGGAAGCTGACACTGCCATATACAACTACATGAAGGCAAAATTGTGTCTTTTCACACGGAAACGCGCAGTATGGCTCTTCAGCTCTTGCACACACCTAACTATGCAGAAAGGACACATGATAGAGTCTCTAAACACTCTTGCAAAACATCCACAGATCTCTTTTTTTTTTTTTTTTTGGGATTAACAGTGCCCTGAAAATTCGAATGATCAAACTTGAAGCAAAAGCTAAGAAAAACATACTAAATCCCTCGTGCTTGTGTGCAGTCCCAAACATAATCATAAAAGTAATAACAAAAGCAAGTTTCCTGTACCAAAACAAAATGTGTTCTTATTTGAAGGGAGAGAAAATGAAAAATACATTACAGCATCAGTGGTAAGGATTTCACTTCTCCATAGAAGTATGGCTGCACAACAGCCACAAAACCTCAGACCCTACCCAGATATATCAGTATCATTCATTCACAACCCTGAAAGAAAAAATGAAAAGGGAATGGAAGAAGGACATTTTACATGGTGGGAAAGGAAATCTGCAGTTAATAACATCACATCTATCTAGCAATTTTCCAATCAGTCAGAAATAAATGGCTGCAAGAAAAATACTATCAAAGCCCCAAACACTGTGTAAACATTGCATGATGTTCACAGACCTAAAAAGTATGATGTTTACAATTTGGAAGCTCTTGCATAGTGTTTTTTCTGTTGACAAGGGGCTGGATTCACAAAAGTATTTTCCATACGTTGATCCACAAAATAGCTGTAGAAAAATACCAGGGGCAGAACCACATTGTTCAGAAATTCTGGATTGCTACAGTTCAAAGGTAACTTGTCCCATTAAAGGAATAGGAAAGTTTGGTTACAGATCCAAACGCCCTCCATGCTTGGCAACATTGAATCGGTTTGGATTTTATCCATCTCTAATCACTGAACATTCATTTTTAATTAGGATTCCTTGGGCCGTAGGAGCTACCAGCTGCTGGATTCTGAAAAAGACGTGGCCACAAACTCATGTCTCTGATGGTAGGTTCCATTCAGGCAGGCAGCATCTCTGCATGCTGCCTTCATGAGGTGTGGAAGGATGATAAGCTGTACTTGCTCTGAAAGATAATGTCCAGGTGAAAGATTAAAAGTTCAGAGAGACAGTTTATTGCTGCTGGTGGGCAGCAAACTCCCATACACCACCCAGAACAAGCATAACTCTCCTTAGCAGCATATCAGGAATGAAAGCAGGCTGCCCACCCCAGCCCATCAGCACATGGTGAGACCTGCAGCCTAGAGAAGACCTTTTTCCCATGCTAGAGCCCAGCCAAAGCAGCCCAGGGTGAGCTGCAGTGGATGTCACTGTGTCCCCCTGCCAAACTGCAACACTGCTGTAAGGACAAGCCACAATCCTGCTCACAGGAATCCTGCACCAGATTCTGGAGACGGATTTGGGGATGCAAGTAGGACCTTTGAAAGAAAGAAGGCAGGTTAAGAACAGCCAGAGAGGGAGGACAGGACAGCAAAAGCCAAGAGGCTGTGGTTACCTCTCCTGACAGATGTGACTTTGCAGAGAGGCAAAGAGGATTTGCACAGCAGGTCTCACCCCGAGCAACCAAGGCTGATGATTTCAGTAACGCTGCCCCAGGGAGAGAGGGGCTCCAGGCTCTGCAAACAGTCAGTCTGAGCTGTGTCAGCTGCACTGGAGTGCTGATTAGGCACTTTTCTCCTCAGAGTAGACCCATTCAGCAGGAAACGAGGCCACATACGTGCTGCCAGAGCCGAGAAAGCCATATCCTGCGGGTCAGAGGCTCCACTGGCGTGCGTCAGCACACTTCCAGCGCAGCAAAGAGAGGCGAGCTGCCTTACAGAGAGAGCTGTGCCCCCGGCCTGGGGGAGAAAAAAGGAATTGTACTGCATCTTCATTTGGCCTTTGGGACTTTTGGTGCATGGGTAAACTGGGATTGTGTCAGGTAAGAGACATGAAAAATCTTGGAAAAAGACTTTACAAAAGCAGAAACATCTCATCTCCAACAAATGGGTGGAAGGGATGAAAGATTTTAATAGCAAGGAAATGCAAACCATGCAATTGCCACCTTTTGTGATGATGGCCCCAGTCCCAACAGCAAACTCTTCTAACACAGGTACAAAGGAAGGTTGCAGTTCATCCATCTGCAGCCCAGAGGTGAGAACTGATTTGTAAAAAATCATCCAATAAGTCAGCATCAAAGCTGGGAAGATGGGAGGTCAGAAGTTTATGTTTGTCCACAACTCACTAGCCTGATAGTGCTGCCTGACCCATGAGTATATCCCAAGAGACTGGCACAATGTAGATTTACTCAGGTGTGTTAGATGCTGGGTTACTTGCTGGTGGTACAATTTAGAGAGAGCAAGAGAGAGACGTGTTCATAGATCTACAGGTCCTGTTCTAGCTGTGCAAAGAAAAGCTCTCCCTTGACAGAAAAACCTAAAAGGGGAGCATCACCTGAGCTCGTTTACACAATGACAAGTAGACAAAAAGACTTTCAGTCTAGACCACTTTTAAAAGTCCATTTGGAACTTTGGAATAAATATCCCTTTAAGAATCACTTTTTATGTTTTCATGTTGTTGAAGAACTTTCAGGGAGGAGCAGTAAAAGTGATTCTACACAAAAGACAGCCCACAACACAGAGGGAACTGTCAAAGGTACAGAGATCACAAGCTCAAAACAGAGTATGTTTTCAGTAAACTGCCATACCCAAGAGATTTCAGAAGTCCAGATGTGCCTTTGACTTTTCTTCTGTCTTCTTTCATAGGCAAATACATCAATGATAATAAATGATCTAGCTCTGTCCCAAAGCTTGTTAGGGTTCTTGATGCAATTAAAGGAACTGTTAGTGCACACAGGAATGGGGATTGTTGACAAAAACAACATTGATACTGATTCTTGCAGTGCATCTTTCAGCTCTGTAGGGCCCAAGCACTCATGTGAGACCTTGGGCAGTCCTCACTGATGTCTTTACACCAGTATTTTGTACACGCCATAAAAGATTAGTAGGCTGAAGGAATTTATCAGAGACATGGAGTGAGGCATGAATGAACCAAGCAGAATTATATGAGAAGGTTTAAGATGTCCATCCAACCTAGCATCTTCTCTCAAGCAATGGCAAGGAGCAGATGGTTTGGAAGGGCATGCAAAATCAGTCATCCCTGGTTTCCTCTCTATTAGCAGTCCAATGACTTCCTGAAACAGAGTTTCCATCAGGACCATCAACCTAAATAATTGCTGGTAGAATGTTTTTGGTGAATTTGTCTGGTTGTTTTTGAATTAGCTTATCTCATTTGATATGATTTCCCTTTGCTATGTTAAAGGAGTAGATTTGAATCTACAAATTTTAATTATCTCCCCAGGCAGTATAAATTTTAACAACTGCTTCTGCTTCCTCAATTCTGCTGATTGCTCCATGCATAATCCAGACCTGCCACTCTCTTGTGAGAAGTGTTTGCTGTAGGGACACAAAAGTTTGTCCCTGGAGGAAACAAATTGCAAGGTTTTAGAGGCAGTTTTCAATTCATAAGGATCAGATTTAGCACACGCTAAATTATCTGTGATGCTTAAAAGCAGACATGTATTATCCTGCCTAAGTGATTACTAGGAGAGGGGTGGAGTAGCTAAATCTGTACTAATTGTCCTATCCAGGGAAGCAGGAATGCCAATGTGTTTGTATCATCCAAGCTTCATGCAACCTGAATATATAATCAGGCATAACCCATCATAGCTGCTGGTGGAAGTATTAAATCCATGTCTGTGGAGATTTGTAGGCTTTCAAGTGATAAACACTTCAAACAGAGCACAAGGGAAAGGCAGGAATGGACTGCAAGGTGCGAACTTCCCTTGTCCTTTCTGGCCTAGCACTGTAGTACCATTTGTGAAGACAAGGATGGTAACCTTGGGGTGATGCCCCTTAAACTACTGTATCAATTCATTCAGGACATTATTTTAAAGAGGTTGGTTCTCAGTTGGTTCTCTCTCTCACCAGGAGGTGCTGTGACAGGAGAGGGCAAACACCAGAGCCCCGTATGGCATGTCCTGGCATAGGTGTCCTAAATGCCTCCAATGATCATACCCATGCTTGCTGATGGGCTACTCCTGCCAGCCAGACCTCCTTGTCCCCAGGCTGCCACCACCTGAACCCACGGAACGGGAGATAAGGTTAACTAGAACTGCCAGGGAATGGTGGTCCTGTTCCAGTTACGGAGTGGGATGAGTGGAATTGGCATGAGCGCCTGCAAAATTTAAAACACCTCCAGGAGCCCTGAGAGGATGCCTAATACGGCCTTCCCCATCCCAGCAGTCTACCCCGCAGCCACCAGCTGCCAGGCTGCCTCACCTGCTCATCCAGAGGTTTTCTGTTCTCAGGGATGGGGGGAATTTCCCATTTCCCATCGACACAGATCCGTGTCCTTTGGGCAAGGTGCGTGTGTGTGCGTACAGAGAGGATCGCAGAAGCTAGAAATGGAGCATCCCTGTCTAGCCTTAATACCACCCTACAGGCACGGGGCGGACAGAAACGACAGGGAAAGGGGGCGAGAAAAAGAGGAGATTTGAAGGGGAGCAGGACGCTGGGAAGCGCACAGGAGTAGGGAGGGAAGGAAGAAAGGGGGAGGAGATGAAAAGCAAGGGGAGAAGGGAGGACCGGGCGGGGAGGAGGCGAGAGGCCGGGGAGGAGAGGAGGGAGGCAGCTCGGCAGAGGGGGACGGGACGGGAAGGGACGGGACGGGACCCGGCGCCCCGCGGGCCATGCGCCTCCTGGCTACGGCGCTGGCCGCCCTGCTGGCCACGGCCTCGGCCCCAGGTAAGCGGCACCGCGGTGCTCAGCGCCCGGCCGGAGCTCTCCCTCGGCCCCCGGCGGGACCCGGCCCCGCCCGGGCAGCCC